>JAQHUG010000010.1:5192234-5317957 GCA_028555095.1 Dicrostonyx torquatus
GGGAGCCTCATGGCGACTCTCCCATTTCCTTTTTTCCCAGAACTTCCATTCTGTCTACTCCGCCCACCTAAGGGCTGACCTATCTTACAAGCCAGGCAGAGTCTTTATTTAACCAATGAAAGCAACAGAAATACAGAAGAACCCTCCTACTCCACAGTTTCTTGAGTTCTTTATATTTTGGAGATCAGCCCTCTGTCTGATGTGGGGTTAGTGAAGATCTTTTCCCATTCTATAAGCTGCCGTTGTGTCATGTTGACCTTGTCCTTTGCTTTACAGAAGCTTTTCAGTTTCATTTTATTGTTTCTCTCAGTGTCTGTGCTGCTGAGTTTCTATTTAGGAAGTGGTTCCCTGTGCCAATGCATTCAAGTGTACTTCCCACTTTCTCTTCTATGAGGTTCAGCGTGGCTGGCTTTATGTTGAGGTCTTTGATCCATTTGGACTTGATATTTGTGCATGGAGATATGTATGGGTCTATTTTCATTTTTCTACATGTTGCTATCCAGTTATGTATGGCAGTAATTTTCATTGAACTCTTGGGTTGTTCCTTTGAAGATATAATTTTAATTTTAAGCAGTAATATTCAACTATCATAAATAATATGATAACAGTAATAACTCTTCAAGACTTTCAACTGTTGTAGGATTCTACAAAGTAAAAACATGGTCATTGCTGAAAGCTTTAATATTTTAAAACTTTATAACAAGTTATAAATACTTCTTAATATTACTATAGGGAAATTTAAATTTGATATTTTAATATTTTGTGGGTTTGTTTGTGGAATTTTGTTACTGTTGCTGTTATTTGAGACAGTGTTTCAGGTAGCCTGTATTATCTTTGAATTCATTTGTCTGGGATTTTGTTATTGTTGCTGTTGATGATTTTCAGAGTTTTACATAGCTTGAACTGTCATTGAACTCACCATGTACTGATTATTCTGCCTCTATCACACAGATGCATGTGGAGGCAGAGGTGAACCTTAGGTGTCTTTTTGCAGCAGCTTTCCACCATATTTTTTTATTATTTATTTAAATTATATGTAAGGGTGTTTGTGTGTATGTACCCATGTGGAAGCCCGAGGTGTTGAATCCCCGTAGAGCTGAGTTGCAGTGATGAGCTGCCTGATAAAGGTGCTAGGAACTGAATTCAGGTCCTTGGAACTGAACTTACATCCACTGGAAGAGTAGCAAATGCTCTTAACTGTAACTGGAGGTTTCTCTCCCGCCTGCCAGTTCCCAAATACCCATTCTGACGCTTAATATTAATTACAAACTGTTTGGCCGGTGACTCAGACTTATTGCTAACTAGCTCTTACATCTTAAACCAACCTATTATTAATCTATGAATTGCTTAATGGCTTTGGCATTACCTCACATCTTGTTTCTCCTGTGACTGCTGGCATCTCTCTGACTCTGCCTTTCTTCTCCCTATGTATCTCTTTGGACTACCTGGCTCTATTCTGCTACTGGCCAAATCAGCTTCTCTATTAACCAGTTCTAGTAAAACATATTCACAGCATACAGAAGGGCATCCCACATCACCTAACCACTGAGCCATGTCTCCAGTCCAAGATTTATTTCTTATTTTTATTTATTTGTGTGTCTGTGTGCACATATGCCCTCAGAGTTCAGAAGAGGATGTCGACTCCCCTGAAGCAGGTGGTACAGATGGTTGTAAGCTGCCCAGTGTGGGTGCTGGGAACTAATCTGCGGTCCACTGCAAAATGAGTATGTTTGCTTTTATTTATTTGTTTTAGTTATTTATACAGGGTTTTGCTATGTAATCTTGGCTGCCCTGGATCTAACAATATAGATCACATTGGCTTTGAATTCATAGAAATCCATCTATCTCTGCCTCCTAAGTGCTGGGATTAAAGGTGTGCACCAAAAGGTTGTCTCTCCTTAATTTTTTTTAGACTTATTTATTTGATTTTATATGTGTGTGTATTTTGCCTGCATGGGTATATGTGTATCATATGTGAGCCTGATGCCCACGAAGGTTAGAAGAGATAGTCAGAACCTCTGGAAATGAGGGTTGTGAGGTACCTTGTGAGTGCTGGGAATTAATTGAACCTGGGTCCTCTGGAAGAGCAGCTAGTGCTTTTAATGTCTGTCATCTTTCTAGCCGCAAAGGTTTTGTTTGTTTGTTTCTACATTTGAGATAGGGTCTCACTATGTAGGGAAGCTCAGAGACAGAAATTGGGGTTCAACCTGAAGGTCAGAAAAGCAAAAGAGCCAGCCACTGGCTCTTACCTAAATTTCAGTCCAAAAATGGTGATCCTGCCTCCAGGAAACCTCAGAATGAGACTGAGAGCTGTCACTTCCCATTTTATTATCCTCTCTAGTTCTAGGATTAAGTGTGTGCACCACTAATGCCTGGTTTCTATGGCAGGCTAGTGTGGCTACTGGGATTTAAAGTGTATGTCATTGCTGCCTGGTCTCTAAGGGTTGTCAGTGTGGCTGTTTTACTTTTCTGATCTTCACTTAAGATTTATTTATTAAAATACAAATGAAATGCTAGATACAATGTAGCCTTGTGGATCTAGGACTCACTTTATTCAGCAAATTGGCATTGAACTCACAGAGATCCACCTGTCTCTGCCTCCAGATGTTGGGCTTAAAGGCATGAATCACCACATTCAGGTTTTTTTATTTTAAATTTCATATATGTTTGTGGCATTGTGTATATGACTGCAGATGTTCTTGTAGGCCGGAGATGTCAGATTTCCTTATAGCTGAAGTTACAGGCATCTGAGCTGCGCGATGTAGGTGCTGGTAACTGAACTCAGGCTCTCTGCTCTTAACTGATGAGCCATCTTTCCTCTCTCCCACCTTGGTTTTATAGACAGTATCTCTCTCTAGGACCTGGGACTTATCACTTAATTGAATTTGCTATCCAATCAGCTCCAATTTATGATTCATCTCATCTGTCTCTGTTTCCCCAGCACTTGAATTATTTTTGTGTGCCATTATGCCTTTTGACTTGGGTGCCTGAGACTAAACTCAGGCCCTCATACTTCATCACTAAGACTTTAGATTTATTTATTTAATATGTACACAGTGTTCAGCTTCCATGTATGCCTGCAGACCAGAAGAGGGCACCAGATCTCATTACAGATGGTTGTCTGCCACCATGTGGTTGCTGGGAATTGAATTCAGGACTTCTGGAAGAGCAGTCATTGCTCTTAACCTCTGAGCCATCTCTCCAGCCCAATCACTAAGACTTTATAGATTGAGCCATTTCCACAGCCTCTATCATACTATAATTCTTTGATAAAGAAATTTCCTGCCAGGCGGTGTTGGTGCACGCCTTTAATCCCAGCACTCGGGAGGCAGAGGCAGGCGGATCTCTGTGAGTTTGAGACCAGCCTGGTCTACAAGAGCTAGTTCCAGGACAGGCTCCAAAGCTACAGAGAAACCCTGTCTCGNAAAGCTACAGAGAAACCCTGTCTCGAAAAACCAAAAAAAAAAAAAAAAAAAAGAAAGAAAGAAAGAAAGAAATTTCCTGAGGGTCATGGAACCCAGCACTTGGGAGGAAGAGGCAGGTGTATTTTTGTGAGTTTGAGGCCAACCTGATCTACAAAGACAGTTCCAGACCAGCCAGCCCTGTATCAGAAACAAACAAACAAACAAACAATTCAGTATAGCATCACAGAAAAGAAGGGAAAAGTTTCTGGTCCTATTATAGTTGTAATGAATAAAGGTAAACTAGCATCTAAGCCAGAGTAAAGCACATTGGAGTTCTTTTCAGGGTTATCAGTTTAATGTGAATGTGCAAGGCCCAATTCCTTCAGCCCTGTGTCTTAAGGACCTTAATTAAGAAGGAGGTCTCTTGCCAGGCGGTGGTGTTGCACTCCTTTAATCCCAGCACTCTGGAGGCAGAGGCAGGCGGATCTCTGTGAGTTTGAGACCAGCCTGGTCTACAAGAGCTAGTTCCAGTGCAGGCTCCAAAGCTACAGAGAAACCCTGTAGCCATCTTCCTTAGGTTGAAGTTTTCCTTATAGTATTTTGTGTAGAGCTGGATTTGGCTAGGTATTGGTGAAATCTAGTTTTGTCATGGAATATTTTGTTTTGTCCTTTTATGGTGAGCAACAGTTTTGCTGGGTATAGTAGTCTGGGCTGGCATCCGTGGTCTCTTAATGTCAGCACAATGCTTGTCTGTGACCTTCTGGCTTTCATTGGTGGCACGTGCCTTTAAATCCTAGCACTTGGGAGGCAGAGCCAAGCAGATCTGACACCCTCTTCTAGCCTCTGCAAGCACCAGATACACACACAGTGCACATCCATAACACCAAGGCAAATCACTTACTCAAAAGAAATATTTTTCTCCTAAATTTTGTGTATATTGGTGTCTTGCCTACATGTATATTTGCATGAGAGTGTCAGAAGCCCTGAAGCTGGAGTTACAGTTATGAGTTGCCATGTGGGTGTCATGAATTGGACCTTTGGAGAAACAGCCAGTGCTCTCAACTGCTGAGCCATCTCTCCAGCCTCCAAATAATATTTTTTAAAGCCAAGAGAAAGGAAGAGCAATGCCATCAAATTTTTCCTCAGCCTAAACCTAAGATGAGTAAACCAACTAGAAAAACTATTTAAACAAGCAAATCAATTCAAGAACTGGGTAAGAAAGTAAACAACTGTACTTTTAGTATTCAGGAGACTGGCAGGAGGATTGCTGTGAGATTGAGGTCAGCCTGTACTACATAGTAATTCTTTGTCTGAAAAAAGTAAAACAATGATGTGTGGCGGCCCCCACCTTTAATCCTAGCATTTGGGAGGCAGAGGCAAATCTCTGTGAATTCAAGGCCATATATAGTACAAAGAGAGTGCGAAGACAGCCAAGGGTATGTAGAGAATATACTGTCTCGGGGAGAAAAAGCTCAGTGTTACAGTGCTTGACTTGCCTGCACAAAAGTTCTTGGTTCAGCGTTCAGTTCCAGGCTCTTTTTAACGGGCTGATGAAATGGCTCAGTTCAACACCACCTGCCACCCAAGCCTGACAGCCTCAGTTCAATACCCAGAAGCAATGTTAAAATAAATGGAGAGAACCACATTTCATGAAGCTGTCCTGTGATGTTCACATGCATGCTATGGGATGGTACCCCACACTCATAGGTCATGTACATACATACAATAATAATTTCAAAAGCTTCAGTAAAAGCCAATTGTACTCACTACAAATGAGCTAAGGTATAGCATATGTGAAATCTCCACATTTGAAAGTTACCTCTGTGCTAGGGATGACACTTATTGTTACTTTTTGGGGGTGGTGCATTTTAGACACAGAATCTCATGAATCCTTGACTGGACTCCCAACTCACTGTCTCACTGAGGATAACTTCCTACTTCTACCTAGCAAGTGCTGGCATTCCAGGTGTCTGCCACCATACCCACTTTTTATTCAGTTTGTGGACTTGAACAGGGTCTCATATGTACTAGGAAAACACTCTAGCTGTTGAGCTACACCCTCTCTCCTTGTCATAGTATGTGTAATGTTTCTCAGCAAGTCAGTTTTTTTAAAGATAGAAATATAACCCCATAAACAAATTTTGCCGTAAAAGAAGTATATTTTAAATACACTACTCAAATAATGGGGCATGTTCAATGTGGGAAACAGAAGAAACTAAGTTGCTCAAGGGAAGAGGATTAGGTTGTCCAGCAAAAGCTTTGTGAATGTGTTTTTGAAACACTATATTGGTCAGGCGGTGGTGGTACACGCCTTTAATCCTAGCACTTGGAAGGCAGAGATAGGCGGATCTCTGTGAGTTTGAGGCTAGCCTGGTCTACAGAGCAAGTTCCAGGACAGGCTGCAAAGCTACAAAGAAACCCTGTCCCAAAAACAAAACAAAACAAACAAACAAACAAAAACCAGGAAAAACCCAAATAAATAAATAAAATTAAAATAAAAACACTGTATCTGTATTGGGTTGTTTTTGTTTCAGGACAGATGTGAGGCCAGTGTACTTTTGGCTCAGTAGGTCTGAATGGGTGAGTAAGTGGTTGGCAAGAATCCTTTGTTAGGGTAGCAGAAGGAAGAGAGCTCAAGCTTTGGGTTTCTCTGGCTAGATTGGACTAGCTGATGCAGCAGTGATCATGTCTTCTATCTTCCCAATGAAAAGCAATAATTACCCTTTTGGAAAGTAGGCATATTAAGGTTGAACTTACTCAAGAGGTGAGTACCCAGAGTTAATCATTTTTAAAGAATCTAAAGGCCTCTTACAAGTTGATATCCTTTTAAGTCTATATGTCACTTTCTACTTAAATGGCGTCTCACTGCTTTCAGTGACCTTTAAAAAATATTGAATAATGGACTCCTGCTATCTCTTTATGGTTCTTATGATGATGCCCTCTCTACCTTGTTGATCTTCCTTTACCAAAAGCTTTTCATCCATAGGCTGGTATTGACTGAATGTGGATACTCTGTCTCTAACTCACTATCAAAAGTAGTAACTTAGTGGGGCTGAACAAAGTTCTTAGCATCACTATCTGATCCCTAGACCTTGTGCTTGGGATCAGACCCAAGGTTTGTGCATACTAGGCAGACCCTCTGTACCGACCTATAGTAGTTCCAGCATATTTCTGAAATTTATTATTCAGACTTAAATTAATTATTTCAGCAACTCATTTAATTTACACCTTGATCCCAGCATTATTTGTTCTTTTGTGTGCTCATTTGTGATGTTCCTTCTGTATTCTAAGCTCTAAGAACACAACAACTGTAAATGTTGAGTTCACTGTTACACTAACAGTGACTATCCCAGTTTTAGGTACATAGAAGGCACTTTGTAAATATGTGTTTGTTTAATTAAGAATGTTTTGAATAGGGCTGGAGAGATGGCTCAGTGGATAAGGACACAAACTGCTCTTTCAGAGGACCCGAATTTAGTTCCCAACACCCATGTAAGGTAGCTCACAAGCAGCTGTAATTCCGCCTCCAGGAGATCTAACACCTTCTTTGGCCTCTGCAGGCAACTGAATGCACATGGACAAACCCCTACATGGATATATATTCTCTTTTTCTTTTTGGTTTTTTTAAGACAGGGATTCTCTGTGCCTGTAGATTATGTTTTCTAGTATGTTTGAGACCTAGGATTTAACTCTCAAACATTCCAAGAAAGTAAATAACATAGGAGATAGAAAGTATTCTTGGTTTAGCTTCAAATGTATGTGATTTACTGTGACAGAGAAAGTTAGTTCGTTTGAGATGAAATGAAAACTGTAGTTATTGAGTGTTGAAGACTGGAATAGAAACAGCACTTTGTGTGTATAGGGCTTGTGGGAAAGAGGATGGTAGATAGGAAATGATGACCAGGGGATGAGTATTACAGCATGTCTTTGTAATGGAAAAGTTCTGAGGAGAGGAAAAAAGTAGTTACAGTGAGAGGGAGTTCAGTAAAGCTTCTTAAGTAGTTTGCCTTAGGCTCCTCATTGAGATGAGAAGGTGAATAGCTTTATAGACCTATTTTACTAGTTTGGTAGTAAAATTGGGGAATTTCATCTTATAGTTAAAAAATGTCTCTGTGTGTGGTGTGATGTATATCCTGGTGGGGCACTTGTTCCCATGTGTTTGGAGGCATGAGCCTGACATCATGAATCTCCCTTGATTGCTGTCCTCTGAATTCATTGAGTCAGGATATCTGAATTGAACCTAGACCTCTCCTTTCTGGCTAGTCTAGGTTATCCAGTTTACACTAAGGATCCCCATCTTCAGGCTTTCCAAGCATTGGAATTAAAGTAGTCTGCCTATGCACACTTGGCATTTGTGTGAGAATCAGAACTCCAAACTCCATTCTTTCAGGGCAAGCACTTTATCCACTGACCTATCTTTCCAGCCTCTTCATCTTAGAATTTGTTTTTTATTAACAACAGTTAAGATATTTTTTTTTCTCTTAGCTGGGAAGTGGTGGCACACACCTTTAATCCCAATACTGGGGAGGCAGAGGCAGGCAGATCTCTGAATTTAGGGCCAGCCTGGTCTACAGAGTGAGTTCCAGGACAGCCAGGGTTATTACATGAAGAAAGCCAGTCTCAAAAAAAAAATCAATTTTTTTTCTTAAAAAATATTTGTGTGTATGCATGCGTACACACCAAACATACACGCACGCACCCACATGCATACATATATGAGCACGTATATGTGGAGTTGGATTCCCTAGAGCTGGAGTGTTAATCAATGTGGATGCTATGAATAAAACTCAGGTCTGTTGAACAGCTGCAAGAGCCCTCAGCCCTGAGCTGTCTTTCCAGCCCAGGACAGGCGTTTTCATTGCTGACAGGTCCACCAGGTACCAAGTGGCCCAGGCAGGTGGGTGGGTAGGTAGGTGATGAACAAGTTTTTGGTGGAGAAATGTAAGAGAAAGAGAAGCGAGAACAATTGTGCACTGTGGGGAGAAGCAGAACTGAATATGCAATGTCAGTGACGAACAGGCTGAGAAGGTTGGCTACATTGCCACTTGGGGCCATGTCTGGGTCTCTGGCTCTACTACAACCAGGGTCTGTGTTGATGTCCATGACCCATGTTATCACAGAGGGCCATACAGATGCCCATGGTCTGGGCCGCCACTTGAGGCCATGTTGATGCCTGAGGGCCATGCCACCAACATCAGGAGACATACAGATCTGAGTGGCCTGCACTGCCACCAAGGGCCATGGTGATGTCCAGGCTCGAGCTGTGGCCAAGGGCCATATCTAGGTCTGCAGTCCTACTACAGCCAGGGTCAGTGTTACCAGTGGGGACCATATGAGAGAGGACCCCAGTGGCTTCAGCACTGGAAAGCTGGTCTGGTGCCTTGTCAGATACCTCGGCAAAAGAGCTGCCACCCCCAGCTGGCTCCAGTGTTCTGGATATGGGAGAGCTGTCCCCAACTCTTAATGGTCCTGGGAAAACTGAGGCCCAATATCACTATCCTCTACAATGGGAAAGTTGGCCCTGCAGAAGGTAATGCTGGCTCTACACCTCACCATATGTTGGGGAGATCTGGCCCTTATGGCCTAGGCACAGAAGAGATGGCCCTGACCCTCACCTTGGGGGAGGAGTAGTCCCAGCAGAGGCCTGGACTGACCAACTCAGCTACTACCCAGGCCCACATTTAGTGCTTTGAATTGGCCCAACCCAACTTCTAACCCATCTGTGACCTGCTGGAAACTGAAGGAGCTGGTCCTGTGGAACCATAGCCCTTGGCTCTCTATGACTAGGGGCAACAGCAGGATATCTTCAGTGAGGCAGAAGCCAGAGGCCTCGAACCAGACTAACAGCTCATTGCAATGAACTTTTGCCAGTAAAGCTGTTTGGGCAAAAGAGTGTACTGTAGGATACTCTGCAGCTCCCACAGCCAGTGCAGATGAATATATGATGGAGAGGCAGGAAAGACAGAGGATTGAAGTGTTTATTGTTTTATTTTTTATTATTCTTGTTTTCTTTTGCGGGGAGAGGCTACAGAGGTGGAGGGTGGACATGGAAGGACTAGGAAATGAGTGGGATTGAGGTACATGATGTGAAATTCCCAAAGAATCAGTAAAAAATTATGTTTTCAAAATTATTGCCGAAGTAGTATTGCATGCTTAAGATTATTTATAATGAAGCTAGGGCATGATGACTCACCCTTGTAATCCTAGAACTTGAGAGGCCGAGGCCAGGGGAGTTGCTGTGGGACCCTGGCCAACCTGTACTATACAGTGAGTTCTAGAGCAGTCTAGGCTACTATTGAGACCCTGTGTCAAAAAATTAAATTTTTAATTAAAAATTTTAAAATTTAACTTAATTTAACATATTTTACGTGTATGAGTATTTTGAGTGTATTCATGCCTGGAGACCAGAAGAGGGAGTCAGAGAGTCACATTTCCAGGAATTGGAGTTAAAAATGATTGTGAGCTGCCATATGGGTACTGGGAATTGAACCTGGGCCCTCTGGAAGAATAGTCAATATCTTAACCATTGAGCCATCTCTCCAGTTCCTAATTTTTTTTAATGAAATAAAGCAATTTTTTTAAATTATGGGAGTGGTAGCACACACCTTTAATCCTAATACTTGGAAGGCAGAGGCAGATCTCTGAGTTTGAGGCTAGTTTGGTCTGCATAATGAGTTCCAAAATAGCTAGAGCTACTCAAAACGAAAACCAATTGTGTGTGGGGTATGCATGTTTGCATATGTGTAGAGTGTGCTTTGGAGGACAGAGGACAGTGTTAGGTATCAAGTCTGTCACTGAACCTGGAGCTTACCAGTTTGGCATGCAGGTAGGTAGGTACTCAGGGTCTCCTCCTGTCGCTGCCCTGCTTTTGCCATGGTTGGGGATCTGACCTCAGGTTCCCATGTTTGCACAACAGGAACTCTACCACGGAGGCAGCTTCCCAGTTGCAAATAGAAAAATTTAGATTCATTCTTTTTCTTGTAACTCTGTTCTTTTACAATCGTTAGTTTTCTGGTGTATTTTCTTGAACTTTTAAGAACATGAAGACATTTCCACAGAATGGTGTTTGTAAAAGGATTCAGTATTTTTTTTGGTTTTGCTTTTTAGTAGGATCATAACTACATTTTACATTTCAGTTTCCAGCACCCACATCAAGTGGCTCACAACTATCTATAACCCCAGGGATCTGACACCCTTTCTGGCCTCTCAGTACATCTACACACAAGGCATTCAGTCATTCACTCACACAGACACACATGTACACATGCAGCTATGTCTGTGATCCATTTTGAGCTAAACTTTTAGGTGTTTTGCTTGGTTGTTTTTGGTATTTTTGACACACAGTGTCTTGCTATGTAGACCCAGCATGACTCAAACTCACAGAAATCTAACTGCCTCTGCCTCTCAAGTGCTAGGACTAAAGGTATGCAACCCTACCCTTAGCTTGAGTTAAATTTTGAGAAAAATATATGCCTACATCTAGAATGTGTGTGTGTTTGTATGTGTATATGTATTTTTGTGAGCATACTTATAGACACATTCATGAATGTATATGATTTTCCTAGAATTTCCTTTGCTCTTTTGTGAAAAACCAATGTGTCCATATTGATATCAATCTATTTCTGGGCATCTATTTCTTTGATTTGTTTATCTCACCAGTACTATAGTGTCTTGAGTAGTAAAATTTCAAAATAACCTATGAAATCTTTTTGCTTGAATCCAGGGCCTTGTGCATATTAGTCAAGCATTCTACCACTGAGCAACATCCATAGGCCTAGCTGAGTTTGTTTGTTTGTTTGTATGAAAGCAGTTTTTAAAGGCCTAATTTATTTGTGTGTGGATACATCTTTGTGAAGTGAGTATATGTGCAGGTGTACATGCTTGTGCAATGGCAGAGGCCAGAAGAGGGAGTCAGACACTTCAGAACTAAGTTGCAGACATTTGCAAGATACTGGCTTTTTATGTGGGTGCTGGGAACTGCTCTCAAGTCAGGGTTACACAGCAAGCACTCTACCTCTGAGCTATCTCTCCAGCTCTGAGAAATGAAGAAAAGTGGAAAATGTAAGAACTGGGAACTGTAGTATTGAAAAGATTGGTAAGATTTAAGGAGTGAAGATAATGAAAATGGTGACATCAGTTGGAATTTGTGGAAAAGAGAAACAGTAGCACCAGATCCCGTAACATTCCTGTGGAGGCCAGAAGAGGTGATTGTAAGCCAGCTGCCATGGGCACTGAGAACCAAACTTGTCCTCAGAAGATCAATATGTGCTCTTAATTGCTGAGCCGTCTCTCTAGTCCCATTTTCTTTGCTTTAAAGATAGACCTCATAAATAAATTTTGACTAAATCAGGCTTGATAACTTCTTAGGTTTATTATGTTCTTACTATATGATTTTCTTTTAGCTGAACTGAGTTATAAGCCTTTTGTTTGTAGTTAAATTGTTATGGAGTATGTTTATTTGTTTAGATTTGAGACACCATCTTATGTTGCCCAAACAGGCTTCAGACTTTCTGTGTATCAAGACTGGTCTTGATCTACTGATCCTTTTATCTCCACCTCCCAAGTACTGGGATTACATATGTGCACCACCAAGCTTGGCTTTAGAATTGGAGTTTCTAACTAACTTGCCGATGTGACTGTAAAGGTTTAAATAAATGAGTTCACTATAATGTGTAACGTTTATTAAATAATAAATGACTGATGATTTATTCTCTAGAAAAATAGACACCTATTTAATGCATTTATATATTTCCTCTCGCTTTTCATCTGGTAAGAATAAAAGAGTGCAAATGATAACATAGTAGAAGCATATGGTTTGTCTTTTTCTGCTTTTCATGGAAGCCTTAAAAAAAAAAAAAAAAGAGCTGGGCGGTGGTGGTACACATCTTTAATCCCAGCACTTGGGAGGCAGAGGCAAGTGAATCTCTGTGTTTGAGACCAGCCTGGTCTACAGAACGAGTTCCAGGACAGCTCGGGCTACACAGAGAAACCCTGTCTCACAACCCCCCCCCAAAACAAAACAAAAAGAAAAACCAAAAGCCCTTGAAATTGAAATTAAGTGTAGGCATTTGCCCTTTCTTTTTTTTTTCTTTTTTTTTTTTTTTTGGTTTTTCGAGACAGGGTTTCTCTGTAGCTTTTGGAGCCTGTCCTGGAACTAGCTCTTGTAGACCAGGCTGGTCTCAAACTCACAAAGATCCGCCTGCCTCTGCCTCCCGAGTGCTGGGATTAAAGGCGTGCGCCACCACCGCCCAGCGGCATTTGTCCTTTCTAGGCAAGCATTCTATGATTGATTTGTAATCCCCATCTTGGAAGCCCCCTTCCCCTTTAGAAGATTAAAATGTAAATTTAATGTTCACTTTGTGTGTTCTCTTCAACCTGATTGTTTTTATGTTATCTACTAGTAACTGTACACAAACCTTTCAAAAACATACCAGTGATGATAATCTGAAAGTAGAGGCATTAGCTGGATGTGGATATGGACCTTATATTCTATTAGTGTCCTGAAACAATGTAATAAAAGGAAAGAAAGTAGAGTTACCAGTCTCTAACCTACACATGCCTTCAACAATTAAGACGTATCTATAGAAATAAAACATCTTCAATTTTATTTTCCTTTTTTTTGCATTACTGTTTGAGAGATTTGGATAAAAGGCAACTAGAGAATATTGGAAATGAACAGAGATAGGAAGTTGTTTCATATAGGAAATTGACTTATTGATGATTAATATTGTGGGAATTCTCATGTCATTTTATAGTTTTAACACAAAACAAATAGAAAACATGATAATATGAAATAAGCGTGTTTTAGGTAATGTTGTACTATAAGCATATATTCTTGAATTGTTTATTGTGTATCCATGGTCAGCCTGCAGCTTTGTACCTGTGATTATATTGCTATATGATTGAAGGATGTATGGAATTAGAAATAGAAATCTTCTTTTGAAGCTCATAGTCTAGAAACCTTTGCTTTGTTAGATACCAGTGATAACTGCTGTAAGCTGGTAGTTGCCAGGGCGTGGTGTCACACATCTTTAGTTCCAACACTGGGGAGGCAGAGGCAAGTGAATCTTTAAGGCCCTGCCTAAAAGAGGAATAGCACATTTTCTTTTTAAAAGCATATTAACAGTGGTTACACCATAATTGTCATACAGAAGACTCTGTCACCCAAAAAGGTGTGGAGGTTCTCCCACCAACAAGTAAGCAATTCTTCAGAGTCAGACATGGCCTTAGTGGGCCTGACACTGTCAATCTTCAGACTGCATCAGATCCTACAGGTTGAGCACAAGTCCTTAAAATTGTCCTTCCCCGGAGTTGAGGTTCCCCTTCCAAATCTGGTTTTGAGCAAAGTGAGCTTCCTTCTCCCTTGCTTCTGGATTTATTTGTTTTGAGTGTCTCTCATGGAAACATTTTCTGGTTATCAAGGATGTTGTTAACAAAGAGTGCAGGCGAAGGGGTACGTGGGGGGGGTGTTATAGGACTACCATGACTTCTCTGAGAACCCTCAGTGTCTATAGGGATCTGGCCCTTTGGTTGTTATGGAGACTCATTGCATAGTCATGACTGAAGGATGTAGAAATATGATTGGATCCAAAGGAGTATGATCTAATGCCAATGGTAAGAAAACCCCATGAAGCTTCTTGTTCATTTCAGTCAGAAAGACAGAAAGGGTAGGAGGCTGCTGTGGTGAGGCTGAATGTGGTATGAGGGGTGGTAGTCTTCTGATCTACCAGAATTTCTTTTTGATCATTTTCAAGACTGGAAAGATAAGAGTATATTTTGGTTTGTGTGTCTTAAATTGGGGAGGAAAAATTGTAGTTTTATGGTCTGCTTTGGAGAGGAAAGGTGGGAGATAACAGAATAAAGATAAGATAGAGGCTCTGTTTTTTTGTTGTTTGTTTATTTTGGGTTTTTTTTTTGGTTTTGGGGTTTTGTTTTGTTTTTTGAGGCTTATTCTGGTCATTTAGGAAGGAACTGTGACTTGTGAGTAATGAGCCAGGACATTAGATAAAATCCAAAACATATCATAATATCACAAGTATACATATATTATCAAATATAGCAATAAAATTACCTTATTGTCAACTTTTATGTTATGCTCAGTTTTCACATGAGACACTAGAGAATATCTAAGAGGGATGCAGGTTAAGATGTTTTGTGATTTTATTTTCAGTTTGAGCTTCTACTCAAAATAAAAATAATTCTTTTTTAAATGTAGCATGTCAGTCTTGGTCTCTTTCTTTTTTTCTAGACAAGGTTTCACTATGTAGCTCTGGCTGTCCTGGAACTTGCTTTGTAGATCTGATTGGCCTCAAGCTCATAGAGATCCTCCTGCCTCTGCCTCCTGAGTGCTGGAATTAAGGTGTGCACAAACATTTACAGCTCACTTCTCTTTTATAAAGCAGAGTTGGGGCTTTATGAGATACATTTTAATATCTGCTTAAGTTTAAGGGTTAAGAAAGGCACTTGAGGTGTACAGTGGAGGCACATGCCTTTAATCCCAGCACTTGGGAGACATAGGCAGGTGGGTCTCTGTGAGTTCAAGGCCAGCCTGATCTACAGAGCATCAAAACTACACAGAGAAACCCTGTCTTGAAAAACCAAAGCAGGCGGGAGGGAGGGAGGTACTTGGAGAGAAGCAGTACTAGAAAATGTGGAGTTCTCTGAGAGACTGTTGCCAGTTTGTACATTTTGAATTGTATGACTGCTCCCAGTGCTTGGTAAGTGGTGAGTGGAGGGAAGAACAACACTGACTAATATCATTTTTAGTAAGTTCTAAACTAATTTTAAGAGGAGAGCTTTGAATTAAATTGTTTATGGTCTATTTAACTTAGCTTTAACTCTTCCTGCTAAATACCCTGTTACACAGTGATTTAAGAAAACAATTTAGCAAATATTTTTCTTTTTGATTACATGATCATCACTAAAAGAGGTTTTTCATGTTAAATACTTTTGTGTGTTTCCTTAGCTTCCTGGTTTGCAGTTTACCTAGCTTGCGTTAACTCGTAAGTAACTAATCCAGATGGCTAACATGTTAAAAGATATAAAACCAAAATTATTTTAAGGAGCTTTGACAATCACTGTGCTTTACTCTGAATAGAGTCCATTCTAATAAGTGACTTTCTCAGTTTACTTTAAAATTTGGGTTTTTTTTGTTTGTTTCTTTGTTTGTTTTTTTGTTTGTTTTTTTCTGGGCACATGCCTTTAGGCTTAGCACCCAGGAGGCAGAGGCAGGCATATATCTGTGAGTTTAAGGCTAGCCTGGCCTACAGAAAGAGTGCCAGGACAGTCAGGGCTACACAGAGAAACTTTTGTCTCAAGCTCTCCTCTCCCAACTAGTTTTTTAACTGTATTTTTCTGTATTTTATACAGGTTACAAAATGTCCTCCTATGCTTGAGATCTACAGGCCACATGCTCTTCAAGAACTAAGCCGTGGTTTTTCATTTTCTAGAAGTACACTAGAAGCATAAAAATATGGTGCCAAAACTCATTTTCATTCTCTGACTGCAGTTGATTTGGACATACTTCAGTGTTGAAGAGAAGCATACATACTGAGGACACTCATTGTTCAGAGACTGTCCTGTAGGATCATGGACCATTCTAACAGGGAGAAAGATGACAGACAACGGACAACTAAAACCATGGCACAAAGGAATACACACTGTTCCCGACCATCTGGCACCTCAGCATCCTCTGGAGTTCTCATGGTGGGACCCAACTTCAGGGTTGGCAAGAAGATAGGGTGTGGGAACTTCGGAGAGCTCAGATTAGGTGAGATTTTGGTTATTTCTGTCACTTCTAGTAACAGCAACAATTGCTGCACTCTCTGTTGTGTTTCATGATAATGTTTTAGTGATGCTTTAGTGGGAACTTTCTCTTAAGTTGGGCTTAATAGCATAAGAAATAAGGATTTTGCAAAGGGAGTTATAGTTATTATTAGTCATGGTGCTATTATCCAAGGCTTTCCTTTCTTTATTTGTGATAGGATTTTTAATTTTCCTTTAAGTTAGACTATGTCTTTATTAGTGTTTAAAATTTTTTAAAAGTTTATTTTATTATTATTATTATTATTATTATTGTAGGTTTTTCAAGACAGGGTTTCCCTGTGTAGCTCTGGCTGTCCTGGAACTCCCTCTTTAAGCCAGACTGTCCTGGAACTCAGAACTTCTGCCTCCCGAGTGCTGGATTAAAGGTGTACACCACCACTGCCTCAGCTCAATCTTCAAAACAAACAAACAAAAACCTTTAGTTTTATGCATGTGCATTTGTCTATGTGAGTATAGTCTCTGTGTGTGCAGGTACCCAAAGAGGCCAGAAGAAGGGCATCAGATCCTATGGAACTAGAGTTACAGGTAGTTGTGAGCCACCTTATGTGAATGCTGACAAGCAAACTAGCATCCTCTGGAAGAGCATAAGCACTCTTAACTGTTGAGCCATTTCTCCAGCCCCTAAATAATTGTTAAAGCTCTGGATTATTACAGAAATTCAATATAAGAAGCTATGACTTTTGGGCCACTGTGAGAGTAGGAATATGGGATAATTTTTTTAAACCTCTGCTACTTTTGATGGTTCTGCAAAAGAAAACAGAAATTTTTTATGACTATGATTATTTTTTTTCTTTTTTAAATAATTTATTTTATGTACATTGGTGTTTTGCCTGCATGGATGTCTGTGGGAGGGTGTTGGGTCCCATAGAACTAGAGTTACAGGCAGTTGTAAGCTCCCATGTGGCTGCTTAGAATTGAACCTAGGTCCTTTGGAAGAGCAACCAATAGTCTTAACCACTGAACCATCTCTCCAGTTCCTGATTATCTTTCTCAATCCTTAGAGAAACATCACTATACTAGCTGTATATCTCCAGGTACAGAATTGAATCAGAAGATGCTAGGAATGAATTTATTCTTAATTATAGAAGGCTAGCAACCTGGAATTGAACCGTACCAGGATAATAAAAAAAGGCCTTCATATTTAGAGATGTGTTCATGTTTGGGTTAGCTAAGCAAGCCACTTGCTGAGAGTAGAAGATGTGTAATTTCACATTATATGCCTTCCTAGCAACTACTCAGTTGTTTCAACAACTAGTGTTGTAAATATTCATTCACTTGGTGACTTAACTGCTTTTGTTAGATATGTTATGGATGAAACATCTACAAAATTACCTCTGAAAGGCAGTTTCTAAAGCACAAACTGTGTATTCTCAGAGCCAAAATGGCTCGATTTCTATGAAGACCAAGAAAGACTGTAGTTAATGGAAGTTTGTTTTCTTTTCTTTTTGGTTTTTTTTGTTTGTTTGTTTGTTTTTTGTTTTTTTGTGGGGGGGGTTTCGAGACAGGGTTTCTCTGTAGCTTTGGAGCCTGTCCTGGAACTAGCTCTTGTAGACCAGGCTGGTCTTGAACTCACAGAGATCCGCCTGCCTCTGCCTCCCTCCCGAGTGCTGAGATTTAAGGCATGCGCCACCACCGCCCGGCTGGTATTTCTTTTTAATTTTTTTTTCCTTGAGGTAAGCATTATGGTGCACACCTTTAATCCCAGGACTTGGGAGGCAGAGACAGGCAGATTATTGTGAGTTCAAAACTAACCTGATCTACAGTGAGTTCCAGGACAGCCAGAGCTACACATAGAAAACTTGTCTCGAAAAAAATAAAATAAAACTCAAAGACTATTTTTCTGAGCCTGGTGTGGAAGCATATGCCTTTAATCCCAGCACTCACGAAGCAGATGTGGATCTCTGAGTTCAAGGCCAGTGTGGACTACAAATCAAATTCTAGCACAATGAGATCTACACAAGATCTAGAAACTTGGTCTAGAAAAACTGAGAGGTGGGGAAGGAACTCAGGGATCAAACTTGTACAGTAATGCTTGTATGGCAATAACTTTACCCGCTGAGCCATCTTACTGGGCCCCAATTCCTTTGTAAAAATTCATTACATTGGCCGGGCGGTGATGGTGCACGCCTTTAATCCCAGCACTCAGGAGGCAGTGGCAGGCGGATCTTTGTGAGTTCGAGACCAGCCTGGTCTACAAGAGCTAGTTCTAGCGCAGGCTCCAAAGCCACAGAGAAACCCTGTCTCAAAAACAAAAACAAAAACAACAACAAAAAAATCATTACATTGATCACTATCTAAAAGTTTAAGTGTTCATTTGTTTACTTGTTAGTGGCTTCTCCTTACTTGATTTTCCTTCCTTCCTTCCTTCCTTCCTTCCTTCCTTCCTTCCTTCCTTCCTTCCTTCCTTCCTTCCTTCCTTCCTTCCTTCCTTCCTTCCTTCCNCCTTCCTTCCTTCCTTCCTTCCTTCCTTCCTTCCTTCCTTCCTTCCTTCCTTCCTTCCTTCCTTCCTTCCTTCCTTCCTTCCTTCCTTCCTTCCAATTGGGATGTTTTATTTGCTGAGGCTGCTCTCAGACTTACTGTGTAGCCTAGGCTGGCATTGAATCTCTAATTTTTGTTGTTGTTGTTTATTTGTTTGTTTTTTGAGACAGGGTTTCTTTGTGTAGCCCTGCCTGTCCTGGAACTCAATCTATAGATCAGACTGGCTTCGAACTCATAGATCCTCCTGCCTCTGTCTCCCCAGTGCTGGGATTAAAAGGCGTGATGACCACCTCCCCACAGACCTCTGATCCCTTACCCCCCAAGATAGGATTTCTCTGTGTGACAGGCTTAGCTGTCCTAAAACTGACTCTTGTAGACCAGGCTGTCCTCAAACTTACAGAGATCTGCCTACCTCTGCCTCTCTAGTGCTGGGATTAAAGGTGTGCACCACCACCGTCCAGTCAGACCTCTAATTCTTGCCTTTATCTTCTAGGTGCTAGCATTGCAAATGTGTGTCAGGGTGCATTTCCTTTTAAGTGTAGGGAGTTTTCCAAGTATTTTAATTAATTATTAAGTAGTAGTATTTTATAGTAGTAATCAGTGGCCTTAATGTTTAAGTATACAGAACCCAAACAAATACTTCTATTTTCACCTTTTTTAAAAATATTTATTTATATTTTATGTACATTGGTGTTTTACAATGAGTGTTGGGTCCTAGGATTACATACAGTTGTGAGCTGCCATGTGGGTGCTGGGAATTAAACCCAGGTCCTCTGGAGAACAGTCAGTGCTCTTAACCACTGAGCCATCTCTCCAGCCCCTATTTTTACCTTTTTGAAACATTGTTTCACTACTTAATATCTTGCCTCAATCATCTGAGTGTTAGAATTATATGGATGTGTCACCATTTTTTGCCTTATTAATACATTTTGATACTCAGCTGTTTCTTGACTATTTACTAATGTCAAATTTAAGAAAGGTTGCATAGATTAGAATGTGAGTTCTGTCTCTAAAAATACCATTGTCTCCTGGTACAAACAGAAAACCAAATTATAATACAAAACAATAAATATGTTAACAAGTTGTGTAGCAACTACATTGGCAGATATGAGTAAAGGCTTCAGAAAGGAGTTAATTTGTAATAGGATTTTTGTTGTTAGACATTACACAGGGATTCTTTCCAGTTGCAGGATGCAAAGGTATTGCAAGAATAGTGAGCATATTATCAGGGCAGCACTTGATTATAAATGGCTTTGTCATTGAATGTGAAGTCAAAGTAAAGCACGAAATGGGCAGTTAAGCTAGTAGGGACCAAATTGTAAAGTGTTTCCATGATTCAGTGGAGTAGATGAGGATCTTAAAAGAGAGGAATAAAACAGTTCTAGTTTGTGTTCTAATTATGCTACTCACTGCATTATACTTTGTTCTCTTGCAGAGAAGTCGGGTTTGTTTCCTAGTATCCACCTTAGGTGGTTCTTAAATTCCTGTAACTTCAGTTCCAGAGAAGTCAGTGCCCTCTCTGGCCTCCTCAGGCACATGTATGCATGTGGTATACATAAACTCACATCAGCACACTCACGTGTGCAGACACATAAACACTTTTTTAAAAATGTGCAGGATATGTGGAAATGGCTCAGCTAAGGTAGTAGTTACTGCACTCCTCCTCATCCATACTGGTGTTTTGGTTGGCTTGATCTTGTGTAGCTCATAGGGTTCACAGCTGTGTAGCCTGGCAATTGCTTTTTTTTTTCCCCAGCAATACTATCTCTTTATATAAAAATACTAAAGACCTTTGATAAAGCTGTATGGAAAGTTAACTACTGTAGAAGCTTGCCTGTGTGTGTGTGTGTGTGTGTGTGTGTGTTTTAAAATGGCTCTACCCTATAACAATGGACAGTTTCTGTCTCTCCTAGACACCACTGGCTATCAATTTTTATAACACCCAGTGCCAGGTATGGGTTACCACTTTTTTTTAAAGATTTATTTATTTATTATGTATACTGTATTCTGTCTGTATGTTTTCTGGCCCAAAGTGGGTACCAGATCTCATTATAGATGGTTGTGAGCCACCCTTTGGTTGTTGGGAATTGAACTCAGGACCTCAGGAAGAGCAGTCAGTGCTCTCAACCTCTGAGCCATCTCTCCAGCCTGGGTTACCACTTTTTAAGTTGTTGGTCAGTGGGACTGCATATTCCAGCCCCCTTCTCCCATTTCCAGAAATTGCCATTGTTCTTGGTTACCCTCTAAAACTTGATAATAAGACCCTATTGCTTGGGGCTGGAGAGATGGCTCAGCAGTTAGGAACATCTACTGTTCTTGTAGAGAACCTGAGTTCAATTCCCAGCACCCAGTAATGGCTCACAACTGTCCATAACTCCAGATTCAGGGAATCTAATGCCATCTTCAGCCCTCCATCATCAGGACTGCATGTGGTACATAAATATGAGCAAAGCACACATACACAAATCTTTAAAAAGAGAGACAGACACAAACTAACTGAGACTCTGTTGCTAAAGATACTATCTACTTAGTCATAGGATGTGGAGAAATCAAGTTGTTACCAACCTGGAAGTTTCCTCACTACTGGCTAACTTTCATAGTGCAAGAAAGATTATTTCTGTAAAAACTTAGTTTTATATATTGTTTCCTTACATAGGGCAAATTTGAAGACGTAGGAGAGAAAGTATCCGTTGTGATGGTTGGTGTTAAGTTGTCAGCTTGACAGAAGTTATAATCACCTGGGAAATGAACTTCTGGGCATGTCTCTAGGGACTATCCTGATAGTGGTAATTTTGGTGAAATCTCCCATCTGCTGGTGGTACCATTCTCTAAGCAGGAAATCCTAGATAGTTTAAAAAAAAAAAAAGTAGAGAAAAAAAAGCTAGATACTAGCGAACATGCATTACATTTGTTTCTTTTTTATTTTATTCTTTTTATTAAGTTTATTTCTCTCTCTCTTGGCGTGTATGTGTAGGTCATAGGACAACTTGTCAGGGTAGTTTCTAGTTCCACAGTATGATTTCCAGGGATTGAACTTAGATTGTCAGGACAAATGCCTCATTCACCATGCAGTCTGGAAGCCCTATTTTCTTGACTGCAGATGCAGGTAACTAGCTCCTCAAGGCAGTTTCCTGCTGCTGTGATCTCCCCACTGTAATGGATTGTAGCCTGGAACTGTGAGCTCAATAAACCATTTCTTTCTTAAATTAATTTTGTCACATTGGGTCGTGGTTGCGCACGCCTTTAATCCCAGCACTCAGAAGGCAGAGCCAGGCCTTCTCTGTAAATTTGAGGCCAGTATGGTCTACAAGAGCTCATTCCAGCACAGGCTCCAAAGTACAAAGAAACCCTGTCTTGGAAAAAAATAATAATAATTTTGTCAAGGTATTTTACTACAACAGGAAAAGAAACAAGGATATTAATAAATCAATATTTATTGACAGTCATTGGGATTATTTTGAAGCTATTTTATATTAATGAAATTTTTTCCAAAATAGTATTGAGAAAGTGAAATAGCCATATTCAGAAGTCTAAATATTGAATTCTTTTTTTTTTTTTTTTTTGGTTTTTACAGGGTTTCTCTGTAGCTTGGGAGCCTGTCCTGGAACTAGCTCTTGTAGACCAGCCTTGAACTCACAGAGATCCGCCTGCCTCTGCCTCCAGAGTGCTGGGATTAAAGGCATGCGCCACCACTGCCCGGCTTAAACATTGAATTCTTAAATAGAAAAATTAGCACAACAGACTAAAGGATTAAATACAAAACCAAATCTATACAGCTCTTAAAAACTAGGATGAAGCTAGGCATAATAGTGCACACCTTTAATTCCAGCACTCAGTAGGCAGATACCGGTGGATCTCTGTGAGTTTATGCCCAGGCTGGTGCTGTGTGGATTCCAGGCTAGCTAAACTATATAGTCGGACCCTGTCTCAGAAAACAAACAGAAACCCCAAAAACTTAGTAGTAAAATTTACTATTCTTAAGCAAGTGATAGGGCGCATACCTTTGCCCAGCACTTGGAGGCAGAGGCAGAGTCAGGTAGATCTCTTCTTGAGTTCAAAGAAGTCAACCTGGTCTAGAGTGAGTTCCAGGACAGCCAGGGTTACACAGAGAAACCCTGTCTCAAACAAGCAAAACTTTTACTCTTCTTATGTCTGTTTCATGATAGTAATTTTTTTAATATGATACCAAAGACCTAGTAAGTAGAAGAAAATAGATATAGTAGACTTCATAAATATTGAAAAATTTACTGACAGGATCTCACCGTATCACCCTGAATGGCCTGAAACTTGCTATGTGAATCAGGCTGGTCTTGAATTCATAAAATTCTGCCTGTCTTTGTCTCCCAAGTGCTGCCATGCCTGACAACAAATAAAACCTTTTGTATTACCTAAACAGAATCGTCAAGGAAGAACAGTATGGCTTGGTCAGTAAAAAAATGTTGTTGCTCATGCCCTAGTTCAGTCTTGGGACCCACGGTGGAAGAAGAGAGCTATTGAGGCTTATTTTGGGGTTAAGCCCATTAAGCCTCTCAGGATCCAGAAAGATTCACTATGGCAGATGAAAACTGGCTGGAGAAAGGAATCTCGGGGTAGAACAAACTGACTCAAGCACAGTTCTCCTACAAGTTTCTTTATTTCTTGGGGAAGGAAAGGAAGAAGGGAAGAAGGACGTGGGGAGGGGGGTATTCGCCACAAAACTTTCAGTTTATGTAGGCATACCGACAAGTTAGCAATTTCATAGGCGCTAACAATAATATCAAGCAAGCATTTTTCAGAGTCCCAAAACAACACAAAACAAAACCAGAAACCCCGATGGATCTGACAAAGAGGTGCCTTATACCTCAGAGGAGGCGTGGCTGTGAAGCTCCCTATCATCAGGGAACACAGCTGTTGGTAGCCTTAGTGATCCAAGGACTTGATTTGCATTAGTATCTAGCTGTTTGAGTTAAAGGGAATCTCTTTTGGGTACTTTGGTTTTGATTTCAGCAGGGTGCCCAAGTGAGAATTTTCCTCTCTGAAGCTAGTTTTAGCAACTCAGGCATTATTCCTGTATAAGCAGTTAATTTCCTGGGCTATGAGCTTATGTTAGTTGAAACCATGGTGAAGGGTAAATACAGAATATTAGTAGTTTGTTAAGTTAGAGCAGACCAGTAGATTCCACCTTCCTGCGTCTGCTGTTAGAGCAGACGTATTGCCTCCTGTTTAGGGCTCTTATTAATGAGTTCTGTCAGTAAAGAAGGTTGTGGGGGACTAGTTTTATGTAGATTTTGGCTATGAGAACAAAGGTTTGAACAAGTGAATGCTTTCACACCCGAACTTCTCTGTGTAGAGAAGGTATCCAGTTGCCCTATAGGAAAAGTCAGATTTATACGCTACTGGGATATTATGGAAGGGAGAAATGCCATGATTTCACAAGATTTTTACAGAATTGACAATGACTTGTCCAAAAGACAGGTGTTCCCGCAGCTCTGTTGAAATGGGCTTCTCCTGTGGATTAGTCCAATAGATCTATCAGCTGTGTATTTACTGTGTAATACTTGTGGGCTCACCACAGAGAACCAGTTCCTGAAAGTTGTTTCTGACCTCCACACAGCACCATGATATGCTTCCTTATTGTTACTATTATTTTAAAAAGGCAACTCAAGTAATAGGACAAGAAAGATACTGGCAAATTGAATATTCAGTAAAGGGATTTTTCAGAAACATATAAAGAACTCTTCTTAAACTCAGCAATAAATAAAAAGATGACCCAGATTATAAACATTAGCAAAGCCAAGTGTGGCTGGAGAGATTGTGCAGCACTCCAGAGCACACCTCCTCCTGTGTACTCGAGTTTCCTGTACCCATTTTGGGTAGCTCACAGCCCCCTGTAACTTCAGCTTCAGGAATCCAATGCCTCTGGTGCCAGCATATGTACATTCACACACACACACACATAATTAAAAATAAATCTTTAAAAAGATGAGCAAAGAATTTGAATATACTTTTTTTCAGAGAGATGAGAGGATAAGCACATGAAAACTGTTCGATTTCTTTAGTCATTGGGAAATACAGATGAAAACTGTTTCTTCATACCCACCAACTGTAGTAAGAATTACTGTTTGCTGGGAAGAATATGTAGAAATTGGACCACTTATACAATGATATTGAGAGAATAAAATGGCACAGCTACTTTGGAAGACAGTCTGGTAGTTCCTTAAGAAGTTAAAATAATTGAAGTATCTGACACCTGGTAAGATATATTAGTTAGATTTCTATTACTATGACAAAAAAACCTGATATGGATTGTTAGCAATATTTCCTAACACAAGCTCCCTGCCGACGCAAAATTCCCAATCAAGCCAAATCAAAACAAGCCAAATTAAGAAATATCCAGGTTTCATGGGGTGGCCGCCCCCCCCCCAAGCGGGAACCGGAAGCTGCTAACACTACCGCCAGGGGGAAAGGAAAAGGGACCACGTGATCCTCTTTTGGGAGCTCATTTAAATACCCAGGGGAAAAAAGTGATCCTGACCCCATCCCCAGGGAGAGGTCAGGACCTGGCCTGCTGGGATTTGGAGTCCAGAGTGCTAACTCTCAGGGTTAAAGGGCTAGGATAGATGCAAGGGCTGGGGCCTAAGCTCCTAACTTGACATGGATATTTGTGGAAGGAAAGGGAAAAAGAAAAAAAAGACCTTCATTTAGGTCACAGTTTCAGAGACTAGAAGTCCAAGTAGCATAATAGAGGTTTGATGCCTCCACCCCCTAACAGCGTCCCATATGGCGGTGGCTAGAGTTGATGAAGAAGCTAACAGTTTTGTGTAACCATCTTTATGAGAACTTCAAGACTCTTGTGTAAACTACTTTCCACAGTCATGCCCTCAATGATCTAAAGATCTCAATAAGTCCCACCTCAGAGATTCTACAACTTCCCCATTAGACACTGGAGGGACTGGGTTAAATCATACCATAGCATAGGTCAGCAGTTCTTAACCCGTGGATGATCTCTACCACTTTGGCGAGCCTCTCCCTCCAAAAATATTTACATTACAATTCATAACAGTAGCAAAATTACAGTTATGATGTAGCAATGAACGAAAATATTTTATGGTTAGGGTTACCAGGAAACAAGGAACTGTATTAAAGGGTTGTGGCATTAGGAAGGTTGAGAACCTCTAAAATAGGTAAACAAAATTTTGTATTATTTAGCCATTAAACAGAATGAAGAGATGCTGGGGTTGTAACTCAGTTTGTAGAGTGCGTGCCTTGCATGCTCAGGGCCCCCAGGTTTGAGGCCCCAACATGGGCATGACTGCACACCCCTGTAATCCTAGCACTATCTTTAAGAAAGTCATAGAAACTAGGTTAATCCCCAAGCTTTTTATCTCAAAATGAAGTAATTGTTTTGTTTTTTCAATTTCATTTTTTAATTGATTTTACTGAGCTATATGTTTTTCTCTGCTCCCTTTCCCTTTAACCCTCTCCCATGATCCTCACACTCCGAATTTACTCAGGAGAGTTTGTCTTTTTCTACATCCCGTGTAGATTAGATCAATGTATGTCTCTCTTAGGGTCCTCATTGTCTAGGTTCTCTGGGATTGTGAATTGTAGGCTGGTTTTCTTTGCTTTATGTCTAAAAGCCACTTATGAGTGAGTACATGTGATATTTGTCTTTCTGGGTCTGGGTTATCTCATTCAATATGGTGTTTTCTAGATCCATTTATTTGCCTGTAATTTTCAAGATGTCATTATTTTTTTCTGCTGTGTAGTATTCCATTGTATAAATGTACCACATTTTCCTTATCCATTCTTCAGTCAAGGGACATTTAGGTTGTTCTTAGGTTCTGGCTATTACAAACAATGCTGCTAAGAACATAGTTGAGCACATGTCCTTGTGGTACATTTGAGCATCCTTTGGGTATATACCCAAAAGTGATATTTCTGGGTCTTGAGGCAGGTGGTTTCCTAATTTTCTGAGAAATTGCCATAATGATATCCAAAGGGGCTGTACCAGTTTGCACTCCCACCAGCAATGCAGAAGTGTTCCCTTTACCCCACACCCTCTCCAGCATAAGTTGTCATCAGTGTTTTTGATCTTGGCCATTCTTACAGGTGTAAGATGGAATCTCAGAGTTGTTTTGATTTGCATTTCTCTGATGACTAAGGATGTTGAACATTTCCTTAAGTGTCTTTCAGCCATTTTATATTCCTCTGTTGAGAGTTCTCTATTTAGGTCTGTACCTCATTTTCTTTATTGGATTATATGTTCTTTTGATGATCAATTTTTTTGAGTTCTTTGTATATTTTGGAGATCAGCCCTCTGTCTGATGTGGGGTTAGTGAAGATCTTTTCCCATTTTGTAGGCTGTTGTTTTGTCTTGTTGACCAGTCCTTTGCTTTACAGAAGCTTTTCAGTTTCAGGAGGTCCCATTTATTGATTGTTTCTCTCAAGGTCTGTGCTACTGGGGTTATATTTAGGAAGTGTTCTCCTGTGCCAGTGCATTCAAGTGTACTTCCCACTTTCTCTTCTATGACGTTCAGAGGCTAGCTTTATGTTGAGGTCTTTGATCCATTTGGACTTGAGTTTTGTGCATGGTGATAGATATGGGTCTATTTTCGTTCTTCTACATGTTGATATCCAGTTATGACAGCACCATTTGTTGAATATACTTTCTTTTTTCCATTTTATATTTTTTGCTTCGTTGTCAAATATCAGGTGTCCGTAGGTGTGTGGATTAATATCCGGGTCCTCGATTCAGTTCCATTGGTTCTCCCTGTCTGTTTTTATGCCAATCCAAGGCTGTTTTCACTACTGTAGCTCTGTAGTAGAGTTTGAAGTCAGGGATTGTGCTGCCTCCAGAAGTTCTTTTATTGTACAGGATTGTTTTGACTATCCTGGGTTCTTTGCTTTTCCATATGAAGTTGAGTACCGTTTTTTCAAGGTCTGTGAAGAATTTTGTTGGACATTGCATGGAGTCTGTAGATTGCTTTTGGTAAGATTGCCATTTGACTGTGTTAATTCTTCCTACCCGATAGCATGGAAATCTTTCCATTTTCTGGTGTCTTCTTCAATTTCTCTTGTCAAAGATTTAAAGTTCTTGTCATACAGGTCTTCCACTTGTTTGGTTAGAGTTACTCCGAGATATTTTATGCTATTTCTCATCTGTTTCAAGAAGGGCTACTGATTTTTTTGAGTCAATCTTTATCCTGCTATATTACTGAACGTGTTTATGAGTTGTAGAAATTCTTTGGTAGAATTTTTGGGGTGGCTTATGTAAACTATCATATCATCCTCAAATAGTGAGGGTTTGACTTCTTCTTTTCCAACTTGTATCCCCTTGATCTCTTTTTCTAGGTTCTATCATTAATGGCAGAAAAATTTCATTACACAAAGGTTTGGGAGCATTCTTATATCTAAACTTAGCTTTCTAAAGGAGAGGCTTGGATATGATGCCGCCATCAAAACATCTGAAGGATGACTTCTTGTTTCAGGTTAATAATAGAACCTAGAAGAAAAATTAAACCTGTGGATTTTATGCAGCAAAAAGTAAAGCCTTGATTGAGTGTTAGGGATCATGCCAGCTGATGGGTAGATTTTCAGTCCACCAAGCTACTTGTTTCCTCATAGTTATACATATAGTGTTATGTATATCTTTAGCTAAAGTAGTTATTCATTTTAATTGGACAGGGTTTTGACCCAGAGTCTTTGTCTTTAAATTCTTTCAGTGCAGAATTTCTGACTATAGTATATTTGACTGAATGACTGAGTTTCTAAATGACTGTGTTTCACATTGGCTTGTACAGGTTTTTTTAAAAAAATTACTACCTTTTTTTTTTTTTTGGCCTGAAGGGTAGGGCAGGTTAGGCATGTACCATCTTGTATATATGGACTTTAAAGATTTTCATTCTCTCCTTCCACCACATGGTCTCCAGCTATCTAACTCAAATCATCAGGCTTAGTGGCAAGCACCTTTTCCTGATGAACCATCTCACCAGCCCCTGTTCCATTTTATTTGAACAAATTTATTTGAACAGTGCTTAACCCAGAATAATTACCACATAAGGTATCTCCAGTGTCCCTTAGCCATTAGATCAGAGAATGACATTATTTGGTTCTTTTGGTGTTCTTAGAGAAAGTAAAGAAACACAACCTAGTTGGCATCCTGTAATTTCAGCCACCATGCCTGGCGTTAAGCTTATGCTTGTTACGTTCCGTCAGAAGATGTAAAGAACCATCTGTTCTCCCCAGGTAGGGCACTGAACCCAAGAAAACTCTTTTAAGAACAGCGTGCTGAATTTATTGAGATTCCTTACATAAGCGTGAATAACTAGAAATTAGCTGAATCTCCAGAAGATCCCACCCTGTTCCAGAGGAGGGGCCGCTCGTTCGTTCCTGCCACCCGGCTAGCTTAGCCCCAAAATGACCACACAGAAACTGTATTAATTAAATCACTGCTTTGCCCATTAGCTCTAGTTTCTTTTTTTTTTTAATATTTATTTATTTATTATGTATACAATATTCTGTCTGTGTGTATGTCTGTAGGCCAGAAGAGGGCACCAGACCTCATTACAGATGGTTGTGAGCCACCATATGGTTGCTGGGAATTGAACTCAGGACCTTTGGAAGAGCAGGCAATGCTCTTAACCACTGAGCCATCTCTCCAACCCTAGCTCTAGTTTCTTATTGGCTAATTCTTACATCTTAATTTAACCCATTTCTGTTAATCTGTGTATCACCACGTGGCAGTGCTTACTGGGTAAAATTCCCAGTGTCTATCTCCTGTGGATCCAATGGTGTCTCTTTGACTCTGCTTTCTTTCTCCCAGAATTCAGTTCCATCTTCCCCGCCTACCTAAGTTCTGCCCTATCAGGCCAAGGCAGTTTCTTTATTCATTAACCAATGAAAGCAACCCATTGACAGAAGGACCTCCCAAATCACCACCCCAGCATAGGAATTATTCATGAGAACTGTATCTCTGTAGTCTTAACCCCTAGTCAACCTTCTCCCTTTTATATACTTCATCACACATTATGACCAAGACCAAACACAGCTGAAAGGAACGAGGGGACTGAGTGGTGAATGGGATCTCAATAGTACCAACTCTGCCCTTCTGCCCAGGAGTGTTAGCAGCCCTGTTACTGTTGCCATGTATGTAGCTGTCACTGTACTGCTTGCTTTTCTTGTTGTGATGACTGAGGACCAAGGTGTTCTGTAGGCCACATAGACATCTTCATGATTGCAGATGCTTTTGTCACTCCTGCAGAAAATACCTCACTTCAGCTCAGAAGGACTTTCTAATCTATCACTTTTCTTTTAGCCAGAATTTAGAGAAAAGCACATTAATTGCTCTTTGCCTTTCTGGTCTCCTCTCACTACAAACATCTCTCTCCCTCTCTCCCTCTCCTGCTCTCCAGCTCTTTCTCTTCCTCGTCCTTCTTCCCCCCTCCTCTTGTTGATTCTTGTTCACCTTTTCTCTATTTCAAGACAAGAACTTATGTAGCCCTTCAACATATGATCCTCTTGCCTCTACCTTTGAGCACTAGATGAAAGGGGTAGACTACCATACCATACTTGGCATGAGGACATAATTTTTAACCCTTATTTTCTTATTTCCTATTAAATGCAATAGGTAAAGGTAGTTAGTTTTTTGTCTTCAAAATATTTGACATATAAAGCCGGGCAGTGGTGGCGCACGCCTTTAATCACAGCACTCGGGAGGCAGAGGCAGGCGGATCTCTGAGTTCGAGACCCGCCTGGTCTACAAGAGCTAGTTCCAGGACAGGCTCCAAAGCCACAGAGAAACCCTGTCTCGAAAAAAAAAAAACAAAAACTGGCATATAGATTTTATATGTTTAATGTTTTTTAAAAATTCATACTTAAAATAATAATTAAAATAGGATTTATTTAGTACTTTCCAGTTTACAAAGTACTTTCACATGCTCTGTCTCATGTAATCCTTATAACTACTCTGTGTCACAAATGTGATTCTTTAAATGCCCTGCTATGAAAATGTCCTGTTTTTCTTCTAGTTAATCTCTTCTACTTTATATAATAAGGCGAAGAAAATACTTTTAAAATACCACTTGATTTTTTTCCCCTGGCATTAGACTGTTGGTGAATTTCAGCAAGCTGAAGAATGGAGCAAAAACTTACCCAGTTTCTCATAAAGAGCATACAGGAGGAGAGTTTATCTCGTTCATGGTTCCAGATGCTTCAGTTCTTGATTCCCTGGGTTTGTTGCTATAGGCTGGTGGTGAGGCAAAACATGAGCAAATGGTATAGTGCAGCAGAGCAGTGCACCATTGGATCTGGAAGAAAGAGAGAGAGGGGGAAAAAAAAAAAGATTCCACAAACTAGATAGACCATTCAAAACTGTGTCCTGGTGACTGACTTCCTTTTATCAGGCCCCATATGCTAGTTTTTATTATCTGTCAATACTGCCATCAAATTATGAATCCACCAGTGAACTAATCCATAGACTGACTAATTCAGGTCAGCCTTTCCTGATCCGATCTCCTTATACTCATTGCATCCACAAGTTAGGACTAAGTCAATTTGCTTCACTTTAGCAAACATCTGTTACTCTATGTTAGATACTGCATTAGTTGCTGGGGATATAAAAAGCATTTATGGGATGGAGAGATGATGGCTCAGTGGTTAAGAGCACTGATTGCTCTTCCAGAGAACCCAGGTTCAATTCCCAGCACCCACATGGCTGCTCACAACTGTCTGAAGATCCAGTTGCAGGGGATCTGACACCTTCACACCAATGCACATAAAATAAAGTTAAATAAACCATAATTTTTTTTTCAAAAAGCATTTATGGTTAGGGATGTAGCTTAATGATAGAACATTTACCAAGCCTAATAGATAAGGCTCTGAATTTAATCCTCAGTGTTCACACACACGCTTGCTCTCTCTCTCTCTCTCTCCACACACACACACACACACACACACACACACACACAGACTCTAAACATTCTTGTCCTTAGGAAACACACCACTTTCCTAAGGTAAAAAGAAATGTATATGACAAACCTGGCATATACCTGTCTCTTTGCTCTTCAGAGACTGAGGCCGGAAGATTGTTATGAATTCAAGGCTAGCCTGGACTATATTTTGAGACCCTGCTTCCAAACATGGATGGGTGATGGATGTGTAGCCTAGATAGATATAGTGGGGCGTGGTTGTATATGCCTTCAGTCCTACCACTGTTGAGAGACTAAGACATGTGGATCTTGAGTTAAAGGCCACCCTGGTTTAGATGGCCAGGAAGACTGACAAGGGCTATATAGTGAAATACTGTCTTTTTTTTTTTTTTTTTTTTTGGTTTTTCAAGATAGGGTTTCTCTGTGGCTTTGCGCTGGAACTAGCTCTTGTAGACCAGGCTGGTCTCGAACTCACAAAGATCCGCCTGCCTCTGCCTCCCGAGTGCTAGGATTAAAGGCGTGTGCCACCACCGCTGGCAATACTGTCTTTTTTTTAAAAAAAAAAAAAAAGAAGAAGAAATGACATTCCACTCTTCTAGAAACTAGATGTTCATTTGTTATTAAGCTTCTTGAACCTCATATAAAAAACCAGCTCCAAGCTGCTCAGTGCTACATTATGAGAGCCTATGCCTCCCTAAAAAAATTCTGAAGGAAAAAAAATTTTTTTCAGGCTGGGGATGTTCAATAGTAGCACAGGACATGTCCAGCATATGGAAGACCCTGAATTCTATCCCCAGTATCACAAAACACACACACACACACACACACACACAAAAAAAAAAAGGAATGCCTCTAAATGTAGTCTGGTATTCTGTTTGTTTTTTGTTTGTTTTGTTTTGTTTTTCGAGACAGGGTTTCTCTGTGGCTTTGGAGCCTGCACTGGAACTAGCTCTTGTAGACCAGGCTGGCCTCAAACTCATAGAGATCCACCTGTCTCTGCCTCCCGAGTGCTGGGATTAAAGGCGTGTGCCACCACCACCCAGCTCAGTCTGGTATTCTGACTGGACTCAAACAACTAGAGAATATGATGCATGAGAAGAAGTGGTAAAAAGCCAGAAAGGTTCATTAGAGACAACCTGTGGACAGCCTTGCATGTGAATTCCTTTTCTGCAGTGCACACACCCAAGAGTATATCATGATAGACCAAGGCCTCTGTTTACTAAGCTGCAGAACGAATAAGACACATTGTTCTTGGAAACTTTTTTTTCACTTGTAGAGTTAAAGAAATATATTTACATTAAAATGAGTTTATAATATTAAAAACTGTTTTTAAAAAAAATTGTGGGCCTTTTTTAAATGCCAAGTGATCAAATGAATTAAAGGTTTTTGGTTTTTTTTTTTCTTTTGAGATAGCTTAGGTTCTTATATAGTTCTACTTGGCCTGGAACTGCTAATGCAGACCAAACTGACCTTGAACTCACAGAGATCCACCTGCCTACTGAAACCCCACTCCTGGGGTTAACGGTGTATCACCCTATCCAACCTGGATTTTTTTTTTTGTATTTAAATAAATGAAGTGGCCTTTATTCTTCAGGCCTCTTTCTGACGTGAAATACTGTTTGTACTCAAATGTACTTTCTCTATTATCCAGGCTCTTCTATGTACTCATTCATAGCTTTGTCTTAACATCATCACATTTTATAATTTATTGGCTAAGGTTTTATTAATCAGATACACAGGACTGTGTGAAGATCTAGGTTCTCTGAAGTTCAAGAACTGAATGTGACTTAGTTGAACCGGTGATAAAAATCCCGTATGTGCTAGGTATTAAGACATTCAGATGCATTCCCTTACTTCTGCTCTCTTGCTTTTCTTTTTTTAAATAATTTATTATGATTTATTTATTTTATGTGTATTGGTGTGAAGTTGTCAGATTTCCTGGAACAGGAGTTACAGACAGTTGTGAGCTGCCATATGGGTGCTGGGAATTGAACCTGGGTCCTCTGGAAGAGTAGTCAGTGCTCTTAACTGCTGAGCCATCTCTCCAGCCCCTTCTCTTGCTTTTCTAGTTAATATTTATGCTGCTCCATATATAGTCATTCAGAGTCATAGATCCGTTGATGAGATTACTTACAAATCGTCTGTTTTAAACCTAGAATGGTATTAACCTTTTTCTAATACAGCCATAGCCATTCCCAGTTTTGCTTTCACCACTCCTTGTCAGTCCTCACCCCTTCCCAATATTCATTAAATAACTTACAGCCCCACACTCTGTACCACTCTCTGCCTGTAGTATTTCCTGCTTATTTTTGTTTACTTTTGCAGTTTCCTCTTCCTGAAATGATCTTACCCATTCTCCAGCTGCTTGTTCTTTGTGTCTTTGTGGAAGAGGGAGGGCAAAAAGAGAAAATTCAACTCCTGAAATTTCCCTGATTCTTCTTCTGTCATCTATACTAATTATTTTCTCTTTATGTTTACAGCAGTATCCAAGTTCATTCATTCCTTGGTTGCACATGATCACCACCTTGGTTCGCCCTAACATTAAATCTCTCATTTCGTCCTACCTCTTAACTACTGATAGAGAGTTGAGGGGAGATTTGAGACAAGAGATCGCACAGCCCAAACTGGCCTTAAACTCAGTGTGTAGCCAAGGATGACCTTGAATTCCTGATTCTCCTGCCTCTAACCTCTAAGCTTAAATTTCTATCTTTGAAACTGTGGCATTTCTTCTTAACTCACTTTATGCCATAATAACTAAGAAGTAATAAGGTTGCATGTATGTGGGATGCATAAGGGAAAGAAGAGGAGGTAGATTTGGTTGGTTTTCTCCTTTTTAAAACAAACAAAACAGAATCTCTTGTGTAGCTTACATATTTAGATTCTCAAGCTGTTTTTGTCCTAGTCCTGCTGGTTCTCATTATCTGTTTAGCTTTTCACTTAGCTGTGTCTTCAAATACAGAAGCCCTGTTAGAAAAATCTACCTTTCTCATGACCTTGTAAGCTAATGTCACTAAATGTATACGTTCTTTTTCCCTTAGGTAAAAATCTCTACACCAATGAATATGTAGCCATTAAACTGGTGAGTAGAATGTGTGTGTTTGTGGTCTTTGTGTATTAATGCTAATGTCTTACAGAAAGCCTTTGTAGGCATTCACAATAATGCTCACGCTATTTTTACTGTGTATATGGTGCCAAGTAGTCATTTTTTCCTCCATCAGGATGTTATAATGATAAAGCACTATATATTGTGTAATGTCATATAAATGGTACTAACTGTAGTGGTAGCAAAGATGAGTCAAATTTAATTGATTGTATTGTGCACAGTGTATGTTTGCCTGGTGCCATAGAGGCCAGAAGAGAGTGTTCCAGTCCCCTGAAACTGGAACTGGGTGCTTATGTACTAATTTGCTGATGCTGGGAATTGAACCTGGGTCATCTTTAAGAACAAGTGCTCTAAACCAGTCAGCATTTCTCTGGAGCCCCTTGACAACTTTTTTTTTAAAACTGATTTTTATTTATTTATTTATTGTTTTTTTGAGACAGGGTTTGTCTGTGTAGCTCTGATTGTCCTGGAAGTAGCTCTGTAGACCTGGCTGGCTTGAACTCACAGAGATCTGCCTGCCTCTGCCTCCTTAGTGCTAGGATTAAAGGCATGCCATTCCACCATTCGGTGACATCTAATTTTTAAATGTATGGCATTTTTTGGCATATTTACCAACAGAAAACCAAGTCTGACCATCTCATTGATGCTTTAATACAGTGGTTCTCACCCTTCCTAACACTACAACCCTTTAATACAGTTCTCATGCTATAGTTACCCCAAGCGTAAAATTATTTCCATTACTAATTCATAACTGTAATTTTGCCACTGTTTTGAATCATAATGTAAATATTTTTTGAAATGGAGGTTTGCCAAGGGGGTCACGACCTACAGGTTGAGAACCATTGCTTTAAAAATCTATCAAGCCAGGTATGACTCCACATGCTTTTCAGCACATGTTTTTAATTCTACCAATTAAAGGAGGGGGCAAAAGGATCAGGAGGAGGTCAGAGTCATCCTTGGGTTTATATTGAGTTTGAGTTTAAGGCAAAAGCATGTAGATCATTGTAAGTTCAAGGCCAGACTTGCCTTCATAGTGAGTTCCAGGTCAGCCAGGGATACACAGTGAGACCTTGCCTTAACAAAACAAAAACGTTGTCAAACTATTTATGATAGTGTATACCTGTAATCCCAATAATTTGGGGAGGAGGGGTTGTTGGAGGAGGCCGCTTTTTTGTTCCCTGCTGCTCAGCCCTGCAATCATGACATAGAACCATATTATTTGCAATATTGTTTGGCCAATAGCTTAAGTATATTTCTGGCTAACTCATATCTTAAATTAACCCATCTCCATTAATCTGTGTATTGCCATTAGGCTGGGGCTTACCTGTTTCAACATCTGTCTCCGTCAGGGCTACTCGCTTCTTCTGACTCTGCCTTATTTCTCCCAGCATTCAGTTTAGTTTTCCCTGCCTAGGTCTATTCTACTAAGCCATTGGCTGAAACAGCTTTTTTATTAACCAGTGGTATTCACAGAATACAGAGGGAATCCTACATCAAGGGGTGAGCAAGATACACACCTAGTTAGAGGCTATTCTGTGCCTTGAGACCCTATCTGAAGAAACAAACAAAACTCCCACAAAAACATTCCCTATAGCCTTGCTTAGTCTTTTTATCTTCTTTAGCTTGTCAATTTGTGGGATTGTTAGGATTCTTTTCTGAAAGAGTAGCAGTTGCCAGATTAGTTTCTCTACAAAGGAGAGGACGAGTATCAGGACTTAGGATAAACGGTGCCTTTGGAACTCTCTGGGCTCTGTTCCCTTTTTGAGGAGTTTCCTGTAACTCAGGCTGGTCTTAACTCAATGTATACCTGAATTATCCTGATTCTCCTGCTTTTTTCAAGTGCTGAGACTTCATGTTTGTGCCACCATGTTTGGGTTTGGGGTTATTTTTGTTGTTTGCTGTTGTAATAGAGCTTGAACCAGGACTTCCTGTGTGCTAGACAAGCGCTCTACCACCAACCAGTGTCACCAGCATGCACATGCCTTTCTTTTTCCTGCTTGGTTTTGTTGTTGTTGAGATAGGGTCACTTTTTAGCCCTGACTGAATTAGTTCTCAATGGGTAGCCAGACTGTAAATTTATGGCAGCTCTTGTGTTTCAGCACCCTCAGGCTGGGATTATTGTGCAACTATACTGGTTTCTTTTTGTCTTTGACTTAGAATTTTTAAGAAATAGAGCAGGTAATGAATAAAGTAGGATGGCCAGGTGGTGGTGGTGCACACCTCTAATCCCAGCACTCTGGAGGCAGCCTGGTCTACAGAGCAAGTTCAAGGACAGGCTCCAAAGCTACAGAGAGACCCTATCTCAAAAAAAAAAAAGAGAGAAAGAAAAAAAAAAAAACAAAACAAAGAAAGAGCACATGTAGTGATGCAGGTCAAATATCTTTTAAGATGGTCAAGTAAGGGTTTATCTACTTGTTTTTTGTAGAGAAATTTAGTTCTGGGAAGGTGTGCTCTGGTGCATTTGTGGTTTGACTTCTTTTTCACACAGAATAATCTTTAATTATCTGAGACTACTGAACAAGAAGAAGTACTCCTCAAAACATTTAAAGCCAAGTGTGTTAGTGGCGCCTGGTAATTCCAGCACTGTCGAGGCAGAGGTGGGAGTATTTTAAGTTTGAGCCCAGCCTGAGCTATATAGTAAGTACAGTGAGACCCTGTTTCAATAAACTAAAAACAAAACAAAATAACATTTGAGAAAAAAAAACACCCCAATATAATGTAAAAACTTGTACCTTTAGATTTCTGTTTTACTACTATATATTTGACATTATTTTTCAAGGCTTCTTTTGAGGCTTTCTGTCTAGATTTCTTCTATCACATTCTTACCACTTTGGTCTATATAGATATGTTTCTATAACATTAGTAATATCATTGACAGACATTTCACTTTTTCTTCAGTTGCCTTTATTAGGCTTTATTCTGCTTTCTGTGGGCAATATAAAAAGCAGAATTTGGGGTTGGGGTTATATCTCAGTTGTAGAGTACCACTATAATATAGGTGGGGCCTGGAATCAAAGAAAGGATAGAAGATGGAGGAAGGCAGGAAGGAAAGGCTGAAATGAGAATTCCTGTTTAGAGTATAGCAGTTCTATCTGTGGGTTTCATCCCTTGCTGTTGAGCTTATTCAAGGGACATAGAGCAATAGTAACTGATCTCCTTTCATTGTATAAGACAGCCATCTGCCATTGATCTAGGATTTCAGGCAGGCTTGCATGTCCCAGAATAGCTGTGATTCTGGCAGATGGCCAGCTCTGTTCATAGGCAGTCAACATCTACTACAGAGTTGCAAGAAACTTGGTACTGCTGTTTGTTTTTTGTTGTTTTGAGACAGGGTCTCTGTGTAGCTCTGACTGTTCTGGAATTGGCTCTGTAGACTGGCTTCAAACCCAGAGATCCGCCTGCTCGTGCCTCCCGAGTGCAGGGATTAAAGTGCTAATACCTCAATTCTACTTTGTTTGGATCTTCATTGTAGCTCTTGTTTTTAAGAACAATTAAAAATTCATAAAGTAGTGGCTGGAGAGATGGCTCAGTGGAGAGCACTGGCTGCTGTTGCAGAGGTCCTGAGTTCAGTTCCTAGCAACTACATGGTGGTTCACAACCATCTGTAATGAGATCTGGCCCCCTCCTCTGGCGTGCGGACATACATGGAGGCAGATTGGAGTTCACATATCATAGCAATACACTCATTTCCAAAGGTCCTGAGTTCATTCAATTCCCAGAAACCACATGGTGGCTAAAAAAAAAAAAATTTATAAAGTAGAGCTGTATGCTTGCCATGCAATCCTGATAACCTGTGTTTAATACCCAGAACCTGCTGCATAAATGTGGAAGGTTCCCCAAAGTGTCCTCCAGCCTACACACAAATACACACTGTGGCACATGTACTCCTCCCCTATACACACATCATCATCATCATAAATAACTGAAGACTACTTAAAATATGCAAAGTAGGGAGTGCAGAGGTGGCTGAACAGTTAAAAGCACTTGTTATTTTTGTAGAGAACTGTAGTTTAGTTCCTAGCACCCATGTCAGGTAACTCACAACTACCTGGAACTCCAGTCTGGGGGGGGGATCCAGCTCCCTCTTCTGACCTTATGTACATGTACATACGTACATACATACAGAGATAAAAAACACATACACATAAGTAAAAACAGATCTTAAACACATATACAAAGTAACCAGACGTGATGGTTCCCGTTTGTAATTTCAGTCCTTGGGAGGTGAAGCAAAGGGATCACTGAAAGTTCAAGCCTAGCTTGGGTTGTAGAATGAGAGATCAAGCCCCCACCCGCCCACCCATCCACTTCCCCGCCCCCAAAAACAGCAATGACAGAAACCACTATGGTGTCTGTCTGTTTCACAGCTGCAGTCCCAGTACTCAGGAGGTATTGGAGGTAGAGAAAGATCTGGAATTCAAGATCATTCTCAGCTACTTAGCAAGTTATTCATCTTGCTGCTTTTCTCTAAACTGCTGTTTGTATGTTTGGAAGACTTTCAGAAGTCTGAAAGCCATATTTGCTTGAATAGTTTTTTTTTTCAGCCAGGTGCTGAAGGATATACATTCCTGCGATTAACAAAACAATATTCTTCATGACTAAGTGTGAGGTTTAAAAGCTCACTTTCAACACTGAGTGTCTATGAAGATTAATTGTTTTATTTATTGAAGATTTACTAAGATATTGAAGGTCATATTGAATATTTTCTGCTAAGGTTTCTAGCATGAAATTCAAGTAACAATCCTATGGTTTTTAAATTCATTTCCCTCATGCTTTGCCATTCTCTAGAGATTATCTCTCTGGAGCTAGACAGTAATTTTCCTGCTCTAATTCCTTCTCATTTTGTTTGTCCCCTCTGTTTCTCATGAAATTATTGCTGATGGTTTTGCTATTAAAGACATCCTGTAACTGGCTACTTTGTTGGTGATAAAGTAGATGACGTAATCAAATGAAGAGTGGTTCTATTTGAAGAGAGCAGTCAGGTGACTTATCAGGTGTTATGTGCATTTCTCTTAATTAACTGTGATAATCATGGGAAACACAAAGCTCAGTTTTAGTGATTGTGGAACCCTGTGAGTTGAGTTTGTCTTTAATGGAGTTCCTTGAAGATATAAAATACTCAATGTCTGAATTTATTTAGCTTAAACTTTCCTAAAAGCAAAGGGTGGATGAATTAGGTAATTTGAAAGAAGCTTCTGAGTTCTGTGACTTATAGATTCTATGTCCTAAGAAAAATGTAGACTGTTTGGTTTGTTTGTTTGTTTGGTTGGTTGGTTTTTCATGGTTTCTCTGTATCTTTGGAGTCTGTGCTGGAACTAGCTCTTGTAGACGAGGCTGGCCTCGAACTCACAGAGATCCACCTGCCTCTGCCTCCCAAGTGCTGGGATTAAAGGTGTGCACCATCCAGCAATAGACTGGTTTTTTTTTTTAGATAACAATAATTTATTGTGTATTTTGAAGTAGAAGTTTTCAAATGTTGCTATTACAAAAATATGATAAATGTTTGAAGAGCCGGGCTATAACTCAGTTGGTAGACTGCTTTCCTAGCATGCATGAAGTCTTGACTTTGATTTTCCTCACCACATAAAACCGTTTGTGGTAGCACTTGCTTATAATCTGTACCCAGAAGTAGAATTGATTGACTACAACATTTTCAATTGCACCATTCCATTCATTCATCCGTCCATTCATTTTGTTCTCTGAGGTGGGCTGTCATGTAATTTAAGCTTTCTTCGAACTTGATATGTAGCCAAGAATAACCTTGCACACCTCATCTTCCTGACTTCATTTCTCCTGTGCTGGGAAAGTGGACATACTGGGAGCTGCACCATTTTAAATTAAGGCTAGTAACACAGAAGGGTTCTAGTTTCTCCATAGTACTAAAATTACCCTTCTGCTTTGTTAGTAGGCATCCTAGTTGAATGTACAAGTTCAAGGATTTTTGCTTGTGGTGGTTGTTGTACTTTTGTTTTTTATTAAGGGCCTTATTCTGTCTATGAAAGGATCTTAGCCCTGTTCATTCTGAAAAATCTAAGATTGGAAAAAAAGCCCATTTCTTGAAATTTGACCACAGTTTTTCTGCTTGGGTTTCAGGAACCAATAAAATCACGTGCTCCACAACTTCATTTAGAGTACAGGTTTTATAAACAGCTTGGCAGTTCAGGTAAGTCCCTTTATTTCTTCCCATTATTTAACTTACTACTTAGTTGGATACCTTAATTAATTTCATCTGGTTTGCCTCTTTCCTAAACCATTTACCTCCCTAGTTTTTAGATAGGTGATCTATGTGACCCACCAAACGTTGCTTGTTCTCTGGTCTTGAAGGTGCAGTTAAGAGGGAATTGTTAGTGTTGTGACCCTGCCACAGGTCAACCTTTAGATATTTTCACCTGCTTAAAACACACATGCTGTGAGGATTTGAAATTTGTCCCTTTATATACCAGAGGGAAAAGGATTGGTCATTTGCATGCTGTGCTTTAGAGCTTTGATTGAAATAAATCCTAAAATGCAATGCTGGAATTTTACTCATTGTTTTGTTCATTTACAAGAGTCATGTATGGGCTGGAGAGATGGCTCAGCAGTAAGAGCACTGGCTGCTCTTCCAGGGGATTTACCCAGTTTTGATTTCTAGTACCTACATGGTGGCTTACTGCAGTTCCAGGGAATTCCATATTCTCTTCTGGCTACTTCAGGCACCAGGCTCACATATGGTGCACAGACATGTACCACCCACACACATAAAAATAATAATAATAAAGTAGAATTTTTAAAATTCTAACTGGAAACTAAGTTTTCACAATATGTGTATAACTTAAGACTTGTTTCTCTAGCCAAGAGTTAAAGTTGATGGGATTTGGTTGTTTGTTTATAAATAAATATCTGCATATACTTTTTTCATATATAGCTAGACTGTACTCATTGAGAAACATTGTAAGTTCACAAGAACACTCAAATTGTAAGTCAGGGCTTCCAGATAATTTCTTGTTATTCCATTGTTTTTCTCCATATTGAAACAGTTAGTTCTTCCACATGATGACTTATTTGCCAAATGTGCTTATCTTTAGTCCTTCTCTCTAACTTGACCTATTTCTTCCTGTCCTTGATTCTTCTCTGACATTTCTGTATTATTTTGTAATAGAATTACCACATGTGTAACCTCTGTAATTGTATGGTTTAAAACTTCATAGAATTTGATGCATACATTTTAAAAAATGAATTATCCTTTGGAATCTATTATAGATTCTCAAAGAACACTAAGGCTATGTTGGTCGGGTTGTTCATTTTGAGATAGGGATTCATAGCCCAAGCTAGCCAAGATTCCTTCTGCTCCAGTTGTCACCTCCTAAGTGCTGGATTATAAGTGTGCACCCCAACACCTGCTTCTCAGTTTTTGCTTTTGGTGTTCTTCCTAGTGTGATAATATTTATCTGGTCTAGTTTGATTTGGTTTGGTTGAAAGAGGGTTTTACTTTGTCACCACAGCTGGCTTGAAACTTACTATGCAGCCCAGTCCAGGCTTGAACTCACAGTAGTCCTTCTGCCGTAGCCTCCCAAGTACTAGGATTGCAGGTGGGGGCCATATCACCTGGCTCATAATGTTGTAAGTTTCAAAATTTTCAGGGTGATAACTGTCTTACCCTAGTTATGAAAAAAAAAACCATTTAAACACATCTTACAAATATCAGACATAGGATAAAACATGCATGATCCAGCTCAGCAGATGTTTGAGTGGGCATGGGGAAGTGACCAGGCAATTTCCAGTATTTCTTGTACAATTCCTTCCAGACAGAGCCACCAGAGCAAGCCATTCTTCTCTTTTTATTAGAAAGCCAAGTGGTTCACATCTGTAATCCTAGCAGTATTGGAGACTGGGTCACTTGAGCCCAACAGTTTGAGACCACATCATCTGAAAATGCAAAAACAGAGCTAAAATATAGGTCAGTGGTGGAACATTTACCTGATAGGTGCAAGGCCCTCTGTTCAACTGTGGAAAAAGTTGTTTATATGAAAATAAAATCTGTGCTGTTGGAGTTATGCTCTTTCTAAACACAAAACACTGTAGTCTCGAGGTTTGGACATTCTCTGTAAATAAACATTACACAAAAAACATTAGAAAAGGGGCTGGAGAGATGGCTCAGAGGTTAAGAGCATTGCCTGTTCTTCCAAAGGTCCTGAGTTCGATTCCCAGCAACCACATGGTGGCTCACAACCATCTGTAAAGGGGTCTGGTGCCCTCTTCTGGCCTGCTGGCATACACACAAACAGAATATTGTATACATAATAAATAAATATAAAAAATTCTTAAAAAAAATTAGAAAAGAGGGGGGTGCTACAAAAATTGCCTTACAAAAATAAAAATAAACAAACAAAGAAAAACTAGAAGCCCTGCTTTTGGTATGTCTGTTTGCTGCTAATGGGAATAGGAGGGCTCTGTTGTTCTCTTCAGGCCGCTTCTCACTGTCTGGAAGACTGACTAGTGTTGATTTTTATCCCTGTGTCTCTTCTGGGCAATCATCTAAAAGTTACATCTTCTGCATTTTATTATTATTTGTTTGGCTTTGGTGTATGTAAGCTAGAGTTGATGTTGTGTGTCTTCCTTTATTGCCCTTCACCTTATGTTTTGAAACTATCTCTCAGTGAATCTCACCATTTTGGTTAGACTAGCTGGCCAGTGAGTTCCCTATCACTAGATTATACACAAGTACTTTACCCACTGAGGCATCTCTGTAGCATCTTCTACGTTTTTTTTTTTTTTTTTGTGAAATTCAATAGTGTTTTCTGTTTTTTTTCTCACTTTTGAGCTTGCACATTAATTTTTTCTTTTTATTTATTTAATTATTTATTTGATTTTTTTCAAGACAGGGTTTTTCTGTGTTATAGTCCTGGCTGTCCTAAAACTCACTTTCTAGACCAGGCTGGCCTCAAACTCACAGAGATTTGCCTGCCTCTGCCTCCTGAGTGTTAGGATTAAAGGTGTGCACCACCACTGCCCGGCAGATTTTTTCTTTTCAAAAATTTATGTCTATGGGTGTTTTGCCTGTGTGTGTGTGTGTTTTATACCTTGTACATGCCTGGTGTGAGAAGAGGGTGTCAGGTTTACTGGAAGTCAGGAAATGACAGTTTGTCAACTGCCCAGTGAGTGCTGGGAATCTAACATGGGTCCTCTGAAAGAGCAGTACTCTTTACTGCTAAGCCATCTCTCCAGCCCCTTTCTTTCTGTTGTTGTTGGTTGGTTTTGGTAGTATCCTAAGCTGACCTTGAGTTTTTATGTGTATCTCAGGCTATTCTTGAAGTTATTCTCTGTCTACTTCCTGTGTGTTGGGGTTACAGGTATACAGCTCTACTCAGTTTTACCCAGTGCTCTTAAAATAACTGGAGTGTGTGTTGTTTTAATATTCTTCTCTGCAACTAACAAGTGGCCAGGCTTTTCCATGATGAGGGAAACTTTGGGAATGTTTGCAATTTACCCTAATGCAGTGGCTTTCAACATTTTTAATGCTATGAATCTATAATACAATTCCTCATGTTGTGGTTGTTACCATTCAGGACGTTGACCCAAGGCCAGTCCCACCTGAGGCCGCAGTGAGCAGGAAACAGACAGATATACCATACAGAGAGAGAGCGGACAGGGTACCCAAGTGGCAGGGAAGATCAGCAGAATGATAACACTGGTGACTCCTAGCCATAAAGCTATTTTGTTTCTACTTCGTAACTGTAATTTTACTGCTGTTATGAATTATAAATATCTGATAGGCCAGATATCTGATATGTGACACCCCCCAAAGGATTGTGACTCACAGGTTGAGAACTGCTGCTCTAGAGCAAGAATTGATTTTGAATTCTCTTTAAAACTTTTTTAGTTTTATTTTTATTTTTATGCATATGAGTGTTTGACTATATGTATGTCTGTGCATCATGTGTGCCTGTTGCCCTCAGAGGCCAGAAAAAGGTCTTAGATCTGCCCAAACTGGAGACACAAATAGTTGTGAGTCTCCATGTGGGCCCTGGGAATCAAGCCCAAGTCCTTTGGTAGAGCAACAAATACACTTAACTGCTGAGCTATCACTCCAACCCCTTCTTTTGAATTTTCTTAATAAATAATTATGCATCTGCTTGACTTCTATGTAGCCATACCATTTACCATTTCTTTTTTTTTTTTTTAAGATTTTTTTCTTTATTTTGTAGTGTTCTGTCTTCATATCTGCCTGCAGGCCAGAGGAGGGCGCCAGATCTCATTACAGTGAGCCACCATGTGGGTGCTGGGAACTGAACTCAGGACCTCTGGAAGAGCAGCCAGTGCTCTTAACCTCTGAGCCATCTCTCCAGCCCCCCATTTACCATTTCTTGAGGTGTAAAATTCAATGTTGGAAACTAAAAGATATTTGGAATTACCTATCTTGATTCAAAAAATCTGCCTTTTTATAATTTTCATAGTGCACACTTGATTTTCATCTCAGCTGCTTGTGCTACTGTTTACCATACATCTCTGAGTATACTTTCAAGCCAAATCTCCTCTTTGTTAAGTATTTTTGTGTAACATGGTTTACAGATAACTTAATTATTGATGGTACACTAGCAAGCATGGGCACATTTATAGAGAATATTCACACACATACTATATAGATATAGACACAAATATTGTAGTGTTTTGATGATGAGCCATGGATTTGGTTGGTTGGTTTATTTCAGGGAGGAGGGAGCTAAGGATCGAACCCCAGTCTTTATAGACGCAAAACAAGTTGAATTATAATAGCTATCACTTTTCAGATCTTGAGACATAAGTAGCTTGTAAATAGCCAAAGAATTTTTTTTGGACTCTTTAATATTAGATCAGTTTACAAACACTATCTTGTCCACTCTCAACAATTGCAGCTCAGTTAATATAGCTGTCTATATTAACTGTCTAAACCTACTACTTTTCTACCTAAAAAGGGGGATGGAGTGGTGTGTGTGTACATGTATGCAAAGGCCTGGGAGAAAAACTAACATTTACATTTCAGAAAAGTATCTTATAGAAAATTTTAATCTTTTCTTTAACTCCTAGACTCAAGGGAGCCTCCTGCCCTAGCCCCCCCGTAGCTGAGACTACAGGTGCATGTGACTGTACCTGTTACCTTAGTCTTTTCATGTTTGCATTTTCATTATATATTTTCTGTTTTGAAAATGAGGGTTTGCTTATCAACAGAGAGAAGGTTATACTTTAAAGAGTTGATATTCTTCAAACTGTATTATCTTGTATGAGTTTGACAGTAAAATACAGATGGAATAAAAGGGTGTCCTGGCTAATTTTATGTCAACTTGACACAAACTAGAGTCATACTAGAGCAGAGAATTCCAGTTAAGAAGATGATTCTATAGGACAGGGATCTAGGCAAACCTTAGGACATTTTTTTAATTAGTGGGTGAGGCAGGGAGGGCTCAACCCATTTTAGATGTTGTCACCTCTGGGCAGGTGGTCCTGGGTTCTGTAAAAAAGCAGGCTGAGCAAACTATAAGGAACAAACCAGTAAGCAGTACTTCTATAGCCTTTGCCTCAGCTTGTTCTTCCAGGATCTAGCCCAGTTTAAGTTCCTGTCTTGGCTTTCCTCAGTGGACTGTGATTCAGGGTAAGTGAAGCCAAATAAACCCTTTCTTGCCTGTCTTAGGATTTCTGTTGCTATGAGGAGACACTATGACCACAGCAACTTTTATAAAGGAAAGCATTTAATTGGGGCTGGCTTATAGTTTCAGAGGTTTAGTCCCTTGTCATCATGGTGGGAAACATGGCAATGTGCAGGCTGAGAGTTCTGCATACTGATCTGCAGGCAGCGGGAAGAGACTGAGACACACTGGCCAGGCTTGAGTATTCGATACCTCAAAGCCCAGTGACACACTTTCTCCAACAATGTCACACCTACTCTGGCAAGGCCACACTTCCTATAGGTATCATTTCCTATGGGTCTATAGGGACCACTTTTATTCAAGCCACCACACTCCCCAAGTTGCTTTTGGTCATGGTGTTTCATCATAGTAATAGTAACCCTATGACAAAGATGTCAGTAGGTTGACATCTACCTACTTAATGTTGTTTAAAATTGAGTACACAGGGGCCGGAGAGATGGCTCAGTGGTTAAGAGCATTGCCTGCTCTTCCAAAGGTCCTGAGTTCAATTCCTGGCAACCACATAGTGGCTCACAACCATCTGTAATGAGGTCTGGTGCCCTCTTCTGACCTGCAGACATACGCACAGACAGAATATTGTAAACATAATAAATAAATAAATATTTTTTTAAAAATTCAGTACACAGGTGGTGGCACATGCTGCCTTTAATCCCAGCACTCGGGAGGCAGAGACATGCAGATCTCTGTGAGTTCGAGGCTAACCTGATCTACAGAGTGAGTTCCAGGACAGGCTCCAAAGAAACTCGGTCTCAAAAAACCAACAAATAAATAAATAAAATAAAACTCAGTGCACACTAAGGGCTTAGGAGGAAGGAGCGTTCTTTTGCCTTCCCCCATCCCCAAGAAGAAAGGAGCTAGGTTTCCCCAACCCTTACAGTGTCAACTCTGCTGAATATTCTGAATGTGATTCATTAGAACCAGTAGCTCAATTGGTAATGACAACCCCCACCCACCCCAGTCATGTCAACAACAGTGAGGTTTCCCTTGCATATTCTCTGGAAGGTTCTCCCACTTACTCCTTCACCTCCTGACTCCCAGAGCTTCATACTGTACTTCAGACCTGTTCTAAGGAGCCCTTCTCTGCCCTCATCCTTATATTCCCATTTTCCACTATAGGCTGGGACCAGCCACAAGTTGCCCCTGTCTGCAGATCTAACTCCAGGGCAATGGCAGTATGACCATTTTGTCCTGAATGACCTTCCAAAAACTTTCCCAGGAACAGACAGCCATAGGGCAAAGCAGGGTGTCCAAGCTGTATGACTGAGGAGAAGGGGATGGTGTGACACAACCTGTCCTCACCCCCACAACATTTAACGTAAAAGCCCACTGAGAACTAACTGTGGCCCCTACTTCCCCATACACCCTAGAGATTCCATGTATTCTGTCCCTTCCCTCCCTTCTACCCAGACCCACCCCACACATGCATATGGACAAACACAGCATACACAAGGAAGAATCGAGAGGGGACACTGATTTGGTTGGATCGCTAAGACCTAACTAAGGAACTGTAATCACCAGAAATTCACTTGCAAGCCAACAACAGAACTTCTCTAAGAGAACTGAGGAATGGGGGGTGGGGGGAACAACCCTGGACTAGGCAGGGACAGAAGAATGTAAAGGAGAAAGTCAAGCTAATCCTACTCCCAGCATCCTCCCAACATGACTTCTGGCTGGAAGAATAAAGGAAGGTAATCCACAAAGACATAGCCCTTAATTAAAATACTGAAAAACTGAAAGCAAGGATAATAATGCTGGACAGTAAGTTTCCCATCTGTGGGTTGCTTCATCAAGTTCCCTATACTAAGGGTCTACCACTGTAGGGCTTTGGTAGCAAGCCAGCCTGGGATAGCACCCAGGTAACATCATCAGATAACTAAACCAAGCAATAGTTGTCACAGATCACATCAGTTTATAGGTATCTCTTTTAGAACATTAGGATTTCAAGGGTGACAGTTCTTTATAAAGAAACCTATTGAGAAACAGTAAGAGTCATGTGTGAGGTTTGGATCTAAATTAGCATAAAAGGTGAAAAGTACAGATAATCTTGAAATTAGCCTTGGAAATCTTAATTTTTTTTAAGGTACATTCTAAGTGGATTTGTATATGTGCTCTTGCTCAATGGATATGTTTAATATATATATAATACATCAATATACAGCTATATTCGCTGTATACTTTGTGCAGTAGTACAAAGTTTATATAACAACAGCCACACTTGCAAAATAACTTGTAGTAGTGTTATTTTTGTAAACTTTCCCCCAAGCATGCATAATTAAATTTGTTCTTGTCCCTTTCTGCATCATGTGTCGCCTTTATTTTACTAACTTACTTCTTTCCTTCCTTCCTTCCTTCCTTCCTTCCTTCCTTCCTTCCTTCCTTCCTTCCTTCCTTCCTTCCTTCCTTCCTTCCTAAGGCAGGATCTCATTGTATTATTCTTGTCAGAGAATTACATACTGGCAGAATCTGATGTGTCTTTCCTTCATTTTTTTTCTCTCTCACTCTGTAGGAAAAAGATCTAGTACAGTGCCTGTCATTCAATGACCTCTTAAGAAACCTTGGGTAAAGAGGAGGCAGATAAGCAGTATATGTGTGGGGCCATCATCACTGTTTTGAGTGCAAGTAATATAACTATTTAAGTTATGTTAGCCTTACCAGAGGACTGTAGAGACATGTCAGAAAACTAAGAAAAGAAAAATAGCCATATCATAAGGGATTGGAGCATAAAACTTGGAAACCTCTGGAGATAAAAAGAACTACTTTGTCTCCGGCTTTCTGTCTAACTCTTCTTGTCACTCACACTTTTTTTGGGGGGGGGATTGAGACAAGGGGATTGAGAACTAGCTTTGTAGGCTGGCCTTGAACTCACAGAGATCCACCTGCCTCTGCATCCCCAGTGCTGGGATTAAAGATGTGAGCTACCACTGCCTGACTCATACTCTTTATATAATTTTTCCTCCATCTTTCTCCGTAGTTTCTGTTTAGCCGCCTCATCGCCTCCTCTATCCCCATTACCAGCTTTTTCAGCTTCTTCTAACATTTGGTAGAAGACACCATCTTGGTAGCCAGAATTACCTCTAAATTTAAACACCATCAGGGGTTGCTAGAGTCTTTTATGTCCCAGCTTGAACTGATTTACCGATCCAGTTTAGGTTGGCTTTCTAGTCCTTATCTGATAGCTTTTTCAGAGGTTATAGGATCCTATAGCCATCACCACACAGCAAAGAACAAGTTTCCCAGGACTATTACTTAAGAACTGGGAGAAAATGGTTGACAATATGACAAGAAAATGGTAGGGTCACAGAAAAATTACCATTTTATCTTATATGCATTATTGGTTTTCCTACAAAGATGTATTGCACTACATATGTGCCTAATACCCTTGAGACCAGAAGCAAGAGTCAGATCCCCTTGAATTGGAGTTACAGACTTTTGTGAGCTGCCATGTGAGTGCTGGAAACCAAACCTAGGTCCTCTGTAAGAGCAACCAATATTCTTAACTATTGAGCTGTCTCTCCTGTTCTTTATTTTTAATTATAGGTATGTGTGTGAGTATGTACACATGAATGTGATACTGTAGAGGTCAGAGGAGGGCATCCAATTCCCTAGAGCTGGAGTTATAGGTAGCTGTAAGCTGTATGACATGGGTGCTAGTTACCAAACTAAGGTCCATTACAAGATCAGTATGTATCATTATTATTATATTGTTTTTGTTTTTGTTTTTCGAGACAGGGTTTCTCTGTAGTTTTGGAGCCTGATCAGGTTGGCCTCGAATTCACAGAGGTCCACCTGCCTCTGCCTCCCAAGTACTGGGATTAAAAGTGTGCGCCACCACCGCCTGGCTCAGTATATATTATTAATGGCTGTGCCATCTGTCCTACTCCAACATTTAAAAATTTTAAATTATGTTTGTTATACAAATTATATATTATTATGTGTTGTAAATATTATGTCTTGTTTGGTGTGTGTGTGTGTGTGTGTGTGTTACTTTCTGTTGCTATGATTAAACACTATGACCAAGACAACTTATGGAAAGAAGGAACTTACAGAAGGAAGTTCCAGAAGAGTAAAAGCCCCATCACTAGTACAATAGAGAAACATGACTGTAGCAGACATGGTAGCTGAAGCAGCAGCTCAGAGGTCACATCTCAAATTGTAGGCAGGCAGCAGAGAATGAACTGGGACTGACACCAGTATTTTAATTCTCCAAGCCTACTCCCAGTGACATACATCCTCCGATAAGACCACACCTCCTAATTCTATCCCCAAAGTACAATTACCTGGGGACCAAGTATTGAAATGCTTGAGTCTGTGGGGACATCTCATTCAGACATCACTGTGGGGAGTGTGGTGGGAGCATGTACAGGTATACTACCATGTGCATGTGGAGTCAGAGGACAAGTTGCAGAAATAAGTTCTATCTTTTTGACCTGTGGGTCCTGGTGATGGAACCCAGGTTGTCAGGATTAGCACCCTGTTAAATCATTTTACTACCTGTCTTAAGACATTTTAAGATACCATATGGGAATAGGATGTAGCTAAATGGTAGGGTACTTGCTTATCATGTGCAAAGCCCTCATTTAGAACCCTATCTCATGCACTCATGAAAGAAGAAAAAGGGAGAATAGGAAGGGAGCAGCACCACTGTATACTGTTGTGCCTTAGGACAGTGAGTACTCCCAGAAAGCTGCCCTTTCACAACAATCTGTGTTTATCCTCCTGTTCTTGGTTAAAAATCAGCTGAGAAGAAGCAAATGTCTGTGAAAAGAAGCAACTTTCTCCTTCTCTGAATGATGAGTTAAGGTTAACACTTGACTTTGTCAAGCTTTCCTCTTTTATGACTTGCTCCTCTCCTCACATAAAGACCAAAAAAAAAAGTACAATCCTGTCTTCTAGGTTAGATATCTGAGCTTTTGAATATCTTTTGCAGAACAAGCAACACCATCAATACAACAGTTGCCCTGCTCGAGAGCAGAACCTAAATATACATGTGTGTGAGTTGATGAGTCAGTAGCAAGAACCTGAGATTGATGTATGAAAAGCTGCTCTGAGTTATAATAGGAAAAGCTTCAAATAAATCAATATGTGACTGTCTTTTCCTGAGGGAGTGACAGGAGTTGATGGGGAGGGGGCAAAGAAGAGATATTCCAAATTTACCTATATTGTGTAGAAAGACTGACCTTCACTCTATCATTCTATTTTTACCCAACCTGAACTTACTATGTGATCCAGGCTGGCCTCAGACTTCCTATTCCAGTCTGAAGAGTGCTAAGATTATAGCATATCAACCCAGGAAGAACTGTAAACCAATGTTTAAAGAACATTGATGTGTTTAAGTCCAATCAATGACTCATGTGTGATGCTGGGTGGAGTACAGGGAAGATGTTTATTTACTGAGCTTGAAAAGTTATAAATCACTTATTTGGTACTAATTATTTGTTTTTAATGTAATTATTTTTCATGTGTATGCCTTTGAGTGTATGTATATGCAGCACATGCAGGAACCTTTTGAGGTTAGGTGAGGTGTCAGATCCTTTAGAACTGAAGTTATGGAAAGCTTAATTGAGGTTGTTTCTAAATTAAATACCAGAAAACTTGCAAGTTGGTTTTGTTGAGTTAAAATAGCCTAAAATGGGGCTAGAGAGATGGCTCATTATAATCTGTTTTCCCAGAGAACCTAAGTTCAGTTCCCAGCACCCATGTCAGGTGGCTCCAAACCTAATTAATTCCAATCCTAGGAGATCCAATGCCCTTTTCCTGCCTCTAAGGGTACTGCATTATATGATGCACAGGCATGTGTGCCAGCAAAACAGCTGTATATGTAAAACAAAATGAGAGAAATTAAAGATTAAAAAATGAATTTGGTCAGAGACCCACAGATTTATATGAGTTCAAGGATAAAGTGGTATACATTGTAAATTTCAGGCAAACTGAGGATATGTAGTTAAGGACCTGTCTAAAAACAAACAAAATTAATAAAATAAAAATTAATAAGATGGATATTTTTTGTCTAAAGCAAAGAACTATAGATTTAAAAAAAAATGTGGTTCTATGAATTCCCACCTGTCATTCCAGGAATGAAACAACATGACATTACCCTTTATTAACTATGTTAGTTGGCCAAAGAAAAGAACTGATATCTGAGACCCAACCCTGTGGGTAAGAATGAATTCTGTGATTGTATATGCCATGTGGGTTGTCAGTCTGGATGCCCAGAACAGCTGTAAATGTGGACTAGTTTAAAAATTATAAACTTACTTAAAACAGTATGAAGCTGTGGGGAGGATCTAACTAGATTAAGCATCAGTCTGGTATGAGCTGTGTAGGTACCTGTAAATAACTGTCATGTCAAAACATTACAAATATTAGGCACACTGAGAAATTGCTTTTACACTAGGATCTTACTTGTTAAGTCTACTATATAGTCGGATAGAAGCCAAAACAGTTACGTATAATGCTGTAAGAGACTTGATCCTCTTTTGGATCCAACCCCAGCTGACCCTTCTCTTTAGTACTCAGGCCTGATGACACAGGCCTACGATACCAGGACTCAGGAGGCTACATATTGAAATCCTGTCTCAAAGGAGATAAAATGGGTGATTAGCAGAGAGGTCTCAGATAAAAATTGCTTCCTGTGCAAACCTGACCCCTGAGTTCAGTCTCCAGAACCCATGGTGAATAGGATAAAACCCACTCTCTAAAGCTGTCCTCTATCCTCCACACAAGCATCATGGCAGACATAGATAGATAGATAGATAGATAGATAGATAGATAGATAGATAGATAGATAGAGATAGATAGATTAAATTTAGAAGGTTTTAAATTGTTTATAAAAAAGGAAGTCATAAAAAGCACTCATAGTTTTGTCATTTCCGGTACTTGTAAAAGTTTGGAAAAGCTCTCTTGCAAGAGAAAAAAAATCACTTATATTTTACACATTTTAGATTGTTAGTTTTTTCAGTTACAGTACAATGTTGTGAAATTGTTGACCTGTACATACCTCACAGTGACACTGAATATTGACACCCTTGTAGTATGTTGTTTTTGCAAAGTTCAGATCAGCTAGAGGCATTTGCTCAATGTGAAGGCAGCATTTATTACTTGTAATTTATGTTTTCCATTAAAAACAAGGGAAAATTCCTGAAATAAACCCAATTGATTAGCAAGCCAGTGGTGGTGCACGCTTTGATCCCAGCACACGGGAAGCAGAGACAAGAGGATCTCTGTGAGTTCAAGGCTAGCCTGGTCTACAAGAGTTAGTTCCAGGACAGGTTCCAAAGCTACACAGACAAACCCTGTCTCGAAAAACAAACAAATGAACAAGCAAACAAAAGCCCAGTTAGCTTATGCATAGGTGACTGTACTGGAGAATGATGGTTAGTTCCAGAAAATTGTTACTATACTTACATAGGCAAAGATTTAGAAGAGTGAGTAGGTCACCAGAGCCTGTCAGTGGGACTCATTTTTACTAGAGTAAACTCAGTGATTGTCATAGGTTTCACACAGCCTTTTTTTTTTTTTTTTTTTTTTTGGTTTTTCGAGACAGGGTTTCTCTGTGGCTTTGGAGCCAGTCCTGGAACTAGCTCTTGTAGACCAGACTGGCCTCGAACTCACAGAGATCTGCCTGCCTCTGCCTCCCGAGTGCTGGGATTAAAGGCATGCGCCACCACCGCCCGGCCTCACACAGCCTTCAGATACTCCCCATCCTTATCTTAGTACATCGAGGTTAATCTTTTAGAGGAGGTCAAATATTAAATATCCTAAAAACTATCAAATACTGTAGAACAAAAGTCGGCATAGTTGGTGAAACAACATTTTCTTTCCATTCTAGTTAAAGACTATATAAAGCAGACATGGTTGTACACACCTTTAATCCCAACACTCAGGAAGCAAAGGCAGGTAGATCTCTGTGAGTTTGAGACCAGCTTGGTCTTTATAGAGTTCCAAGCCTGTCCAGGGAAGGGACATCATCTCCCTGAGTCCTTGGGAATTTTAGTAATTCTGTCATGACAGGGTCTTTCAGCATTTGAGAAGTCAGAAAAGACCCTGAATGGCTGATACAGGCTATTTTTAAAGGAAAAAAAATCACAGAAACAGGGCGGGAGGTGTCTGGGGGTTGTCCTTTAACTGTTATGATTGACTTACTTAAAAGGGCTATTACCAATAATTGGCTGGAGAGCGGTTGCCAGATCAGGTGAGGTAAGAGGGAACATCTGAGGGTCACTTTGCCCCTTTCCCAGGGACTGAATCAAAACACCAGGAACTGAGTCAACACCTAAACCTAAGAGTTATATCTTGTCCCTATTCAATAACAGAGTTTTATTTGGAGAACATTCCCAAGGACTCAGGGAGATGATGGAAAGTTCCCAATATTTCAGTATGTGCATGTTTAGCTGTTAGACCCTTGGTTCCCAGGGAGCGGGGGAGCTCTACTGCTGAGACTGAGAAGGCTCAGAATTGTCCCCAGAATTGTCTTAAAGTTTTACAGTATTATATAAGTCTCATAAATAATGTTTTGTAGTTTAGATAGGCAAGAGCATTTTTACTCCCTTTTTTAAAAATAGGTAATTGACTTGCTCAGGTGAGTAGAACCATCAAGCTCTTAAAATCTTGAATTCTACCTCCAAGTCTTGGTCTCAGACTTTTCTGCTACATCACATCTATTTAATCTGTGATCTAAATTCATAGACTTTAAGAGTGGTGACATGATCTCTGGGTCACATTACCTTGTCAGAAACAAAACCTATTTTTTTTAACTACCATATAAGTAGTGCCCTAATGACAGTCAGAAACAGTGATGATTAGCTTGATAGATTATTAATGCAAAGATTAGGAAAAATATTTTTGTTATAGAAGCACAGCTAAGATTACAATGCTTTAAATACTGTTTTAAAAGTAAAACTTTTCAGCAGGATGTAGTGGTGCATGCCTGTAATCTCAGCAGACAAATTTCTGTAAATTTTAGGCTAGCCTGGTCTATATGGCAAGTTAAAGTCCAGCCAGGGCTATGCAGTGACATCCTGTCTTAAAATCAACCATCCAGCCAGGCGGCGGTGGCGCACGCCTTTAATCCCAGCACTCGGGAGGCAGAGGCAGGCGGATCTCTGTGAGTTCAAGACCAGCCTGGTCTACAAGAGCTAGTTCCAGGACAGGCTCCAAAGCCACAGAGAAACCCTGTCTCGACAAACCAAAAAAAAAAAAAATCAACCATCCAAACACACAAACAAGTCCTAACAAGAAATCAGTTTTTAAATTAAGCCTAAAGGTTAAATACGTCATGTAGGACTTAAGAATACAACTTGGTACATATTTAGAATAATATAGAAAATATAAAGGACAGATAAGAATGTTTTATTACCTGTGAGCCCATATTACAAATTGTTCTGAGAAGTGTCCCAACTGGAAAAACAAGCCTATACTGTAAAGATGTGGCTGTGTCACCAAAGCTCATGGTAAAATTTGGGTGCAATCAAAAATCACAGTAAAATTTGGTTGTCAGGGCAGCAGTGTTGGAAGTCGGGCTTTTAGGAGAAACTGATGGCTATTTGTATAAGTGTGCAGGGATGAAATATAGTTCCCACAAGAGCTCTTTGTTACAAGTATCTGGGTTGAAGAAGTTTGTGCTTACCTAACCTTTGTGTTTGATGCTCTAGGACCACAGAAACAAATACACAGACCTATGGTGTTCCTTGCTTCTCTGGCCTCTCCTCTCTTTTATAAGCACTTGTTTGTCCTATTCTGTGCCATAAGTTGTAAGATGTCTTCACCAGAAGATGAGCAAAAGCTTGCACCCATGCTCTTCTTGAACATCCAGAAATAGGAATTAAACTTTTTTTTGGGGGGGGGGAGTCCAGGCAGGGTTTCTCTGTATAATAGCCCTAGCTGTACTGGAACTAGCTCTTGTAGCCCAGGCTTGCCTCGAACTCAGAGAGATCCACTTGTCTCTGCCTCCCCAAGTGCTGAGATTAAAGGTGTGCACCACCACTGCCCGGCTAGATTGAAGTTTTAATATAAATTCTGGTTTTATATCTGGATTTTTTTATAGATAGAATTTGCTTCACAATTAAACAATATAGTTTTGTTTTGCTTTTAAAGAATTGGCTAGGCAGTGGTGGCACACTCCTTTAATCCCAGCATTTGGGAGGCAGAGGCAGGTGGATTTCTGTGAGTTTGAGATACGCCTGGTCTACAAAGCAAGTTCCAGGACAACCAAAGCTGTTACACAGAGAAACCCTGTTTTTTTTTTTGGAGGGGGAAGGAATTGGAGTCTAATTATTAGTTAATAATATAAGCAAATTATTAAAAGTTTCAGGTGCTTCTATTTTAATTTTCATTCTTATGTACATTTAAAATGTCTCTGCTTAGAATAGTTACTGTTCATAGTGCATTATGGGATACTTTTAGGTAGTAGCAACTTGAATAGCTTGGATAATAAATAAGCAATTAATGTTGGTATGATAGGTTTAACCCAAATTAAATTTGTAATACACTGATAATTAGCTGTGGTGTTATAACCTTACTTCCTGTGCTATACAATTTGATATATGCATGAGACACATGGCTTGCAGTCTTTATAAGAAAATGTTTGCGGGCTGGAGAGATGGCTCAGCGGTTAGGAGCACTGACTGCTCTTCCAGAGGTCCTGAGTTCAATTCCCAGCAACCACATGGTGGCTTACAACCACCTATAATTAGATCTGGTGCCCTCTTCTGGTCTACAGGCATACACACAGACAGAATATTGTATGTATAATAAACAAATATTTAAAAAAAAAAAAGAAAGAAGGAAGGAAGGATTCTTTTAAGTGTCTTGGCAGATTTTATTATTGACATTATTTTTAGAAATTATGGACATTACCCAAAAATGTTTTTGTTGAGTTTTTAGTAAATATGGACAAGAGGCTATCTAGGTTAATACTGAAGGTTGTCAAAGCAAGCAACTTATTCATCTTATTTTTAAATAAGTAAACCTGACTTGGAGCTTTGTTTAAAAAGAGGATAGTGTGCCTAGACTTGGAATTCAGCCAAGTAAAGGAACAATGTATTTAAGAAGGGTCATCTTTGATTTTTCTTTTTTTAAATAAAGCATGTACCTGTTGCTCAGTTAGATTAAGAAAAAAATCTAGAAACAACTCTAGAGATGTACTTTAGTGATACAATCCCCAGCATCTCAAAACAAAACAAAATAGGAAGGATGTGGATGAATGTAAAGTCCAACGTGGGTGTGACTATTCAACAGACATCAGCTATCAGGCTCTTTTGGTTGCTATATATACTCCTATTATTCTATTATATCTTGAAGGTACTTTGTGATTCTCCTTCACTTCTGGAGTTCTGTAAGGTGACCCGTCCTCTTGAATCAGCTCTCTTGAAAAGGCTTTTCTAGATAGACCCACCCTGTTCGGAAATTTCTGCTTCCATCTCATTGACCATTCCTATAATAAGTTGCAACTGTGAGGTTGCTTTTTACAGTGGATGGAAGTTCTAGGGACTGGAGAGATCGCTCAGTCAGTAAATTTAAAACCGAAAGTTGAACACCCCACCCAGGTAAAAAGCCAGGCCCAGTGGTGCACACTTGTATTCTCAGTGCTGGGGAGGCAAAGACAAGAACACCACCTGAGGTTGACTCTAGCATACACATAAATGTACAACTCTGCATTGTACGCATAATACACACACACACACCAAAAAAGTTCTTTTAGTAAGTAGGGAGAAAGAAACAGTGAATGTTGGCCAGACAGCTAACAGACCCTGCTGCAGCTATCTCTGAGGAATATAATACTAATGTTCGGGAAATAAGCTTTTAGAGATATTTTAAAAATCTATTAAATTGAGCATAAATTTAAAATATCTCCAAACTGTATCTATCATGAGTTTGATAGATAAAAGCAACTAACCTCTTCAGAAGAATGTTCTACATTGAATTTCTCAGCAAGACTCCTTAGAAACAACTGTTATACTTTGTATGTTTAAAATCTTGAAAAGTGACTTTTGAACAACAGGGGGAAAGGGAAAAAGACAATTCAGCTCAAATCCTGTTTCTGTTTGGAGACAGAATAAAAATAACTCTAGAATTAGTAGGAGCAAGAGTACCTTAGTAGATGATATAGACTAGGCATGAACATGTTAAAATAGTCAAGTTGTTTGGTGTCTAAGAGGAACAAGATATATTAATGCAGTTTATGAAATGCATTGTAGCAGTGAATCACAGTAGCTCCAGATATATAAGGACTTCCCTGGGGAAAAGGATAGTTAGATGTACATTGCTTCTGCCTATATTTCATTCATATAAATTAAAAAGAATGATAGCTGGAGAGACAGCCGTGAAGAGCTCTTCCTGCATTTCCAGAGGGCTGGAGTTCATTTCCCAACACCCACATCTTATAACCACCTGTTACTTCAGTTCCATTGGATCAGATACCCTCTTCTAGCCTCCATGGGTACCTATATACACATGGTACACCTATACATAAATAAAAATGTTTAATTTTTGGTTTTGAGCCTAGTCATTAACATTGAGCCATCTCTCAGCCCCCAAAATAATTATTTTTAAAATAAAAAGATGGAACCAGGCAGCACATGGCTTTAGTCCCTGGCTTGAGAGGCAGAGGCAAGTGTTTCTCTGTGAGTCTGAGTAGATTAATATATACATGTGTAGGGTGGAAATGTTGCTAGATGAGATAATTTTTTAAATGTTTTCAGCTTTCTAAGTATTTACTGTTCCCATGTGTCATTTACTGAATACCTTGTTTTTATAATTCACTGTAACGAGGAATTCATTCACAAGTTGCTATTTAGGTAAGAAAATCCAGATTTTATTTTAGTTTCACATATTTATAAATTTCAAATTTGGGGAAATCGGAGGTTTTGAGATTTTTAGTTTTCCCTTTTCCTTTCATAATACTTAACAGCAACCAAATGCTAAGTGTCTGCTGACTCCTAGCTGAGAGAAAACAAAGCCCTACAGAGATTCTGTGTGAAAAGAAAGCCAGTTGTGCTGGCCTAGGGCCAGACTGCACCTATTTGACCTAGCCTCTTCAATCTGAATTCTCCAGGGGGCAGCAGTTGCAAACAACTCCCTTTGGCTTTAGCAGTAAGCTCTGGGCGTGCTAATGAAACCAGCTAATGTAACAAGGTCTGTTAGCCTGGCTTTGAGCTCAGTGAGGCTTCCTTTGACCTTTTATGATACTGCACTTTCAGGCATCCTTTGGGAAGAATAGTTTACACTCTGAACCAATAATGGAAAGGAATCATTTTCTTTTCTATAGTAGTGGAAATGCCTTTGGCACTCTGGTATTAAATAACTGCCTATTTGAACATATGGTGCAATGACTTAGCCTTTTTCACCAGTAATGGTTCCCACTGAAGCTGTTTTACTCAGTTTAACTTTCCCAAGAGGGACTATGAAAGGAAATTGAAATCTCACAGATTACACTTCATATTATAGTCATTGCCAATGTAGTTGTCTTACATTTTGGTCTTTGTGTCTCCCACTCTGTACCCCATTTCCCCCTCTGCTTTCAGGTGAAGGTCTCCCACAGGTGTACTACTTTGGACCATGTGGGAAGTACAATGCCATGGTGCTGGAGCTCCTTGGCCCTAGCTTGGAGGACTTATTTGACCTTTGTGACCGAACGTTTACTTTGAAGACGGTGTTAATGATAGCCATCCAGTTGGTGAGTTGATGTGCTATTCTGGAAGATAAATAGATTCCTTGTTCACATCCTTATGGGCCCTTTGCTGATGCATTAGCTATAGTGACATCTTAATTAGTTTTTACAGGCTTACTAGCATTCTAGGAGAATCTGGCAGACTTCTGAAAGGGACTATTAAAACTGCTGCTTTAGCTGGTTCTCTTGTATAATTTGGTCACAAAGACTCTTGACCAGTATGTAACATGCAAAACAACTAAGGTAAGTTCTTGATCACACGACTAGAGGGCTACAAAAGGTCTGAGCGGAGTCACAATGTATCTGCAGTTTGCTCTATTTTAAGAATTTGCACCTTGAAGCAGAACCTTTTCTGTAACTGAAGTGGAAGAATATAATTTACATTAGGAAGAAAGGGAGCAAATAGGTGGAGTTGTGCACATTCAAGTAATTACTTCAGAATTTTATTTATAGGTCTTAGGCACATAACTGTAAGGTTTTATCATGCCCTCCTTCTCTCACTGTTGAAATCTAGAAAAGATTAAAGGTACTACCCCCTGCACTAACCTTCATTCAAAATCACGTGACTGAGATGTTTAATTCTCTGATGTATTGTATACTTTAGGACTGGCCAAGAAGCTTTGCAGCCAAATTACATACTGGTTCCAGCTTAAGCAGTTAGAAGAGTCTCTTTGAGAAGTTCTTTAGACCCTCAAGAAAGGAATTCACATTTTGGGTTGTTTTGTTTTGTTGAGATGTTCTCACCAGCTTAGACAGGCTTTGAACTTTGAGCCTCTTGCTTTAGCTTTCTGAGTGCTAACTGAATGTGTACCACTACTCCAGCCTTCAGGTACCTCGTCATTCATTTGAGGTAATGATGTTCTCACCACACCATCATCTAATAGCAATTTGGAAACACTTGAAATTGACCAAACTCTAAATATTTAAGCCTCCTTTTCTACACTAAGTAGAAATGCTTTATAGATAGAATTATTTAACGAAATTTGAGACAATGTTACAGTTGCTTATTTCAGCTGTGGTCACTGTAGCTTAAACGCTGTGTGTCCTCCTGCGGCTACCAGCCAGCTATCTGATGTCAGGTTAGCATAACTTCACTAAGCCTCTGTTTTCTTCTGCAATACCAAAATTGGGCTTAGAGAGTCCTGAGCAACTGAAGACAGAAAGTGTAGACAGGTGAAGTGGCAGCTGCACCTGTCTCAGAGCGCACCTTTGCGAGTTATAATATATAAAGTGGTATAATTTTAGCCAAATTTACTGTCTCATTTTTTTCTCCTAATCTTAATAGTTATTATATATTTGTAACTAAAAGTACTAGGGGTGGGGTGTCCTGGAGATAGCAGTTAAGAGCAGTTACTACTTTTGCAGAAAACCTGAATTTGGTTCCTAGCACCCACATCAGACAACTAACACTGGTTATAACTCCAGTTCCAAGCCTCTGGCCTTGAGGGCACATGTAAACACCTGGTACATGTAAACTCAGGAAGGTACACATGCATACAAATAAATAAAATAACAAAACAAACCTTAAAATGTAGTTTCAGTTTATAAATCAGTAAAGTGGGATATAAATAAGAGACGAATGGATTTTGTTGTTGTTCTTTTATTTTTTGGAGACAAGGTCTTACTATATACCCCTGGCTGACCTGGAACTCTCTTATGTAGACCAGGCTACATAAGAGAACTATGGAAATCCATCTGGGATTAAAGGCATGCACTAGGGGGCTGGAGAGATGGCTCAGAGGTTAAGAGCACTGGCTGTTCTTTCAGAGGTCCTGAGTTCAATTCCCAGCAACCACATGATGGATCACAACTATCTATAATGAGATCTGATGCCCTCTTCTGGCCTGCAGGCATACATGCAGGCAGAACACTGTATACATAATAAATAAAACAAAGCCCTTTAAAAAAATAAAAAAGAAAGAAAGAAAGAATATCTTCTCCTTTGCCAATAAATTCAAGATGTTTCCCATTATAAATAAATAAATAAACAAATAAAGGCATGCACTACCACACCCAGCCAAGAGATGAGTTTTATTTTAATTTAGGTTTCGAAACCTTATGCTGAGTCAGGGACAGTGGCATATTTACAGTGCTAGCTACTTAAGAAACCCAGATAGGAAGATTGCTTAAGTTCAAAACTCAAGGCCTAGCTAGCCTGCATGTAATACAGAAATCAATGAGAAGGAAAAAGTAAAACTGAAAAAAAAATTGGGAGATGAAATGGATCAGTAGGTAAAGGTGCTCAGCACCAAGCCTGACAACCTAAATTTTGTCCCCAACCCACATGGTAGAAAGAACTGACTTCTTTCTACAAGTTATCCTCTAACTGCCATACCATGCCCATGAATGAATGAATTAATTAATGGATGGATCAGCATAACTTTAAAAAGGAATATTTTGGGTTAGACATAGTAGCACATGCCTTTGATCCCAGCCTTGGAAGGCAGAGACAGGCAGAGTTCTGTGGTTCTACATAGTGAGAACCTGTCTCAAAAAAAGAGAGTCCTTCCCCCACTCCCACCCCCGCATCCTTATTTCAAGGTATTTCCATTATTTTCTTTCTTTCTTTTAGCTTTCTCGAATGGAGTATGTACACTCAAAGAATCTCATTTACCGAGATGTGAAACCAGAGAACTTCTTGATTGGCCGACAAGGCAATAAGAAAGAACATGTAATACACATAATAGATTTTGGACTGGCCAAGGAATACATTGATCCTGAAACCAAAAAACACATACCTTACAGAGAGCACAAAAGCTTAACTGGAACTGCACGATACATGTCTATCAACACGCATCTCGGCAAAGGTGTGTTTAGAGGGGCAGGTCATGTGAACAACTTTCTTTTCCAATAGCACTTTATTGTGCATTACATTGTGCATTACAACTTGTACCGTTTGTTGCATCACAAGGTAAGTGACTTTTTTGTACTTAAGAGATTGAGATGGTAAGTTAGTAATGTTTCCAAATACCTTCATACTGATGGAGTCATAATTCTTTCAACTGTTTTCTGTTGCTTGTTCCTCAGCAGTTTAAAAACTTCAGTTATTGCAGCAAGGTAGTAAGTAGTATTTGAGTGGTTTCACTAAAGCATGGATTAGGGGACTGAAGAAATGGCTCACCAATTAAGAACACTGACTGCTCTTACAGACGACTAGGTTCAGTTCCCAGCACCCACATGGCAGTTCACAAATGTCTGTAACTCCAGTTTCAGGGGATCTGATAACTCTCTTCTGACCTCTTTGGCACCAGGAACACACATGGCACACAGACATACATTCAGGCAAAATGTGACTTGAATAGAATGTTTAAGCCAGTGGGTCATTCCATGTGGTAGTTATCTTCATTATTCTACAGGTATGTTTTGAACATCTACCCTCTGTGATAGTAAAGTACTTCATCATCTTGATGTGCTGCCATTGCCACTAGAATTATCTCTAGAAGGGGGTTTCTGAGGTCCAACTGTTCTTCAGGTCAAATCTTAACATGTCGTAACATTTTGTTTATTCTCTCCATTTTGTAAAAAAAGAAAATCTCTGTGTGTGTGTGTTTTCTTTGCTTTTGTTTTTGTTTTTTTGTTTTTTGAGACAGCGTTTCTTTGTGTAGCCCTGGCTGTTCTGGAACTTGGTTGTAGAGCAGACAGACTTGCCTCAAACTCAGAGATCCGCCTGCCTCTGTAGGCAGACTTTTTTTCCTGCCCACCAGTTCCCAAATAGCCAACACAGAGACTCAATATTAGTTATAAATGCTCAACCAATAGTTCAAGCTTGTTACTAGCTAACTCTTACATTTTAAATTAACCCATGTGTCTTGTGCCTTTTCTCAGTTTGGCATGCCCATCTTGCTTCTTTCTGCATCTACTCAAAACTTCAGACTCGGTCCTTCTTCCTCCCAGCATTCTCACTTTGGCTCTCCTGCCTAACCTTATCCTGTCCAGGTACTAGCCAGTCAGCTTCTTTATTCAACCAATCTCAGCGACATATAATCACACAGTGTAAAGGAATATTCCACATCTGCCTCTCAAGTTTTTGGGATTAAAAGCATGTACCACCTGGCAGGCATGCTTGTAATTGGGTATGGTCATGCACATCTTTAATCTCAACACTCTAGAGGCAAAGGCAGATGGCTCTCTATGAGTTCGAGACCAGCCTCATCTGCAAAGTGAGTTCCTCTCCAGTCAGAGCTACATAGTGAGACCCTGTCTCAAACAAAACTCACAAACTGTCTCAGTTATCACATCAGAGAAGTTTCCGTAGAAGCTCTAATGTTGCTGGTTTTGAAATGTATTGTATTTTTAAGTCGGAATGGTGGAGAAAGACCCTGGGAAATGTGTTGTCAAATAACTCAGAGAATTGCTTTTTATTTTGTAATGGTAATGAGCAAAGCCAAAGACCTCCTAGCTGGCATTACATCAGATGAGCCACCTCCCACTGATTAAGAACTGATTGATTCAACCCAGTTTGTGCAGTTAGAATTAGAGTGAGAACAGTAGGGTTACATTGCTCTTTTTCTTTGAACATTTAGTCTAAAATTGGGGTGTTGTGCATTGAAAGCAAGCATATCTTTCTTATAAGCTGAAAGTGAGCCTGCACCATGTTGAAGATGTTGGTTTCTTTTTGTTTTGTTTTTGGTTTTTTGGTTTTGTTTTGTTTTGTTTTTGTCTTTCAAGACAAGGTTTCTGTGTAGCCCTGCCCATCCTGCAACTCAGAAATTGGCCTGTCTCTACTTCACAAGTGCTGGGATTAAAGGTGTCTGCCACCGTACTACCAAGGCCAGGCTTTTTGTTTGTTTGTTTTTTGTTTTTCTAGACAGAGTTTCTTAAAAATGTTAAGACCTAGCCGGGGGGGGGGGGGTAGTGCCTGTCTTTAATCCCAGCACTGAGGAGGCAGAGGCAAGTGAATTTTTGTGAGGTCGAGACCAGCCTAGTCTACAGAGAAAGTTTCAGGACAGCCAGGAATACACAGAGAAACTCTGTCTTGGGGGAAAATAAAATTAAGACCTAATGATTTAGCATTGATTATTTTAAAATTTTAGAACTCAAAAATAATTTTTCAAATTATCTAAATGACTACTTTATTTTCATATAGGAAACTGAGGCCCAAAGTAGGTGTCTTGGCTGTGTTTTCATTTCATTGGACTGAATTAATAGAAATGGTGAGCCCAGATCTAGGTTTCACACCTGACTTAGATTTGTTTTTCTATTTTTGTTCCACAGCTGTGTTTTTATTCTTCTCTGGACTTAAAAAGTGTGTGTGTGTGTGTGTGTGTGTGTGTGTGTGTGTGTGTGTGTGTGTGTATTTGAAAACCTTTAAATCTGTGAAGACCTCGCCCTCTAGTGTTCACTTAACTACAATTCAAGCACTTGTCTAGTGAATTTTTTTTTTAGTATCAAGAGGCTTCCTGTAAACATACAGGAAACAGATATAAAAATGGAGAAGTGTGGCTGAATGGTGGTGCGCGCCTCTAATTCCATCACTTGGGAGGTAGAGGCAGGCAAATCTCTGTGAGTTCAAGGCCACCCTGGTCTACAAAGTGAGTTCCAAGACAGCCAGGCCTGTTATACAGAGAAACCCTGTCTCGAAAAGCACAAAATAAAAAAAGTTTGGAGAGGTGTGATAGTGTGTGAAAAACTCTCCAGATGTGCTTTCCCTTTCTGCTCTGTTCACCTCACAGACTGTTTTGAATCCTTATTTCTTATGTTCTCTTAACAAACTGTAACCTGACTGCTTATTGTCAATCATATGTAATATTTTATTGCAAATTTCAGACAACCCATGTAAACAAAAGTGTTTGGAGATCTTACTGTTTTATTTCATTCTTTTAAAAAGGATCCCCCCCCCACATTATTCTTTTTGTCCTAGAGATTTTGAATATAGGTACAGAATTATGTCCTAGTCATAGGTGTCTTCTTTTTCTATGAGTAACTGACCTTCTTCCTTTCTTTCTTTCTCTTTCTTTCTTTTTTATTTTTGAGACAGGGTCTCTCTGTAGCTTTTGGAGCCGGTCCTGGAACTAGCTCTTGTAGACCAGGCTGGCCTTGAACTCACAGAGATCTGCCTGCCTCTGCCTCCCCAAGTGCTGGGATTAAAGGTGTGCACCACCAACCGCCCGGCTTGAGTAACTGACTTTCAGAACCCTTGTCAGACTCAGTGGCCCATTCCTGTAATCTCACTGCTTTATAAGCAAGAGGCAGGAGGATCACCAAAACTTCAAGGCTTTCCTGAGCTTCATAGTGAGTTCTAGGCCAACCTGGGCCACCAAGTGACATATCTTTCTCAAAAACAAAACTAAACTAAACAGGAAAGTCACCTTCTATCACAGGGCTGTTGACAAAGTTGCCTTTTCCAGGGGGGGATACTCTGAGTGATGACCTGGGAGGTTCTGGGGGTAGGAAGAGTGTTTGGAAGGCAGATACAAGGTAGTAACAAGGTGCAATGAAATGTACATGTAAAAGAGTACTATTCATTTTTTGTTAAAATATTTATTCAACTGTGTGTGTGTGTGTGTGTGTACACATAAATTCTGTCCTTATATTATTCACTCCCAGCTCTTCCTTGGCCTCCTCCAGCACATGCTGTTCTCACCTTCATCTCCTCCTCCCCTTTTAAATGACCCACTAAGTCCAGTTAGTGCATCCTTCGTGAGCATGAGCCATATTCCAGAAATAAAATGACTACCCTCCTCCTCTAGCAGCCATCAGTTGCCAGTCACTTCTCTGGCAAAAATTGGGAGCAGCGCTAATATATGGGTGTAGACAAATATTTAGAAGGCAGTTTAGGGGGCTGGAGAGATGGCTCAGAGGTTAAGAGCACTGGCTGCTCTTCCAGAATTTCTGAGTTCAATTCCCAGCAACCACATGGTGACTCACAACCATCTACTGGTGCCTTCTTCTAGCCTGCAGGTATACATGCAGACAAAACACTGTATATATAATAAATAAATTGGAAAGAAAAAAGAAGGCATTTTGGTGTGTCTTTAGCAAAACAATAGTAGTAGGTTTCCCACTTAGGACCTCTTTTTCCTCTCCAGCGATGAGATTTTGACCAGGTTTTTTTTTTTAAATATTTATTTATTTATTATTTATACAATATTCTGTGTGTATGCCTGCCGGCCATAAGAGGGCACCAGACCCCATTACAGATGGTTGTGAACCACCATGTGGTTGCTGGGAATTGAACTCAGGACCTTTGGAAGAGCAGGCAATGCTCTTAAACTCTGAGCCATCTCTCCAGCCCTTGACCAGGTTTGGAGTATCAATATTCATTCCTTTTTGTGTAAGTGTCACAGTTACGTATGTTGTGCTGCACTTTTAGTCTTTGGCTTTCCCAGCCTAGGTGATACTTGGGTATTAATTTTGCTCAAAAAATCAGAATCAAGTTGAAGGCAGTACTTAACAAAGTGGTGTGATACATTTCTGTAATCCCAACACTCGGGAGGCTGAGGTATAAGGACCATGAGTTCTAGGCCAGCCTGTCTTAAAAATAAAATAAGTGGGCTTGAGAAATGGCTCAGAGGTTAAGAGCACTGGCTGTTCTTTCCAGATGTCCTGAGTTCAATTCCCAGTAACCACATGGTGACTCATAACCATCTATAATGAGATCTGGTGCCCTTTTCTGGCATATTATACATAATAAGTAAATAAGACAAGTTGAAGGTAGTCTTTTAGTTCTCTTATGTACTTTCCCCCCTTTTTGAGTCAGGTTCTCACAGTAGCCAAGCTGGCCTTGAACTCAAAGAAATCATCTGCTTCTGCCTCTGTCTTTCTGCGTTTTGAGTAATAGGGTAAAAAAGTATGCACCACCAAGCCCAACTGTAATCTTTTTTGGTGATGCTCTAAACCCAGCTAAAACAAAAAGTAAACACATATCCTGCCTGTAATTTTAGTACTTAAGAAGTGGAGGTAGGAGGATCATTATGAGCTACATAGCAGATTTAAGCCCACTTTTTGCTACATGAAACCCAAGCTCTGTAAAACAAGAATAGTAAATAATAAATAAGATGTCTGTGATTTTGAGCCATTGCTGGGAAATTCAATGTAGATGCATGTACTAGTATTCAGTTGACATCCAACATATTTCTGTGAACTTTTCTGTAGTTTGTAATTTATCTTCCCATTTCAAAGGAGAGAAAAAACTAACAACTGGTTTTAGTCAAGGATAGCAACTTGTTTTGTATATCCATAGAAGACACTTTAGTACTAAACTTGTTGAGTTGTCCTGGAACTGGCTCTGCAGACCATGCTGGCCTCTAACTCACAAAGATCCACCTGCCTCTGCCTCTGCCTCCCAAGTACTGTGATTAAAGGCGTGTGCCATCACCCCCCCAGCTTACTTGCTAAGTTTTTAAGGTGGTTATGGAATATATGGAGCAAGTAGGAACCAAGAAGTGATTCTTCTCTGCTGACTTGAAACTGAACTGTTTATTTTTGTGATAAATTAAAATTGTTAAACATCTGGAGTAGTGGGGCTGTGGTGGTGCACACCAGCACTTGGGAGGCAGAGGCTGGTAAATCTCTGTGATTTCAAGGCCAACCTTATCTACAGAATGACAGCTGGGGCTACACAGAGAAACCCTGTCTGGGGGTAGAGGCAGGGGATGATAAACATGTGGCTTAGGCATTCTACAGCTTATATCTTTGCAGGCCTAGCCAGTGGAGAACTATTTGAAATTAGCTTCAGCTGCTTGGTCTACTGCTCACTTTCCCTTATGGTAGCCAAAGGGTAACCACAGCTCATACGCTACAAGTCCTCATTCATGTATGTATTATTTTATGTTCAGACAGGTAGCAGTGCTGAGTAAGGAGTGGTTTGCCCACCATCTAACATCAAGCCTTGATCTTAATTTAAAATTTGCTTCTCACTTACTGTTTACTTGTTAGCAACAAAGGAAGGCCACCCACTGCTTTTCAGTTTTGATCCAAAATATTTCTAGTTTTGGTATAACAAAGATTAGTAAGCAGAGCCTTTCCAGAGCAGAAGGGTTTGGGGGATTACTCGGTTTTAAAGCTTTTTGTGCTTTAAAGCTGCAGACATAATGTGTGATCTGTCTTCCCTCTTAGAACAAAGCCGGCGAGATGATTTGGAAGCCCTAGGCCATATGTTCATGTACTTCCTCCGCGGCAGCCTACCCTGGCAAGGACTCAAGGTATCCTTGAAAGTGCTTTGTCTGTCTGTCTGTCTGTCTGTCTGTCTGTCTGTCTCTCTCTCTCTCTCTCTCTCTCTGTTGCTAATGAAATGGCTGCTGGCTTGGTGTCTCTAAAAAGCACAAGGGGAAGGTTGGTTTCAGAAGTGAGAGGCAGGGATTAGTGACATCAGTCACATTAAAGTGTTCACCTGCACTTCAGAAGCTCCAGTTTGTTCATGTTTGTCTTCCTCACCTTCTTACCTTAATCCTACCTCTTTGTGTTTGGGTTTTCCATAATCCGTCACTCCATTCCCTCTCAGCCTTGGCAGGGCTGGTGGTGTCCCTCCTCCACTATCATTATATAGCAGGAGTATTCTCAGGGTATCAGGGAAATTCTAGAACAAATTGATGACAGCAGCTGCTACAGTTACCAAAATAGCCATCAAGATTTTTCCAAGCTCCTAAGGTAAACTGGAAAATATTTATTCATCCTACATGAGCAAAGGACTCACCTTAACTAAAATAGTAGGAAAAAATCAGGTTTAACATCGCTGTTCATATACATTATTGAATAAGTAGCTTTTCAAATAATAGCCATGTCTTATACATGTATAGTTTTAGTCACTTTTTTTTTTTTTTTGGTTTTTCAAAACATAGTTTCTCTGCAGCTTTGGAGTCAGTCCTGGAACTAGCTCTTGTAGACCAGGCTCATCTTGAACTCACAGAGATCCGCCTGCCTCTGCCTCCCGAGTGCTGGGATTAAAGGCGTGCGCCGCCACCACCTGTAGTCACTTTCTTTAGGTAGATGTTGTACAGTGCCTATGAGTAAACTATTAATTAACACAATTGATACAGTTACAAGCATTATAATTACTCTGTGACTGTTACTAGGAAACTTAAGCTTTTTTTTTTTTTTTCTCGAGACAGGGTTTCTCTGTGTAGCTTTGAAACCTGTCCTGGCACCCGCTCTGTAGACCAGGCTGGCGTCGAACTCATAGTGATTCCCCTGTCTCTGCCTCCCAAGTGCTGGGATTTAAGCTGTGCAGCACCAACACCTGGTTTAGCAATGCCTATTCTACAGATAACTTTCATTATGTCTGGAAAGATTTTGTTTGTTGATTGGTTTCCCTTGTCACTAAGCTATATCCTCAACCCTGAAAACCTTTAGAGGGTTTTTTCACTTCCTGTGCCTCTGTTCTTTTCAGCTTGACTATATATATAGTTTTTCTTCCTTTGTAGTAGGAAAATAAATTATTAGTTGCAGAAAAGTTCACAAAACTGTGTGACTTCATCTGAGAAAATATATTCTTTGGATGTCAACTGGATACTAGTATACACATCTAGTAGAAACTGGAACTGAACATAGAAGGAGAAGGCTGAGCCGGGCAGTGGTGGCGCATGCCTTTAATCCCAGCACTAAGGAGGCAGAGGCAGGCGGATCTCTGTGAGTTCGAGACCAGGCTGGTCTACAAGAACTAGTTCCTGGACAGGTTCCAAAGCTACAGAGAAACCCTGTCTCAAAAAAAAACCTGGATCTAAGTGGCTGTGGAAGTTTTCTAAGGTGCTATGATTTTTAAAATTCTGCTTCATAATGATTTTGTTTTCATATCCTCTCTATCCTCATCTGAGAATACTAATATTTCAAATGAGACTTTCTTGAACACAGCAGAGGTTTACATATATCTAGACACAGCATGCCTTATTCATTAAAGAGGAAAAATATTGAGATCTGCTAACAAATCCTGCCAGTTTGAATGAAAGCTGTTGTGGTGGTTTAAGAGCGTGCATCTGCTGTTGTGGAGCCACCCAAGCTCCTTCCCTGACACCCACATCAGTTAGCTCACAGCCACCTGTAACCCCAGCTGCAGGGAACTGGTATTGTTTTCTGGCCTCTTTGGGCACATATTCAACATACAGATACATACACACATAATTGAAAGTAAAATCTTAAAAAGAATATAACTTCAGTATCTGAGAACATGTTTGAACTCACTTTCTTAGTATATTTTTCCAGGTATTTCTTACTTTGCTTTCTACAGGCTGATACATTAAAAGAGAGATATCAAAAAATTGGTGATACCAAAAGAAATACTCCAATCGAAGCTCTCTGTGAGAACTTTCCAGGTAGGATGGTGAAAGGATAATACAGCCAGTGTGACTGGCACTTTGAAGTGGGTAATGTCACAGTATCTATAAATACCAAATAGCCATCATTTACATTTCTTTTTTTTCTTTATTGATATTTATTGAGCTCTACATTTTTCTCTTTTCCCCTCCCTTCCTCTCCCCTCCCCCCTTCAACCCTCCCCCATTGTCTCTATGCTCCCAATTTACTCAGGAGATCTTGTCTTTTTATACTTTCCCATGTATATTAGGTCTCTCTTAGTGTCTGTATTGTTGTCTATGTTCTCTGAGATATGGTTTGTAGGCTGGCTTTCTTTGCTTTATGTTTAAAAACCACCTATGAGTGAGTACATGTGATAATTGTCTGGGTCACCTCACTCAAAATAATGTTTTCTAGTTCCATCCATTTTCCTGCAAAATTCAAGCTGTTGTTATTTTTTTTATGCTGTGTAGTACTCCATTGTGTAAGTGTACCACAATTTCTTTATCCATTCTTCTGTCGAGGGGCATTTAGGTTGTTTCCAGGTTCTGGCTATGACAAGCAAAGCTGCTATGAACATAGTTGAGCACATGTCTTTGTGGCATGATTGAGCATCCTTTGGATATATACCTAAAAGTGGTATTATTGGGTCTTTATTTTTTTTTAAAAAAAAATATTTATTTATTATGTATACAATATTCTGTCTGTGTGTATGTCTGCAGGCCAGAAGAGGGCCCCAGATCTCATTGCAGATGGTTGTGAGCCACCATGTGGTTGCCGGGAATTGAGCTCAGGACCTTTGGAAGAGCAGGCAATGCTCTTAATCACTGAGCCATCTCTCCAGCCCCGTATTATTGGGTCTTAAGGAAAGTTGTTTCCTAATTTTCTGAGAAATCGCCACACTGACATCTAAAGGGGTTGTACCATCTTGCATTCGCACCAGCAATGCAGAAGTGTTCCCTTTACCACACCCTCTCCAGCATAAGTTGTCATCAGTGTTTTTGATCTTGGTCATTCTTACAGGTGTAAGATGGAATCTCAGAGTTGTTTTGATTTGCATTTCTCTGATGACTAAGGATGTTGAACATTTCCTTAAGTGTCTTTTAGCCATTTTAGATTTCTTTGTTGAGAGTTCTCTGTTTAGGTCTGTACTCCATTTTTTTATTGGATTATGTGATCTTTTGATGTCCAGTTTTTTTTAGTTCTTTGTATATTTTGGAGATCAGCCCTCTGTCTGATGTGGAGTTAGTGAAGATCTTTTCCCATTCTGTAGGCTGTTGTTTGTGATCGTGTCCTTTGCTTTACAGAAGCTTTTCAGTTTCAGGAGGTCCCATTTATTAATAGTTTCTCTCAGTGTCTGTGCTGCTGGGTTTCTATTTAGGAAGTGGTTCCCTGTGCCAATGCATTCAAGTGTACTTCCCACTTTCTCTTCTATAAGGTTCAGTGTGGCTGGCTTTATGTTGAGGTCTTTGATCCATTTGGACTTGATACACTTCTTTTTATTATTATTCAGCCCAAGGAAGGTATCACTTTTATTTGGTCCATAAAGAAAACATTAGTGTCAAGTAATCTGTACAGATACCTCTTGTGTGGCCCAGGGCTTAACCTCTGGGGAGACATTCAGCTAACAGGCATGACTTTTTACCTTTTTTCTAACAGAGGAGATGGCAACCTACCTTCGGTATGTCAGGCGGTTAGATTTCTTTGAAAAACCTGATTATGAGTATTTGCGGACCCTCTTCACGGATCTGTTTGAACGGAAAGGCTACTCCTTTGACTATGCCTATGATTGGGTTGGAAGGCCTATTGTAAGTATCCTTTAAAAAAATTCTTGCTGGGTTGTGGTAGCTGCAAACATCTTTAATTTTAGCACTAAAGAGGCTGAGGCAGGCAGAGAGTTCAAGGCCAGCCTGGTCTACAACATGTGTTCCAGGACAGCCTGGGCTGTTACACAGAGAAACCCTGTCTTGGAACAAAACAAAAAATCCCAGACCAGTACTGCCCCATTATTTTACTTGCCTGTCCTTCTGCTTAAATCTGTGGGGGGAAATTGCTTGCATTTACCAACCTTTTTGAAGTAACACTGTAGGTTCCTGTCATTAGACCAATGAGTTGTATGTGTTTTGGATTATTGCTTATGGGGGCTAAAGAGATGACTCAGCAGGTACGAGCACTTTCTGCCCTCACCAAGGACCCTGAAATTGCAATCTGTAACTCCAGTTCAAGAGGATCCAGTACCCTTGCCTTCTTCTACTCTGTGGGCAACAGGCACATGTAGGGCGTTCATATTTAGGCAAACTCTTACACACATAAAATAAAACAAAACCTCAAAGATTATTATGTATATATCCCAAGATACCAGAATTTAAGCCGGTTTTTTACACATATTTTTATTTAGTTCTGTCTGTGCTGTTGAGGAACTTGACTTTGGTAGGAATAGAATTCTGGATTTACTAGTTCTGCCATAGTCCATAGCATCAGAGACTGCGCTAATAGATAATGTAGAAGAATAGGAGTTCTTTCTAAGGTAGCCTGCTCTCAAATGGATTGTTGAGGACCAGACTACCTTCCCTTCAGCAAATGACCAAATGCAGGAGAACAAGATGATTTAAAAGAAAAACAGCAGGGGACTAGAAAAATGCCTTAGCAGTTAAGAGCACTGGCTACTCTTCCAGATGACCTGGATTCAATTCCCAGCACCCACCTGGCACCTCACAACTATTTGTAACTTCAGTTCCAGGAAATCCAACACCCTCTTGTGGCATCCTTGGACACTGCAAGCACGTGGTACAGACACATACATGCAAGCTGAACACCTATCCACATAAAAGTAAAATTTTTTTTTAAGAAAAGGGAAAGACTGATTCATAAGAATTAACATGCTGCTTCCCTTTGCAGACTTATTGCATTAAATTTGTTTTCTCCATTTGACCTTTTTGGGTAGCAGTTTTTGAGACAGGGTCTTATTGTGTAGCTTGGACTATCCTGGAACTCACTTACTCTGTAGACCAAGCTAGCCTCAGACTCACAGAGATCCACCTGACTCTGCCTCTCGAGTGCTGGGATTAAAGGTTTGCACCACCACACTGGTTACCATTTCATGTTCCTTTCATTTTTCTAGCCTACTCCAGTAGGATCAGTCCATGTAGATTCTGGCGCATCTGCAATAACTCGAGAAAGCCACACACACAGGGATCGGCCATCACAACAGCCTCTTCGAAATCAGGTATGTGTTAGGTTTTAGTTGTTTTAATCATTCCCCTTCTGTTAGTGTGTATGTGGAGTTAAGAAAAACAGCTGGTTTAGGATAGCATTGGAGGAACTGTCAGAGCATGTGTAAATGCACTGAAATGAAGCATGCAGCAATAGAATCTGGTCCTGACCCACCAGCTAATGGTGTCTCAGCGTTGGGTAGAAGCAGACAGAGCTCTGAGTTAGAGGCCAGCTCGGTCTACATAGGGATCTCCAGGCAGCCAGGACTGGATAATGAGACTGTTTCCAAAAAAGAAAAAAGAATCTGGGCCTGAGGGAGTTCTCTGGTTTTCAGGAGATCTGATCGCTGGCTGTGAGTTAGGATCTAAGGTCCGAAGGACTGTTGTACATGCAGATGTACCACATGGTATACTTAGGGTCCTATCTGCAATTGAGTCTGGAGCTTATACCAGTTATACTCTTCATTTGCTGATAAGACTGGTGGTTTGGCTTTTCAACTGACCTAGTATAAACTGCAGCCTGTGCAGTACAATCATATGCAAGTTGATTTGAAAGTTGTGTAAGATGCCTTAAAGATATAGTTCAGGGATAGAGTATTTGCCTGGCACATACAAGCCATGGGTTCAGGGTCTGGCAGAGCCACAAAAAAGGGGGGGGAAGATTCATTTATGTTGGAGCTCAGTGTGATGGGGCATGTCTTTTAATTACAGTTCTTTTAAGTTGGAAACAGTTAAGATTGCTATGAGTAGAGGCCAGGGTGGACCACGTTGTAATATTCTTATCTCAAAAAGTAAGTATATAAACAAACCTTCATAATTTCTTCTCAAAGGAAGGGAAAGTGAATGAAGTCATTGAGAAGCGATAGTACAGTGTGTGTGTGTGTGTGTGTGTGTGTGTGTGTGTGTGTGTGTATGTGTGTGTGTGTGTGTGTTTTGAGACAGGGTTTCTCTGTAGCTTTGGAGCCCATTCTGGAACTAGCTCTTGTAGACCAGGCTGGCCTCGAACTCACAGAGATCCATCTGCCTCTGCCTCCCTCCTGAATGCTGGGATTAAAGGCGTGTGCTACTACCACCCTGCTGATAGTACAAAATATTAACAGAACTAATGTTGTAAATAGAACTCTAAGTGATATTTTCCTAAAACATTTTCTAATGAAGTTCCAGTTTTATAATAAAAAGATACTTTAAAAGAATGTATAGGGCCAGGCAGTAATGGCACAGGCCTTTAGTCCTAGCACTCAGGATGCAGAGGCAGATAGATCTCTGTGAGTTTGAGGCCAACCTGGTCTACAGAATGAGTTCCAGCCAGGGCTCCACAGAGAAATCCTGTCTGAAAAAAACAAAAACAAAAAAGAAGAAGAATGTTTAGGAAGAGAAAAGGATAAAAGTGAAACCATACTCATTATAGTTCTGTCCTTTTTTGGGAGTTGGGTGGTGGGTTTCGAGACAGGGTATCTCTGTGTAATCTTGGCTGTCCTAGAACTTGCTCTGTAGAGCAGGTTGGCTTTGCACTCACAGAGGTCCACCTGCTTCTGCCTCCCAAGTGCTAGAATTAGAAACATGAGCCTCCACTGCCCAACTTTCATAAACACAGACACACACGCACACGCACACACATATACACTTTAAAAAAAAAAAAAAAGAAAGAAAGAAAATCCGAGCCGGGCAGTAGTGGCGCACGCCTCTAATCCTAAACACTCAGGAGGTAGAGGCAGGCGGATCTCTGTGAGTTCAAAGCCAGCCTGGTCTACAAGAGCTAGTTACAGGACAGGCTCCAAAAGCTACAGAGAAACCCTGTCTCGAAAATAAAAAAAAAAAAAAAAAAGATTGTCCATATGAAAGAAAATGAGACAATTTGTCTCCTGCTTCCATTGCCCTATCTTGTTTTTCCCTTCAGTAGTCTCATTACTCTTCCCTGCTTTCATGTTGTATAGGGTCTGTGCTATAGATCGACAGTTATAGGTACTTGCTAGCAACCCTAATGGCCTTAGTTCAATGTCCAGGACTCACATGGTGGAAGGAGAGAGAGATAAATAGGGAGCTCTTATTTCCAAAGATCTGACAAATAGATAGGCCATGAAACTAAGTAACTAAAGTACAACATAGAACAGATAAGCATTAAAAAATATTACCATTTGGATTTTGTTTTTGTTTGAAACAAGGTCTCTGTAGACCAGACTGGCCTCTCAAATACACAGATATCTGCTGAGTGCTGGGATTAAAGGCACAGTCTACCATGCCCAGACTCATTTGAAATTCAAAGGAAATATTTCCCCTAGCCAGAGCATGGTGAATTATTTTATGAGGAGGAAAAACAAGTGCTGCATTTGAAACAAATTCTTTTGAAAGAAGTAGAGATGGACAAGACAGACCAAACAGAGTATTATGAGCAACAACAATTATATATCGAATAAACGAGTCCTCAGAATCAGGTCTAAAAAGATAGGAAGCTAGGCTAGAGAATTGTTGGTCCTTAACTTCAATAGGTACTTGGACTAAAAAGTAGAGGACTGATAATGAAGAAATTTGCTTTAAACGTTTTATTTTAAATGTGACAACTAGTGTGGGAAAAAATAAGAATAAATTAATATGAGGACCTGAGTTCAATCCCCAAACTTGATTTTGATCCAGAGCTATTCTTGGTGATAGGAGTTTATAGTCCCAGTGCAGGGAAGGTAGAGAGAGAGGGATCCCTGATGGTCACTGACCAGCCAACCTGGTGAAATTGTCAAGCCCCAGGTCTCAATGAGAGACCATGTCTCAAAAAACAAGGTGGCTGACTCCTGAGGAACCTGACCTCAAAGGTTGTTCTCTGATCTCCACGTACACACATGTACTTGCACTCACATAAGTGTATACCTCTAAACATAAACAGCGCACACACAAAGCTTTCCTGCACTGATCCATTCTGGATTAGTCATAGAGCACTTGCTCAGCCTGCATAGGAGCTTAGTTCCATCATCCACATACATGTGAGTGTAAATGAATGTACATTTCAGCCCCTTTCTTTCTCTCTTTTTTTTTTGGGGGGGGCGGCATTCTAGACAGGGTTTCTCTGTGTATCCCTTGCTCTGTAGACCAGACTGGCCTTGAACTCAGAGATCCACCTGCCTCTGCATCCTGAGTGCTGAGATTAAAGGCTTGTATCACCACCACCCATCACCATTGCCTGGCTCTCTTTCATTTTAAATTATTATTTTTTTTTAATTTTTGTTCTGGAGATCAGACCATACACAAGTATGCATCTGGTGAGCTGCATTCTTAGTTCAAGCCCCCCCCCCCGGTTTATGTGACTCCAAACAAATGCAAAAACAACTTTTATGGAATGGGATGGTAGCTCAGTTGGTAAAGCGTGAAAACTTGAGTGATATCCGGAGAATATATGTGAAAAAAAAGCTGGGTGGGGCCTGGAAAGTTAACTCAGCAGTTAGGAACACTTGCTGCTCTTCCAGAGGACCCTAGACAAAATACACTTTAAAAAAAAAAAAAAAAGCTGGGAATGGTGTCAGGCACACACCTGTAATTTCAGTAGTGTGGAGACTGAGACAGGATGTTCCCTGGGACTCACTAGCCAGCCAGCCTATTTTACTTGGTGAGTTCCTGGCCACTGAGAGACCTTCTCTCATAAAAAGAAAATAAATGTGGATGGTTACTGGGAACAACACTAAGGTTGATCTCTGGCCACATATGCATATGTACACAAATGCTTACATATACACACACCAAAACAAAAAACAAAAAGGAGAACAAAGCCACCATATATGGGAGAAGTGATTGTTTTATATATGTACCTTAAAACTCTAAAGAATTCTAACTGGCCAGTAAAATGGACTTTTTAATGTTTTATTGGCATATATTGGTTATGTGTGATGATGGGTTCCATTGTGACAGCTTCTCGTAGTCACCCTGTCCTTTCCCCTTTTGCTCTAACTAATCCTTTCTTATTCCTAGCTAGTTCCTCTTCTACTTTTATAAAAAAAAAAAAAAAAGATTTGGTAGCCTTGTCTGTAGCTCCTGTTCCAGGGGATCTTACACCCTTACATAGACATACATGTAGGCAAAACACCAATGTGCATAAAATACAAATAAATTATTATAAAAAGTAAAAAGCCAGGCAGTGATGGCTCATGCCTTTTATTCCAGCACTCGAGAGACAGAGGCAGGCAGACGTCTGTGAATTTGAGGCCAACCTAGTCTACAAAGCTAGTTCCAGGATAGCTAGGGCTATTACACAGAAAAACCCTGTCTTGAAACAAAGATTTACTTACCTTATGTATTTGTATATGTGTGTGCATATATAATATAGCATATATAATATATACATGTATCATGTATATGTGGATCCCTGAAGAGGTCAGAAGAGGGTGTTAGATCTCCTTGAACTGGAGTTATAGGCAGTTGTAAGTTCCCTAGTGTAAGTTCTAGAGACTGAACCCTGTGGTTCCTCTGGAAGAGTCAGCAAGTGCCAAGCCATCCCTCTAATTTCCATATTGTCTTCTGTTTTTCCTGACCATTGAATTTAATTGGTGTTACTTACAGGGGAATGGGCAATTTACCAGTGGCTACAGGGCTGAAGAAAATATCTCCCAGCCAACTGTTAACTGCCTATAGGTCCTCAAATAGGGGCAGGTCTTTGAGAAACCCTTGTCTTACATTTGTTTGTTTGTTTGGTTGGTTGTTTGATTGGTTGGTTGGTTGGTTGGTTTTTGGTTTTTCTTTTCTTTTTTTTTTCTTTTTTCTTTTTTAGATTTTATAATGCTTTATTAATCCTGACTTTTCTTTTTTTTTAATTTTGAATGCTTTTTTTCTTTATTGATATTTATTGGGCTCTACATTTTTTCTGCTCCCCTCCCTGTCTCTCCCCTCCCCATTTCAACCTTCCCCCAATGTCCCTGTGCTCCCAATTTACTCAGGAGATCTTGTCTTTTTATACTTTCCCATGTATATTAGGTCTATGTAAGTCTCTCTTAGTGTCCTCATTGTTGTCTAAGTTCTCTGTGATTATGGTTTGTAGGCTGGCTTTCTTTGTTTTATGTTTAAAAACCACCTATGAGTGAGTACATGTGACAACTGTCTTTCTGTGTCTGGGTCACCTCACTCAAAATAATGTTTTCTAGTTCCATCCATTTTCCTGCAAAATTCAAGCTGTCGTTATTTTTTTCTGCTGTGTAGTACTCCATTGTGTAAATGTACCACAATTGGTTTTTGGTTTTTCAAAACAGGGTTCTCAGTGTTGCAGCTCTGACAGTCCTGGAACTCATTTGTAGACAAGGCTGGCCTCAAACTCAGATCCACCTGCCTCTGCCTTCTGAGTGCTGGGATTAAAGGCATACACCATCACTACTTGACACATTTTTATTTTATTTATTTATTTATTTATTCATTTTGGTTTTTTGAGACAGGGTTTCTCTGTGGCTTTGGAGCCTATGCTGGAACTAGCTCTTGTAGACCAGGCTGGTCTCGAACTCACAAAGACCCACCTGCCTCTGCCTCCCGAGTGCAGAGATTAAAGGCGTGTGCCACCACTGCCCGGCACATTTTTATTTTTTTAAATTTATGTGTATGAGTGTTTTTGTTGGCATGTATGTCTTTGTGCGTTGTGTGTGGCTTGTGCCCACAGAGGTTAGAAGAGGGCATTGCATCCCCTGGAACTGGAGTTAGGGATTTTTGTGAGCCACCATGTGGACACTGGGGACTGATCTCAGGTCCTCTGCAAGAGCAGCAAGTGCTTTATGTGCTGAGCCATCTCTCCAGTCCCTTTAATCCTTTAAATCTTGGGAGGATGGGCACTGTTGTAGCACACACGCAAAGTAGGGGATCATGTGTTTGAGGCCAACCTGGGGCTGCATAATGAGATCCTGTCTCAAAAAGTAAACAGCTTTATAGGACTGATACTACATAATAGTTTAAGACCTTAAATATTCTCCTTAAATTTTACTAAATTAGTTCTGTATATTCTAACATTAGAAAAACAGATTTAGTCTATTATCTCTAGGCGTCAGACAATGTCCCTAAGTTTATAACATGGTATAATTATTCTGTACACCATTGGAAAACTTAACATCTGAATATCTTCAACAGAAATTACTGGAAGGGAAGCATCAGGGTAGCTTGTACTCTAATACGAGCTACACAGGTTACTAGTGGGATGATGGTTTGCCAGTTCAAGACTATCCTGAACAACTTAGCAAAGTTCCATGAGACTGAGAGGGAAGGAATGTTTATAATAATTTGAACTCTCTTAATGTGTTGTCCACAAAAAACCCTACCCCACTTTGTAGAAATTACATAGTAAACAAGTTAATACAGCTGCCTACTCATCTCCGCAGGAAATAATAGCAAATATGGCCAGAATCTTTTACAATGCTATTATTATCCATGTGACTTCATTCATAGTCTATTAATAATGATGAGTAAATTGTAGCTTTATAGAAAATATCTTTTAGGTGACTTGCCAGTAAGTTTTAAGCAGTTCCTATCAATGAAATCCTCAGCAGGAGATAGCCAATATGGAACCTTAAGCTATTACCTTCTCATGCTTCATTTTTCTTAATAATTTTTCAACTTAGCATACAAAGTAATAGGCATTATCGTAGAAGTTTTATATGTGTATGTTATACATTGTTCTAATTAATTCTCCTTCCCTGTCTTCTCCATTTTTTTATAGAATATATATTTATAGCTACCTGCATTTCTGAGATTTATAGGTTCCTTACCTAGTGTTCATGTAGAGCAACAATGTTGCACCCCATCCCCTGCTGCTGCTGATAATCAGCAGCAATTAAAATTTGACTTACTAATTCCTCATTACTGCCTCTCACACTCCTCATTTTTTAGTTTTTAGAGTAGTAGAACTGTTACAGCTGTGCAGCATGGTCTTAGTACCTCCTCAGCCATCTGGACAGGTCAAGGGGCACCTAGTCCGAAAAGTCACACATAAGTGACATCAGGAGAGTATGAGGTCTTTTTTTTTTTTTTTTTTTTTTTTCAAGACAGGGTTTCTCTGTGGCTTTGGAGCCTGTCCTGGAACTAGCTCTTGTAGACCAGGTTGGTCTTGAACTCACAGAGATCCACCTGCCTCTGCCTCCCGAGTGCTGGGATTAAAGGCATGCGCCACCGCCCAGCCGAGAGTATGAGGTCTTAAAGAACAGAACAGACAGGTAAAGAAGGTATGAATGACAGCAAAAATAGAAACAGAAGAAGGTTTTTTGTTTGTTTTTCGAGACAAGGTTTCAGTTTCTCCTTAGCTTTGGAGCCTGTCCTGGAAGTAGCTCTGTAGTCCAGGCTGGTCTCGAACTCACAAAGATCCACCTGCCTCTGCCTCCCGAGTGCTGGGATTAAAGGCGTGTGCCACCACTGCCTGGCCAGAAGAGGCTTTTTTTTTTTTTAATTGAAGGTCCTATTTTTGCTGAATACATATGTGCCTTTTGCTTTCTTTCTTTTTTAGGGGGGCAAGGGATGTTTCGAGACAGGGTTTCTCTGTAGGTTTTGGAGCCGGTCCTGGAACTAGCTCTTGTAGACCAGGCTGTCCTCGAACTCACAGAGATCCACCTGCCTCTGCCTCTGGAGTGCTGGGATTAAAGGCGTGTGCTACCACTGCCTGGCATGGGCATTAATCTTGAATAGGAATAGGTAGTAGGCTACCTATTTAAGGAGATGACATTGGCTCAGTTCCTCATGTAAAAACTTTGATCTGCTCAGTGAAATTATTTTTTTCAGTGAAATTATTTATAAGTGAAATTTATAATAGTGAACTTGTTTATAAATATGACTGTTTGCTCAACACTCTTTTAACTTTCTGAATTTAATCTGCTTAGTAGCTGCTGAAATTACACGAATGTGAAAGTCAAAGGGTGATGTCCAGCTTTTGGTTGGCTCCCTCCTTTCCTTTGTTCAGTACAGGTTTTCTTTCAATTGATGTGCTGGTTCATTAGTGAGAATAAATATGGTCACAGTACTATTTCTCAGTGCTTTGCAGCAGTTGTTAGTGCCAGGCTCCAAACAGAACCCTGCAGGAGCACTAATGTACTGGATTTTGTTGTTGTTTTCTGTTGCTTTACCTCTCCTTCCATATCTTGCTATCATGCTACCTAATGCCTAAGCAGACTGCATCATCAGAGCGCCGAGGAGAATGGGAAATCCAGCCCAGCCGGCAGACCAATACCTCATACCTGACGTCTCACTTGGCCGCAGACCGCCATGGGGGTTCAGTACAGGTACCTACTGTCTTCCCTGGCCTTCTCAGCCTGTCTAGTAGAATGTTGGTTTGCTCTTGCAGTTTGGGTTCCTTTCAGATGGTCACTTACAGCAGGGGTGAGTTGCTTCTGTTTAACTGTTTATCTCTGTGCTGATTTTCTATGTGGACTTTGGTAAAAGTAATTTTTTGAGATGATTACTGCTTTTTATCACTGACTTAGAAACATCTGCATGATTTCTGTTTTGAGTTAACCCGACCTATCTTGATCTACTCGTGATCTACAAAATACTATCAAGGTAGAAATGCTTTAGTATCTGAATTGTAACTTAAAATTGGAGCCTTCAAGTATTGGAGGTATGCATGTGTAGCTCATCCTGTGATGATAGAGGATTTAGCACCTGATAGCCTGGGAGTATTGACTGATTAATTTCCTGAGCAGGTATCTAAGAAGTGGAGCTATATTCTGTTTATTCTGGAATAAATTTGGTCTTGAAATTATTTGTTTTTATTTGGGCTAGCCTGAGGTTTTCTTCTCTGTTTGGATCTTCTATCTCTTCACTTTTCTTGTGTGTAACTTTTAAATCCTAACCAGGAAGAAAAGTAAAGTGAATATTTTTCTCATACTGATGACCCACTAGTTGAGGTATAAAAATGAACTCCTCTGCATGTAAATAAATCTCAATAGGCCTGATCTTCTAGAATATGCTTTAATAAGAAATCACGTACTGGAAAGATCTTTTTATTTATAGGAAGTTGAGACACCTTTAGCCCTATAAAGTACCTCATAGAAACATGAAGTAAAATGATGAGTTGAACACACAGATTTGCTTTTATCTTCTGAAGCAGTGGTAAAAAAATCTTTTTAAACTTGTCATGGTGGTGCAGGCCTTTAGTTCCAGCATTCAAGGGGCAGAAGTGGATGGATTTCTATGTGTTTAAAGCCATCCTGGTCTACGTAGTGTGACTGAGCCAGCCAAGGTTACATAGAGAGACCTTGTCTCAAAAAAAAGAAGAATAAAAAGAATTGTTTAGAGGTATAGGTCTATAAAAGGTGGGAAAAAAAGTAAGTGCAACAAAATGTTGGAAGCTGAATACAACTTAAATAACAAGAGTCCCAGAAAATTGAATCTTAGTCTGTTCACCCTGGAATTTCGAAAAAGGCTCAAGACTTGGCCTTCTTTTAAGTTGGGGAGTGTTAACAGGGCATATGCTAAAGAAGAGTGGTTGAAAGTCTAAGACAACAAAGATCCTTCATGTTCTCTTCTTTCTTCACCAAAGACCACATCCTTATTTGGAGAGGGGAAGTGGGGATCAGTCCCTCCCAACTGATTCTGTGTTCTCCTATACCCCCATACCCCCAGCACAAGCCTCACCTTGTTTCAGGAGCAGCATCAGGTGATAGACAGCTGTGGGTGAAGACCGCACAGTCAGTGACATATGGCTGGCTGATTTCTTGTTCAACCTGGAAATGTGGGTAGCTAATACTGAAATGAAAAACACAGGGACAAAACTGGAGAGATGGCTCAGCAGAAACTTGCACTTTTTGTTCTTGCAAAAGACCCAGGTTTGGTTCCCAGCACCCACATTGAAGCTCACAATCATCTGTAACTCCAGTTTCAGAGGATCTAACACCCTCTTCTGCTTCCATGGGCACCAGGTTTACATGTATACACCAACATACATGCAAGCAAAATGCCAGTACATATAAAAAAATTTAAGGAAGAAATACAAAGGAAAATTTTTGCTGTTAGAACAACATGACAAAATAACATCAAATTAAAGAGAAAACACACATATACACAACAAGTCGAGCAGTGGTGTTATACTCCTTTAATCCCAGACCAGAATTTTGAGGTATAGGCAGGTGGATTTCTTTGTGAGTTTGAGGTCTGGTCTACAGAGTGAATTCCAGGATAGCCAGTACTACACAGAGAAATCCTGTCTCAAAAAAACAAAAAAAAAACAAACAAACAAAACAGAAAGCAGTGAAAACAGCAACACAACACAAAATGAATTATCCAAAAGTACACAGATCTCTTATTTTAGAAAAGTAGATGTACTTCCCTCTTTAGAATTACCTAATGAACAGTGTGCTAACAGTTTATGTATCAATCAGTGCGTGGAGAAATTCCTTGGGGGAGTTATTCAGCTTCTTTTCTGAAAGTTGAGGATATTTACATATCATATTCAAAATGAAACTGACATATCTGCCATAAAAAAAGAAAGAAGAAACTAAGGTTTTGTTTGTTTTTGTTTTAAAGTGGGTCTCTAGACTGAGGGATTGAGGTACACACCAGCCACAGGAAAATTGAAGGGTACTAATAGCATTACTCTCACTAATGAAATGGCATAGCCAAGTCATCCTGAAGTATAATCCAGAATTGTAAAGACCCAGCTATTCTCATGGTGTCAATTGGTATGCACCCTCTTATTTTAAAGTTTTTATTGGGGCCTTGAAGAGATGGCTCAGCAGTTAAAAGAACATGCTGCTCTTGCAGAGGATCTAAGTTCATTCAGTTCCCAGGACATCAGGCAGCTAACTTTAACTCCAGGGGATCTCACACCTTCTTCTGGTCTCCCTGGGCACCTGCACTCATATACGCATACCCATTGTCCTAACTTGCTTTCTTTGATAAGTACCATGATCTGAAACTTGGGGACAAAAGGCTTTATTTCTTCTTTCAGTTTGAAGTCACTGAGAAAGGCAGGAACTAAAGCTGAGACCATTAAGAAACATTATGTACTGACTGACTTGCTCAGTCTGCTTTTTCTTTTTTATTTTTTTTAAAGTTTTATTTATTTATTATGTATACAGTGGTCTGCCTGCATGTATATGCCTGTAGGCCAGAAGAGGGCACCAGATCTCATTACAGATGGTTGTGAGCCACCATGTGGTTGCTGGAAATTGAACTCAAGACCTTTGGAAGAGCATCTAGTGCTCTTAACCACTGAGCCATCTTTCCAGCCCCAAACCTGCTTTTTTATATAGCCCAGGACCACCTGCATGCTGTGACCTGGGCCATCCCATAGCAATCAACAATGAAGTTGAAGCTCCCTTCCCAGCTGACCCTTGCTTGTGTCAGTTTGACAAAAATTAATTGGACATAAAAAAATATAATTAAAAATAAGTCATTTAAAAACTTTTATTAGTGCCATGCGGTGGTGGCACACGCCTTTAATCCCAGCACTCAGGAGGCAGAGGCAGGCAGATATTTGTGAGTTTGAGGCCAGCCTGGTCTACAAGAGCTAGTTCCAGGACAGGCTCCAAAGCTACAGAGAAACCGTCTTGAAAAACAAAAAACAAAAAAAAGTTTTATTAGCATAATTTATATAGAATTGGCTTCATTATTTAATGTATTTACCACCCAATACCCTCCTTTTCCCTCTCACTCTGCAAACCCCTTCTTTACAGCTACTCTAATGCTGTGTGTGTGTATGTGTATGTGTATGTATACAAACACATGCCAGTAAGTTTAATTCCAACTGTTTACAGGAGCATGGGCAGCATACTGGTGCCTTCAATAATGGGAGAAATGTCCCTTCCTTCCCACAGTAATCACTGGCTGCCTACTAATCCTCAAGGAGGGGTGGAGACTTCAGCATCCACCACTTCTAATATGAGCAGATAACCAAGGGTTATCAGGCTTCTGAGGAAAACTTTACTAAGAAAAAGAAACAAAGCAAACAAACTACAATAGCCGTGTTTCCTTCCTTCCTTCCTTTTTCTTTTTCTTTTTTCTTTTTTTTTTTTTTTTTGAGACAAGGTTTCTCTGTGTAATAGCCCTGGCTGTCCTGGAACTCACTCTGTAGACGAGGATGGCCTCAAACTTACAGAGATCCACCACTGCCTGGCTAAGAGCAGTGTTTTCAAAAGAGCAATCTTTGCTAGGTGGTGGTGGTAACCTTTAATGTCAGCACTCGAGAGGCAGAAGTAGGAGGATCTCTGGGAATTCTCTTCTACAGAGAGAATTCCAGGACAAGCCTCAAAGTTACAGAGGAAACCCTGTATTGAAAAAACAAAAATAAAGTTAGGAGATTCCCTGGGTGACCTCAACTTCTAGTACAGAAGGTCAGCTTTCACCAAACTGGTAGTCAGGAGTTTGGGGAGCTATTTCAACAAAACGATGAAAATCTAGGATACTTTAATAGTCTTAATATCACTAAATAAACTATTTTGTCATTATAGTATCTCACTAAGCTATTTAAGTAAATAATTGCTCAGTATATTCTGCTTGTCTAGCATACTCACATCTTTGGGTTCAATCCCTAACACTGTAGTAAATAATGAATAAATAAATACATACATACATAAATAAGATTTTGGATAGAACTAATGTTTTACCATTAGTATATGAAAATTAATATAAAATAATTCTGTTTTAAAATTATTCTTAAAAATTTGTTTGTGTGTATATGTACCACATGTTCAGGTGCTTTGAGAGCACAGAAAAGAGCACAAGATCCCCCGGAACTAGAGTTAAATGCAGTTGCATGCTACTTTATGGTTGAATGTTGGGAACTGAAATTGGGTCCTCACAGGGAGCAGCAAGTGCTCTTAACCACTGAGTTATCTCTCCAGACAAACTTGGGTTTTTGAGGGTCACATAGTCCTGACTGTGAACTCCTAATCTTCCTGCTTCTGTGACATGAATGGTACAATTACATGCTACCACACTTGGCCAAAACTATGCTTTTTGCAAATCAGTACTATTTCTAGAGCAACAGATATCCTTGTGTTTTTTGTTGTTGTTGTGTTTTGTTTTACTTTTGTTGTTGTTGTTACTTGTCTTCCCTTTTCCTTTTTAAAATTTTGTTTGTTTTTTATTCATTTATGTATTTTTAAGGTTTATTTGTTGTGTATGCCTGTATGCCAGAAGAGCGTACCAGATCTCATTTTAAATGGCTGTGAATCACAATGTGGTTGCTGGGAACTGAACTCAGGACCTCTTGGAATAGCAGGCTATGCTCTTAACCTCTGAGCCATCTCTCTAGCCCTTTTTCTTTCTTTCTTTCTCTTTTTGAGACAGGGTCTCACTATGTAGACCAGGCTATCCTGAAACTCAGAATTTCACCATCTCTCCTATCCGCTACTTCTGTCTTCCAAGTGCTAGGAATAAAGACGTTCAGCACTAGGCCTGGCTTGGTTTCCCTTTGTTTTCAAAGAAGGATCTCTCTTTGTATTCCTCACTAGCCTCAGATTGCAGTCATCCAGCCTCTTCTGAGCTGGGATTACAGGCATGCGCTGCCATGTCAGGATGTGTTCTGCATTCTTTCACTTTGCAGAGGTACTTAGTGAAGTCTTCTGAGCCAAACCGGTAGAACCTACAGCCCCATCTCTCTTGGGTAGAGTGCAAATTGCCAAGGTGAAGGCCATGGGTTCTGATAAAGTATGGGCATTCTGGTTTTAGCCTATTTAACCGTCAAGACACCCTGGTTCCCATTTTTTCGTATTTCTACAGATCTTCTGCCTTAAAGACCTAAATTCAAGAAGACAAAATACTTTTCAAAGACAAAACACTAATGGTATGATGGCACCTTTAGTCCCAGCACTCAGGAGACAGAGGCAGGTTCATCTCTTTGAGTTTGAAGTCGGCCTGGTCTACATAGTGAGTGTCGGGGACCGTTGCCCCAACATAGAAACTGATGCTTTTCCCCAAATGTGTGCTCGGAGACGCGCGGAAAGAAACAGGCTTTCACACCATTACAGTTTAAAAGGTCTCTCTCATTCTTCAGCGAGGCCTTGCATTTATTGTATTTTCCTAAAAATCATTCTGCTCTCTAGGCTCTCTTAAAACTATTTCTTCTCTGCTACTGCTCTACATTTCTCTGCCCTCCTATGTACCTTCTTGTCCCTATTTCTCGCTCTGTCCCCCTTTCTTCCTCTCTTGGGGTCTTATCTATTCTATCTCTTTTTCCGGGGCATCTTCTCAGCATCCACACTCCTATTCACACATCAGCTCGGAAATCGTCACCTTTCCTGGGGCAATCTACAACCGAATCAGAGAGGCTGGAGCAAAAACCTCAGCTATTGTCTTTCTAAATAGTCACCTTCAGCTGCGAGCCTGCATGGTGTCCTTTGTCTAGCGGGTATCAGAGCCCACAAGTGAGTTCCAGGACAACCAGAGCTATGTAGTAAGAACCTATCTCGAACTGCTCCCTTCCCCCAGTTTGAGAACCACCTGTAGTCTCAGCTAGTCAGGCAGCAAGGCAGGAGAAACAGTTGAGCTCAGGAATTTGAGGCCAGCCGGAACATCCTAAAAAGACCCCATCTCAGAAAAGAAAAAGGTGGCAGTTTATCACACCTGTACAGTTCTTTATGGTGCTTCAGATCTCTAGTGCACATCATACTTAACTGCCATATAATATTTGGTAGAGAATATGAACTTATTAGCCCTATACACACTTACAGAGAATGTATGTAGAGGTACATGGAGGTAGAATCCAGCCCTGTCACAATAGTGTTTGTCCTGTTGCACATCCAGGTAGGAGTCTATATAAATATATATAATATGTAAACCTCTCCTGCAAACTTGAAGTAGGTTCATGTTAATACCTGATAATCCCCAGATTTTTATTTTTTGAGACAGGGTCAGCCTGGCCTCAAACTTGCTATGTAACTGATGATGACCTTGAACTTCAGAGTCTTCTACCTCTGTCTCCTGAATGCCAGAATTATAAGCATGTGCTTCCATACCTAGTTTTATGTGGTACTTGGAGTCAAACCCAGGACTTTGTACCTGATGCACAAGTTTTCTACTAGCTGAGCAAAAGCCCGTACATGTTCTTTAAGATTTTCTTTGAGGTTGTTTTATTTTATTTTTTGGCTTTATTTCTCTGAAACAAGGTTTCACTATGAAGCCCATGTTAGCCTCTTCCTCTAGAGTGCCAGGGTTACAGAGTGCTAACATGTATTTCAGACATGTTTTAGCTAAGTGTAAGGGTAGAGAGGGTAATGTTCTTTTTGTGCCTGATTTGATTGAAATTATGTGGGTTTTTTTTTTTTTTTTTTTGGTTTTTCGAGACAGGGTTTCTCTGTGGCTTTGGAGCCTATGCTGGAACTAGCTCTTGTAGACCAGGCTGGTCTTGAACTCACAAAGATCCGCCTGCCTCTGCCTCCCAAGTGCTGCGATTAAAGGCGTGTGCCACCACCGCCCGGCTCAGAAATTATGTGTTTTTTGATACAGATTAAAAATATTGATTATAAAGTGAGAATAACCTCTTTCTTAGATTGCCTAAGGTCACTACTTGTAGGCCAAGTATCAATTCATAGGGGAGAGAAATTATAACGTAGAAGACTTTATCATGACCTAGAGTCACAGGTAATTTTCCATAGTGACTCTTACTAGGAATTCTTTCATATTAGTAGAATTGAAGAGATAGGTAGGTAAGTATGCTAGGGTAACCTTGAATTCCCTCTGTAGCTCATGCTGGCTGCACACCTCTAATCCTCCTGCTTGAGACACTTACATGCTAACATTAGCCAAGACATCTTAAATGACATTTTGTCTAGTTCCTTAATTGTTCATTAAGAATCAGTTATTCAGAGGCTGGAGAGATGACTCAGTAGTTAAGAGCACTGACTGTTCTTCCAGAGGACCTCAGTTCAACTCCCAGCACCACATAGCAGCTCAGAGCTGCCTGGAACTCTAATTCCAGGGATCTGACACTCACACATAGGCAAAATGCCAATGCAGACACCCTTCCTCCCCAAAAAAAGAATCAGTGATTCAGGGTTGGGGATATGATTCAGTTACGGTGCTTTCCTAGAACACACACAGCCTTTGATTTACTCCCCAGTGCTGCAAAAATGAATGAATGAATAAATGAATAAAATTTTCAGGTGACTGCTTTCATGTATTGTGCTCATAGAATAAGCTACTTACCAGTGTTAACAGTTATGTATGCTAGAAAATATATCCACATGTCAGGCAGTGGTGGCACGCACCTTTAATCCCAGCTCTTGGAGCCGAGGAATCTGAGTTCAAGGCCAGCCTGGTCTACAGAGTGAGTTCTAAGATGGTCAGGACTGTTTACATAGACCCTATCATATGAGAGAGAGAGAGAGAGAGAGAGAGAGAGGGAGGGAGGGAGGGAGGGAGGGAGGGAGAGAGAGGAAAGGAATCAGCAGAATTGAGGAGGTCAGCAAGCTGTGGTTCACAGTCACTTAACCTTCTCAGCCTTTTTTATATACTGGGCTTCCCCCATCTTCTATTTTTAAATTTTCAAATCTACAGAAAAGTTGGGACTATCCTTAGCCTCCATTAAGAAGAAATTGTTAAGATTCTGCCACATTTACTTTAATTTTGTGTGCTTGTATGTGCATGTGTGTATGTGTTTGCTTTCCAGACTCTTTGAAAGTTAAAGCAGTGTATCTTAGTCCCACATACTTCCACCTACATCTTCTGAGAACAAATACATTCTTTCATATAAGCAGTAAGTCCATTGCCTTCTTCCAAGAAAATTAATACTTTCATAAATAATATCTAACAGCCCAAATTCCAGTTGTCCTTAAATTTTTATAGTGTAAAGAATCTAACAAAGATTCCAGCATTCCATTGGTTGTTTTGCCTCTTCTATCTCTTTCAGTCCTTTAATCTCTCTCTGCTTTGTTAATTTTGGTTTGTTTTGAGACCATTTTGCCCACATCTCACTGTATAGCCGAGTCTAGCCTCCAGCTCATGGTGGTCCTTTGTTTCTGCCTCCTGAGGCGTAGAATTTGAGGTGTATACCACCATGCCTAATTCCTTAGTCTCTTTTAATCTCACCTCTTTTTTCCCGCTGCATGAATATAAGTGCACCACATGTGCCTGGTGCTCTGGGAGGTCAGAAGAGGGCAACAGATCCCTTGGAACTGGAGTTATAGGTAATTGTGAGCCACAGTGTAGGCAGTAGGAACTGAACCCAAGTCCTTAATAGTTAAGAACAACAGATGATTCAATTGAGTCATCTATCACTTTAGTCCCTTTTAATCAGTATCAGTATTAAACCAGTGTTTTTTTTTAAAGGTTTTTATAACATGGTCCTTTTTGAAGAGTCCAAGTCAGCTGTCTTATACAATATTTCATGTCCTGGGTTTGCCTAATTTTTAAATTATGATTACATTTAGAAGAAACCTGTTTGCAGAGAGGTGAAAACACTGTGTTGTATAATAGCATAATGTTAGACTAATGTGTCCACTAATCACAAATACTAAATTTGGTCACTAGCAGAAGTTTGAGTCTTCCTCAGGTAAGTCCAAATTTAATGTTGTAGGATTCTTTTTTCTTTTTATCCATATATCATTATTGTAATTTTCTCACTCATGTCTTATTAACAAGAAAAAAGCCAGGCATGATATTCTAGACCTGTCATAATCCTACCTCTGTGGAGACTGAGACAGGAACAGTGCTGTGAATTTATATAATACCATGAGTTTATATAGCATAGGCTATATAGTGAGTACCAGAGCAGGCCTATAGCTCCTTGTGTCCCTCATGCAAAGAAAAAGAAAAGAAGGGGGAAAAAGCCCAGTAATTTTTTTCTTGTAGAAATAATGGTGTTATACATTACAAGTAGGTAGCAGATAGTATTCACTCTGCCTGCCCCAAAAAAAATTTTTATGATTTAGGAAATTTTGGCAAATTAGCTGCTAGTAAGTATCCCATAGCTTAGGAAAATAAGAGTATCATTAAGATGATTCGTTTTTTATTTTGCATTGCTTATTTTGTTTTGTCTTTTGAGACATGGTTTATCTGTGTAGCTGTGGCCATCCTGGAACTCATTCTGGAGAACAGGTTGACCTCGAATTCCCAGAGACCTGCCTGCCTCTGCCACCCAGGTACTGGGATTAAAGGCATGTGCCAACATTCCCAGCTTAGAGGAATATTTTTTGAGCCATTACTATGTTTCATGACTCTGGACCAAACACTATGGCGTATCTGCATGGTGACCCCATCAGGATAAACAAGTTTCCCCATTTTACAGACTAGGAAACTGGGGTACAGAAAGAGTGATTTAAGTTTTATTTGTTTATTTTATGTGCATTGGTGTTTTGCCTGTATGTATGTCTGTGTGAGGGTGTCAGATTCCCTGGAACTGGGGTGACAGACAACAGCTGTGAACTGCCATGTGGGTTCTGGGAATTGAACCTGGGTCCTCTGGAAGAACAACCAGTGTTCTTAACTGCTGAGCCATCTCTCCAGTACCTGCTGCCTAATTTTAGAATGCAGTTCTTACTATTTCCTATTTCCTCTAGTATTATATACAAGATATCTCCTATCCATTCCTTATGTGATCCTCACATCAGTCTGTAATAACAGTATCAAATAGATGAAGTTACTACCCAATAGCATAAGCTATCTGAACCATTTATCCTATTTTGTGGTTCTCTCCCATGTTTCAGCCAAGATCTTTAACAGCAGAGTGGTTTGTGCGAGGTCCCTTTTCCCACTCCCCAGCACCCACATAAACAGGAATCATGTGCTGAAAATGAAACCAGGTGCCAGAAGCAACTGCACAAGTAAGCGAAGCCTGATTGGGTCCACATGAACCAGATGACAGGAATGAGAGCCATCACTTACAGTTCGGGGACCATCAGTGAGAAGTGGGATGACAGTGAACCTGAAATAAAGGCCATTGAAATAAGACTGGTTTTCCAAGGAAATTTTTCCTTACCATCTTCCTTCTCAACAGAGAGGAATGTAGCAGTCTTTTTGATTGAATAACTTCAAACCAGTGACCAAAGCCATGAAGAAATTTCTGAAGGGAAGTGTGATTATTTATGGTTTCTGGTGCTCACTCTTGGTTTATTTTTGAGAATTTATTTTTAAGTCATCATTACCTAAAGTATATAATTATGTAGTATGATAAACTGAGAGTAGTAGTCCACCATGGTCAAGGGAGCAAATGAGTTAGTTAGCCTTTAGGAGTCAGCTGTACAGGGTTTGGGGTGGGGTTGCTGTTGTTGTTTGCTTGTTTGTTTTTCAAGACCGCCCTAGCTGTCCTGGAACTCACTCCGTAGACCATGCCGGCCCCAAACTCATAAAGATTTGCCTTCTGCCTCCCAAGTGCTGAGGTTAAAGGCATGTGCCACCACTGCCTGGCTCCATTATTTTTTTTAAATACAGAACTATATACGTTTTTTGGAAAATGAGAGAATCTGTGGACAGACACAGGTAAAAGCCATAAAAGCCCACAGACCCTAACTTAACCCTTGGTTAAGTCATTTTGTAGTGTTCCCATACATTAAAAGAGAATAATTGGGGTTGGAGTCAGCAAACTGGCATAGTAGGTAAATGCATTTGATACCAAGCCTGATAACCTAAATTCAATAGCCAGTAAACATAATAGAAGGAGAGAGCCATCAAGAGGTTATCCTCCAACCTCTACGTATACACCATAGCACTTAAGACTGCCCCTTTAACACATATATACACATAAGTATAATTTGTTTTGTTTTAAGTAACTGAACCAGGGAGGTAAGTCAGTAGGAAAAGTACTTAGTGTCAGCATGGGCACCTGAATTGGAACACTAGAATTCATTGTTTGTTTGTTGGATGTTTTATTTGTTTGTTTGTTCGTCCCTTTGTTTCAAGTCAAAATTTTCCTGTGTAGCCTTGGCTGTCCTGGAACTTGCTCTGTAGACCAGACTGGCCTCGAACTCGGAGATCTGCCTGCCTCTGCCTCCCTAGTGCTGGGATTCAAGGTGTGTGCCACCACCTCCCAGCTTGTTTGTTGGTTTGTGTTTTTGTTTTGTTTTGTATTTTTCAAGGCAGCTAGTGGTAACCTGCCTGTCTCTGGTAATCCCAGCCCTGGAGAAGTGGAGGTTTGGAAACCTCTGGGTTTCACTGGCCAGCCAGTCTAACCTAGTCAACAAGCTGCTTGTCCCAGTGAGAGACCCTTTCCCCAAGTAAGGTGGAAAATTCCTGGAGAATGACACCAATGTTCAACCTTTAGCCTGCATGGGTGTATGTGTACACATGCACCCTCACACATACATGCACACACGAATACACACAAATACTTGTGACATACTAAGTAAGGAAATTGTAAGGATTAAATTTATGTACACACATACAGTATAGTAGAATGCTAAGCACAAAGTAGACACTCAATATGAAACTAATTATCATTTTGTATGATCATATCGTTAAGTGTTCTGACATGATATAGGTCTAAGAACCCTTCCTAAATCAGGAGTGTTCCCTTAACCCAAGTAAGCTTACATTTCTCACTCACTCTGCCTGGCTAATACCTAAGTGTGAGACCTGATCTCTCTTAATCTACTCTGGTGGAGGCAGGAACTTCATACAACCATGGTACTTATCTCAGACTGTCTCTGTTTCAGGTGGTTAGCTCAACCAATGGAGAGCTGAATGTTGATGACCCCACTGGAGCTCACTCAAATGCACCAATCACAGCTCATGCCGAGGTGGAGGTAGTGGAGGAAGCTAAGTACGTTCATCTTCCAAAGGGTTTGTCTCATAATGGGTTGGGAATTTTATTCTGTCTCCTTTGTGCTGCTCATTACAGACTGGATTCTTCATGCTTGTGTCCATATGCACAGCTTTCTTCTTCTGAGGTGTTTTTTTGTTTTGTTTTGTTTTTTTGCTTTTGCATGGTGCATTAAGGCTGCTGCCACCCTTAGCACCAATCTCTGGGCAGATAGTTTTATTTTTCTAGGCTGCATTGGGCAAAAGACATTGTGAACCAAAAACCTGATGCAGTGAAAGCTACCATAGATAGTAGCCATGATCTTCTTGGAGGCTTAGAGCTTCTTGCTCCCTATGGGTAACAGAGACAAAGAGTGTTAAACCATGGCCCCTGGAGTATAGTGTCACATTTCTAATTGTTGCCTAACCACTCCAGATGGGTGGTCCTGAATAACAGGGTTTGGGAGATATTTTGCTGTACAGTCTAGGCTCAGAAAAACTCAGTAATTTTCAGGAAAAGCAAGACAAATGTGATTGTAAATATGAAAATCTTGAGATAGCAAAGTGACCCTAATCCCAAGAAAGCACGGCAGTTGCTTACTTCCTCTTCTGCTTCTCCTGCATGCATATGTCTTGCTGTGCTCTCCCACTAGCCCCTTGGTGCTTTCTGCATGGTCTGTGTTTAAACTCTGAGATTTTGGGGCTGGAAGGTGCTGCTGGTGCTGCTGTACAAATGGCATTTCTACCACTTCTTTCCCTTTTCCCCCTATCCCAAACTCAGATCCAGGTTTAAACTTCAAGAAGACATCAGGTAGGGAAAACTAGAGAAACATGCATCACTAACTACTGCTAGCCTTGACATGGTGACCTTTCTTTTAAGCTCTTTGAGAACATGCACTGTCCCATTAATGTGTTCTCTGGGGCAAACAACATATTTTTAGTACAAGCCAAGACATGATTACACCTCTGGGCATCAGTCAGGGTCACCAAGCTGAACTTAAGTCTTTTTCCAGATGTTCGTGGCATGGTTGTACTCCTGCCCATCTATTTGCTAAGCTCACTTGACCTTTAGGAAGTCTTTCCTACTTAACAGATAGAAAAGTTAATGAGTGTGACTTTGGCTCTATCTTGTCGATACCTGTAGACAAGGGGTGAGGTAGGAAGGTGATGCCAGGAGAAGACTGTTTTAGGAATTAAACACAGTTCTCCTCAAGAGCTTGGGAGATTTTAATTATATGCTTATTTTTTTTCATTCTCAATAAACTTTATGATATTCTCTCTTTCTGAACTCTCAGTTTGGAATCTCCTAGAGTATGTTAGAAAATACAGATGCTTCTGCATGGACCCAGAAATTTGAGGTTAATTTATTAGTATCTGGCCTGATAATAAAAATATTTAAAAGTTCAGGGAATTCTAACATGCAGCCAAAACTGGGAACTACCACCCTCTGCATGCTCTGATCTTGAAAGAGAGCTTTGCCTCTTCCCACCCCACCCCAGTTTACTCCCCACTTCACATTTGTACCTATTCTTTTTAGAAATTCAGATCTGAGCCGGGCGGTGGTGGCGCACGCCTTTAATCCCAGCACTTGGGAGGCAGAGGCAGGCGGATCTCTGTGAGTTCGAGACCAGCCTGGTCTACAAGAGCTAGTTCCAGGACAGGTTCCAAAGCTACAGAGAAACCCTGTCTCAAAAAACCAAAAAAGGGGGCTGGAGAGATGGCTCAGTGGTTAAGAGCACTGGTTGCTCTTCCAACGGTCCTGAGTTCAATTCCCAGCAACCACATGGTGGCTCACAACCATCTGTAATGAGATCTGGCGCCCTCTTTTGGTGTGTGGGCATACATAGAAGCAGAATGTTGTATAAATAATAAATAAATAAATCTTTAAAAAAAAAACAAAAAAAAAAGAAAGAAATTCAGATCTGAATCTAATACTATATTTTGAGCACCATGTTCATAAGAACTTTAGTCTTAGGCCCTAAACAGATTTATATTTTGGACCTATTCATTTCATTCTGGTAAATGTATACACTGTGTGTGAGTGTGGTGTTTGTGTTCAATGTGAAAGATAAAAAAGATTTCTTTCATACAAAGAGTTCAGTCAGTGTGTTTTGTCTGTCATATTCTAAAAACTAGAATATAAAGAGAGGTTAAAGTCTTCCCATTTAGCAGAAAGGACCATTATACCTCTTGCCTCCTGCTCCAGGTTTAGGCCTTCTGAAAAGTGTAGGAACTAAAAGAGAGCAGGTATCTTGACCAATGTCACTCAATTCCTTGCTTGAGCATTTTGTATACTGGTTCTGGTAGTGATTTCATGAGCTACCAATCTATCTTGCCTAGGTAACTGTTGGCTCAGCCTTGTGCATATGGTATATGCATATATATATGGGGGGGGTAAGGACACAGTAGCCATATATCCACTAGATCACTTCCATGAAAAGTCAAAGTTAGAGAGATGAGATGTCTCATGACACACAGCTATGATGCCATTTGTTCATGTAACTTGTTGATGGGATGAGGATGGCTGTTAACTTATATTGTAGTTACCTCAAGTACAGGAAAAGTCTGAAATCTTTTCCTCCAAGCTTTTGGTTTTAGGTTCCCTTTCCCATCTTGTTAAAACAACAACAAAAAAATCACAACAAAATCACAGGACGATGGGTTTTTTTTTTTGGTTTTTTTTTTGTTTGTTTGTTTTGTTTGTTTTTTGTTTTTCTCTGTGGCTTTGGAGCCTGTCCTGGAACTAGCTCTTGTAGACCAGGCTGGTCTCGAACTCACAAAGATCCGCCTGCCTCTGCCTCCCGAGTGCTGGGATTAAAGGCGTGCGCCACCACCGCCCGGCAGGACGATGGTTTTGATCAGTTTAAAAAAGTGGTTTCCCTTTTCTTCTTGGTACAAGACACTTTTGTTGAAGTGTGGGTAGAGAAATGGTGAGGGCAGATGGCTTTTAGGTCAATTTTTTTATAGTAAAAGTATAAGAATTTTTATTATCTATACTTTGATGTTATCTTGATGATTGTGGACCCAGTTTCACCTGAGAATTAGTATGATTAGAATTTAGGTCCTTCTCTAGTAGTTATTTCCAAACAGTGAACTCCTTCTGTTTCATCTTCTAATAAGATAGAGTATCTCTTAAACTTTTCTGTCTCTAAGAAGAGCTAAGTGCTAGCTGCTGCTTTTTGAATTGGAGTATGGAAGATAGCTTAGCTTGTCTAAGACCTTGTGTGGAACCCAGATGATGGTTCAGCCTTGATACTTGAGTTCTTACAGACCAGGTCACTTGCTCCTTCCCTACTGCCTTCCTGGAAGTTGCCCTGGAAAGCCTACCCTGAGGCTTCCACCAGCTCTTTCTGTTTTGCATCCTCTGAGATGCAGCTCCCACACTGATACTCCTGTCAGACTTCCACCTCCTGTTAAATGTGAAGATCTATCAAATGGCCTGCTCAGCCTCCCTCAGCAGGAGGAAACTAAACACAGACACATACTGCATGTTTGCATGTTCACAGGGAGTCTCTTCCATCTCATCCGTGGACTAATCTCTCTCTCTCTCTCTCTCTCTTTCTCTCTCTCTTCCTTTCCTATGTTTTTCTCTTTATATATTCTGTAGCTGCCTGAAAATGCTCAACCTGTGGTGAGTCCCTCTCTCCAGTCCACATGCAAGGGGAGTGGACCAGACTAGACTGGGATTGGCAAAGCATTAGAAATACTGAATGAATTCCATATACCTCCTTATGTCTTAGCCACCCAGACTGGGGAAATTAGGTCACAAGGCGGGGTGGGGCAGGCCTGTACCCAAAAATCAGTCTTTTCCTTCTTTTCTTTCAATCCCACCTCATTTATCGCTGCACCCTTCTATCAGAAATGATCTCACAATATCCAAACTTACCTATTTTTTTTAAGATGAGTAAACTTTCTTCTTCCAATTTTTTTTCCCAAGTTATGAATAGTACTTTCAGAAAGAAAGGGCCCAAGATTAGAAAGATAAGGTTTTAGATGTTTCAATAACCACAAAACATTGTTATCACCAGATAGTCAGTCTCACCTTTGGCAACTTGGTTTGTAATAGAAATAGTCTGTTTGGAGGAAATCCGTGCCTTGTTGATTTCATTAGTTTTTCATCTATAGCAAGAGTCTCTAAAAGAGGCGAACTCCTTGAAGGAAAGATCAACATTTTGGTGTTAAGACATTGCTGGGTTTTTGTTTGTTTATTTGTTTGCTTTATTCTTTGATGAGATGATACTAGGCTAAGTAAGAGTTGACTTGGTTGTCAGGGATATGGGAGCCTGTCTTTTCTTCCAGAAAAGGCTTCTTTAATACAGATGTGGATATATGGGAATGCAGAAGGAAAATTCCTGAAAGACTCATGTTGATGACAGTTTGTAACCCTCCCACATTGTACACATCAGGCCATATTCTACGTTATGATAATAGCCTGCTGGATTCTGATTACTTCATTTTGAGAAATTCTCTTCAGTAACTGGATTGGGCCTTAATTTCTGAACCCTGATTATCTAATCCAAATTGTCCAGGGGGTTTGCCTAGGAATAGATATGTTTTGAAGATAACAGTGGGTTTTGTGGCAATAGAATAGGGTTTCAAAGAGGACATTTGGCCTATTCATGTGTCTGTGTAATCTGATGTTGTCATGGTGTCTTTTTTTTTCCCTGTGAGGTGTCAGTCACATGATCCCAATTGCAACTATACTTTAGATCCTCCTATACTCATTCAACCTTGTGCATAGAACTCAGGGACCTGGGATGGCCAGGAGGAACAGGGCAAGTGAAGGGGAGGCCCTGCCTGAGACGTAGGTGTTGCCTAAAGTGAAGCATGTGCATGTGAAAGGACAAGGACATCTACAGAATTCTCACGCTATTCCCAAAAGGCTGAGAGGGGAGGCATCACTGTGAATTCTAAGACTTTTAGACACAACAGGACTCGGGGCCAGTTTAGTGCAGAGGAGGCGATAAGAGTGTGATAAAGAAGAGAAACAGGAGAGTGCCAAGATGACATGGTACAGGATGATGGGAAGGAGGGGAGAATCCTGGATCAGCTCGGGCTCTAACTTGTAAAGGATTTCTGGTCACTTAAAGGAGCAACTGAAAGGGAACCTAAGACACAAAGGGAGTCATTTGTCCTTACTCTGTTCTGAGAGGAACATATCTGTATAGAGTTAGTCAGTGGACTTGGCCTCAAGTCCAGATCATTTTGCTGGTGGTCACCATAGAAATCAAAGCCTTTAAGAACAGATTGTAAGGTCTCCTTCTTTGTTGGTGGAATTAAAAGTGTCTACTCCTGCTGAAGCCATGTAGGGCTCTAAATGCAAAATATGGCTACTGTTCCCCTGAATGGCAGCTGCTACTGCCCATGTATTACAAGGAGGAGCGGGCTGCTTTTCATCCCAGCTGCCCTGCTAGCTTACACCCAAAATAACCACACAGAAACTGTATTCATTTAAACACTGCCTGGCCCATTATCTCTAGCCACTTATTGGCTAATTCTCACATATTAGTTTAACCCATTTCTATTAAATCTGTATATCACCCTTTGACTGTGGCTTACCGGTAAGATTGTCTCAGGCAGGAGATTCATGGAGTCTGCCTGTCTGTCCTTCTTCCCAGCATTCAGTTCTGTCTACTCCGCCTAACTAAGTGCTGCCCTATCAAAAGGCCAAGGCAGTTTCTTTATTTAACCAATGAAAGCAACACAGACAGAAGAATCTCCTACATCATTTCCCCTTTTTCTGTTTAAACAAAAAGGAAGGCTTTAACTTTAATATAGTAAAATTACATATAACAAAACAGTAATCAAGCAAGAATTACAGTTACAATATTTAGATCTATTTTATCTTTTTTCATAACAATGGAAAACTGTAACTATAACTATCTATTCTTCAACTCCATCAAAGACTCCAGAAGGATATAATATTACCTAAGTAAACAGGAAGTATACTGTAAGCAGCTTCCAAAATTCTAGAAATGACAGAGACATCTTGCTGCCTAGACAGTCACCCAAAGTTATTTTGTACTGTTGGGGCATCCATCTTCAGCCTACAGGCCCATAGTATCCAGCAGACTTTTACATGAAGCTGGAAATTTCAAAGACAGTTCAGTCACTTTCTTCTGTATCCTGCAGAATGTTTCGTAGACTCTTTCATGAATCAGGAACCCTGAGGGATCATCTCACCTTTAGACAAGTTCAACAGCCCTGTCTCTGCGGGTTCTTTGTGTCCAGTTTATGCAACAGTCCAGGCAAGAGCAGTTTCTTGCCCAGATGGCTAACCAACTCCATAAGGAGCCTCTTTAATGCCCATCTTCCTCTTGAAGTAGATTGGTGCTGCCAGGAGCAGGCATGTCTCATTGTCATGCAAAGCCCTAAGTTTTTAAAACATTTTAAATGCCATATTCTGTAGTCTTTGAAAGATATGAAGAATGCCTATCTAGCTGAAGTATATCTCTATATATCTAGAAAATCTAACTAACATGACTACAAGCTTGATTATTATCAATGATTATCCATTAATAACCTATATTTCCTAATTATACATTACATTTTTAAATGAACTACACAATCACAATACCTTAATCAAGATCAGAAATATATATATATAAGATTCACCTTAAATTTGTATCAATAAAGCAAATCCATACCAATGCAAATTATTCATATCTATATCACACATGCTAGTTCCTATGAACTGTCCAAGAGAATCCATTGGGCATTTAGGAATGGGCCCAGTGTTTCAGATTTTTTTTTTTGAGTGCTTTTCTTTAAAACAAAAATCATTATCTTAGGGTCCTCCACAGAGAAAGTAGGAATAGAGATTAATTTTAGAGTTAGTAGACCCACTTAAAATCATAGTTGAAAGGAAATAGGTAAGACTGATGAGCTAGTGAGATAGCCTGGCGGTTAAGAGCACTGACTGCTCTTCCAGAAGTCCTGAGTTCAATTCCCAAACCCACATGGAGGCCCATAACCATCTATAGTGGGATCTGATGCCCTCTTCTGGAATAAAGGTGTGTGTGCAGATAAAGCACTCACATAAAATAAATAAATCTTTTTTTAAAAGATTTTTGAAATACTGGTTCTTCATAAGATTTGATTTGTATACTTAAATACTGAGTTCTGGGCATTCAACCTGGCAAATGTGTTTCAGGGGCTGGAGAGATGGCTCTGTGGTTAAGGTCATTGGCTGCCTTTCCAGAGGAACAGTTTCATTTCCCAGCACCCACATGGAATGCACCACTATCTGTAACTCCAGTCCCAGGAATCCAATGCCATATTATGGCCAGGCACCCACATGATACATAGACATACATGTAGACAAAATGCCCATACACATAAAATGAATAAAAAAATTTAAGAACAAATGTCCATTTCTAATACATGTATATAGATTTTAAAAAATTCTTTCCCAGTGTTTCCATTAAGGACTATTAAAGCTATCAATCATTTTTATTTAAAATAATTTATTCAGTCTCCAGATGTATATAACACTTTGGTTCACAGCTATTAATAGTAATTATAAATGTTATTGATACACCTAGGGCTGATTCAGACACACACACACACACACAAATATCTATGTACCCATTTAAACAAGGTCTCTTGTAGACCAGGTTGGCTTCTTGATATGTAGCCAAGAATAACTCTGAACTCTTGACCCTTCTTCCAGCTATCAAGCATTGAAATTATAGGCATATATTGCCATGACCAGATTTTGAAGAAAATATTTTAAAACTCTCTTAAGAAACCCGAAATCGCTGGGCGGTGGTGGTGCATGCCTTTAATCCCAGCACTCGGGAGGCAGAGGCAGGCACATCTTTGTGAGTTCGAGACCAGCCTGGTCTACGAGAGCTAGTTCCAGTGCAGGCTCCAAAGCCACAGAGAAACCCTGTCTCGAAAAAAAAAAAAAAAAAAAAAGAAACCCGAAATCCCAGAGGCAGGCAGATCTCTTAAGAGTTTGAGGTCAGCCTGGTCTACAAAGTGAGTTCCAGGACAGCCAAGACTATTTACACAGACCCTACCTCGAAAAAGAAAAGAAAGAAACTTCTGTCTCAAAATTCCACATTTCATTCATGAGTTTCAGTTCTTGGAAAGGTCACATCACTATCTGTGTAAAGGTTTATTTCTGCATTCTAAGAAACTTTCTCAGTATAGATATATACCTATAAATCCTAGAACCCTGGGAAACTGAGACCAGAGGATTGCACATTTGAAGCCAACCTTGGCTACATAATAATGAATCACTGTCTCAAAAGAGAAAAGAAAGAAACAACAATAAAGGTTATTTTAAAGAACCCTGAAGGGGTTAGATAAGAGACTTAAAATAGTTTTCTCAGAAAAAAAATTCTTTCAAGGATCGAGCATCTGAGCTATACTTACAACTTTATTCTCCTCTGTCATCTGGCATCTTTGACCATCCACTGCCTTCTGCCCAACTTCCTCATTTTCCATTTTTCATTTCTGGAAAGAGCATACCTTTTGCATCAACCTTGCCATAGCCCTCAATATGCCCTCTCCAGTGCCTTTACATAGCCATGCTTCCTAGTCTAAAGGCTGGACTAAGGAGGGCATCTTCAGGGTTAGGGTGCCACTCTTCTACAGGCTATTTCCCCAAGAGATGGCACTTTGAGGTCCTCAACCTCTCTACCTTAAATAAACCAGTTGCTAACCCTGTCTGGAACAGTGGCAGTCTTGGGGAACTAAACGGGGAAATCCCTGTGACCAGAGTTTCCTGAGGATTGGTTCCTGGGTTTCGGGCATTGGCCCCTGTGCTGGTTTTAGGAGATAAAGATTCACCCTTTTTATGAGCTTAGAGCTTCTGCTTACTCCAGGCGTCATGTTGGGGACAAGAACAAAGTAGAAAGAATCTTAGTCATTTGTTGACATCATGTGTCTGCCAGGGTTCTAGATTTCATAATTTGTGTGAGATTTATTTGCCTCAGTTTAGCCTCCCTTCTTACTGGCCAGTGAGTTGCATTGAGCTGCTGCTGGTATCAAGGGAACATACACTGCAGGCTATTTTTCTGTTACCTTGAGCACCCTCCTTCTCGGTTCTAGACAAAGATGGAGTAGCTAGGTTTAGTAACAAAGCCTTCTTCATCCTTCTTCCAGAAATGCCTGTGGCAACCATGTCTAGTGGACAGCATTTTGATAATCAGGTGGAGTGGATGCCTATCAAATCAGATGTTGCCTTTAACTTTTTCACAGACACTGCCTGTTACTTTCCAGTGTATGTCTGCCGTAAATGGTGGGCAGCCATGTGGGTGGGCATCAGGACAAAACCCTATCCCCTGCAGTAAGCAGAAGCAGGCAGAGATCTGCTGGGAGCTGGAGATTTCTAGACTGACTTAAATGTTCTTGTGCTCCAGGTGCTGCTGTTTCTTTAAGAGGAAAAGGAAGAAGACTGCTCAGCGACACAAGTGACCAGTGCCTCCCACGAGTCCTCAAGTCCTGGGGACTCTGGCTCCAATTGCACCTGCAGCTCCTGCCATTTTTCATTGGAAGGGACTCCTCTGTGGGGGAGGGTGGAGATCCAAACCAAAAAGAAGAAAACAGATGCCCCCAGAAGGAGCCAGTGCAGGCAGCCAGGGCCCAGTGGGCCAGTGGCAATCCCTCTGTCTGAGCTCTGAGCTGGTCCAGAGCTGCTGCTTCTCCACCGCTTGCCCTTGGGCTATCTGGTTGACTCTCTTCCCATTGTTTACAGTGAAGGTGTCATTCACAAAAACTCAAGGACTACTATTCTCCTCCCTCCTCTTCCTTTACTCCTGGCTCTTACACCACCCTCAACCCCCTCCAGCATAAAAACTACTAAGCTAAAGGCTCTTTCAAGAAGCTGGTGGTGTGGCCAAGAAGGTAGGAAGAAGATGACAACCCTGGGCTGGAGGACTTTTCTCCACTTCCCAGGTGTGTCTAATAGGACTTCCTTTCCCTCTGTGCCTGGGTAACTCCCAGCCTAGCTGGCCACAGGATCAGGTCCTTCCCTCTGTCTCCTCCCCTCCCTTGCTCCTGTGAAGTTACACTGTAGGACATGAGCTGTGAGAAACCTGCAGTCTACTGTCCCTGTGTGTTGACGTTCTTAGCTTTTTTGATAAGCAACTCCCTTGCTCTGACTGTAGCAAAACACACCTGTGGTTCTGAGCAAAGGAAAGGAAACTGACTTTATTGCACTTTTAGTTTTTGTTTTATAAACAACATGGCAGATACATATTGTGTCTGGTTATATTGGTTGGGGGGTGCGCTTTTTTCTGTTTCAAGGGGGATGGGCCAGCCGAGCCATTCAGAGAAAACATGGGTCCAGAGGACATTCTTGATGGAAAGAGTGATTTGCAGCCCTTGGAAGAGAAGAAGCCAAACTCTGTGTCATCCTGAGTGAATTCTCAGGTTGGCAAGGAAACATACTTGAATTTTCATTCATCTTCTCTGCTGCAGAGAAAAGTCCCCACCAGAGCCCCTTGACCTAATCAGCCTAGAGCTTGAAAGCCCAGCTCCTGAGCACTTGGGATGAGCACCAAGCCGGACTGTGACCAACCAGGAAGGCCCCTCATCTCAGACAACAAAGCAAAATTTCTGTTTCCTCCACTGCCAGGGACTTCCTATTAGATAGCCATGTGACTTTCTGTTGACTTGGGGGACAACATTAGTGACTAAACAGCCACCACCGTATTGCCAGTAGTGGACGAAAGAGGGCAGCAAATTTGCCTTCCAACTGCCAGAGGAGCCTCAGGATGATGCAGCATCCTAAGGCCAGGAAAAGACATCAGTGTGTCATGTCTGCCCGAAGACTGAGTTAGAGCATCTAGACTGGTCTGCCTTAGAAATCAAGCCTGTGGTGATCTTGGAGCAGGTCCATAGTAGCAGGCTTAGAACTTAGTACTTGGGGCTGCAGTAACCAGGGAGGGGAAGATTGGTTGGTGCTGGGAAATTCCAGGGAAAATGAAACTGTAATATTTCAGTGAATATTAGCATGTGTTCCCCAATACACTTTGTACCCGCCACAATGGCATCTTCACTGGACGTGCCACCGTGCCGCATCACTGGTTGCATAAATAGTGTGGGGGTACTCTTCTCATGTTCTGTTTTCATTTTGGTGACCTTTCCAAACAGGATTATTCACGTGATCAAAGAGGTCTTATATCTGGGTATAAAGAGCTGCCCGCATAGGGCGGTGACTAGTGACAGTGCAGCGCAGAACTCTGCTTGTATTATGTAGAAGACTGGAGGATGTCAGGACTCTTTGTGGTCATGTACCAGAAATAGTATCAAATGAAGCAGAGTTTATGCGCCTTGCCTGTTGTGTTGGACCTTGGCTAGGGAACCTCTCTCTTTACTGGTTTCAGAGCTGCTCAGCATTTGTAAAGATTGCCACTCAGCCATTTCTTTACCAAAAAAAAATGTTTTTCTCCGTGAAACAGAGTAGCAGGGAGAAGTCGGGTCAAACCCCTTCCCCATAAGGAATTTGAGTGTTAGGATTTGCTTCCTTCTTATTATGTAGTAGTTAAAGCTCATCACTAAAATTTACATAGTCCCTCATTTGGCATGTGGACAACTCTGACTTCCCCTATAGAAACTTAAAAATCCTCATCCCAGGAAATGGTGGCAAGGCCTAGAGCATCCTGGCACACTCTGTCCCACTAAGTGCCTCCCCAACCCTGCCTCCACAGTAAAGCAAAAGGCAATGATGAGTTTGGCTGCAGGGTAGAATGCCCTGCAGCTGGGCCTAAGACTCCATTTTTGTCTTAACATGTTTTTATAGGCTAGCTCTTGAGAAGTTGGACCTGAGTGGTTTGTGGGAGTGGGGAAGGGTCCTCCCTAATGCACTGTTGGCACCCTCCAGCCCCACAAATCCCTCTCTAGATGTTTGGTTTTTGTAACATAGGTCCCTTTAACTTGCAGGACAGCGGTGATCCTTTCAAGGCCATTGACACTCCAAGGTGGTCCCAAAGCTGGGCAATTCTCTTATGATCTTCCTTAAATTTTTAATTCTGAATTCTCCAGAAAGTCTGCTCATCTTTTACAACCCCACCAGCACATCAGGCTCCATACACATCCCTGTTTCTGTCAGTTGCCTGGCTGCAAGCTCAGCCAGATCTTAGGGCTCCCTTCATCTTCCCTCATCAAAGTCCACTGTTCCATCTCAGTTGTGAGACATAAGGATGGTTTACTTTAGGATTGATGCATTTACTTCCTCTTAAGACTAACTCATCTGTTCCCGAGACAGGGGCATTTGATGCTGGACTTTCCTCAAGCTTTGCTGTGCTTAAGGCATTGCAACCTGAGCAGACTTGGGTACAAGCAGGCCAAGAGTTACACCAAGGTGTCCTTGAAGTGTCTAGTCATACAAATGGATCTTCAGAGTTCTCACTCCAGACTGCCCACAAGGCTGCACTGAATGTGCCAGCACCTAGTGAGCACTCATGACTGCCTTAATTAACATTCTTCTATTTTGGGTCTGTCTAGAAGCAAACAGGGTCTGTAAAGGTATGTGTACATCAGGTGACTACGTAAGCCTCCAGTTAAAAGTCCCATTTCAATTGAAACGAACTATGTGAGACAGCAAGGATCCTAAGGTTCCGAAAGTGTTAGTCTCATTTTCATTGTTAATGAATGACAAGAACTCAGAAACAGCCCATGTCCATTAGCCACATGGTGTCCATCTTCTGTAAAGTAACTTCCAGTTTAGTTCAGAGGAAAAGTATGCTGTAGTGCTTATTTAGTGTTGATATCCAATGTTAGCAGCCACTTGTAATGCCAGCAAAGGTAATATTAAAGTGGTTACTAAGGATCATAGCCTTAATTTAAAAAATAATGTAAAAGATAATTCATTCCCCTCCATATTGAGCAAGCATGGCTGCATTTCTCAGTAACTTCTTCAGAGGCCTAGGAAGCATTTCCTCAAAGAAACTTGTTCTCTATCTTCCAGTGCATCCCTTCCAAGCCCACATGGCTCCTATGTCCCAGTCATCTCTTCCAAGTTTCATACTGAAACCAGTTTGCCATTCCTCTTTACTTGCCCTGATAATGCTTTGTCCAGTGTCAGTCATGCCAGGGCTTGAGTTTTTAAGACCAGGAGTTTGCATGGTCATACAACCAACATTGCCTTTGCCAAGCCACTGCCACCATCTGTTCCATTGCCCCAAGTGGGTAGGTTGATTCCAGAGACCCTCAGGGAGCCAGGATAATTAGGTGCCCCATCTGGATTGGCCATGTGGGTAACAAGCACTTATCTCTGGGTTTCTTGGTTTTGCAGACTTCAAGGAAGTCCCATGTCGATGTTGATGGCCAATGACTCCAGCCTTCCCCATAGTGGGTTGGTAGGAATCAAATAAGAATTACTTTGTTTGTTGGGGGACTTTGTTTTAAGGGGGTTAGTTTTCCAGTATGGAAAAGAAGAGGCCACTATGGTCCTTCTGTGAGTGTGTAGTTTTGAGCAGTGTTTTCATCCCCAGTCTTGGGAGTCTCTGAGTGAGTCTTAAGGTGTTTGTCCTACTCCTTTTGCAGGTAACTAAGTACAGAAGAATAAAGTTCTTATTGTATCAAAATAGTAAGTAGATCCCTGAATATAGGCAATAGTAGTTGACATAGTTTCTCAATAAAACAACTAGGAAACCCACTCCAGTATTTATGGATCAGCTTATAAAGGGGAAAAAAGTGAACATGTACTCCATATATCTCTAGTTCAGTTACCAAACTTGATGTTATAAAGAAGCCTCAGTTGTATGGACAGGTTCTCTCCCCTACCCTCCTTCCCTCCTATACTCTCCCCTTGCCTCTACCATCACAATTATTTTTCTGGTGCCATCACCACCTTTAAGGTCTCAGAGCAGAAGATTATCTTTGGTAATAAGCCAGAGTGCATTGCCGTCATCCTAGCCACACACAGACAGCTGCCATCCTGACTAACCTAAACCCACCTTTCAGGGTAGGTGAAACTTTTTGGTACTCCTCTTCAGGAGCTCCAGACCAAATCCCAGGCCAGCCCGTGCACCAAAGCCTTTTAGAAGGCTTACCAATCTGTTAGGAATGTCTCAGGAAACATGAGCCATTTCTTGGGGGATATATGTATTTACAGATGGATATGTGTGCCCATCTGTGTGTTTTACTCTCATAGACAGCACCGGCTCCTGGGAACTGTTCCTCAGTGTTCTCAGACACAGTGTGATCTGTGAGCAAGCTAGCTCTAGGAAGGAGCTCTGTTTATCAAGCAGAGAGAACAGCAGAAAAGATGAAACCAAAAAAATCCTATAACCCTCCAATGGAAAGTAATGTTGATGCAGCAATTCCCATTGGATATATTACACTCTCTAATTTATTATTTGTCTTTTTTTTTTAAGTTTTACCCATTGTGCTCTTTAAAAGATGTTGGGATGTTGGTTGCCATTTTTTTAAAAGTAGAAGATGTATAAATCAGCTGTGGAAATCAGTTTTAATTCATGTGCGGATATGTCTAGTTATTGTTAAATGTCTTTTTTCTACTTTTTTTAAAGATATGTAATGTTTCATAAACCCTGGCACTGGTCAAAAAAAAACACAGCTGTGAAAAATGAAATTTGTAGTATTTTTTTAAATGAATGTCGATTTCAAGTGTATTTGAAATGTTTCCTCCAATAGAGAGATTTGGACACCATTGGGGAAAACTCCTCTGCAGAGGAAATAGCCTTTGGAGAAAGTGGGATGTGGGTCTGGATATGTTATCTCAGAGTAGCCCATTTCAGAGGGCACCATGGACAACACAAATGTGATCTTTAAGTATACCTCTTCCCCAGTTTGGGGAGGAAAGTACTCAGTTTGCACCCTTTTTGTATGTAAAATAAAAATGTCCTACCTTTCTTGGCTACATTTACTTCCTTGATTCATTAGTTGGTTTTTAGTCTCACCTGGTTTATTTCTAAGAATCTGGCAAGGACTGACTGGTGGGAATCAAAATGACTTTAAACAAAAATAATGTCCGGTATTTTGGCATTCTGCCTTCATCCCTTTAGCTGAGTATTGCATCTCCTCTGAGTCTCTTTGAAAATAAATGTCCTAGGGCCAGCAAAATGCCACAGAGGGTAAAGGTACTTGCTGCACAGGTCTGGCAGCCTGAGTGTAATCCCCAGAATCCACGTAAAAAAGGTGAAAGGAGAAAACTGAATCAATCAGCAATTGTCTTCTGACATCCACATGTGTGCCATGGCATGCTCCACACATAATTTAAAAAAAAAAATTCAGGGCTGAGAAGATCAGTTTGTAAAGTGCATGCCACATTAGTATGAGAACCCAGATTTGGTCCCCAGCACCATGTGAACAATTGAGTAATCCGGTGCTGGAAAGGAAGAGACAAGCTGGAGGCAATTCAGCCCTAAGGCAAACTCGAGCCCCATTAAAAGATTTTGACTCTGCATTGCTGGTGGAAATGCAAGCTGGTACAACCCCCTTTGGATGTCAGTGTGGCGATTTCTCAGAAAATTAGGAAACAACCTTCCTCAAGACCCAATAATACCACTTTTGGGTATATATCCAAAGAATGCTCAATCGTGCCACAAAGACATGTGCTCAACTATGTTCATAGCAGCTTTGTTTGTCATAGCCAGAACCTGGAAACAACCTAAGTGCCCCTCGATCGAAGAATGGATAAGAAAAATGTGCATTTACACAATGGAGTACTACACAGCAGAAAAAAATAGTGACAGCTTGAACTTTGCAGGAAAATGGAGCTAGAAAACATTATTTTGAGTGAGGTAACCCAGACACAGAATGACAATTATCACAAGTACTCACTCATAGGTGGTTTTTAAACATAAAGCAAAGAAAGCCAGCCTACAAACCACAGGTTTTCTGTGTGGTAGGGAGACAGCTTGGAAGAAGTGCTGGAGAAACTCAGAACAAGGCAGAGGCACATAGAAACAGGGACACTGTACAGTTTCTCACAATACATGCCTGGGCCTGGGTCAGACACCAGCAAAGGAGGAAAGGGACAGTGCACACCATTAATCCCAGCACTCAGAAGGCAGAGGGAGCTGGATCTCTGTGGGATCATCTCAGAAGCAAGAAAAAATAGGAAAGGCATTCTTTTACAGGCTGTTGTTTTGAGGGGGCAAAAGAGGACAGTATAGGAATTCTGAGTTGATTAGTGTCAGGAGGAGCAAGGTACAGTTTTGTTTTTTTAAGGTTTTTATTTTTGTGTCTGTATGTGTGGGTGCCTGCTCACAGAAGCCAAGAAATGTCGTACCCCCTGGAACTGGAGTTAAAGGCAGCTCTGAGTTGCCCAATGCTGGGGAACCAAACTTTAGGAGAGGAGTGTGTACTCCCTCACTGAGCCATCCCTCCAGTCCAGTGCAGACAAGTGTGACAAGTGGACAGAATGCACTGAGGAGGACAATGCACTGGGGGATAGAATGCACTGGGGGATAGAATGCACTGGGGGATAGAATGCACTGGGGGATAGAATGCACTGAGGGGCCTTTTGTACTCTGGTCTTCCTGAGACCACAGGACAAGAGAGCCACCCTTTGAAGCAGGCTAGTGTTGACCACAAAAAGGATATGAAACAAATACTAGAGTTTTTGTGTGAGAAACACACAAGTTCTGTGTCCAAAAGGTAATGATGGTAGAATTGTATAACAATTCTTCAATGAACATTTAAGATTCTTTGACCTAGTCCTCTGTATAGTGTCCAGTTTTTTTGAGCGGAAGGTTTGTTTTGAGACAGGGTCTTCTAACTCTGTAATCATAGCTGGCCTCAAACTCAGAAATCTTCCTAATTCTGCCTCCTGATTAAAAGCATGTGCCACCGTGCCCAGCTTAACTTCCAGTTTTTAGAAACATTTGTTGGACTAGGGGAGTGGCTCATCAGATAAAACACTGCACAAGCCTGAGGAACCCACATAAAAGACTGATGAGCTGCATATAATTGCAACACTTGGAAGACAGAGAGGAACCCCAGGTCAAGCCTGCTGGTCAGACCAGAAGCATTGCTGAACTCTGGGTTCAATTAAGAGATCCTCCCTCATTGAATAAGTGGACAGCTATAGAGGAAGACCCCAATGTCAGCCTCAATGCCTCTACATGCATGTAGACACAAGCCTACACAAGTGAACACACATGCACATTGTGCTGACTGGCTTTATAAAAATCTGACAAGCTAATCTGAGAGAGCCTCAACTGAGAAAATTTCATCTGTAGCATTGGGCTGTAGGCAAGCCTATAGGGCGTTTTTTAAACTAGTGATTGGTGTGGAAGGGCCCAACCCATCCTGAGTGGCCCTAGGACCTATAAGAGCAGGCTAAGCAAGCGAAAGCCAATAAACAGCATTCCTCTATGGCCTCTGTATCAGTTTTGTGGAAGTTTAAGCCAAATAAACTTTTTCAGTTGACTTTTGTGACAATTTTACACATGTATTTAATGTATTTTGGTCATTTTTCATACACTTGCCCACAGCTGTGTCTCATCCCCTCCCACCAACCCTTTTTTTCCAACTAGTACCATCTCATGGAACAAATTTTTCAAAAAGTTTTAGGTTTTTTAAAAATTTGTGTATGAATATAAACTTCTAAAAGATTTTAAAATTTTAGTTATATGGGTGTTTTACTTGCATGTCTGTGTGTGTACCACTTGCATGCCTACTGCCCAGAGAAACCTGAAGAGGTTGTCAGATCCCTTAGAACTGGATTTACCAATAGTTGTGAGCTACCATGTGGGTGCTGGGAATCTGTCCTCTGGAATAGCAGCCCCCACTGGTGATCATAACTACTGAACCATCTCTCCAGCCCCAAGGAACAACCTTTGTGACTGTAATTCTGATGAGGGACGCATACACAGACTGGAGATACAACCGTGTGGTGCACTGTAAACCACCCAAACCACTCCCTATCTGGGCATAATTGGCTGTCGGCTTCCTACTTTATTACTCCCAGCCAGTTCGGCGGCTGAGACAGAATTGCAAGTTCGAGGCTACATAGAAAGACCCTATCTGAAAATAAGATCATGATAAAAAGTTGTTGTTGTTGTTGTTGTTAAAAAATTATTTATTTATTTATTTATTTATTTATTTATTTATTTATTTATTTATTTATTATGTATACAATATTCTGTCTGTGTGTGTGTCTGCAGGCCAGAAGAGGGCACCAGACCTCATTACAGATGGTTGTGAGCCACCATGTGGTTGCCAGGAATTGAACTCAGGACCTTTGGAAGAGCAGGCAATGCTCTTAACCACTGAGCCATCTCTCCAGCCCCCGATAAAAAGTTTTATATGAAAGGTAATTTTCAGCCAGGCAGTGATGGTGCACAACTAATCCTAGTATGGAAGGCACAGGCAAGCATTCTCTGAGTTTGAGGCCAGCCAAGGCTACATAGTGAGAAGGCCGTGTTTCAGAACAAACCAACAACACCCACCCACCCCAAAAACCGGACATTATATACAAGCCAAGGTCAAAGAAACTTAAATGCTTATTGATTGTGTTGCTGGTGTTTGTGTCATCCAAAGGGTAACTTGACTCCGAGATTCTGCTAGGTTTTTTCCAGATTTTGCCACCAGGTGGCACCCTCTTCATGATGTTGTTCTGTCGCTGGAGTGTTTTTTTTTTTCCCCCAGATTCTGCCATAGGACGGCACCCTCTAAATGCCACTGTTTATTTGTCCATTTGTCTGCAAAACAAAACAAAAAAGGTCTCCTGTCCTCTTAAGAATGGGAAATTTCCAGTCACAGTTATTCACTCCTGGAGTTTCCTCTCCAGGCCCCATGTTCTCGCTAGCTCCCTCAAGGAATATGTGGCAGGTCATACATGGGGTTGTCCTCTTTTCGTTACCAGAGCTGCTAGATTGGTCGTATTAATCTTTTACTTCCTCAAGTCACCTAAATCTTCTCCTAAAGTGGATGAAATTACCTGGCACGAGTGAGAAGGAAGCACGAAGCACTGAACAAACCTGCTTAGGAGTTTATTAGAGGAGAAGTGTACAGACCTGGGAAGACGGTGTGCAGAAAGAAAGGGCTGAAGGTGGCATCCAGCTTTTAAAGGTTGGATATACATAGGGGGTTGATGTAGCTACGTCATACGCCGATGTTGGCACTCAGGCATGCGTACAAGGGCTTATGTAGCTGTGTCATACGTAGGTAATGCAACCACGCTGCACGTAGGTCACTCAAGGCCTTTTAAGGTCCCTGGGTGGCTAAGTATTTTGCCTGAGCGCTTGTCCGCACACGCGTGGCCCTGGAACCTAGAAGTGCCATCCACGCTGTGTGGCTGGAATCATAACAGTGGGGACCAACAAGTCTAAACTATCACTTCTTCTATGTCTTCTAAAAAATTTCTCCCAAGGGTTTGTGGAGGAATACAGGGTCATACTAAAAATTAATTAATAGGTAGGTATATGGGTGAATGGATGGATAGATACATAGATAGAAAAATAACTAAAGTCTATATTGTGAGACTGACTGGCCCACTTATAAAATGGAATGACCATCCACTGGCTTCCTGAACCCAGCTATGAAGACAATTTGACTCACGGTCACAGGGATCACTGATACTTTATACTGATCAATACTTTATACCTTTATACTGATCAATGAATGGCTCTCATTCAAAACGTGGCTTAAGGGCTGTGCCTCTGGTGATTATTCTGCTGTTTTGGTCTCTTAAAAAACTTGCTCACTGGTAGGATGTCAAACTGACCTGCTACCCCTACCCGGCTGGTTCCCTTACCCCTATCTAAAATCCATCTTCGCCATCTCCCCTACCTCCTCCAGACTCATCTTCCTGCTCCCCAACCACAGGCTCCCCCTTCATGTCCCACCCCATTCTATCCTCCTCCACACCCTATCCCTATCTCTACTTCCCCACTTCCCCTTCTGTATCTATACCCCTTGTTTCCTCCCCTGTGTGGTTATTTCTGGTCCTTCTGAAAGACCCCCAGAGTTCTGTGGGCCTTGTCAGAGACCTCACATCAAGACATGAAACACGAGACCGCTGGCTGTAACAAGCAAGAGGTTCTTTATTTCCTGGGCGTCCAAGGATGCTACAGCATTCGGGAGCTGAGCATGCCCTCTAGAGTCCAGAGCTAGTTACTTATAACTCGAAGGCAGCAAGAAGCGAGCTTACAGAAGCAGATGCAAGGTTATAGGTTTCCTATTGGTTATTCCAATTGAGGCGAGGGGTTGACCTGGCTCAAACTCTAATATGTCAGCTTTGTCCTTGTTAGAACATCTGGTGTTTTTCTGTTCCTTCCTTATCTTCCTGTGGACTAAGCCTGGCCTTCAGAAACAAGACCACAGATACTCGTAGTTCAGGGTGGCCTGGCTGGTGTCTTATTTTCGACTTGAGAGAAGGGGGGTGTTTGTTAGTCCGGGGATATTGCTAGTCTCAAGCCTTGCTAAATCATGGCATTACTGCTGCTTAAACTAGTGCGGGGGTCTTTCACTCCTGATGGAGATATCCATTTTCCCCAACCTCCTGTCCTTCTTTATCCACCTTTGACTACCCACTTGAGAGTCAGCCATGCCCATGAACTACTCAGGACCCAGCCTCTGTTTTTCCCTTGCAGGAAGCTTCCTCTTCTTCCTGGGACAGGGGGCAATGACTTAGAGGAAGGGTGTTGCCCTTTTCCCGATCTATGTTCCTTTCTTTAATCTAGCCCTGTATAAATGGAAGACTCAGGCCCCTTCCCTTTTTTCCTGATGAGACCCCAAACCCTAACTGCCCTCCTAGAATCTGTCATTCACACATCATCACCCTACCTGAGATGACTTCAAGCAACTCCTGACTCTATTTACTTCAGAGGAAAGGGAACATGCTGGGGCAGAGACAAGGAAGGCTTTTTGGTCTCAGCTACCAGTATGGATGCTGAAAAGCTACTGTCTTTTGAGGCAGCTTTTCTATCCTAATGCCCTGGTTGGTACACATGCAGGTTTCCAGGCCCTGGACACTTCACTGATACCTTATGAATGAAATTTGGGGTACAGCTCCAAAAACCCATTACTTTGTTAAAGACTACTGAGGTTCTTCAGAGCTCAAATCCAGGGCATTTTTTTTTTTGAGTAATTACAACAAAGCTTTCAAACTTTATACCCCTTTTAATCAACTTGCTCACAAAAACAAACAAACAAAGGGGCATTAAATCTGGCTTTGTCAGTATATCAGCTCCAGACGTGTGCAAAAAATTCCAAAAGCTAGAGGGCTTAACGGGAATAAATACATTTCAGTTCATCCAAGTAGCCCAAAAGTTTACAATAACCAAGACACTAAAAGGCAGAGGCAAGCAGCCTCGGCTGCTTTCCAGCTACACAATTATGCTGACTGCTTTCCAGTTATCTGAGTCTGACTGCTTACGTTTAAGAGCGAGATCCTCAAAACAAAAAATGGAACACAGGCCCACTGAAAAGGGATCAGAGTACACGTTCTGTTTCAAACTGAGACAAAGGCTGAGGTTCCTATTTAACATATCAAAGCAGACCTGGCCTCCAGGTTCTCCCAGCATCCCTCAGTCCCTACCTGTTACTGGATATGGCTGGCATACCCTGCCCTGTACCCTGAACTCTCCATCCCAGGGGTTGGGCTGCCCTCCCCCAGAGGCTCTTGCCTATATAATCCAGACATTTTGGTTTACCTGCCCTTTGTACCTTTGGCCTCCTGGCTGCTGTACGTCGTTCCCTTCTCTCCTCTTTCCTCTGTCGCCCCCCCACCCCATATCCCAGTTCAGCCTGATCATGTCCACTCTGGACGCTCCCAGATGTCTCTGCCTTTACCTACTATCTCCCTTTTATCTACAATAAACTTTCTCCTCCACCATACCTAGAAGCAGTCATGGCCTTTCTTTTCTATTTCTTATATTTTCTCATTCAGCACATATAAAAAAAAATGCACGCACACAAAGTCCAAACTATCTTAAACTCAGAAAAACTGTAACCCTTCTGATCACAAGAGAGGTGAATAATAAATCAGAATAAAGGGGGCTGGGTTTCTACCCTCTTAGGCTTCCAAGAGCCCTTGGTCACTGTTGTTAGGATTCAGACATTGTGCTGGCCTTTGTCACCTGGAAGGATGCACTCAGGCAGTACCCTGACCAGGCCAGGGTCCTATGGCTGCTACATCACTACTGATATACAGAGGTGCAAAAGTCTCTTTAAAAGACAAACTCTGGCCGGACGGTGGTGGTACATGCCTTTAATCCCAGCACTCTGGAGGCAGAGGCAGGCGGATCTCTGTGAGTTCGAGACCAGCTTGGGCTACAAGAGCTAGTTCCAGGACAGGCTCCAAAGCTACAGAGAAACCCTGTCTCAAAAAACCAAAAAAAAAAAAACAAAAAACAAAAAAAAAAACCAAAGACAAACTCTGTCTACTCCCATTATTTTTCCCACTGCTCTTCTAAAGAGGCAGGCTATTCCTTGTCTTTTCTTCCTCTTCCTATTTCTCTGTATTTCTCTTTCTCTCTTCCCTTCCCCATTCCCTTTATTTCAATAAAACTCCTACATAAGCTCTGACTGCATGGCGTGTCTGCACGACCCCTTGACCCACCCAGGTCTCTCTCACACCGCTTTACAACTGTATCAATAGAAGGTTGTTATGGTAAAATTAAAATGCTGCAGGTCCCCAAGTAGCGGCAGTGGGTAGCAGGCACAAGACTATGGCGGGCCACGAAGGCAGCTTGTCCCAGGAAGGGAGCTGCGTGGTAGGTGAGAGACTGAGATGGATAGGCATGCCATGCAGAGTGAGGTTGGATATTTATTTAGTGAGTTATAGAACGGAAGGAGAAAGGGGAGCAGGAGGGAGAAGGGGGATGAGGAGAAAGAGGCAGGGGGCAGAGAAAGAGAAGAGGGAGGGAGAGGAGAAGAGCCACGTCAGCAGCTACCTCTTTAGGAGAGAGATGGAGAAGAAAGGGGCTCAGGCCGGAAGTGGAAGGAAAATCTGCTTACCTTAGCAGATCAGGGGAGAGAGTAGGCGGGGCTTGTCTCTTAAAGGGACAGGACAGACAATTGCAAAGGTCACCCAATTAAGTTTTTCATAGACACTGGGGCAGATATTTCTGCTTTAAATAAACCCATTGGGATAGAGATTTTTCTTTTTAAAAATCCAGCTACCAATAAAAAGGTAGAGTACAAGGAGTAATGGAAACAATTAAGGACAATCTCTTTTTATTTTTAAAGATTTCTTTATTTATTATGTATACACACACCAGAAGAGACCACTAGATCTCATTATAGATGGTTGTGAGCCACCATGTGGTTTCTGGAAATTGAATTTAGGACCTTTGGGAGAGAAGCCAGTGCTCTTAACCTCTGAGCCATCTCTCTAGACCCAAGGACAATCTCTTTACACCTTAAAAGCAGTATGTAACAGAAACAGGAACTCCCTTCTTCATGGTGGTCCCAGACTTTCCTTTCCCCCTACTAGGCAAAGATCATCTTTGAAAATTCAGCGCCACCATTACTTTTATTCCTCAGGAAACTGAAATTTCTTTACACCAGCCTGCCAACTCAGTTGAACTGTCCCTCTGTCAAAAATACCTTCTAACACTCCTAGATGCCACAACAAAAATACATTCAGACCTGGTAACTCTGATTCAGCTAAGTCTCTTGGTTACAGCCACACTGATAATGGTCTGAAAAATATCTTCTTCAATCAGTGCTTCTCAACCTTCCTAATGCTGTGACCCTAATTTGTGGTGCCCCCAACTATAAAATTATTTTTTTTAACAAAACTTTTTCTTTACTTTTTTTTAATGTGTATTGGTGTTTTGCCATGGGTGTCAGGTACTCTAGAAGTGGAATGTACAGAGAGTTGGAAGCTGTCATATGGGTGCTGGGATTGAACCCAGGTCCTCTGGAGGAATAACCAGTGCTCTTAACCTCTGAGCCATCTCTCCAGCCCCATAATCCTAAAGTTTAAGGTTTCTCTATTCCCTGACACCAGTTAGACAGCTCATATTTGCCTTTAAATGGACTGATTCAATGTTCAAGGAAACCAGACAGTTAACCTGAACTCCAAGAGTTCAAAAATTCCCCTACAGTCTTTGGAGAGACATTACAAAAAGACTTTACAGGACTCAGGATGTCACACCCTAATTCAACTCTGCTCCAGCATTCAGATGATCTTCTTCTTCTCCTCCTTCTCCTTCTTCTTCTTTTTGGTTTTTTGAGACAGGGTTTCTCTGTGGCTTTGGAGCCTGTCCGGGAACTAGCTCTTGTAGACCAGGGTGGCCTCTAACTCTCACAGAGATCTGCCTGCCTCTGCCTCCTGAGTGCTGGGATTAAAGGTATGTGCCACCACCGCCCAGCGACCTATAATTCTTAACACCTATATAACTTAAAGACTAAGACTTCGTATTAGAATATTGAACAATCTTTAAACAACTGCCCGGCTCAGATGATCTTCTATTGGCAACAGTTGACATAGCCACCTGTTTGAAAGATACAAAAGATTTACTACAGCTGCCCTACAGCAAACAATTCCCTCCTTGCATTTTATTTGGGTTGATGGATCCACCTGGGGAACAAGATTATATTCAACTGGGCATGACTGGGATATTCTGTTTACCATCCAGAGCAGATTGTGTAGACCCCTCCACTCTATTGGCCCCAGAATGCAGTTGGATAAACCTTTGGCTGCTGACTCCCTCCCCTTTTTCTCCAGGTAGGGAGCCAAAATCTCCAGTGGCCAGTGGTCCCTGTTAAATTTATTAACCCCAGGGATTGTGTTAATTGACTCCATTCCTAAAGAGGTATTTCCCTTGCCTGATCTTTACACCCAGCCTGAGTTGACACAAGATTGCTGCAACTGCTTAAAAGCCTGGCCCTTTCCTCTCTGCTTCACTATGTCAGGTTAGGGACAAAACTTCCAATACCCATGTCTTCGGGTTGTCCACTCTCACAAACACTATTACATTGAAAAGTGTGACTAATAATACCTGATGTCTTCTTACCACACATTACCCACTCACCAGTTCCCCCTTCCTGCCTCTCATATTGCTAGTCTCACTGTAACTTAACTCAGAGGCTTTTCACTCCCCCAGAAACTTGGCTTGCCGTACCACCAGTTTCCCCCGACTGTGTGGCCTTAGAACACCTATATGACTGGGTCTATGACAAACCGTCAGATAGATGCAGACTTCGGACACCCCCAGCTCTCCCTTGGTAGCTCTATGCTCAGGTAATCTCTAACAGAGATCCTCCAAGTCTGTGAGGCTTAGACTTGGTTTTCATGTCCCAAGGAGGACTTTGTGTGACACTGGATTAGACTTGTCCCTTCTATCCTAACAAACAGGAGGTATCAAAAACAAACAAAACCCAACTTTACAAAAAATTAAAAATAATTTAAATAAAAAAACAAAAATAAATACTTTCTAATACCATAAAATGTGTGATTAAAACCCATGATTCACAAGCATTTTCACTGCCCTGGCTGGCCCTACTCTGAAGATGGTAGCTAAAAAGAAATCCCACAGTAGCTCAGAATTGAATATACTAAAGGGTTATTTATTTAGGGGTAGACTCACAGATCACAGTCCCCTGCACAAATGGGAAACAGGAACCTAATCCAGCAGCCAGATGAGAGAACAAATGTATGTGTGCTTTACATCAGCATTTATAGAATAAGAGGCCACACCCAAGTGGACAGGTAACTTAAAGGCTACTGGCTGTAGGATTTCCTACAGCACCTTCCCCTTTTGTTTAAAAAAGAGAGTTCTAAGCCTAATACAAAATTATATACAATAAGAACAAATATCAGGTATAAAAAATAGAATTACAACCAGCATAAACAATATCAAGCAAGAAACGTGATAAATGTTTCGATTATTATCCTATCCTAAGGAGTTTAAGTCTTGTATTATAAATAACTTGGCCAAGTCATGAGAGGAAAGTAACTACAACTATTTAGTCTTCAACCCCATTGAAGATCTGAGAAGGGAAATAATAGTACTTGAGTAAGCAGGAAGTACAATCAAGTAATTTCCAAAATGTGCAACAAATGACAGAGACAACTGGCTATGTGGGCAATCACTCAAATTCTCATTTGCAACATTGGTGTAATCAACTTTGGCTAAGGCCTGGAGTAACTGACAGACCATTTTCAAAGGCAGGAAATTTTTCAAAACTGTTTTACCCTGTCTTGGCAAGATTTGACAATCTTTTTTCTTGTATCCTGCTTGTCTGGTCCAGACATCATGCATTTTGATAGTGGTTGATGCATGGGTAGTTCCTTGCCAAAAGGCCAATTTTGCCAAGAAGAAAACAGGCTCCAAGTGAAGTGTCTTCAGTGCTCAACATTCTCTCATGAATAAATCGCTGCTGCCAGGAGCAATCATGTCTCACGTCAACAGAGCCCTAAGTTATTTAAATGCCATATTCTACAGCTCTTTGAAGTGGTTGAAGATTACCTATCTAATGCAGAATACAATCTCTATGTATCTAAAGAACCTGATTAGTCTAACTATAAGTATGACAAATATATATGACTATTGACCTATAATTCTTTTTGTTTGTTTGTTTTTCAAGACAGGGTTTCTCTGTAGCTTTGGAACCTGTCCTGGAACTCATTCTTGTAGACCAGGCTGGTTTTGAACTCACAGAGATCTGCCTGCCTCTGCCTTCTGAGTTCTGGGATTAAAGGCGTGTGCCACCACCGCCCAGCAACCTATAATTCTTAACACCTATATAACTTAAAGACTAAGACTTCATATTAGATAATTGAAAAATCTTTAAACAACAGTGCAAAAATGAGGACAATGACCTCAAAATATAAACAATGTGTAAGTATCTCAATCAGAAGTAGAAATGTATATTGCAAAATGGATAAATAAATCCTAAAATTGTATCACTATATAAAATGTCTTATGCAGAGGTAGAAGCATGCATGCATACAATATGACAAAAATAATTTTGCCTAGGTATACAAATATTGTAGAGGAAAAAAAGAAATATATTCAATATAATCTGTTTTTATCAATATAAAAGAATCTATATCAATGTAAGTCGCCTATAAATAATAACTCACAAGTATTAACTCTATTACTCACTATTATTATTTGTGTTAGTAAGCTCACGCTAATCTTTTATCCCATCCAATTTTCTTTTTTTTCCAAAGAGATCCCTGAGCCTATATAATTTTCCTCAACTCTATACCAATAATAATCAACCTATAAATGATGTCCCTAACCCTGAAGACAAACTTTGTTGGGAGAGGGAACATCGTCTTCTAGAATTACTTCCAGCTGTCTTGGGGGCAATGTTCTTTCTATGGGATCCTGTGAAAGTAAAATTATGGTTAGGTTCCAAGATTACTGTCTCATATAATTGCAAATAGTCTCTGAGTATTTATTGGAGAAAAGAGCTGCTTGTTCATCCCAACCACCCAGAACCAAAATAATCGCAAAGAAACTGTATTAATTAAATCACTGCTTGGCCCATTAAATCTAGCTTCTTATTAGCTAACTCTTACATCTTAATTTAACCCATTTCTATTCATCTGTATATCACCACGAGGTCATGGCCTACCAGCAAAGTTTCAGCATGCCTATCTCTGGCAGTGGATCCATGGTGTCTCTATGACTCTGCCCTTCATTTTCCCAGCATTCAGTCTAGTCCTTCCTGCCTACCTAAGCTCTGCCCTATCAACAGGCCAAGGCAGTTTCTTTATTCATTAAGGGTAATCACAGCACACAGAGGGAACTCCCACATCACATCCCCTTTTCTGTTTAAATAAAAAAAGAAGGTTATAATTTTAACATAGTAAAATTACATATCGCTGGGCAGCAGTGGCACATGCCTTTAATCCCAGCACTCGGGAGGCAGAGGCAGATGGATCTCTGTGAGTTCAAGACCAGCCTGGTCTACAGAGCTAGTTCCAGGATCAGCTCCAAACCCATAGAGAAACCTTGTCTCAAAAAACCAAAAAAAGAAAAAGAAAAAGAAAAAAAAGAAAGAAAAAAAAGTAAAATTACATATAACAAAACAGGTATCAAGCAAGAATTACAGTTATAATATTTCTATTTACTTTATCTTTTATCATAACTAAGGAAAACTATATAACTATCTATCTATTCTTTAACTCCATCAAAGACTCTAGAATGTTATAATATTACCTAAGTAAACAGGAAGTGTATTGTAAGCAACTTCCAAAACTCTAGAAATGACAGACATCTTGCTACCTGGACAGTTACCCAAAGTTCTTCTGCACCATTGGGGTATCCATCTTCAGCCTACAGGCCCCTAGTATCTGACAGACTTTTCCATGAAGCAGGAAATTTCAAAGACAGTTCCACCTAGATTGGCAGTTTGCCAGTCACTTTCTTCTGTTTCCTGCAGAATGTTTTGCAGACTCTTTCATGAAGCAGGAACCCCAAAGGATCATCTCATCTTTAGAGAAGTTCAGCAGTCATTTTTCTGCAGGTCCTGCATGTCCAGTTCAACTTTTCAGGCAAGAGCAGTTTCTTGCCCAAATGGCTAACAAATTCCATAAGGAGCCTCTTCAATGCACATCTTCTTCTTGATTTGGTACTGCCAGGAGCAGATGTGTCTCATTGTCATGAAAAGTCCTAAATTTTTAAAGCATTTTAAATGCCATATTTTTAAGGTCACTGAAAGATTTGAAAACTACCTGTCTAACTTAAATATATCTCTATATATCTAAAAAAACTTAACTAATATGACTATAATATTGATTATTATAGATAACTATCTACTAACCTATATTTCTTAATTATACATTAAATTTTTAATTTTTTAAATGAACTATACAGTCACAACACCTTAATCAAAAGCAGAAATATATATACACAATATAACAAAATTGACCTTAACTTTGTATCAATAAACCAAGATCCATGCCAATGCAAATTATTCATATCTATATCATATCCCCCTTTAAATGTAAACAAACATTTATGGACAATATTTGGGAATATGGGTGTAGTTTTGTTCATACTGCTTCCTGATGACTGAGGGAGCTGTTAATCAGGTCTTTTATGGTGCATCCTGTCTTCTAGATTCATCTCAGTCAGCCATTGGATGAAGTAATTTTTTTGGAGTGTTCACAGCAACCTTTCAGGGGGTCTTGCTCCATGAAACCATATTGATCGGGAAGCAATCCACAGGTTCTCTTCTGCTGTGGAAACAAGAGAAGAACTTTTCCAAAGCAATGTGTCCTTAGACCCAAATTTGAAAGTCATGATAACTTTATAATATACATGCTGGTTTAGCTTAGCAGCCCATACAATGAAATGTCTCTCTGTACTTAACTCCTTCACAGCCAAAAATTTCAAAGAAAACACAATAATATACATAATCCAGACTCTCTGTATATAGTCCATCTTTATGTGGCTTGTTTTTACTCTATTGTTTTTTAAGATTTATTTTATTATCTTTACTTTTTTAATCTATGACTGTATGTCTTTTTCAATTCTCTATACTCTTTTTCTTCTCTCTCCCAAGCCTATGTACATTTATCCAACACTGTGACCTATTTAGAGGTTTTTTATGTCAGAATTTGTCCTACTGTGTATCTGTAATTGTTTACTATCCAGGAGCACTTTTTAAAATGCTAAGCACTTTTTAAAACGTTTAAAGCTGCACAATTATTATAGTATATATGGTACTTCTTTCTTGCCAGCTCAGTCTAAAACTTAAGCTACACAATTACTATGATATATATGGTACTGTCCACTAGCTCTGTGCAATCCAGCATAGCAGATCCACTTTTGCCTCTGAGCCATGCATACTGCCCCAATTCCAGGCACAAAGCTGGTTCATGTTGCCATTAACAAGTTGCAGCAATCCGCTTACAAACCCAACTCAACTGCTCTGTAGCCACACCTCTTGCTGAAAGAGTCAGAGTATGCACTGGCAGCAGCCCAAAAAGCCAGCATTTAAAAACAGCCACAGCTTTTTTTCTGCTACAGCTGAATCAGGAAAATCTCTCTTAAAGGAGCTGTGGCATGCTGCCAGCAAACAGAAAAAGCTGTTTTAAACTCTATTTTTGTGTCTAGAATTCCTTTTCAAACTCTCTCAGGTTTTAAGTGGATTTAACTGGTCACATCACTACCAATTTGTTGGAGGAGAGAGTCGTTTGTTTGTCCTGGCTTACCAGAACCAAAATAATCACACAGAAACTGTATTAATTAAATCACTGCTTGGCCCATTAGCTCTAGCTTCTTATTGGATAACTCTTACATCTTAATTTAACCCATTTCTATTAATTTGTATATCACCATGAGGTCATGGCCCATCAGCAAAGTTTCAGCATATCTAACAAAATCCATCTCTGGCTGTGGTCTCAGCTAGCTGATAAGCTTTTTATGCCTCATAGAGATTTTTATTTTATTTTTTAAATTTTTTCCTGGATTCTGGTTTCTGGAATAAAGTTTGCTTCTGGTTTATTAGACTTTGGTGGTCTGTCCCCATCTTTTTATAACACCTCCTGGACCCAACAATATCAACCAGGTGGAGTCATTGTTATGGGTCCCCATCTTCCTTCTGGAATCTTCAAAGGTTACTGCAAGAAAACTCATTGTTCATTGTGGAAAACATAAACATCATTTATACAGGCATATATCCAATGAAAGATACAAAAATATGGATGAAGAAAAGTAAAACTTTTCTTTCTTTTTTTTGTGGTTTTTCAAGACCACAAAAATGAAATGAAAGATACAAAATTATGGATGAAGAA
>JAQHUG010000010.1:5322046-5345339 GCA_028555095.1 Dicrostonyx torquatus
AACCTGTATTGACACCACATTAGCTTCTTGTAAGCATAATCTATCAGTTATTTTTACATGTTCCTGTGATAGAATCTTAGTGGTAGACTCAACTGCACAAATTTTTTCCATGAGCAATTGAGCACCCCTTGCCATTGATTGGGCCAAGAGTGTCAGCCCGTTTACCTCCTTTCCCTGAGTGTTGAATTTTCCTTTAAAGGAAGCAGTATCTAGATGAAGATCAAAAGCCTTTTCCTCCAGAACGGTGAATCTATGTTCAAGGGAATTGAGTTTGGAACTTACCTCAGTTCCACTCACCTCCAAAGCTGCAAATTTGTCCTGATAAGAGTTAGTAGCATTGGTCAAATCGGATGCTTTGCCTGCTATGAAGGAAAGCTGTTCCCTAAAGGAGTTACCATTCAATTGCATAGATTCTAAAGAGATCTTAGTTGCCCGAAGATCCTCAGTGAGGCCAGAGTTTTGTTTCTTTAGGTCCTGAATCTCTGTATTGAGTAACTTGATAACGTTAGAAAACTTAATGAGGGAAGCACAAAAAGCAAGCAAGGTGATAAATGCCCAAAGGAGCCCAAGTGGAAAATATTCATATATGTCGTGAAGATGATCAGACATGACATAAGGCCTAAAACCATTTAAATTATCAAACGAGAAATTATCCTTGTGAGTGTTGGAAACAGGGGACAGGTTAGTTCTATAGGCCATTGTAGTGAAAGGTGTATTACCACAGATCACCAGTAGATGTCGCAGTGGTACAAGTTTTCCGCCAAAGGTCGCAAAACTGGTCTGTCAGGCGACCAGTGGCAGCTGGGTCGCCCCCCCCATGAGCTGATGCAGAAGTCAGTGGGCACTGTGAGTCCTGCTCCAAATACATTAAAAGGCTCCAAACTCAACAACAACAACAACAACAACAACAAAAAGCGTAGCCCTGGAGGGACAAGGAAGTCCCGGGAGAGCAAACCAAACTCAGCGGAATCATTGGGGGTCACGTTTGCCCAGAAAGACAGAGGTACAGGTCAGCTGCGGCCCCGGGCAGTGGCAGCTCAAATCCCTAAATAGCTCCAGACATAACAGACCCAAAAACAAAAAAACCAAAAAGCTTAACCACTCCTGTTCATGTCAGCGGGACACCCAATGTGAAGGCGCGGGGCAGAAAATCCAATAAGGCACGAGTCAAAAGGCCGGGAGAAACGCTCCAACTCACAGGTAGCGAACACAGGCCAAGCCGCTGGATCCGCAGCAAGATTTCTCGAGTGCCTGAATCCTCGGTCAGGAGCTGGGGGGTGGGGCGGAAAATTCACAATGCCTGCTGAGGGTAATGAAATCGGAAAAACCCGAGGAGTTGCTAGCGTGGGCAGAGAGCCCTCTGGGGCTGTGGAAAAACCCACGTGGGGTGCCACGTGTGAGATTCAATTAATTATTGCCCAAGCCAGCTATCTTTAAGACATACACTTTAATAAGAGTAAGGAACACAAGCAGATATACAATACCAGACTCTGGATCCATGCTTCTCTGAAGACACTCACCAACCCACGATCTGCAGAGAGAGAGAGCTTTCCCACACAGACTCAACCTTTTATACCTAATTGGGACCTGATGGTCCAACCCCGAATAATTAGCTAATGGCTAATGAGGGGGTGGAATAATTAGCTAATGGCTAATGGCAGGGCATGACTATTAGCCTGATAGGCTAAAACCGTTCCCCATCATATTTGAAAGGGAGAGAGAAAATTTTTTCTGCCAGACATATCTTGGCCAGTCTTGGCAGAGTGGGCCAAAATAAATTTGAAGGCCACTCATGCTTCCTGGTTTCTAAGCCAGGCATGTTGTACTTAAAAAGTCTGTGTGCAGGGCTGGAGAGATGGCTCAGTGGTTAAGAGCATTGCTTGCTCTTCCAAAGGTTCTGAGTTCAATTCCCGGCAACCACATGGTGGCTCACAACCATCTGTAATGAGGTCTGGGGCCCTCTTCTGGCCTGCAGACATACACACAGACAGAATATTGTATACATAATAAATAAATAAATATTTTAAAAAAAAAGTCTGTGTGCAGATCTCTTGAGTTCAAGGCCAGCCTGGTCTACAGAGCAAGTTCCAGGAGAGCAAGGGCTGCAGAGAGAAATCCTGTCTCAAAAACAAAACAAAATAAAAACCTTCTTATCCCTGACCTTGAGCATCAAGACGTGGTATAGAAGGTGCTTTTGAATTTTGTATTGCTTTCATTGGTTGAATAAAGGAAACTGCCTTGGCCTTTTGATAGGGCAGAAATCAGGTAGGCAGAGTAGACAGGATGGAATGCTGGGAGGAAGGGAAGTGTGGCAGACGCCATGCTGCTCCTACCCAACATGGACGCTGATTAGAATCATGCCAGTAAGCCACAGTCAAGTGGCAGTACATATTATCAGAAATGGGTTAGATCAATATGTAAGAGTTAACCAATAAGAGGTTAGAACTAATGGGCCAGGCAGTAATTAAATTAATATAATTTTTGTGTGGTTATTTCAGGTATAAGCTAGCCAGGACCAAAAACAGGCCTGTGGCCAGGAGCCGGGCACTACAGCCCTCTCCTCCTCATTACAACAAAGAAGCTTTTCAGACACACAAGCCTGCTCTTGGTCTGGCAATCAATAGGACTTAAAGCTTTTATTGGTTTGGCTTGAATAGTATCGTTATCAATAACTATCGTGTGTGGATCACTACTAATTCCACCACTCAGGAGGTAGAGGCAGGGAAATCTCTGAGTTGAAGACCAATCTGGTTTATATAGCAAGTTACAGGCCAGCTAGATGGTTTGTCTCAAAAAGATTTTTTTGAGTTAAAAAATAAAATAAAGTACAGTAATTTTAAAATTTTTATTTCAAGACAGGGTTTCTTTGTGTAACAGCTGTCCTGAAGCTTGGCTCTGTAGACCAGGCTGGCCTTGAACTCACTTTGTAGACCAGGCTGGCCTTGAACTCATGGAGATCTTCCTGCCTCTGCCTCCCCAGTGCTGGGATTAAAGGCGTGTGCCAGGACAATCTAACTCCATAAAAAAATTTCAGCCAGCTGGGTGGTGGTGGTGCAGGTCTTTAATTCCAGCACTTGGGAGGCAGAGGTAATTGAATCTCTGTGAATTCAAGGCCAGTGTGGTCTATAGAGCTAGATCCCGGACAGACTCCAAACTACAGAAAAATCTTGTCTCGAAAAACCAAAAATTAAATAAATAAAAATAAATATCCTTCTATGTACAGAACTCAAGCCTTTTTGAAATAATAAATTTACTTATTATGTATACAGTGTTCTCCCTGCATGTATGCCTGCAATGCAGGCCAGAAGAGGGCACCCAAATGCACTATATATGGTTGTGAGCCAACATATGGTTACTGAGAATTGAACTCAAAACCTCTGGAAGAAGCCGGGCGGTGGTGGCACACGCCTTTAATCCCAGCACTCGGGAGGCAGAGGCAGGAGGATCTTTGTGAGTTCGAGACCAGCCTGGTCTACAAGAGCTAGTTCCAGCGCAGGCTCCAAAGCCACAGAGAAACCCTGTCTCGAAAAACCAAAAAAAAAAAAAAAACCTCTGGAAGAGCAGCCAGTGTTCCTAACCTCTGAACCATCTCTCCAGCACCACCATAGCTGATAAACACAAAGCTTAGAGAGAGCACCAGAGAAACCAGAATTGTTAAACATAAGGCTTTTTTTTTCTCCAACAGAGATCTTTTGCTACCCTAGGAAGCCAGCTCTTACCCAGAATCCCTCAGATTACTGAGCATTATTTTTCAGTCAGTAGAACCCATCCTTATGCTTATCAGAAACCTTTCTCCCTAGGCTCATATCCTGAGCATTGTCCTCAGTCAACAGAATCCTCTTGTGGAAGAGGTCATAGATGCTCAGAGAAAGACAAACATTTCAAAAGGGAGTTTCAATGTAGCCACGCCTTAAGCTTTTGAAAGACTCTAAATGCACTTAGCATTTCTGAGTCCTCTCAGTCCTCAACACATTTCTGAGGCCTCTCAGCTCTAAAGGCATTTCTGAAGCCTCTCAGTATTACACACCTCTCTCCTGGAGACGTGACAGTCATCCACACACAAATGTTGGGAACTTTTCATCATCTCCCTGTGTCTTTGTAAATGTTCTATTGAACAGGGACATACTAACCCTTAGATGTTGACTCAGTTCCTGGTGTTTTGATTCAGTCCCTGGGAAAGGGGCAAAGTGACCCAGAGATCCCTCTTACCTCACTGGATCACGCAACTATTCTCCTGCCCCAACACAGATCAATCACTGCTAGTAGCCCTTTGAATAAGCCAATCCAATTAGTTGAAAAACAACCCCCAGACACCCCCTTGTTTCTATGGCTCTTTCCTTTAAAAGTAGCTTCTACTAGCTATTCTGGGTCTCTCAGCTTCATGGATGCTGGGGGACCCTGTCATGACAGAATTAATAAAATCCTCTTGCTTTTGCATCAACTGTGGTGTCTGGATGGTGTCTTGAAGCAACTCTTCCCTGGAGCTTGGACTCCTAGTCCAACACTTTGTTTTGATAATTGTCATGAGGAAACTTTCCCCCAAGGTTTTACTATTTAAATATGTAAATTAAAAAGATAGATAGATAGTTAGATAGCTGGCTGGCTGGCTGGATAGATAGACAGACGGCTTGGTGTCAGACTCCAGAAGTTTGAACCAGTTTGGCTAAGTCATGTTGAACCAAGTTTTATTTCTGCCCCTCTGCAGATCCTTTCCCTGCCACTGTGCCTCTTGCAGGGACTCCCACAGAAATGAAGCTGTGTACACAATCTGGCTGGTAACAAACTGAAATTCCTTCAGAGTTAATCTCTAATCAGCAGGTCTTTAAAAAACACATGCCATTATTTTCCAGGCATGTATATTACTATATTATGTTACTATAGTCTGTGAGAAAGCACGATGACCGAAGCAATGTACAGAAGGAAGTTGATTTGGGCTGATGGTTCCAGAGGGCTGAGTTCATCATGGCAGGGAGCTGATGCAGCATAGCAGCAGAAAATGCTGAGAGCTCACATCGAGAACCTGAAGCAGGTGGCAGAGCACTAATCCTCAAATCTCACCCAGTGATGTGCCTCCTCCGAGCAAGGTCACACCTAAATCTGTCCAAGGTCACACAACTGGAGATCAAAGATTCAAATGCCCTAAATCTATAAGGTAAATTTCACTGAAATCAGCACAATGTGTAAGGCTGAAACAGCCCATGGGAACATCAGAGGACTATGAAAAAAGAAAACTAATGTTGTCGGGTGGTGATGGCACACACTTTTAATCCCAGCACTCGAGAGGCAGAGGCAGGTGGATCTCTGTGAGTTCAAGGCCAACCTGGTCTCCAGAGCTAGTGCCAAGGCAGGCTTCAAAGCTACACAGAGAAACCTTGTCTCAAAAAAGCAAAAAAGAAAAAGCAATGTGAGCCTCAGGCCTGCCTGAAGATCAGAATGCAAAGTTAATCCATGAGAGGCCAGGGAGTGGTGGCAAACACCTTTAATCCTAGGTCTAGATAGAGCTTTGTGAGTTCAAGGCTACCCTGAGCTACACAATATTGATCCAGAAACAGATCCAGGTGGTGGCGACTCACACCTTTAATCCCAGTGTTTGGGATTAACACACCTTTAATCCCAGCACTAGGAGGTGGAGCCAGGAGCGACCTGGCTGGGTGGAGAGAGAAATATAAAGGGGAAGAGACAGGAATTCACTGGTGTGTGGAGTCTGAGCATTGGTAAAGGGAAAAGGTCTCTCCAGTGTCTTACTGCTCTGCTTCTCTGATCTTCAGCTTTAACCCCTATAACTATCCCAAAACTATTTTGTTTTGTTCTTTAAAGACTTATTTATTGCTATATTGTGTGCGGACACCAGCGGTTGATCCTCGAGTCTCACTCTCAGAGCCTCGGGCTGGGCCAGAAACAGCAATGTCTCGGGCTGTGCAGACAAACGGAACTCAACCATTAAGCAAAACATGGGAACTCAGCTTATACGAATCACAACGACCACCTCAAGAGGCAATAAGAGATGACTTGGAAATTGTGGTCTCACCTAGAAGTCTACACAGTGAATTAATGTGCCCGATTTGTTTGGATATTATGAAGAAGACCATGACTACAAAGGAGTGTTTACATCGGTTCTGTGCAGATTGCATTATCACGGCCCTTAGACGTGGCAACAAAGAATGCCCTACCTGTCGGAAAAAACTGGTTTCTAAAAGATCACTAAGGCCAGACCCAAATTTTGATGCGCTTATCAGCAAAATCTATCCAAGTCGTGATGAGTATGAAGCTCTTCAAGAGAGACTGTTAGCCAGGACCAACAAGCACAACAACCAGCAGGCGCTCAGCCACAGCACTGAGGAAGGGCTTAAGATCCAGGCCATGGACAGATTACAGCGAGGCAAGAAGCCACGGATTGAAAACGGCAGTGGAGCAGAAGATAATGGTGACAGTTCGCACTGTAGTAATGCATCCACACATAGCAATCAGGAAGCAGGACCTAGGAGCAAACGGGCCAAAACATCTGATAACTCTGGGTTTGAACTTGATAATAACAATGCAACAGTGGCCACTGATCCAGTAATGGATGGTGCTAGTGAAATTGAACTAGTATTCAGGCCCCATCCAACACTTGTGGAGAAGGAAGGCAGTGCACAGACAAGGTACATAAACACTTCAGGTAATGCTACTGTTGCTCACTTAGCCAAGTATCTGGCTGTGAGGGTAGCTTTGGAAGAACTTGGAAGCAAAGGAGAATCAAACCAGATGAACCTGGGTACAGCCAGTGAGAAGCAGTACACCATTTCCATAGCGACAGCCAGTGGACAGTTCACTGTATTAAATGGCTCCTTTTCTTTGGAATTGGTCAGTGAGAAGTACTGGAAGGTGAACAAACCCATGGAACTTTATTATGTACCCACCAAGGAGCACAAATAAGCTTTTAAAAATCAGTTCATTTCTGAGACTGAGCTCTTTATAGCCTGTTTCTTTAAAGATGCACCATCATTACTTTTACAGACAGATCTGGGATATGTACAGTTTTCCTTCTGGGCCAGACTTGTTCACAATATGAGGTTCATTTTCCCTTATTTAAGACTCTAGTAATTCAGTGCCCCTGTCCCTTAATAGTATAAATAAATTACATTCCACAGAACGTTTGTTTCCTTTTGGGTGGATGCTTTGACCATTGGAGAGTTTTTTTGTGGGTCTGTATTCATTTCTTTCCCCCCCCCTTCCAGGTTTGATCTTTTGAGACAAGGTCTCATCATATAGCCCTGGCTGGCCTGGAACTTGCTGAGTAGTCCAGTGTGGCCTGAATTTGGAGCAAACTCCTGCCCAATTACTGGGATAATAGGCCTGATTATCACAGCTGGCTTAAGATTCAGCTGGCCATCAGCCTTCCTTTCCCCTTTCAAAAGTTTTGTAGCCTAAAGAATGTTAGACAATATGTATTCTGACTTTTTCCCTTGGAGTCTTGAATATTTATAGTTTTCTATATAAACTAGTATCTTCACAAAGACTGAGGCTCAAATTTACTGTACTTAAACAATTCTATAGGATTATTATTTTCATGGTATTTTCTTACATAGTATCTCATTTAAAAGAAGTTCTTTATGAACTTGGTGTCCATTGTCATGCAATGTTTTTGGTTTTTTTTAACTCCTGTCCCCCCTTATGTGTTTTGCTATAAGTTTAGAATTTCTGGTCATATGAAGAGAATCAACAGAGTTCTTTGAGAACATGGTGCTCTTACAGATTTCACCAAAGAAAGAAAAGTTTAAATTGGTCATGAAATGTATTCCTCACTTGTACATTTAAGAGTTCTTTTCTTCTATGTTAGTTTTACTATTCAGTTTCTTTATTATAAATGTTTGATGCTTTTCCCTATTAAAGTACCAGAGATATGGAGATATTTTGCATCTTCACCTTGATGAAAAGTACAAGATATGTTCAAACGTCCTCTAGTTCTTTTTTTATTACTTCAAGAATAATATGACACATAGAGCCAAAAGTAAAACTGAAAGGTTGCTTCTGTTTGAAGAGTTCTTTTTATTTTGAGTCACCATGTGTTTATAAACTTAGTGCTCTGCTGATTCCACTATGTTGAATCAGGCTAATGGAGCGCGATCATTGCTTGCATACTGAGACAGTTCTGTAGAACGTCAGCCAGCAATAGTCATTCTCATATTCTTAGTTTTGTATTGAGACAGTGTTGAGAGTTTGGGAGCCATAAGGCTTTACGCTGACCAGTCAGAAATAATTTTGACTTAAGTCTTAGTTTTTACTTCTCTCTTGAGTCTCTATATGTCTCCAAGTTTATATTCTCACAGTATTTACAGAAGACATGTTTGCATTGAAAATTTTAACCCTTATGAGAGGGTTTTGATAGAAGAGACTTCCAAGTACCATTGTAACTAAGCTTGTCCAGTCATTATAAATATTTATCTGTCTGTTTTGACAGATTGGAGTCAGCTTGATGTTTTAACTTGAGTCAAGTATGAAAACTTAAAGGCTTACTCAATTATTTACCAATTTATTTATTTATTTTTATTTTTTAAGATTCTTTTATTTATTATGTATACAGTATTCTTAGTATTCTACATGTGTGCCTGCAGGCCAGAAGAGGGCACCAGATCTCATTACAGATGGTTGTGAGCCACCATGTGGTTGCTGGGAATTGAACTCAGGACCTCTGGAAGAGCAGTCAGTGCTCTTAACCACTGAGCCATCTCTCCAGCCCCACCAATTTATAGAAAAATCTTTATTTTTCCATATTTTAAATTAAAAAATTATTAAAATCTGTTTTTTTTTTCAGTTTTTTTGGTAATCTGTGCCATAAGATTTGCAAACCACCAAAATTATAAGAACTTTTATATCTAATTCCTTTTCTGGGGTAATGTTAAGTTGTATAGATGATTAACACATGTTTGCTGGGTATAACTCTTGCTTTGTGAGTAATTGCTTAGATTTTGTTGTTAACATATTAGATTAGCGGTTGTATTAAATAAATTCTCAATGTGGTTATCAATTGAAAAAAAGATTTATTTACTTATTTATTATGTATACATAGTTCTTCCTGTATGTATGCCTGCAGGCAAGAAGAGGGCACCATATCTCATTACAGATGGTTGTGAGCCACCACATGGTTGCTGAGAATTGAACTCAGGACCGCTGGAAGAGCAGCCAGTGCTCTTAACCTCTGAGCCATCTCTCCAGTCCCATGTCTCTGCATTTTTATTATTTGTGCTACACTCTACATATATTAATGTATGTATGTATGTGTGTATATTAATGTATGAATGCGTAAGTTATTGTAAAGCCATCTCAACCAATACTTCTTGGGCACAGAGCCTTGGAGAAGGGTTAGGGAAGCTGCATACAGATGTGCAACAGTGTTGAATCCTCCTAAAAGAAAGTGGTCTGCTTTAGAAAGTGCGAAAGCTGGGCGGTGGTGGCCCACGCCTTTAATCCCAGCACTTGGGAGGCAGAGGCAGACAGATCTCTGTGAGTTCGAGGCCAGCTTGGTCTACAAGAGCTAGTCCCAGGACAGGCTCTAAAGCTACAGAGAAACCCTGTCTCGAAAAAACAAATAAAATAAAATAAAATAAAAAATAAAAATAAAAGAAAGAAAAGAAAGTGGGGAAAAAAGAAATAAAGTATCAGGAGCTGTCAGGTAGCTCAGTTTAAGTAAAATTGCCTGCTTCAAAGCCTGAGTACCTGAGTTCAAACTACATAATCCATGTGACATAAGGAATCGGCTCCCTCCACGTGCATACTCTTGCATGTCTATCTACTCAAACATAATCACACACATAAAAAACGGGGAAAATGCCAAAGTATTTAATAGAATGTTTTGGCTCATAAGTCCACGCAGTGGTTAAGCACAGGATTCAAAGAGAAAAATGAGTAGTGAAGTGGAAAAATAAAAATGGATGTGTGTGTGTGAAGTTCATGTGTGCAGAGGCCAAAGGAAGATGTCAAGCGCACTGCTCTTAGCATTCTCCACTTTCTCTCTTTTTTTTTTTCTTTTTCTTTTTTCAAGACAGGATTTCTCTGTGTAGCCTTGACTGTCCTTGAACTCACTCTGTACACTGTGCTGGCCTCGAACTCACATGAAACCACCTGCCTCTGCCAAGGCATGCCCCACCACCGCCCGGCTCTCCACCTTCTTCTTGAGACAGGGTCTCCCTGAGTCTAAGAACTAGTCCAGCAGCCAGCAAATTTACCAGATCTTCCTATCTATTCCCAGCACTCCTACAGTGGCACTAGGGTTAGAGGCTTAAAGTACGTCCATGATCTGCTTTTAGGTAGCTGTTAGATCCAAATTCTGGTCCTCATGATTTTGCAGCAAAAGTGCACACATACTGAGAGCCTGGGGGTGGCACAGCTCAGAAGTAAAGGGATCCTGGTAGTCGGGAGCCAGGGAATACTAAGTGCTACAGCTCGGGTGGAAGAGTGCAGGCCATGGTAAGCGTAGCAGCTTACATCCCTGCTCTAGGGAAGGTTTCCACAAAGTGACAGTTCTGCTCCAGCAGGAGAGGGCTTCCCTAGCGAAGTTGTTACAACCCTGCTCTGCTAATGGAAGGCTTCCCTCCTACAAGAGTTACAGCCCTGCTCCATCCCTCTTCTGACTTTTCTGGCTAAGTCAGAACAAGCACTGCTAATGGAAGACTTGCCAAGCCAAAGTCCCACAGCGTCTATGCTCAGGCAAAAGAAGGTCTTCACCCAAACTTTGTTCAACAGAATCCAGGAGAGTGACTGCCTCTACCATGGTGAAAGAAGAACCACCAACTGAACAGGCGCAGGCCTTATATAGGGCTTCTTAGGGGTGGAATTTTCCCAGGGAGAAGGAGGATTGGCTAGTTTTCCCCTGCTCAGGGATTGGTTAGTTTAGTTGGTCTGGGGCAGAGATGGTTGATCTCAGAGCCAAAGTGTGTTTCTTTCACTGGCCTTTTTAAGCTCTGGGGCAGGGTATATTTCTTTTACTGACTCTGATTCTAGGGACAAAGTATGTTTCTTTGGCACTGTTTTCAGAGTCAGGGTGCATTTCTTTGGGTGTGGGTGAAAGACCCCAACCCTAAAAATTAAGGACACCCATATAGGAAGGCACTGAGATAAACAAGCTTGTTACTTGAACCCTAGTCAGTTCCCCTACCTCCCACCCACTAGGAAACCAACTAGTTGCCAAAACAGGTTGCAGCTGGAGCACTCAGTTAAGAAAAACATGTGTAGGTGGGACTATGTTAATTTTGCCCTTGTTGTAACCCTGGTTCAATAGTCTAGACCAATCCTGCATGTTATATGATAATTCATGTTAAACCTGTGGTTTTTGCCTTTAAAAACTTGTTTGCTGGGATGCTCAGTGTGCTCAGTCTCCCCAGGGCTGCAGCACCCGATTGTAATAAATCTCTTGCTTGTTGCAGCTGACAGCCTGGTTATTGAGTCTGGGGGCACTCCGTTGAATACCTCCACCTTGAGGGTCTTTCATTTGGAGGGGGAACCCGGATTGGAGACCCCCCAACCCAATTCCAGAATCCATCAGGAGGTAAATATGTAAGTCTGGTGCCAGTATCTATACCATACGGCTCTGTATTGGAGTCACAAAGGGGGTTGATGAACCCGAGAACTCTCTGACTCTTAATCCTGGAGGACGCTCCAAGGATTGTTTGGGTGAGGGGGGACGAGCAGGCCATCCTCCTTCCCGGAGAATGGGGATTTTCTTCACCGCCTCTGAATCTTTGCTTTCCGGTTTTTTTTCCGTGCCGCCAGGCTTCTGGTCTGTTTTGTCTGTCTCTGTTTTGTTTTGTGTCTGTCTTATGTCTGTCTTATTTTATGTTCGTTGCACCTGCGATGGGACAAACTGTAACCACCCCCTTAAGTTTGACTCTAGATCATTGGAAAGAAGTTCAGGACTGAGTCAGCAATCAGTCAAAGTCAAAAGGAAGAAATGGAAAACTCTCTGCAGTTCCGAATGGCCAGCCTTCAATGTGGGATGGCCACGGGACGGGACTTTTAACTTTGATGTTATTTTACAGGTTAAAGAGAAAGTGCTCAGTTCTGGCCCCCATGGACATCCTGACCAGGTGGCTTACATTGTGACCTGGGAAAGCCTGGTGTATGACCCGCTGTCCTGGGTTGCGCCCTTCGTTACCAAGAAGACCTTACTCCAACCTCTTACCCCCACACCCTCGGCACCACTACCGCTGCCCCTTGGTTCCCGTCCTCCCTCTTCTTGTCTCTATCCTGTTTTAGAAAAAGAAACCTTAAAGCCAAAGCCAGTGTTGCCGGCGAATGAGGAAGTCTTTATTGATCTCCTCGCAGAAGATCCCCTGCCTTACCAGTCACCCCGACACCAGCCGGCACCTGCAATGGAGGCAGAGGCGGCAGCCGCACCTCTTCCTGCTGCCAGACAGCCACCTAACCCAGACAATACCTCCCCCTCCCCCCCCAGACGCCGGAGCCTTCACCGGTTGCTTCTCGCTTGAGAGGGAGGCAGGAGGAAAGGGGGATAGGAGCCAGGTTTTTCCCTTGATGGCTACAGGTGGGCCAGGGGAACAAATTTTTCAATATTGGCCATTCTCGGCCTCAGACCTCTACAATTGGAAGACTCATAACCCCCCATTTTCCAAAGATCCAGTGGCACTCACTGGACTCATTGAGTCTATCCTCCTAACTCATCAGCCCACTTGGGATGATTGTCAGCAACTTTTACAGGCCTTACTAATGTCGGAGGAGAGACAAAGAGTCATCTTAGAGGTCAGGAAAAATGTTCCGGGCGACAACGGGGCCCCGACTCAACTGCCGAATGAGATCAATGCAGCATTCCCTCTCACCCACCAAACTGGGATCACAACACCCCTGCCGGTAGGGAGCAACTCCGTCTTTATTGCCAGATTCTCCTTGCGGGCCTCATAGCTGCAGGGAGACATCCCACAAATTTGGCTCAGGTAAGAGCAGTTACATAAGGTCCTGAGGAGACACCAGCAGCCTTCCTGGATCGCCTTATGGAGCCTACCGTATGTATACCCCCTTTGATCCCAATAGTCCAGATCATAAGGGAAACGTGCCATGGCGTTCATAGGGCAGTCGGCTCCAGATATCAGAAATAAGTTACAGAGATTGGAAGGGTTGCAAGATTACACCCTACAGGACTTAATGAAAGAGGCAGAAAAGATATATAATAAAAGAGAGACTCCAGAAGAAATGGAAGAAAGGATCAGAAAGTTGCAGGAGGAGAGGGAGGACAGGATAAAAAAAGAACAGGAAGAAAGGAAAAAGAGAGGGACAAGAAAAGATCCAAAGAATTAAGCAGAATTTTGGCCACCGTAGTACAGCCTAGGCCAGAGACAGGGAGGAGAGGCAGACCTGGAGACAATTCGTGCCCCCGGGTAGACTGGGACCAATGTGCCTACTGCAAAGAGAAAAGACATTGGGTCAAGGATTGTCCAAAGCACCCTCGGGGACCTAGGCAGGATCAGAAGCCCAGGATCCTGGCCTTGGAAGAAGATTAGGGAAGTCAGGGCCAGGAGCAGCCCCCCCCCCAGCCCCGGATAACTGTAAGCGTAGGGGGGCACCCTGTCACCTTTCTAGTTGACACGGGAGCTCAACACTCAGTCCTCACCGACACTCGAGGACCACTGAGTAAGAAATCCGCCTGAGTGCAAGGAGTGACTGGAGGGAAGCTCTACAAATGGACAACTGAAAGAAAGGTGCACTTGGCCTCAGATACCGTCACCCATTTGTTCCTTCATGTTCCTGATTGCCCATACCCACTGCTTCGACAAGACCTCCTCACTAAGGTAGGAGCACAAATTCAGTTTTATAAACAAGGGGCTTCTGTCTCAGGGCCTACAGGGCAACCCCTCCAAATATTAACCCTGAAGTTAGAGGATGAACATAGACTGTTTTCAGAAGAGGAAGCCTCTCTTGGAATAGACCCCATCTGGCTTAAGGACTATACTCAGGCATGGGCAGAAACAGGTGGGATGGCGCTAGCCGCACACCAAGCGCCCATCCTAGTGACTCTAAAACCCACAGCCCAGCCTGTTTCTATAAAACAATATCCCATGCCAGATGAAGCTCATCAGGGTATCTGCCCTCACATACGGCGTCTGCTTAAATTGGGCATCCTGAAACCTTGTAGGTCCCCCTGGAATACGTCATTACTCCCTGTGAAGAAGCCAGGCACGGGGGACTATCGGCCAGTACAGGACTTAAGAGAGGTTAATAAGCGGGTAGAAGATATCCATCCGACAGTGCCAAATCCTTATAACTTGTTGAGCACCTTACCTCCTACCCATGTCTGGTATACAGTGTTGGACTTAAAGGATGCATTTTTCTGCCTGAAACTGAGCCCTCAGAGTCAGCCCCTCTTTGCCTTTGAATGGAATGACCCTGAAGACAGGACAATTAACATGGACTAGACTGCCTCAGGGTTTTAAGAACAGCCCCACTTTAATTGATGAGGCCCTACATCAGGACTTGGCCATGTACCGCCAGTTGCACCCTCACTTGATGCTTCTGCAATATGTAGAGTTCCTGCTCTTGGCAGCTCCAGATAAAGATAGATGCATACAGGGTACTAAAGACTTATTAAGAACTCTGGGTGGATTAGAGTACCGAGCTTCAGCAAAAAAGGCTCAAATCTGTAAGACTGGAGTCACTTATTTGGGATACAAGTTGGAAAATGGACAGAGATGGTTAACTGAGGCCCGCAAACAGGCAGCAGCCCTAATCGCAGCCCAAAAAAACCCTCGACAGGTCAGAGAGTTTTTAGGCACTGCCGTATTCTGCAGACTCTGGATCCCAGGATTTGGGGAGATGGCAGCTCCATTGTACCCCCTGACCAAGCAAGGCACCCTATTCACTTGGGGCCCTGAGCAGGAGGAAGCCTTCTCAAAAATTAAAAAGGCACTCCTCAGCGCCCCGGCGCTGGGACTGCCAGATGTGACCAAGCCATTTGAACTGTTTGTCGATGAGAGACAGGGAATAGCCAAGGGTGTTTTGACTCAGAGACTGGGTCCTTGGAGGAGGCCGGTTGCCTATCTATCTAAGAAACTAGACAATGTTGCTGCTGGATGGGCACCCTGTCTCTGAATGGTGGCTGCTATTGCCACCCTGGTTAAAGACTCTAATAAGTTAACCCTGGGGCAGCCTCTCACAGTGATAGCTCCTCATGCGATAGAGACAATCGTCCGACAGCCTCCAGATCGATGGCTCTCCAATGCCCGAATGCTGCACTACCAGTCACTCACTACTCTTGGACAATGAGAGGGTGCAATTTGGAGCACCCACCTCACTCAACCCAGCTACACTTCTCCCAGAACCAGAGGCAAGTACTTCCCATGATTGTCAACAGATTCTACCTGAAGTCCATGGGACAAGGGAAGATCTCCAAGATATCCCCCTTCCCGACATGGAGATGACCTGGTTCACGGATGGAAGCAGCTATATGCTGAATGGAGAACAGAAAGCAGGAGCAGCTGTAGTCGATGGTGGAACTGACACTGTCATTTGGGCCAGCGCGCTGCTGCCAGGTACCTCAGCCCAGAAAGCAGAACTCATAGCTTTGATCCGAGCTCTGGAAATGGCTGAAGGTAAGAGAATCAACATTTACACTGACAGTAGATATACCTTTGCCATGACCCATGTCCATGGGGAAATATACAAAAGGAGGGGACTGCTGACCTCAGAAGGGAAAGAAATAAAAAACAAACGAGATACTGGCATTATTAAAAGCCCTATTTTTACCTAAGAAACTGAGCATAATTCATTGCCTGGGCCACCAGAAAGGAGACTCATTAGTTGCCAAAGGAAATTGCTTAGCAGACGAAACTGCTAAGCAAGCGGCTCTGGGGTCACAAATACTGACTGTCACTGCTCCCGAGACTAAGGGGAATGCGGGCTCTGGCACCAATGATTATGATGAGACTGATTTGAACATTATCCAAAAACTTGGGGCAGATTATGACCATGACCATTGTCGATGGTTATACCGTGGAAAAACCCATCTTGCCACAGAAAATGGTTAAGGAACTGTTATTCTATTTGCATAAGTTTACCCACCTGAGTGCTAAGAAAATGTCAGTCCTATTAGATCAGGAAGACGCCTTCTACCATATACCAAAAAGAGACTTATTGATTCACCAAATCACTGACCGGTGCAAGGCCTGTGCTCATGTCAACACTGGGAAAACATCTCTTCACAAAGGAACTTGCATGAGGGGACACAGACCTGGAGTCCACTGGGAAATTGATTTCACCGAAATAAAACCCGGACTTTATAATAACAGATATCTGTTAGTTTTTATAGACACCTTTTCCAGATGGCCAGAAGCATTCCCAACGAAGAAAGAAACTGCTCAAGTCGTGGTAAAAAAAACAAAAAAAAACCTGTTGGAAGAAGTTTTCCCCAGGTATGGTCTACCCAGGGTTCTGGGGTCAGATAATGGGCCCGCGTTGTCTCCCAGGTAAGTCAGCTGGTGGCCAAGTTACTGGGGATAAATTGAAAGTTGCATTGTGCCTACAGATCCCAAAGCTCAGGTCAGGTAGAAAGAATGAATAGAACAATTAAAGAGGCCTTAACTAAATTGACGCTGGAGACTGGCACTAGAGACTGGGTCCAACTCTTACCACTAGCCCTATATCGGGCCAGGAAGAGTCCCGGGCTACATGGGTTAACTCCCTTTGAAATAATCTATGACAGCCCACCACCAGCCATAACTTTCTTTGACTTTGATATCTCTGCTTATGCCGCCTCTCCCTCCATGCAGGCCCATCTGCAAGCCTTGCAGTTGGTGCAGTGTGAAATCTGGAAGCCCTTAGCAGCTGCCTATAAGGACACTGGGCTGCCATCCTGCCCACACCTGTTCCAGATCAGAGACTCTGTCCTCGTTCGAAGGCACCAGACTAAGAACCTCGAACCTCGCTGGAAGGGACCATACACTGTGCTTCTCACCACTCCAACAGCACTCAAGGTAGATGGGATGGCTGCTTGGGTGAAAGCAGCACCTCGGAGCGACTCTTCCCCACAGCAGGCACCAGAATGGAAACTCCAACGTTCACAAAACCCACTAAAGATAAGACTTGTCCGTTCATAATATTATTGCTTGTTTGCCTTTGGGGACAAATTTGGTCTCGGGAAAATTAACAAGGAAAGCCCCCACCGAGTCCAACACACCTGCAAACAGCCTAGTCCACACCGGCTAACCCTACCACAGGTAGAAGGATGGGGCCTATATTTAGGCAAGGTACCTCCCAGTCACCAGCCCCTATGTAACACCACCTTGCAGGTCAGCTCAGGTGACTACTATCTAGTCCCTCCGGATGGGACTTGGTGGATTTGTAATACAGGATTGATTCCCTGTGTATATGCCTCTGTGCTAAACCTATCTGAGGATTATTGTGTCCTAGTACAACTTATGCCCAAAATCCTTTATCACCCCGAGGGAACCCTCCTGGATGTTTATGAACATAAGGACAGGATAAAAAGAGAACCAGTCACTATGACCTTGGCTATTCTGCTAGGAGTTGGTGGAATAGCCGCTGTAATAGATACAAGGGCTGCGGCATTAATACAAGGAAATCACCAAATAGCTCAATTATAGGCAGCCATAACTCAGGACATCAAAGCACTTGAAGGAGCAATCTTCTTGCTTGAGGAGTCCTTGACCTCCCTTAGCGAGGTGGTTTTACAGAGCAGAAAGGGCCTAGATCTGTTATTCCTTAAAGAAGGAGGATTATGCACAGCCTTGGGTGAGGAATGTTGTTTTTATATGGACAATTCTGGGGTAGTTAAAGACTCCATGGCAAAATTGAGGGAAAGACTCACCAAAAGACAAAAGGAATGGGAATCTCAACAGGGATGGTTCGAGGGATGGTTTGATAGATCTCCCTGGATGACCACCCTTATATCAACCATCATGGGTCCCTTGCTTTTATTATTACTTTTACTTACCTTTGGTCCTTGCATTTTAAATCGTTTACTGCAATTTATAAAAGATAGGTTGTCTAGCGTGCAAGCTCTAGTATTGACCCAGCAATACCAAATTCTAAAACAACAAGAGTCACAAATATAATCTGATCGGATGGTTTCAAGATTAAAACCATGATATAAAAACAGGGGGGATGAAAGACCCCAACCCTAAAAATTAAGGACACCCATATAGGAAGGCACTGAGATAAACATGTTTGTCTGTTACTCGAGCCCTAGTCAGTTCCCCTATCCCCACCCACTAGGAAACTAACTGGTTGCAAACAGGTTGCAGCTGGAGCACTCAGTTAAGAAAAACAAGAGTAGGTGGGGCTATGTTAATTTTGCCCTTGTTGTAACCCTGGTTTGATAGTCTAGACCAATCCTGGATGTTATATGATAATTCATGTTAAACTTGTGGTTTTTGCCTTTAAAAATTTGTTTGCTGGGATGCTCAGTGTGCTTAGTCTCCCGAGGGCTCCAGCACCCGGTTGTACAATCGAGAAATAAACCTCTTGCTTGTTGCAGCTGACGGCCTGGTTATTGAGTCTGGGGGCACTCCATTGAAGACCTCCACCTTGAGGGTCTTTCATGGGTTGAGGCTAAAACATTTCTTTCACTGACTAGGGTCTCAGAACCAGTGTGGGTTTCAGAGCCAGGGTGGGTTTCTTAGGCTGGCCCTTTTACCCTACACCGCTTCTTCACACACACACACCAGCCCTTCTTTTGAGGCATATTTGTTTCCATGTAGTTCTTGCTAGCACGGAACTCACTACATAGAAGCTGGCCTCAAATTCACAGAAATACATCTGCGTCTTCCTCGCAGGTACTGGGATTGAAGGCTCACGCTACGACGACCGGTCATGTTTGTTTTGAAGCAAGGTCTCACTCTGGCCTAAAAGGAACTGGGACTCACTCTTTAGCCCAGGCTGATCTAGGTTCCTACCGCGAGCCACTACTCCCGGTCCTCAGGCAAGATAAATATATAGAAGATATAGAAGGCTATGCTGTAAAACTCAGTCGCTAGATTGAGCCCCTAACACTTTGGTTAAATATGTCCAGTTTTTGAAGATCACCCCCAAATTGGGTAGTGACTGTACTTTACACACCCTGACAGGCCGCAAAACATGCTGGGCTTAGTAGTCTTTTTTTCTAAGACCAATCACAACGCCGCCTTCCGCACACAGCCTTAACGCAGCCGGAGGGGCGAGGCGCATATCCAATCGGAGGGTTGTAACGTGGCAGACACCCGCAGCCCCGCCCGCGGCGGCTCCTACCACTCGGTGTGGCGGCGCAGGGGGATCGTGGCCCGCTCCTCGCGCTGCGAGGCCTCCCGCAGGCCCAGGTTCACCCCCACGCCCGGGCGGCAACGCGCGTACACCGCGTGTCCACACCCTTTTCCGGTCCGGGCTCCCGCGACCGCTCCCGCTGCTGCCTGTGGATGCTGCGCCTCTCGGAGCGCAACATGAAGGTGCTTTTTGCCGCCGCTCTCATCGTGGGCTCCGTCGTCTTCCTTTTGCTGCCTGGACCCTCCGTGGCCAACGATAAGAAGAAAGGACCCAAAGTCACAGTCCAGGTCTGGGCTCTTCTCACCCGGCGGGGCCTGCCTTCCGCCGCTTGCGATCCGGTCCCGGCCTAATCTGGTCTGGCTCAGTAGTTCCAACCTGAGCGCCCTTGTCCTGGTTCATCCATCCTTGGTTCGGCTATGACCTCTTGGAACCAGGCTCGCCCTACCCACTCAAACTAAAGAATGACCCTGACTCCCCCAGCCTCGGCCCTGATCTAGGATGCTCAGCTGCGGACAGCCTCAAGGAGGCCCCTTTGCACATACTATGTCGTACTCTTCTTTTACTGTGACCACATCCAGCTTACCGTGCTTTGTAGCAAGCACAGAATATATAGTTAAGCTTGCAAGCATAGTGATCTCTATGTATTTTCTCCTTTTAATGTCAGTTTCTATAATCTGGAGTCATTGTAAGAGCACAGATTGCTATTCTGTAGTCTGAGAACGTAAACTTCCTTTAAAATGTTACAGTATTGACTTGCTGGGGAGAGGGACTCATACTTGCCACAGTGCAACTGTTAAGGTCAAAAGACAACTTGCAGGAGTCGATTCTCGGTATTTTCATCATGTGGGTCTCAGAACTTAAAGCTTGGCTGCAACCATATTTACCCATTAAGCCATCTGGCCAGCCTGTAGTCATTTCTTTTGGGGTGGGGGTAGGGTGATTAATGTAGCAAACCAAGTGTTGTGGCATGTGTCTGTAATCCCAGACACTTGGGAGGAATACAGTTTAGCAAGGCCCTGTCTCAGAATATTTATTACTGGGATTATTTGCTCAGTGGTAGAGCACTTGCCTGCCTATAGTGGACAAGACCATTTTGTCAGTCCCTAGTATTGGTTTGGGGAAGTCTAGAGCTTTCATTATTGTGAGCCGCCATCTGGGTGCTGAGAAATGAAGCTGTGTTCTCTGAAAAAGCAGTGGATGCTCTTAATAACTGAGCCTTTTGTCCAGCCTATACATTTGATTTGTACAGAGGTTTGCCACTGCCAGAATCAGACTTAGCTCAGCTTTAGGGCTTTAGCCACAGCTCTCTCTCTCATCAGGGTAATTTGTTGGGCCTTTCCTTCTCTACCAAGGCCCTTTAAAAGGCTAAGCTTGGATTGTTCATTTTCCTTAGGTATACTTTGATCTCCAAATTGGAGATGAGCCTGTAGGCCGAGTGGTCTTTGGACTCTTTGGAAAGACTGTTCCAAAAACAGTGGATAATTTTGTAGCCTTAGCTACAGGAGAGGTAAGTGGCTGGTGCAAAGGTAAGCAGCTCCACATCGTAGGGGTGGAAGCAGGTGGGACTGCAGACTGGCCCATCTTCCACAGGAACTGACACCAGCTTCACTAGCTGGCTTACCCGAGGACCAGATTGTGTGTGTTGAGAATTAAGGGGTTCAGCCGAGTGGTGGTGGTGCCCACCTTTAATCCCAGCACTTGGGAGACATGGGCAGGAGGATGTCTGAGTTTGAGGCCAGCCTGGTCTACAGAGTGAGTTCCAGGACACCCAGAGCTAGAGAAAAGAAATCTGTCTCAAAAAAAATAAAATAAAATAAAGGGTCCAGTTTGTTTGTTCTTAACTTTTGCAGAAGGCCCTGGTGCTGCTGAGTTACTCAACGCCTCAGTGCCCGCATTTGGGCACTACACAAAGATTGAGTTGGTTCTTCCAGCCCCTGCTGTTTTGTGCAACTGCTCACAGCACATAATCCAAGGTGCTAAAACTGGCAGCCTCACAGTTAAGGGAGCTGTGAGAACATAGACAAACATGGTATTATTTGACTGTAATGTTTGAAGACTGATATTTAACATCTGAATTTATTTGAATGTTCTTAGACCACATGATACAACTGCTATTGGGATAATAAGTTATCAAATTTTTAAAAAGAAAAAAGGGTCCAAAGGACTTGACCCTAGAACATGGCACAGAATTTTTAAAAAAATGTATATTCTATTTAATGAAATCTGTATTTTAAGTTCTTCGCCCATTTTGTTTTGTTTTTTCCTGAGACAGTGTCTGTATAGCCCCTGGCTGACTTTGAACTTGATACGTAGCTAGGGGTGACCTTGAGCTTCTGATCCTCCTGCTCCTACCTCCCCAGCGCTGGGATCCCAGGTATGCAAACCATGCTCAGTGTATACAGTGCCCAGGGTAGAGCCCAGGAGGTTGGTCATGTTAGGACAAACACTCTGCCAGCTGAGATGTATCCCCAGACCTTGCACTTGTTCTTAGGACGAGAAGAACAGAAGGAAAAGGTATTGCATGACTATGGGTCACTTCGTTCACGAATTGCATAAGGGCAGAGGCTAGGGATCTGGTCTTTTCCAGGTGTGCATGCTTTGTGTTTGACCTGCAATACATACTACATACATGCCTAATATATTAGAACTGTAGGTGAGTTTCTACGGGGCCTGTTTGACATCTGCTTAATGCTTCGTGCTACCTCCTTGTCTTCTCCTCCCTTTTTCCAGAAAGGATTTGGCTACAAAAACAGCAAATTCCATCGTGTCATCAAGGACTTCATGATCCAGGGTGGAGACTTCACCAGGGGAGATGGCACAGGAGGTAACTTCAGATCCTCTGAACAGAGGCGTTTAAACAGGCATTTCCTGTCCTGACTGCCCAGTCCCAAATAATTGACTCACAGGCTTACTATTACTTATAGTGCTCAACTGGTAACTCAGGCTTGTTACTAGCTAACTCTTACATCTAAATTAACCCGCATTTCTGTTTATGTTTTGTCGTGTGGCTAATGACACATCCTGCTTGCTCGGCTGGCTGGTATCTCTCCTGACTCCTCCCTTCTTCACATCATTCTCAGTCTGATCACCCCGCCTCTTGTTTTTGCCTGGCTATTTTTTTCTTTTTTTGTATTTTTGCTCACTGTTTTATTAACAGTAAGCATAATCCACTACAAAGGAGTCTTGACATCATAGTGTCCAAGGTGGGGTGGCCAGACTGCTTTGGTTAGTTAGACAAGGCATCTTCTTTTGCTCGCTGCAGAGACTGACCTCTCTCCTACATCAAGATTAGCTGTACCCTTCTTTGGAAAGGGAACCGAGTACAAAGGAGAGGGAGGTGGGAGTCAGGTAGGCTTGTGCCGCACATGCTGGTGCCTGTATTACATATATACGCACAAAGAGATAAATTAAAAAGGCCAGTGGGTAAAAGTACTTGCTGCCAAGCCTGATGACCTGAGTTTGATTCCTGGGTCTCAGACAGTAAAAGAAGAGAACAGACATCTGCAGGGTACCCTCTGACTGCACATGCACAGTGACATGAGCACGTGTACCTGTACACATACACAGACTAAAAATCCAGGGGCTGGAGGGAAGACTCGCTTGGTTAAGATGGCTCTTGCAGGGGACCTGGGGTCCCTTGTGAGATGGTGAACTGTTTGTAGTTGTAGCTCCATCCAGGGAATCTGACAGCCTTTCTCGTCTCCTCAGGCACACGCACAGTGCAAAGATGTGCATGCAGGCAAAGCAGCCTTATACTCAAAAACAACAAAAGCTGAGTGTGGTAATGTATGCTTTTAATCTCAGCACTTGGAAGGAAGGCAGAGAGTGATGGATCTCTGAGTTCAGGCCAGCTTGGTCTTACAGAGTGAGTTCCAGGACAGCCAGGGCAACACAGAGAATCCCTATCTCAGGGAGAAAAAAAAAAAAACTCATGAGCTTGGAACTTAACCATTTGTAAGGCAGCTGGATGGAAGTTCTGGGATAGATTATGATTTATGCTACTGTCATAAAGACTAAAATACAAATTTCTTTTTTTTTTTTTTTTTTTTTTTTT
>JAQHUG010000010.1:5347794-5364426 GCA_028555095.1 Dicrostonyx torquatus
ACTACCCTCACAGGAGTGAAGGTAGCCAGTCACAAGGTTCTGTGCCAGTTGGCCCCAGTGCTTCCATCTGAGGGAGTGGACCCACACCCTCTCACATTCCACAGGCCTGTTTTTTATATCAAACTCGTATCAGTGCTGATCAATAAAAAAAAAGTGGGTTTTCTTTTTTTATAACTTAGGTGTGGGCTTTGAGGGTGTATATATAGCACCTGTCCGAGTGTACATCCCAGCATGTCTAGGACTCTTATGTGGAGAAAGGTGCATCCCCCTTCCTTGGGCTGCTTTCGTAAGCCTGTGCCTAGGTGGTACCCACTGGTCATCAGGCTGAGGCTACCTAGCTACTGTGCGCAGCTTCTGCCACTTGCCAGACTGAGCTAGGAAATCCACCTGAATCTTCTCAGCCTATGCCTGAAATTACCTTATGCTCTTTTTTATCTTGATTTTGCCTTGGCCCCTGGGCAAGTCTGCCAACTGCAGCTGTCAGTGCACTCCAAGTTCAGAGCCTTAAGTGGGGCTGGGCACAGCTGAGCCTCGGCTAGAGGGTGTATAGTTACACCCTGAAGCTAGTCCAAGGGTCGACCCAGTTTCTTATATGGAACTCCTAGGACTGAGGCACATAACTGTCCTGACAGGTGACCCAAAGACTGGGCTAGTCAGGGCATTCATTGGTGATGGAGCAGGATGACGGTTAGCCTTTGGCCGGGCTAGTGCTGAAGCCATAGAGACCCTGGAGGACACCATCCACCACCACTTCTGGGAGAGGTTCTGTGGGAGAAAAGGTGAAGGAGAGGGAGCTAACATATGATGGGCCTGGCCTTGGGTTTACAGCACTCTGAGCTGCCCACAGGCTCAGCTGTCTACCCAACGGGTTGCACTGTTTGCTTTCCCCAGCCTACATTCTGTTCATATTAGCTTTGGAGGACAGGCCACAGGGGAACGGAGACCCAGTGAACCAACTGGATTACACTAGCTTCTATGAAGTAGGTTACAAAGCAGGTTATAGGAGCTGATGTCTCACCTGGGGGAGGGGTGTAAATGTAGGGGTCCATACAGAAGCCAATGACGGGCCGGTGGTGCAGCTGTGAGCTGTGAGGGAGGAAGAAAGTTGTGAGTCATGAGATTGGAGATGTGAACCAAAATCAGCAGGGACCCACCGGCAAAGGAAAGGAAGGAACTAGGAGACAGGTTACTGGCCTGCCTCCTAGCATGTAGCCACCAGGGGGCAGCAGGCACTTAGGGCACGACTTAGACTTGCCTGTTGTCACTAGGCAGGAATTCCCTCAGGGTGCTGAAAAGAAGAGAAACACTGTAAGCTGCTTGAGGATACCCAGGGGACTGTTGCTTCTATTTTGTAACAAGCCCAGTTCCGGAGATGGAGGCAGCTGGAGTAATCAAAGCTGTCCAAAACCCAGTCCCTCCACCAGGGTCAAGAAAGAAAGTTGGTGCGGGAGGCTACGTATCAGACCAGAGCCCAGCATTTGAATGAAGAAAGCTTGTTCCTCAGGACCCTTTCACAGCCACTTGCTGCTGAGAGCCCTCGCCACACCCCATTAGGGGCCATCCTTGCCTCCAGCTGCTGGCCTTGGAGTCTGTGGGGAAGTGGCGAAGCCTCAGGAATTCCAATAACTCTTTGGGCACATCCTGATTCAGGTACAGGATGCCCTACAGAGGAAGACAGGAAGCCTGTAATCAGACACAGCTACTAATTACACAACCCATTGCAAACACATTTGAGAACCTTTGTTCCAAAATAATTAAGAATTTCAAGGCAGTAGAAGCAAGTATTAGTCCAAGCTTCAGGGTCATTCTGGGGAACGACTGGACTGCAAAGGCTAGCCTCATAAAGGGGGCCTGTCACTGTTGGAGGAATGTGTCCACACACACCTCATGAAGATAACAGAGTCTTACTCTAGGGCTGCCGGATCTTGAAGGATCCACTTGTTGGTTATTCAAAACTTGCAGTAATCCAGATATAAACGTGTACTCACTATTATTCAGAAAAATAGAGCTTGGGGTGGTAAATAATCTCAAGTTGTGGGCCCCCACATCACTATCTGGGTCACCCCTGGTCCCTGAGGCTAGGAGCAACCAAGTGTCCTATGCACACCTGGATATAGGTCTCCAAGCCCTGCCGGCGCTGTTCCAATCCTCTGGTCCTCCAGTTGGGCAGGCGTTTTGAGGGAAAGTCAGGCACTTTGTACCGTTTCTTGATCTGTCATCAGTTACGGAGGTGAGATCCCAGCAAAGCCCTCAAGCCCATTCCACCTAGCTGATGCGTCTCCAGCCCTCCCTCTATGCCTTTAAGCTCTAACCTGGGACTGCCGGTGAGAGGTGGTTGGGACAGAAGTGACGTGCCCAAAAGTAGAAAGGACGTACGCAGACAAGGTCAGTCTAAGCAGGGATCCAGCCACTGCGCCCTCCCCGCAAGGGGCCCTGCAGCCCTTGGGTAGTTGCCCATGATCTGTACCCTCCCGGGACTGGGACAGTAATGGGGGTGGGCAACCAGAAGCTGGGACCGGATTCCTTTCGCCTGAACCCAGGGGATTGGCCTGGAGCCGGATTGGTGAGGTGGGCGCCACCCACTCACCCGCTTGTGTAGAGCGTGGAACTCGCTGTATCTCCTCGGCACAGTGTGTCTGCGTCCGCTGTACAGCACCTCGACTTGGAACACCTAGCGGGCAGAGGAGTGCGGGCGGCTGGCCTAAATGTTGCGGCATGACCCGCGCCCACTTTCTGGCGTTCAAAAGGGACAAAGACGACTTGACGTGTGGCCGCTCAGGGAAATCCCTCCCGCACCCCACATACACCTGAAAGAAAAGGCTAACGGGCCCGCCCCTCTGCTCCACAGGATCCCACTAGAGCCCAGATCATCATCGAGGGGCTGGCAAAGCCAGTAACCCCGAACCTTTGCGATGGACGTCCTAGCCCGGAATCTTTGGTCCCTTTTGCGCTCGTCGAGGGGATGGATATTCGGTGGATCCCCACGCGCACCCTCTATCCATTGCTCACCATGTGGCCTTTCTCTGGGCTCTGCTTGGACTCTTCGGCCTCGGGCCCCACCGAGGGGATGTGAACTTCCAGCATCCGCGCCCTGACCGCGCCGCAGCCTCTCCTTGATTGCGCGCTAAGGCACCCGAACTCCCTAAAGCAGCCGTCCGAGGCCACCCCGCCCTTGGACTCCAGGCCCTGCCCCCGGCTGTAGGCCCCGCCCCATTTTCAGGTCCTTCGGGCTTAGGCTCCACCCTCTGATCCAGGACCCCGCCCTCGAGTCAGTAGGCCACGCCTTTCCCTCGAGTCCCTGGCTCGCCCCTCCCGAGGCGTTCCCTTGTTGCACTAAAGCTGAGGCGAAAAGATAACACCTTGGTCTAGAGAGGTCGTTAGCGGTGCCAGGAGGAGGAACCCTCCTCAGAGTCAACCGTTTGACAAATATTTCCCTAACGTCTACTGCCTGCCAGGTACGCAGCCGAGCAAAACTGTCACCTGATCTTTGTTGAGTGCCCTCGATTCTGAAGTGACAGATGAGGGCACAGGCAAGGTTCACGTCTGGGCGTCCACCCCAGGACTATCCTTGCTCTCAGGGAACCTGACCACCCAGTGGTCCCTGGTAGCGCTACGTAGAGACTCCAACTCAGTTTCTGGGCAAGGCTAGGTTCCTTTCTAGCTATGATGGGCACCCACAGACCCTTCATTTGCTCCAGTCATCCACCCATCCATCCTACCTTAGCATCCCTAACTTGCTTCAAGTTTGCGTGTTGGGAAGAGGCAATTTTAAAACCCAGGCTCATATTGAGGCCAGCCTGGTCTAGAGAGCGAGTTCCAGGACAGCCAGGCCCTGCAGAGAAACTGTCTCAAAAAACCAAACCCCAACCAATCAACCAAACAAAAATCCTACTACATTCCAAGAAAGACTAGCGGGATAGATAAGAGCAACCTGGAGCCACCACCGTGACCTCTCACAGTTCCTCTTCCTCACATCCTGCCCTTACCCACCTACCTTTATTATCTACCCATCACTGCCTACCCAACTCAGAAGAATCCCCTAAGGAAGCCCTTTTATTTATTGATTGATTTTAGACAAAGTGGGCTGAGTTGCTCATGCTGACTTTGAACTTCTGGTCTCTTAATTCTCTTGCCTCAGCCTCACAATTACACAGACCCACTCCTGTTTTGCAGATGTACAAAAAGTCCACAAAATTCCTGATATCCAGGTTGTGTAACTTTCAAAGCTGAGCCTGGTTTCTGTTGTTGTTGTTTGTTTGTTTGTTTGTTTTGTTTTTTGAGACTGGGTTTATCTTTGTGGTCTTGGCTGTCTTGGAACTCACTGAGCACCAGCCTTGAACTCTCAGAGACCTGCTCAGCTCTGCCCCCAAGTGCTGAGATTAAAGTCAGGCGTCACCACCACTGCCCGGCTCTAGCAGGATTTTAATACAGAACTCTCACTTCACGTGACAGAAATAGAAACGACCTCCATTTCTACCTCAACCCCATAACCCTCACTCAGCAATTCGGGAGCACAATGGTGCATATTCTGTTCTTAAACTGGGTTGTGAGTGATGGCTATTCTTAGCTGCCAACATGGCTACAGATGGAATGAACTAAACCTAAGCTGCTGGACACACTTGTGAGGGACCATTTGAGTGATGAAGACCCATCCGAAATCTGGCTACACTTTCGCATGGCAGCCGATGTAAAGGACATGGAAGAAGGAAGCTTTGACTTTTTGCTTGCGTGTCCTCGTTCTCATGGATCCTGCTGCACAGGCATGTCTTCATGGGCATTAGAGCCTACTTTGGGATCCCAATATTGCCTGACGACCAACCGAGACATCCAGCATCAGAGACTGTATAACTACTGGATTCTTGGACATTGTCAGTAGACAGCCATTGTTGGACTAGATGGGCCACAGCCTATAAGCCACTCTAATCACACATGCACACACACACACGCACACACACACACATGCACATGGCATGGGGAGGAATCCATCCTATAGGTTCTGGTCCCCTAGAGAACCCTAATACATTTCTGTAACTCTATGAGGATGTCTTGAAAATTCAGCAACAATACAAAGTTTCTGAATATGCAACAAATAAAAATTAATTCAAACTCCAGCAACCCCAAGGTCTGTCTGGCAGCCCTTGCCCATGTTGCACCCTGAGATGTCACTTCGGCCTTGGCCGTGAGCACAAGACATGCATACTTTGCCCTGTGCATGCTGCATGATGCCACACCATGCGCTGCCAACAAACCTTACCCGAAATGCTTCTGTTGTAATTTGAAATTATTATTACTATTAATGAGTTGCTGTGTTTTTAATATACAAACTTCTCTACTCTTATAAAAAACGTAGTGATTTGATTCAAAAACCAAAGACCTGGTATTTTCCTCTGCCCTTCTTACATGGCAGCATGCAAGTGTGTGCCCTGCTTGTTCTTTGCCAGTTTGACACAAGCTAGAGTCATCCTGGAAGAGGAACCTTAGAGACAAGGCCACCATCAGAGTGCCTGTAGATATGTCTGCATTTTCTGGATTCATGATTGACGCAGGAGGGCCCAGCCCACTTTGGATTGAGCCACCCCTGGACAGTGGTCAGGGGTGGTATAAGAAAGCTAACTGGCTGGATAGTAGTGGCACAAGTCTTAATCCCATCACTCAGGAGGCAGAAGCAGGCCTATCTTAGAGTTCAAGGCCAGCCTGGTCTACAGATCTAGTTCCAGGACAGCCAGAGCTACACAGAGAAACCCTGTCTTGAAAACACCAAACAAAAAACAAGACAGCAGACTGATAGCCAGATGTAGTGGCTCATACCTTTAACCCCAGCACTTGGGAGGCAGATGCATCCCAGTCTATATAGTAAATTCTAGGGCAGTCAAGACTACATAGAGAGACCCTGTCTCAAAACAAAACAAAACCAAGAAAAGAAAGCTTGAGGCCAGCCTCAACTACAGAGTGAGTTCCAGAGCAGCCAGGGCTACACAGAGAAACCCTGTCTTGGGGGAAACAAAGAAAGGTGTGGGGGCCTGTCTACAGAACTACTTCCAGGACAGGCTCCAAAGCTACAGAGAAACCCTGTCTCAAAAAACCAATACATATATATATACTGACCAAGTCATAGGGAACAAGCCAGCAAGTGGTGTTCCTCCATGCCTCTGCATCAGCTCCTGGCTCCAGAAGCAGGAGCAAGTGAATTTCTGTGAGTACAAGGCCAGCCTGGTCTACATGAGAAATTCCAGGACAGTCAGGGTTACATAGAGAAAGCCTTTCTCAAAAATCAAACAAAAGATTTGCATAAAAGTTTTACAAAATTGGGGAGATTTATAGAATGTTTGTATTCAGCAGGCTTAGCTACCTTTGACGGAAGAAAATTTTTCTCACATGGGTCAACGTGGTCTACACATGGCCAGTTAGGGTTACTTAATAATACCCTGTCTCAAAATGAAAACATTAATTAATTTCATCTTAGGATTAGGACAGAATTTATAACAATTTCTGAAATGGCCCTACACATATTTCCGCCACTTTGTTCTATGTATTTATGTGAAATGACGCTTACACCACTGATGATCAGAATATTTATCAACTCTGATAAACATTGATGATGACCTGTATCCTACAGCATCAAATATCCAGCAAGATGTCATCTTTTTTGCTGTAGAAATAAACAAGTACATTCATCCCATTGTTGTGCAAACTTACTTTCCTCTTTAATAAGCAGTAAAGTTACTGTGTGTACAAGGGATTCTTCTATACAGACTTCATACAATGGCAGCCCTGTGAAGGTGAAAAACCCTGCCTTTCAAGGCTCATACCTGGGAGGAGGTGTTGGGGTGGGCCAAGATCTTAAGGACTGAGGTTAGAAGACACCTTTCTCAGGCTAGTACAGAAGTGCTGTGCTGAGCACAACCTCACCAATACTGGGTCCTACATTCTCTTTCTCCAATCTTTGTGCACCAAGGCCCAGGAATCAGGAAGCTGACACTTCCCAGGTAGAGGTGGAGGTGTGGTCTCTGGAAGGGAAATGACCCACTAGGAGGAGAAGTGCTGCAGTTTCATTTCCTCTTTAGGATGTTGGTATCTGAACTGAACGGAGGGGCATTGAGTCTCTTTTACCTAGAGGGCCACCCCAGAGTTCAGAGAGTCATCCTGATGGCCTCTGTCTCTTGGCCTCGTTTCCTTGTCTCTCTCCTGGGAGGAAGACCCGTTCTCTACTTCAGAATACAAACTGCTCTCGGAGCGCCTGGGTCCCCACAGCACCCTGCTTTGGAGCTGAGACCCTCACTCCCTGCCACAGTCTACGATGGTTGACTCCAGTCCAACCCACACCACCCAGTTCACGGTCACTCCTTCCTGCCATGTACCAGAAGTTCTTCAAACTTCTGCATTCTTTCCTACCTGAAAGACACTTTCTCTTGACTCTGCTGGTGGATCTATGAGGCTTCCTTCCACATCGTTATGAATGCAGTTAGTCCAGGCTGTAATTGCTGTGTTTCGGTAGCATAGGAGAGGGAGAAGGGTCAGACACTTTTCCCTCACCACTGTCTTGGCTAGATTTTTGTTTGTTTGCTTGTTTTGTTTTTTTGTCTGTTTGGTTCGTTTTTCAAGGCATGGTTTCTCGTGTAACAGCTCTGGCTCTCCTGGAACTCTCTCTGTAGACCAGGCTGGCCTCGAATTCACAGAGACCCATCTCCCTCTGCCTCCCGAGTGCTGGGATTAAAGGACTATTGGCTAGTTTTTAGGTCAACTTGACACAGGAGTCATAAGCGAGGCGTGAGCATAAATTAAGAAAATGCCTCCAGTGCTCGCTTCGGCAGCACATATACTAAAATTGGAATGATACAGAGATGATTAGCATGGCCCCTGCGCAAGGATGACACGCAAATTCGTGAAGCGTTCCATATTTTTGCAACCACATGGTGGCTCACAACCATCTGTAATGAGGTCTGGTGCTTTCTTCTGGCCTGCAGGCATATACACACAGAATATTGTATGCATAATAAATAAATAAATATTAAAAAAAAGAAAGAAAAGAAAATGCCTCCAACTAGGGTGGTGGTGGTACATGACAAGCCATCTACAGTCAGGTGGTCCTGGGTTCTATAAGAAAACAGGCATAAACCTTTAATTCCAAAACAGGAGGCAGAGGCGGGCAGATCTCTGAGTTCAAGGCCAGCCTGGTCTACAGAGTGAGTTCCAGGACAGCCAAGGCTACTTATGGAAAAATCCTGTCTCGAAAAACAAAAGGGAAAGAAAAAGAAAGCAAGCAGGTAGAGCAGGCCGTAAGAGCAAGTTCAGAAGCTGCAGCTCCCCTCCATCCCTCTGCATCAGCTCCTGCCTCCAGGTCCTGCCACTTGAGTTCTCGCCCTGAGTTCCTGAGATGAGGAACAGTGATGTGGAAGTGCTTTGTGGGATGTCTCATTATCATCACCCAGACCCTGCAAGAGTCATGTTAATAACTCCTACAGCAAAAGAGAGGTTTGAGCTGCAATGATAGCTTAGTAATTGATAACCCTGATCTTCAGGAGGACCCAGGTTCAGTTCTCAGCATCCACACAGAAGCTCACAACTGTCTGTAACTCCATCTCTAGAGAATGTGATGACCTCTTTTGGCCTCCTCAGGTACTCACAGGAGCACAGGTGGACACATACACAAAAATAAATAAATATTTTTCAAATACTACCAACAATCTAATCAAAGGGTTTCTGTTTGTTTGTTTGTTTTTTGTTTTGTTTTGTTTTGTTTTTCTTTTTGAGACAGGGTTTCTCTGTGGCTTTGGAGCCTGTCCTGGAACTAGCTCTTGTAGACCAGGCTGGTCTCAAACTCACAGAGATCCACCTGCCTCTGCCTCCTGAGTGCTGGGATTAAAGGCGTGCGCCACCACCGCCCGGCCTAGTCAAAGTTTTATGTGACATATGCTTTAGAAGCAAAAGTCCAAAGATCCTGGGAAAACTTTGGGGGTGGGAAGACCAGGACTGTAGCTCAGTGGTATAGAGACCCTGAATTCAGTCTCTAGCACAACCAAGCAAAGAAAACCACTTGGTTTTATGCTTAGGTTTCATGAGGAAAGGACAGCTATAGCTATATGGAAATGAGATTTGACCAGAGGGTGTGATGTAACCACGAGCGATAAAGGAAGAAATGCAGCAGGGCCTGTCTGCTGAGATTCTCCTGTGTGTGCAGCCTCCCTCCTTTCCTGGGCGGGAAACAGGCCACTCAGGAATGAGGGCTTCCAGACTATAAGTAAGGGCACAGTAAAGGGACCACCCAAATGGCTGGTTTTTCTTGTAGATAAGAGAGAAAGAACATCCAGAGGCCTCTGGAAGAGTCCAGGGCAAAGAGGAAAAAGAACAGACATAGCCAGTGCCATCTGCCAGAGAAGCAAGAATAGCAGAGAGAACAGGGAGGGAAAGAATATTAGGGGCCGGGGAAAACCAGGAAAGCCTGTGAGCTGCAACAGCCTGGAGCTAGTGTAATGGAGGAGTGTGGAGGTGAGAAGGCTCAGGAGACTAGCACTGACTTTGGACCTGATGAGAATGACCTTTCTGGATTTGAAGATTAGCTGTAGGGGTGAGGAGCCTAGGCTGGCCTTGAACTCCCTAATACTGCAGTTACCACGTTTTGGCTGGGATGTCTGTGTTGTTGCTTAGTTTTCGTGTGTGTGTGTGTGGGGGGTTGCTAACTGTGCTTGGTGGAAGACAGAGGACAAAGTATACAGTCTGTCCTCCTCTTTCATATTTTACTTGGGTTCTGGAGACTGAACTCAGGTTGCCAGGTTGATGTCACTTTCACCCACTGAGTCACCTCACTGGCTATGGGTTCTGATGTTATACTTATAAATAACTTGGAAGAAGAGAAATTCTAGTTTCTGTGGCTCACTTCAGGGGACTAAGTAGGGCAAAGATGAGGGGGACTTTACTTCTAAGGCCCTTCCAGTACTCCCACCCCACCCCCACCCAGTTGAGTCCAGGACCATGCTAAACACAAATCTTACCACTGAGTTCCACGGTCCAGGTTCCTTACCTGGATGTACTAAGGCACCGTGGTTTGGGTATTCTGTTCTGGCGGGATCCCTAACACACAGAAATAAGTATCTGTTCCCTGAAAGACTGTGTGATGAACAGGTTGATGGGGCTATTGGATGAAGGCTATGGGGGTGAGGGGAGAGGACACACTGACGAGGGATTGCTGGAGGCTGAAGAAGCATACTGCAGGCAGGTGGAGAACAAAGTGTATCTTCCTCCCTTCGCTTCAGAGCTTCACTTGCTCTCTCTGTAGACTTGTGCATTTTATCCTTACTGAACTTTCAAATATTCTATTTTTAAAAATTGTATTGATTTACTGTGGGAGAGGGGTGTACAAGACACACAGGCGTTCAGAGGACTGCTTCAGGGAAGTCAGTTTTCTCCCTCCATCAATGTGGGACCCAGGGATTGAACTCAGATAGCTAGGTTTGGCAGCAAGCACCTTTACTGAACCAGGTTAGTAGGTATTTTCAAATCTGTGCTTTACAGCTGAGGTGTAAAAACATCTGTAGTAACATTTCTGCTCCTAGGTCCCCAGGATTCCACAGAACAAGAGTGCCGAGTCAAACGGAAAGCAAGAGGCTTGTGGTAGGTGTGGTGGCTTAAGTCTGAAATCCCAGCACTTGGCGGGTAGAGGCAGGAGTTATTCTTGGTTACATAGTGAGTTTCTAGCCAGTCCTTGGCTACGTGAGACCCTGTCTCACCCAACAGCAGCACCCCTACACACACACACTTCTTTGACCCAGAGGAACTACAATACACTGCAAGTTATGTGGATTCTTTTCCTCCAAAGAACATACATGCCATAATGTCAACACCAGAACAGTTCCTGCAAAGGACTTCGGCCATCGTGGCACGTGAACGATTCCTCTGTCCCAGACTTAGGTGATGCAAACCCCAAAGTGACTTCTGTCTAGACAGTCTGTTTGAAGGGCAGATCTTGTCCTTCTCCATCCCTATCTAGTACATGAAGTTCATTTCCAAATTTTGCAGTGGCAGTCACTTAAAAGCACTCAGCTACTTTTTAAAGTTTTGTGGCACTTTTATTTCTTTGTGTATACACAACTCAAGTGGTGAAGTTCTGGGCTCTCCTTCCACCAAGCAGGTCCCTGGGAATTAGGCTTAGTGGTGAGTGCCTTCACTGCTGAGACTCTTTTTCTTGGTTACATTAGAATCTTGTACTCCCTTATTATAGAGCAACACTTCACCCCCAGATTTTCTGACTGCATAGAGCTTGATGGAACCTGACAGTGGCATTTTGGATGAGTTCCAGATCATGTTCTGATCCTCAACATACTTTAAAAAAAAGAATCAGCGGTTGGGACTCAAATGGCAGGCACCTATCTGTCCCTGGACTCTCACACCAGCTTTCCTGGGACCACTTCACACTGGTTACACCGTGCAGCAGATAGGAGACACTGGAAGTGATGTCTCCCCAGTGTAAGCCTGCTCCTGCAGAGGCCCTATGCTGCAGGGAGATGGGGGGCACCTCAAGCTGCTGCCTGCATTGGCTTTCCTCCCGCCTTGGCTGGGGCCCTCGCCCTTCATTGCCATCACACAAAGCCCCTTTTCACCGGCAGGGTTTCTGCAGCTGAGAGGCGCTCAGGAGGTTTGGTTAACCCCGTTAAGAAAACAAATAGCTCCTGGGCTGCAGCCGGCGGGCACCACTGGGCACAGAGGCTGCCTTCTTTTCTGGGGCGGGTAGGCATGCTGGCCCAGAGGGCTCCAACAGGATTGCCTGAGTCAGGGTGAGTCTAACCTGCTCCAGCAGACCCCAGCTTTGCTTGTCTGTGTAACCTTTGCCCCCAGCCCCAACCCAAATCCTAATCTGCAGATCTGTACTTGGGTTAAATGACATGCTTCTGAAGTGTTTATATGGACCTGGCACACAGTAAATAAACATTAGAAATTTTTTTTATACAAAATTACTATTTTTGTACTCCATAAATCAGTGCGATACTGGTAACTACATAGGGTTCATATTAATATATTATTACTGACTGACTTCTTTCTTTCAGTACATTGAAGTTCAAAGTTTGAGAGACAATTCTTTCAAGTGCTAAATGCTGCAGTCATGGGTTCCTCGTTTTCTCCATAGTGCACAGAAGTGTGGGGAACAAAGACTGACGTGAACTAGCATGTCTTCTTCATCAGATGAACTTTGTTCCTACTGACTGACTTTAAAAGATTTAAAAATATAAATGTGAAGCCGGGCGGTGGTAGCGCACACCTTTAATCCCAGCACTCGGGAGGCAGAGGCAGGTGGATCTCTGTGAGTTCGAGACCAGCCTGGGCTACAAGAGCTAGCTAGTTCCAGGATAGGCTCCAAAGCTACAGAGAAACCCTGTCTCGAAAAACAAAAACAAAAAAAATATATATATATGTATGTGATTATAAATATATACTATATATACATATTTTATAAATGTACACATATATACATATTACACACACATATATGGAAAAGTGTATATATATACTTTTTTCTTTTTACTATGTAGTCCTAATTGTCCCAGAACCACCTGGCCTCCAATTCATAGAGATCCACCTGCCTCTGCCTCCTGAGTGCTGGGATTAAAGACATGTACCACCATGCCTGTCTAAAAGAAATTTTATAATTTTTAGCTTAATTTCTTTTCTTTCTTTTTTTGGGGGGGGGCTTCGAGACAGGGTTTCTCTGTAGCTTTGGAGCCTGTCCTGGAACTAGCTCTTGTAGACTAGGCAGGTCTCGAACTCACAGAGATCTGCCTGCCTCTGCCTAACAAGAGCTGGGATTAAAGGTGTGCGCCACCACCGCCCGGCTTAGATTAATTTCTTAGAAACAGCTGTGTAGCCAACCCTGGACTTCTAATCCCCCTGACTGCACTTCCTGGGAAATGCTGGGTTTCAGGTTTCCACCACCTTGTCTGGTTTCAGACAGTGCAAGGCACCAAACCCAAGACCGTGTGTGCTCAGCAAGCACTCTACCAACTGAACTGCAGCCCAAGTTTGATTTTTAAAAATCACTCCTGCATGTGCGTGTGCGAGCATGCGCTAGTTTCCCACCGTGTAGAACAGGGTCTCTCTTGTTTCTTCTGCTGGCCACATCCTGGAGGTGAGTTGGACCTCAGGCCTCTGGGTGGCTCTCCTTTCTCTGCCTGCCATTTTGCTACAGGAATGCTGGGATTACAAATGCATATCACTGCGTCTGGATTTTTTTTAAAATATGTATAGTTTATTTTTATTTTCTATTTTCACTGGTGTTTTACCTTCATATCTGTCTGTGTCTGTGGGAGGGTGTCAGAAGCCCTGGAACTGGAGTCACAGACAGGCGTGAGCTGCCCTGTGGTGCTGGGAATTGAACCTAGAACCTCTAGAGTAGTTGGTGCTCTTAACCGCTAAACCATCTTTCCAGCCCTCTGGATTTTTTTTCTGGGGGTTTGGCGATCAAACTCAGGTTGTCAGTTTGTGGCTCTTTTGCTCACTCAGCTATTTCCTTTTCATCCCCTTCTTTTCAAGAGAAGATTTCACCATGTAGCCCAGGCTGGTCTTGAACTCACTATGGATAGCCCCAGGCTGGCTTCAAGCTCACAGAAATCCTCCTGAGAGTCTCCTAAGTGTTAGGATTACAGTTATGTACCAGACAACATCCACACATTCTAAAGTTTAAAATAATACAATTTTTAAAGTATTTTCATGTATGAGTGTTGACTTTTAAAGTAAAATTCTTTTTAAGTTTTGCTAAAATTTAAACTACAGAGTTAGTCTAAACTCTCCATTTTTAAAAAGTGGGAACAAGGCTTGAGGAAGGAAGAGAGCAAGTTTTAGACAGGGCTGTGGAACCTTTGGTGAGCATGTCCTGTGTTACCCCAAAGCAAAATCTAGGACAACAGCTGCAGATCTTCAGGTCTCACCCAGCATTCCACGGGGTGTTGTCTGGGGCTTCACAAAAACTGGAGTTGTTTTGCAGTGTAAGGGATCGAACCAAGGGTCTTATGAATGTCAGTTGTGGGTTCTAACCCTAAACTAGATCCTCAGCCCCACTCATGTCCCTTTTGAGACACCTGGGTTGTGCAAGCTGACCTCTAACTCTTAGGCTCAAATGATCCTCCTGCCTCAGGCTCCCTCCCATGTAGCTTGGACCCACACAAGGCCCAACAAGAGTAGTTTTTAGCATCTGTATTTGTGTTCTCAATTACTCATCAAAGTTGCCCTGTTGTGGCTTCCCCTAATACCGGCAGGACAAAGCGACCTTGTGAGAGTTTCAGGGAGACTGTCTCGGATGCTCAAATAGAGGGACAAGTTGGTACCAAAGTGAGACTTGTTCGTAATTTCCCTATTGAGTGGAATTATTTAGGTCTTTAAGAAAACAATTTAGCACTTTAATCCCAGAGCACTTGGGAGGCAGAGGCAGGTGGATCTCTGTGAGTTTGAAGCCAGCCTAGTCTACAGAATAAGTTTCAGGACAACCAGGGCTGTACAGAGAAACCCTGTCTTAAAAAAACAAAACAACAACAAAACAAAACAAAAGGAAGAAAGGAAGGAAGGAAGGAACCTAGCCAGGCAATGGTGGCCCACATTTCCCAGTACTTGGGAGGTCAGAGATCAGGTGTTCAAGGCAAGCCTTTGCTAAGTAGTACATTTGGGGCCAGCCTGAGTTTTATGAAACCATCTCAAAAGACAAACTAATAAAACAGCTTAGTAGTTCACTGTGTGGGTTCGTCCTGACCAATCCGTGTCTACCTCATGTGGAACGTAAAGGAGCAGACAAGCAGAGTCAGAAATTTTAGGTTTAAGTATTAATTCTGGGGTGTTTCCTTGGGCAAACTACTTGGCACAGCTCTTACTGGCAGAGTGCCATCTTACAGCCTGAGCACAGTGCCTGGCAGATAGTGTTCAGATGATACTTCTTACTGTAGTTAATTATTAGACTCAACAACTGGCAGGGGCTGTCAGTAACACCATGCTCCCTGACCTGCATATATCCCTGGCTGTCTTGTGCCTCGTCATGGTTCTGGTGATGTTCTCCAGAAGACAGACAGGCTGGTTGGGCCCCTGTGGTCTTTATGGCAGCCACTCATATCGCAAGGGGAAGCTGAGGGCTTTGAAGCTCAGGGGCTAACAGTCATTTGGAAACAATTGTCAGATCTCTTTAGGGAAAGGTCCTGTCTCAGACTGAACAAGGTTTTTCTGTGGCTTTTTTTTCTGGACCCACATACCTGCCTGCTGCCTCTGAGCTGTGGAACGTTCTGTCCAGGTCTGGTCATCACAACCACAGGGACATTTACAAAGCAAACAGGAACATGGGGCAGGTAGCTACAATGAGGTAGCTTGAAGGCTCAACCTAAGTTGCCAAACATCGGTCTTACCAACCATGGTGAGGCCAATTAAACCTTATATTAGCATAGATTTCTGGATCCCTTGAAAAAAGGCCCTGGTGAACCCACAGATAATAATATGGAGCAGGCCATAGACTTCAGGTAACACTCAGGAGGCTGAAGAGGTCATCTCGGGGATAACAGGACATAAGGTGGAAAAGCCCAAGACCCAAGAGGACACATGTACACCACAGCCAACAAGAGGTGTGCAGGAGATGGGACCCAATCAGGAAGTTTACCTATGTTGATGATGTCTGCAACTCCTCAATAGTGAAAATCACTTTATTTTTCTGATTACAAATACAGAAATTTTAAGCAATATAAAATTACATAAAAAGCAAAAGAAAATTTCCATTTTTTTTTTTTTTGGTTTTTCGAGACAGGGTTTCTCTGTGGCTTTGGAGCCTGCACTGGAACTAGCTCTTGTAGACCAGGCTGGTCTCGAACTCACAAAGATCCGCCTGTCTCTGCCTCCCGAGTGCTGAGATTAAAGGCGTGCGCCACCACCGCCCAGCTGAAAGTTTCCATTTTAGAGGTAGCTACACATAACAGTTCAATCAATGCCCTTTCAATTATAGTTTATTAAATGTGGATCATATTGTTCATGTAATTCTATTTCCTGATTTTTTTTCACTCAAAAATGTTTTTCTTGTCAATGAATACAACTAGTCTATGTAATGTCGATGTGATATCTAATTGAATGATTGTATGATACCTCATTTAGTACTTTTCTGATGGCCATTTAGATTTGTTCCAGTTTTTGCAACTGTCCACAATGCCATGACAGACAGTTGTCTTTAGTACTTAGTGTCTAGAAATGTCCATGAATCTTTAGTGAACAACTCTCACACAACCCATCCACACTCATCCACACCTGTCCACACCCGTCCACACCTGTCCACACCCATCCACACTCGTCCACACTCATCCACACCCGTCCACACCCATCCATACCCGTCCATACTCATCCACACCCATCCACACTCATCCACACCCGTCCACACCCATCCATACCCGCCCATACTCATTCACACCCGTCCACACCCATCCATACCCATCCATACTCATTCACACCCGTCCACACCCATCCATACCCGTCCATACTCATCCACACCCGTCCACACTCATCCACACCCATCCACACCCATCCATACCCGTCGATACTCATCCACACCCGTCCACACTCATCCACACCCATCCACATCCATCCATACCCATCCATACTCATCCACACCTGTCCACACTCATCTACACC
>JAQHUG010000010.1:5365096-5378061 GCA_028555095.1 Dicrostonyx torquatus
ACACCCATCCATACCCGTCCATACTCATTCACACCCATCCACACCTGTCCATACCCGTCCATACTCATTCACACCCGTCCACACCCATCCATACCTGTCCATACTCATTCACACCCGTCCACACCCATCCATACCTGTCCATACTCATTCACACCCGTCTACACCCATCCATACCCATCCATACTCATCCACACCTGTCCACACTCATCCACACCCGTCCACACTCATCCACACTCATCCATACTGTTGGGAATGACTGTTTCAGGAAGGTGCAATTCTGAGACAGAAGACAAGCATGGGAGCTGAGGGGCTGGAGAGGGGGCTAAGCAGTTAAAAGCACTTATTGCTCTTTCAGAGGACATGGGTTCAACTCCTAGCACCCACATGATAGCATACAACCATCTGTAACTCCATTTCCCAGGGACCTAACTCTGTCTTCTGACCTTCATGGGCCCTGCACACACCTGGTAATATATGTACACTTAAGAAGACATGTATAGGGGCTAGAGAGATGGCTCAGAGATTAAGAGCACTCACTGGCTGTTCTTCCAGAGGTCCTGAGTTCAATTCCCAGCAACCACATGGTGGCTTACAACCATCTATAATGAGATATGGTGCCCTCTTCTGACCTATAGGGATGTATGTGGGCAGAATAGTGTATACATAATAAATAAATCTTTAAAAAAAAAAAGAACACACGCATATTAACAACAACAACAACAAAAAGAATGGGGGGGGGAGCAGGCTGCAAAAGCCCAGAGCTAAGAGAAATGAGGAAAGAAAGGAAGAAGGGCAGATTTGCAATCACCTTCCACCAGATGCTAACACCACTGGGAAGGACCAGGGGATAAACAGGGCAGGGTGAGCCAGGGTCCTCACAGTCAGGTATGGGTACCAGTGGCAGAGCCTGAGTGTTTGGCACCTGTTTTGAGCCTGAGACCATGGAGTTGCAAAGGTCCATGAGTTTATAGTTGGTGGACAGTACCAACATAAAGTCACACAACTGACAAAATAGGACATTGACAGGTGACATCCCAGCATTTGGAGGATGGACTAACTGTTCTCATCTATATCTAGCACTTGGCTCAGGCCTGACCTGCCTTAGTATTGGAGAGGCTTAGCCAGCGTCTCCAGAGACAAAGTTCCCAAGAATGCCAATTGTAGCAAAGACATGCCCTTCTCTGCTCCAGGAGATCCATTCATTATCTCCCCTCACCTTCCCTTCCAGTGCTAGGGGGGGAAATCTCAGCACCTTGGGGCTACTGTCCCCTCAATGTCCACAAACTTCACCCTCCTGTGCACCCTGAGCTTGGTCGGCAGGGAACGCTCCAATATCTCGTTCTGCTCTGCCAGATCTTGACTCCATCCTGAGCACATCCTTTCTAAAATGCATTCATCTTCAGAATGAAATTCTTTTTTTTTTTTTTTTTTTTTTTGTTTTTCGAGACAGGGTTTCTCTGTAGCTTTGGAGCCTGTCCTGGAACTAGCTCTTATAGACCAGGCTGGTCTCGAACTCACAGAGATCCGCCTGCCTCTGCCTCCCAAGTGCTGGGATTAAAGGCGTGCGCCCACCGCCCGGCTCAGAATGAAATTCTTTTAGGAAGAGCTCAGAGCTAGGTGGTGGTGGCACATGCCTTTAATTCCAGCACTTGGGAGGCAGAGGCAGGCAGATCTCTGTGAGTTCGAGACCAGCCTGGTCTACAAGAGCTAGTTCCAGGACAGGCACCAAAGCTACAGAGAAACCTTGTCTCAAAAAAACCAAAATGAAGGAAAAAAAAAGAAGAGCTCAAAATTACTGGGATTTATATGTGACACTTTCAAACAGTTTTATCTCTCTGACTTTGTCACCAAACACTTATACTAAAAATCAGAATCTCTTTTCTTCAGATGATGTTAAGAGATTTGGTGTGTGTGTGTGTGTGTGTGTGTGTGTGTGTGTGAGAGAGAGAGAGAGAGAGAGAGAGAGAGAGAGAGAGAGAGAGAGAGATGTGCATGGAACACTTCTTCTCTAAGGCTTCTTTCTCTTCTTTCTCTGTGCTTCCACAGTGAACATAATGGTCCCACCCAGTATTTTTTTGAGGCAGGGCCTCATTACACAGCGCTGGCTGGTCTGGAACTTGGTATGTAGACCAGGGAGAGTAGCATGGAGCCCACTGAGATCCTCTGGCCTCTGCCTCCTGTGTGCTGGAATTAAAGGCTTGTGCCACCAAGCCTGGATGCTTTACCTAAAAAAAACCAAAAAAACAAAAAGAAAAAAACAGGGCTGGAGAGATGGCTCAGAGGTTAAGAGCATTGCCTGCTCTTCCAAAGGTCCTGAGTTCAATTCCCAGCAACCACATAGTGGCTCACAACCATCTCTAATGAGGTCTGGTGCCCTCTTCTGGCCTGCAGACATACACACAGACAGAATTGTATACATAATAAATAAATAAATAAAATTAAAAAAAAACATTATATCTCTGTGTGTATGAGTATATTTGTGTCCAGAAGTCAGAAGAGGGCATCAGCTCCCCTGGAACGGGCACCACAGTTGTGAGCCACCAAGTGAGTGTAAATCAAACCTCAGGAACAGCACCCAGCCCTGAACCACTGAGTCATCTCTCCAGCAGCCTGATTCTCCAGCATTCCCGTCTCCTGAGGAAAGACACCTACATTTGTGCCTCTTATTCTCTGAGGAGCTTGTGATCAAGACCCCCACTTTCCTGCTACTGGCCTTCACTCCTTGTCTGCACAATCCCTGGACAACTGGTCCCGCTAATATTGGGACATGGCAGGCCGAGCATGAAGCCGTGAAGCCAAAGAAGCCTCCATCCCAGCAAATGAGGCGACATCGGGATGATCGCTGGATAGGACAGAGTTAACATATAGAAAAACAAGACCACAACAAATGTGAAAAGAGGAGGCAGGCTAGAGAAGCCATTGGGCTGAACCTGGGCTACTGATGTGGGTTCTTTATTTAAGGCTGTGATAGAACCCAGGGATGAGCCCACATCGAGCTGAAAAGCCTCTACCACTAAGCTACACACTGAATTCCTTGATTCTGAAAACCTACTTAAGTCATGGATCTCCACCTTTCTTTATACTTGTGTGTTGTCTTTATTTGTGTGTGTGTGTCACACATGTGGAGGTCAGAGGACAACTTGCAAGAGACATTGTCAGGTCTGTCCTTCTACCATGTGGGTCCTAAGGATGGAACTCACATGTGTGTAGGGGTACATGCATGTGAGTGTGAGTGCAGGTACCTGGAGGTCACTGAAGAGTTGGATTCTTAGAGCTTGAATTACTGGCAGCTATGAGCTGTTCAACATGGGGCTTGGAATTGAATTTGAGCTATCAAAATTTGAGGCTTCTGTAAGAGCCTTAACCACTGTGCTGTTCTCCAGCCCCCAACTTCTTGGTTTTGAAACTTTTTTGGGGGGGGGGGGGGGGTTCTTTTTTTGTTTTTTTGAGACAGGGTTTCTGTCCTGGAACTCACTCTGTAAAGCAGGTTGGCCTCCAACTCACAGAAATCCACCTACCTCTACCTCCAAAGTGCTGGGATTAAAGGTGTGCACCACCATTGCCTGGCTGATTTTGATAGCTTTGTTTAAATTACGATGGGACATTCTTGTTCTTATGGAACTGCATACTGAAATTTGGGGATAACTGGTAATGACTGCAACTCTCAAATTATTCAGAAAATACATGTAAATACTACAGATTAAATGGGTCAGATATGTTGGTGCACACCTGTATCCTAGCACCTGGGAGGCTCAGAGGAGGCTCAGGGAGGAGGATCAGGTATCCAAGACCACGCTTGGCTACCCAACAAATTCAAAACCAGCGTGGGCTGCATGAGAATCTGACTCAAAAAAACAAACAAACCAGCAAGTTCTTTTTGAAATTATGTTAACAGTTACCCAATAGTTCCTTCCTCAACCAAGATCCAGCAGTGAGTGTTGAATCTGAATCGCAGTATTCCATGGAAGTCTGTTTGTTTTTGTTTCCGACGGCTCTCGGCTCACTGTGTAGAGTAGGCTGGTTTTGAACTCAGAGTGTTAGGATTAAAACTGTGCTTTACCACACCCAGTCTCCATGGAAGCCTTAAAAAACGGTACCAATGAAATTTGTGAAGCTATATAAAGAGGTGGAGGGAAAATACTTGTGACATCCATGTTGAATGGCAAAGGCAGGATACAAAGTACTTTGTGTAACTTCAACGATGTACATTAAGCAGGCAGAAAAGACTGAGAAGATAAAATCAAAGGTGGTTAAGAAGGGCACTGGGGAGGCAGCTGGGGACAGACCATCCCCTTTGTGGTAATTACCTGTTGGCACCATCGGCTGCAGCACTAGCACCTCCCCCGGTGCCAGTGTTAAAGCAAACAGGAAGCAGTGTTCCCAAGCCTTAGCCACCCACCTTGTTGCAGCAGCAAGTCCAGGAGCCTCTGGGAGGGGGACATCTTTGGAGGCTGGGAGCTGGATAGCAGGATTCCCACAGCAGTCATTCTGCTCTTCTCTCTCACTGAGGGGCCCCCAACTCTTTTATAGCTCGTGCCACTGAGGCAGCTGCAGCACCCCCTTCTCAGGCAATGAGTGGTCTGAGATCTGAACCGAACACCCTCTGCTTATGTTCGCACACAAGGGTCGGGGGCGGCTCTCTCCCAGGTGTATCAGAGAAAGCGTCTCTGATCCCAGGTACATCGAGAAAGCTTCTCTGAACTTTGAAAGGCTTGGTGCTCTGTGATTATCCAGTTTGCAGGGTTAAAGCAGCCAGCCCTTATCACCTTATACAGCCCAAGGGTGACGCAGCTTTCTTTCGGGTAGTGCTGGGGACTGGACCCACACCCTTCAAGCTGACAAGCACAGGCCCAGCAGCTGCTGAACACACCTTTCCCCCCTGCATGAGGACACGTTTAGCTAAGAAGCAAAAAGAGGATTAGAAGGTAGGATAGGCCGGAGAGTGCTTCAGGCCGAGGGAGGCAGGGTTAGAAGACCAAGGGCCTCTCATAGAACAGACTCTTAAAGCTCCCTCCTACAGAAATAGGAACAAGACTCAAGGAGACTAAGACACTCCGAGCTGGGAGTTGAGACCGGCAGGCAAGAAACTCCAGTCCCACAGGAAGGCAGCAGAGGCCATGTGAGTGTCTGTGAGGCAAACCTACTACCTGGCCACTCTCGGTTAGGAGTGCTCTAGACCTCCTTCTGACTGCTTCCCAGCACAAAGGAAAAAGTGCAACCACGCTGAGTCCTGTGACCTGATTTTCAAATATTTTATTACATAATCTTTCATGGCACCATCAGGAGTAACAGAAAACGTTATTCCCAGTTCCTAAACCACATCCTGAAAAATATACATTTGTATTTATATATTTATATAAACACTCCACCCCTAACCTATAATTCCACCACCTATTGTAGGTCTTTTGCTTAAAGCAGGAAACTATTCTCTTAGGTAAGAAAATATATGTAGAAGCTAAATGAAATACTGGTTAGAGTAACTGGGAACAGTTTGTTTGTGGGGCAAAGTGGAAGAGTTAAGTCCAGCCAAGGCAGGGTGCATCAGTTGGGGTCCATCGAGGGGGAGGAGGACAGAGTATAAAAAGGCAGCGTCACGCAGGTGGGCTCTGGTGTCCTTGGTCCCTCAGGAGATGGCCTTCGCCTCAGGAAGGAAGGCTTCCCAGTATTTTGCCAGCTGCAAAGAAATGGGGAGATAGTAAGCAAGTTTCCCCATCTAGTGGCAGAGCCTGAGCTAGCCTAGGAGGGAAACAAGTTCAGAGCAATGGCATGCCCCGTGCACCACAGCCACCCAGAAGGAAGGGCTGTGGGGCAGATGCAGCTACACTGTGCCTCCTCCCTCTAGACTTAAGAAGGCATCAGTTTCTTTCCCAAGTCCAAAGGCAATCTCTGAAGACCGCAGCTCTGTTTGTACCTCACGATGGTACCATTGTTTTACAGATTGATTAGTTTCAGAAACCAGAGTGATAGACAGCACCACAGGGTGGGCATAAGGAGTTATACTCGCAGTGAGAGAAGAGACGGCCCAATGGGTAAAGAGGGCAATGAAGATGTATCGTCATGCTTAGCAAAGGGCCCTGACTGAGAAAGGGCTTGTTTTCAGACTACAGCAGAGCCTCCTCCCTCAGAAGCATGACCCCACATCTAGTCACTAAAGCTGAGTGGAGACAGCTGTCATTTGGGGCAGGCAATGGGGGAGGGCTGTGCATAATTACATACCTGTTGCTGGGAATGTAGGAGTGTCTCCAGGTACTTGATCACGTGGTTTTTGAAGTCCTTGGATTTCTCTTTCTATAGGAAACAGGATTCTACACTGACCTCCCAGACAGGTGTTCCTTCCCATTTTGGTGGAATGGTGGTGTTTACTGCTGGCCAAGGTCAAGCACAGCCTTGGAAAGTAGAGCCAGCAGCTTAAACAGCTGCAGTTTCCAGCCAAATGGCCTCTGCCAAAGCTCAGCGAGCTTTCTTAGAGGGCAGGGAGAGGGCGGTGGAAGGGAAAGAACACACAGCAGCTATTGGCTTTGCTCTGGTCCAGCAGCAGATGCTAAGACAGCCACCATGCCTCAGTAACTAGCATACAGGTGCAGACACAACAGACACGAAGATGGCCGCTCAGATTCTATCTCACCTCAAATCGGATCACTTCTTTACGGACAACTGTTGAAATCCTTTCAAAGTCCCTTTCATACTGAGTCACCCGAGATTCCCACTGGCAAGAGGAAAGAAAGGTTTGTTTACAGCCTGGGATGCAGCTGCAGGAGCAGAATTCTTGGCTAGTATGTATGAGAGAGAGACTGGGTTCGAGCTCCGTTACCACAAGTAAAGATGGAAGGGCGGGCGGTGGTGGCACAAGCCTTTAACACCAGCACTTGGGAAGCAGAGGCAAACTGATCTCTGAGTTCAAAGCCAGCCTGGTCTACAAAGTGAGTTCCAGGACAGCCAAGGCTACACAGAGAAATCCTGTCTTGAAAACAAAGCAAAGCAAAAAATTGGTAGTACAGAATCATTTAATATCATGGTGCAATTCTACAGGAAACCTTAGTGGATCCTTCCATCTGTCTGTCTCTTTGGGAAGGGTGAGATAGACACACAAGGGATTGTGTATTGCATAGCACAGTCCAGGAGGCCACTGTGGGGTGGTGGGAAAGACAGCCATGTGCCCCAGCCAAGCCTGGTCTGTGGAAAACTCTGGTACCACAGCAGCCTCTGACTTAGGAACTCAAAAGCAGAGCCACAAGCCAAGAAAACATAATTTAGCTCTTGCCTGGTGTGTGGGGGCATATCTGAGTCACTTAGGGGGCTTTTCAAAGATTCATGCAAGGAGCTAGGGTTATCTCAGGGTTTAAGAGCACTGGCTGCTCTCCCAGAGGACCCAGGTTCAAATCTCAACACCCACATGGTGGCTCACAAGTCACTAGGTATCCAACACTCTCTTCTGTCCTTTTCAGGTACTAGGCAGGTACATTGTACATAGACATACATGCAGGCAAAACACCCACAAACACGCAAATTTGAAAAAAGATAAATAGATAGATAGATAGATAGATAGATAGATAGACAGACAGACAGATAATAGGTGGGTAGCAGAGTGGTGGAGAGCCAGGCCTCAAGGTTGCTCTGAAGTTGTTCTCAGAGATCTGCCCAGCAGCCCCGGCTCTTTAATTATCTCTCTTGCCTATTGTGGGCTCCCAAGCATCTGGTCAGGATGGGAGCAGTGTTCACTGAGGCACACTGGGGTAACTCGGATGGGGAGCTCACCTCTGTAATCTCATCTTTAGCTTGCTGCAGTTTATCAGGCTTGTTGGCCCACAGCAGCCGCGCCTCAGACTCCCGCTTCTTCTGCAGCGTGGCTTGCGCATCCTGCCAGCGCTGCCATGTCTTCATGCGCTGGTCGAAGGCAGCCTATGGGGGAGGGCAGTTGGGAGGAGCACAGCCAGCTCTTTGGTAACCCTGGCTGACTCTGCCTTAGAGGGAAGCTCTCCCAGAAGTTGTGCCAGGGAAGCACTGGCAAGGGTAGGTTCTGCAGCCACTGTTAGTGCCCATCTTGGGCATTTAATGTCTAAAAGCACAAGCTTGGATTAGGCCCTTTTCAAGCTTCCAGTGGGCCAGTGCCATGCTACTCAGGGCTGGATGGCTGGGGCACAGGGGGCAGCCTGATGTCTACACCTGACACTATTAAAGTTCCTAGACTGCTTATCTCAACCAAGTCAGACCATGAGTCTATACACTTTCCCCAAATCTGCCACATGCGAGGAGCTAAGAATACAGTGGGAGCTGAAACACATAGTTCTACTCTCAAGGAACATTTCTTCTGGAAAAGCCATCACTGTATTAGCAACTACAGTAGATGTTTGCACAAATGCAGAGTACTGGGGAAACAAGCAGGTGCTGAAACCTGAAGCTAGGGACCTTGCACAGCCGCCTTTCGACTGACACAAATGGCACACAAGAAGGACTTTTTTTCCTTTTGAGACGAGGTCTCAGGTAGCAGGGCAGGCCCGATCTCATTACATAGCTGAGGATGACACTGAACTCCTGAGCCTCTTGTCTCAGTCTCAAGTGCTGGCATGAGTCACCATGCTGGCAGCTTAAGGATTCTTTACATAAACTCTTAAAAAGGTCACATGACTTACTTACTGCCTTCATCTCACCCACACATGTCGTCACTTGACTGCTCTAGGCTATCAAGGCCTGCAAGAAGCTCTCCAAAAGTTATTATTGGCTTCCTGTTTCTAGTCTTTTGAACAGAATTAGCATTTTCAGAGAAGGTCAGTTGTTGGCCTAACCATCTCCCATCCGACCTATATGCTATAGGCTTCCAAAGGCAGTCCACATCAAAGAGTATGCCAGGGCTAGTCTCCTAGCCCTGTTTATATGCTCCCCATTCCATACAAAGGTTCCCTGCATGTCTCCTAGGCTTCCTCAGCTCACACCTGGGCCAAAACATCAACCCTAGTGAATGCAGAGTGCAGTGTCGCCAAATTCACCTTCCCCAGCCCTGCTGCAGCTCTGAAGCTTCTTTTGTTTCTCAAGACAGGCTTCACTCTGTATCCAGTGAACTCACTATGTAGCTCAGGTTGGCCTGGAATTTACCATGATCTTCTTGCCTCAGCCTCCCAACTGCTGGGATTACAGGCATGTGTTCCCACATCTGGCTCGTGAAATCCTTAGCACATCAATGCTGAAAATTCAGGTAAACGGTGACTCCATATCTAAGAAAGGCTTTAAGCCTATCCCATGGCTCTAAGAGGGGTTCAGGGAAGGACACAAAAGAAACCTTTGCTCATTTCACAGGAAGGGGTTGCACAGGTTCTCTGAGAAAATACCTGCTCATAGTTCTGCGTTCTCAAGTTCTGCCCCAGCCCATGGAGAACGAGGCTTGGCTTCTCTGCCCTGTTCACACCGGCTTACTCTGCCTGGAGTCATATCCAAAAGCTGTGCTCTCTTGGGCATCCCTGCCCCCTAAAACAATGCTCCTCTACAGAAAGCTTTCCTCAGACAGAGCCCTTCCCCAGGATGGCTCTCCAGCCTGAGTAGTCTAACTGGTTCTAAGAATCCCACAGCGGGTTCTTTTTCAAGCCTCTTATCTCTCTGGAGTTAGCAGCAACCAAGGAGCAGAAGGACAAGGAGCAGGTGCAGGCTCCTATGTTTGGCAGCTGTGACCACATGGAAGTGAGAACCCAGTGGGCAGCCCCGCAGTGGGAGATGTGCTGAGGACGAGTAGGCTGCAGCTCATGCACCCTGATACCGTGCAGAATCAGGTCCTAACAGTGCAGGGGCCAGGCTCCTCTAGGTTTCTTCCTTCATCAGGGAGGCCATGCAAAGAGCTAATACTGCCCAGTCAAGCTTCCTTAACTGATCTGAGAGCTCTGGAAACAGACACCCTGGTCATCAAGAGAAGTGAGGTGTTTGACCCGAAGGGCAGCGTGCAGTGTTGCCACCAGTGAGGTCAGCACAGCACAAGGAGGGCTCTGGTGGCAAGCTCTCTCAGCACCTGGGCCACACTCCTCCATGCAACTCCAAGCCAGTTCTGTGTCATTACCTGACTGGTCACACTGGAAGGACAAGTGGAAGCCAGCAAGAGCTCTTATCAGGGCAAAGACCAAAGGACTGAAGAGTCACTGCTCCAGGGCCAAGCAGCAGTCTGTAATAAGCCTTGCTTGGAGAAAGGTGCGCGGAGAGGAGAATACTGCCTGTCCTCAACATTAAGGGAGCCTACTTGGAAATTCAAGAGTGGGCTGCTGTGGGCCTCAGAATAACAGGAGGTAACTGACTAGTTTAAATGATTGCTGGGTCTACAGGGTCCTTTCAAGAGTAGAAGTTACAACCACTCCTAAGCTAAAGTGAGATAAACTTTTCTTAGGAAGTGGAGAGCAGGAGACTCCCGGGGCAAGGAAGTGAGGCTTACTCGGACGATGGCCAGGAGGCGGATGTAGTCACTTAGGAGTTCAGCAAGGAGGAAGAAGTCGTTGTTGGCCTGTTCCTGGTGGAGCTGCTCGATCTTTTCTTCCACCTCAGCCAGCTGGGAGAGGGCTCGTGACAGGGCCGTGTTGTCCTCAGAGCTCCCAAGCATGGCTAGACTCTTCGCAAACTGGGCTGTGTTCAGAGCTAGTTCTGGAAGGAAGCAAAGACAGCAGAGGCCTCTGATTGCTCAGGAAAAAGACAAGAGGACCCTGTGAAGCATGTCCTGGCAATTCTGTCCCCTGTATGTCTGACAGCTGAGCATCCTGCACCCACTCTCCAAACTCAGTGAAGGGAAAGTGGCCTGAGTTGGTCACAGGACTGGGAGGGAAAGCTCCTGCTGTCCACCTGTGACTAGGTCTGGCCATCTGAAGAACACAGCTCTAGCATTCCTGGAGAGCCAGCTATTAGCTCATGAAGAGGTCAAGAGAAGGAGTGGCTCTGGTGTGTTGAAGCTCATGAACTGCCTATATGCATCACACAGCCACACACTCACACATAGCCACACGCATACACACACACCCAGACCCTCTCACTTTTTTTTTCAAGACTGGGTTTCTCTGTGTAACAGCCCTAGCTGTCCTGGAACTAGCTCTTGTAGACAAGGCTGGCCTCCACCTGCCTCTGCCTCCTGAGTGCTGGGATTAAAGGTGTGTGCCACCACCACCACCCGGTGACTCTCCCACTTTTTAGAGCAGAGCAATCTTTCTGTACTTTCTGAGGGCCAGTCAATCCCTCAGGCTCTGCAGGTCACACAATCTCTGTAGCCATACTCTTTTTCTTTTTATTCTTCTCATGGCAGGAGGGTCCAAATCTGTCCGCTCAGCCACGTCATAGTTTGTCAGCCCTTACACTGCCTTCATGCTAATGGTCTTTTAGATTTCTTATTACCAGTATGTTTAGGACACAGAAAGAAAGTAGTTACCAATGAAGCAAAGCTCACTAAAGGAAGGGGAGAAAGGAGACACAGATGGCTTCCCCGTGTTTACACCCTGCTAACATGACCATGTAACAAAAAGCACTATTATTTCAGATGCAAGTCACCAACTCCCATCAACAAGAGCAGATGTACCTAGGCAGGCTCCGTCCACCCACTGCCCACAGTGCTTTGAGTCATGTTCCTTGCCAGGAGATCAGGGCATAGCGTGTTTATCAGAACATCATGCAACAGGTGGGCTGAGAATTTTGCCTTGGACGGCTGAGCATTGGGAACACGATGCCTCTCATCTCCAGCCCGCTATAGACAATGCTGTTCCCAGTCCAGGGGCTTTCCGAGCCAGGGGTTACCTTTCCTGTGGTTGACTAGAGTCTCTACCACAGCGTGCAGCTTCCGTAGGCGCTGCTCCTCGCATTCCACCTCCTGGAGCTTCTCCTCGAACCACTGAAAACACATAAGCCCAGAGCTGGGTTAGAAATGTTTCACAAAGTGCAGGGAGCAGCTTTTCTTGGGGTCTGTTTTTGTTGTTTGTTTTTGTTTTCCCATTTGAAAGGAAAACCATCTCAGAAATATCAGGACTTCTCAGGGCATCTGAGGGGCGTAGCTACTCACAATGTCCGACTCATTCATCTTGATGGTCATCTTGCTGACTGCGTCTGTAGCTTTGTTGAACATCTTAAGGAGACCAGCACCACTCAAAGCCTGCGTACCCACAGCACGTGGCAGCTACAAGACCAAGAAGGCGGGGATGGCAAGTTATCTGCTGCCCCTATTTTAGGTTCAGAAGAATTAGTATCCATCAGATGGCATGCCCAAAGCTTGTCAAACAAGTTATTTGAACTGTAGATTCTTGTATTCTAAAGAAGTTATAGCAATCTAAAACTAGTATGTGCAGAAACAAAAGTCAAAGCCCCATGGCATAAAGAATTTCAGCTTTTGATGTTATTCATAGAAAGAAAGCAGACAGAGAGTGTTGCATGGCTAGGCAACTTTACAGTGGGACTGTCTGCCCATCCAGGTGTGAGCTACTTAAATACTAAGCATTACTTTATTTTACTATTATTACTTTACTTTGTTTTGTCTTTTGTTTTTGAGACAGGGCTTCTCTGTGTATCCCTGACTGTCCTGGAGCTTGCTACATAGACCAGGCCAGCCTCAAAATCACAGAGTTCCTCCTGCATCTGCCTCCTGAGTGCTGGGATTAAAGGCATGCGCCACCACTACCTGGCCCTTTATTTTTTAATATTTTAAAATGATTTTCTGTGTGTATGCATGTGTAAGAGCACACCTACAAAGGCCAAAGGACAACTCTGTGGAGTCAGTTTTCTCCTTTCACCTCTGCATAGACCTAACTCAGGTCTTCAGGAATCCAGGGCAAGCACTTTCCCAGCAGAACACTGTATTCCTTTGTTAAAGTCAAAGGCTCCTGCCGGGCGGTGGTGGCGCACGCCTTTAATCCCAGCACTCGGGAGGCAGAGACAGGCGGATCTTTGTGAGTTCGAGACCAGCCTGGTCTACAAGAGCTAGTTCCAGGACAGGCTCCAAAGCCACAGAGAAACCCTGTCTCGAA
>JAQHUG010000010.1:5379041-5414784 GCA_028555095.1 Dicrostonyx torquatus
CTGGAACTAGCTCTTGTAGACCAGGCTGGTCTCGAACTCACAGAGATCTGCCTGCCTCTGCCTCCCGAGTGCTGGGATTAAAGGCATGCGCCACCACCGCCCGGTGGAACATATTTTTTTAAAAAATTAAAAACAAAAACATAATGACAGTCTTGTCATTTTGGCTTTCTAAGATCATGTTATTTTCCTCTGGTCATGTGCCTTCCATTTTTCCTGACTTCTGCTTTAGGGTAATGCTTGCTATTTGATGTTTCCATATACTCGTATTTCTTTACACTTTGTGTTTGTGGTCAAAAAAGTTTGTTGTGTGGATATATTTTATGTAGTTCTTCAGTTATTTGTGACTGCAGTGTCTCCAATTTTTCACAATCATGAATAGCCTATGCATAGTATATAAAAAACAAACTGACCCTGTCTATTTCAATCAACCCTTTCGCTATACGGCAGTTCTGTGTCTGTGGTGGCGGGATTCTGACTAACGTCTCTCAGTTTCCTAGCACAGACACACATTCAGTGTGAACCCATCAGTGACCTGTGCAAGCCAAGGCCCTGCCACTCAGCAATGTTTTCTATAAGACTCAGTGAGGTCACCGTTTGTTTTCTTTTGGAGCAGTGGAAGTCCTTACACCTTTTGGCAGACAAACTCACTGGCTCTACAGTGTTTCCTTTGCCAAATGAACCTGTTTTATTTCACTAAGGGTAGACAGAGATGATGAAGTTGAACTTCATACAATACTAACCTCTTCTTTTTCCAAAAACTCCCTGACGTCTGGGTCTTGTAACATGGTAGGATGATTTACAATTCTTTGAAGGTACCTGAAGGATAAAAATCACCAGCAGGTTAGGTTTGGGGTGTCGTACAGTGCTGGTCTGGACCTGTGTCTTTTAGTATTTAAAATGTCCTCGGATAAGGCATATAAGCAAATTCCTGTTTGTAAATATTCAAAACTTCATTTTGGGGCTGGAGAGATGGTTCAGTAGTTAAGAGCACTGACTGTTTTCCCAGAGGACCCTGGTTCAATTCCCAGCACCCACTTGGTGGTTCATACCTGTCTGTAACTATATAGTTCCAGGGGACTGGGATACCTTACACAAGCATAGGCACAGGTAAAACACCAGCACACATAAAAATTATAAATACTAAAAATAAACAAACAAAACACTTCATGTCCTTCACATTTCCGAAGGACAGCAGACTGAATCATCAGAAAGACTCCGGAGCCATCCCTAGCTTATGCCAGAAGGAAACAAGATTGTTGGTCAGGAGGGAGAGGAAAAAGATGTCTTATGACTGAAGTGGGAAGGTAAGACTTGGGAAAAGTCATCAGGAACAGGAAGGTGAGGCTGTAATTCACATCGGATCATGTCCACTGATGCAGCAAACCTCACCACTCTACAGCGACCTCCCATAGGGTTGGCAGGCACTTACCTTTCCAAAGCAGCCCTCCTTTTTTCAAGAAATTCTGCAGAGGAAGAGTCTTCCTTCCCAACTTTTACTTTCGTCATTCCTAGGATAGAATTTAAAAAACAAAATAACCAGAAACAGTAAAAAGGACAAATCTATGTCTTATAAAGAGTCATTTGAGATAGGTGGTGGGGGAGGGGTGGCGCATGCCTTTAATCCCAACACTCAGGAGGCAGAAGCAGGAGGATCTCTGTGAGTTCGAGGCCAGCCTGGTCTACAAGAGCTAGTTTCAGGATAGACTCCAAAGCAACACTGAGAAACCCTGTCTTGAAAAACAAACAAACAAACAAACGAGTCATTTGAAGGAAGGCAGCAAAGACAACTCAACACACCGCCATCTAAGGATATTTCTAGGTTAAGAGCAGGGGTGGAGCAAAAGCTCTTTACTAATTAAGTTTTGCACATGCTAGAGGCTGTAACTATGGGATTTAGATTATATATTGTCTTTTTTTTTCTTTTTCTTTTTTCCTTTCTTTCTTTCTTTCTTTCTTTTTTTAAAAAAAGGCGTGTGGTGTTATGTACCACGAGACCTCTGTGAGTTCCAGGCCATCTAGGGCCACATAGTGAGACCCTTTTGCAAAAAAGTGGGGGAGGGTCTGAGAGATGGCTCAGTGGTTATGAGTACTGTCTGCTCTTCCAAAGCATGCAGGTAAACAGAGTGGCTCACAACTCCAGTTCCAAGGGATCTGACAGTCTCTTCTGTCCTACTCAGGCACCCACACACACTTGGTGCATATATGTACATGTATGTAGGCAAAACCCCATACACATAAAATTAAAAATAAAATAATAAAACCCTGTCTCAAAAATCAAACAAAAAATAATAATAAAAAAGTTCTGAGATTCTGAGTATAGATCAACAATCACTTGATGGCAGTAAGAAGGCTCCTCCCCTAGTCCACAAAGCAATTTCAATCTGGAGAGAAGAGCAGTTATTAACAGTCCTGAGACTGAGGTGTAAGTCAGTGGTAGAGTGTTTACCTAATGCATGCCTGCAATTCTAGCACTCATGAGCCTGAAGCAGAAAGATCAAGGGATGGTCGAAGACCTCCTGGGTCTATATAGTGAGTTTGAGGCCAGCCTGGGGGATATTAAGACTGTTTCAAAAGGGAACAAAGAGCTACAAAGCTGAAGGCTGACACCAGAGGAGATGTAAAAATAGCTGGCCATTTCTCTATTCCCCAAATGTTAAAACTCAAGTGGCATTTAAAATCACAGGCTTACCTATGAGGCTCTTCTCAGGTGGAGGCGGGACGATGAAGCCGTTCTGAGAGTGTTTCTCTGAAAGCTTCTCATAGAGACCCAGAAAGTCACTGAATCTTCTTTTTACTGAAAACTGCTTACTTCTGAACATTGGTAAGCTCGTCTTGAGAGATGGAAAAAATCATAAGGCAATTTCATTCCAAATCCAGGAGTGAATATCTATCCCGCTAACATCAAAGGTAACAGATTTCGCAGATACCCGAATTTTAGACCTGGAAAATAACTATGTCCAAGACAGGCTCTTAAACCCCAAGCTATAGTCTTTTTTTTTTTTTTTTTTTGGTAGTCTGAGAATCTAAGAAACCCTACTTAGGTCGAGCAGTGGCTGCGCACACCTTTAATCCCAGCACTCAAGAGGCAGAGGCAGGTGGATCTCTGTGAGTTCGAGGCCAGCCTGGTCTACAAAGTGAGTTCCAGGACAGGCTTAAACCCTGTCTTGAGAAAAAAAAAAAAAGAAAAGAAATCCTACTTAGAGTAATGATTTTAAGTGAATAAAATAAAAAATATAGGATTATGAGATTTGGTGGGGGTGGCTCAATGGATAAACACAAGGAACAGTTTGAATTCTCAGTTTCCCACAAAAAAGTTGGGCATGGCTGGGTGTAGTGGTATAAACCTTTAATCTTAGCTCTCAAGAGGCAGAGGCGTGAGGATCTCTATTGAGTTCAAGGCCATTCTGGTCTACACAACCAGCTTCAGGATAGCCAGGACTGAGAGAGAAATTCTGTCTCAAAAAAAAAAAAAAACCAAACCAAACAACAACATAACAAAACAAAAAAGCTGTGCATGGCTGTACCTCAGCACTGGGGAGGTGGGATTGGAGATAGGTGCCTTCTCACCAACTAGCTTTGCTAAAAGGCAAGGTTTTAGGCCAGTGAGAGACCCTGTTGAAGGCAATTAAGACAGAGCAATAGACTAAGACACCCAGCAAGACAGGTTTTCTCTGTATACCTTTGGTGCCTGTCCTTGAACTCGCTCTGTAGACCAGGCTGGCCTCGAACTTACAGAGATCTGCCTGCCTCTGCCTGGGATTAAAAGTTTTTGGGCCTCCATCGCCTGGCTGGCACCTAACATCTTATTGTACTTCCATATGAATACACATGAATATGCACACTTGGATACTCAGGTATAGATGAGGCTATAAAGGCAACCAATAAAATTCAAATATAGCTTCATTCCTAGGTTAAGAACACTTGCTCTAGCCAGGTGGTAGTGGTGCACACCTTTAGTACCAACACTCAGGAGGCAGAGGCAAGTGGATCTGTGAGTTCGAGGCCAGCCTGATCTACAGGGCAAATTCCAGGACAGCTAGGGATGCAGAGAGACTGTCTCAAAAACAAAAAGAGCACTTGCTCTAATTAAAGAAACACTGAATTCTAGTTAAAAGAATTTTAATGGTCATCTGCATCCAACTTGGCCTTTATTGACTTAATTAAGGGTATCAGCTACTAAAATCAAAGCAGACAAACAAAACAAGGCACACTGAAGAATGCTTCTAGGATGAAATCAGATGTCTATAGATAGGGGTGAAGAGATAGCTCATCAGTTAAGAGCACTGGTAGTTCGTCTACAGGTCATGAGTTCAATTCCTAGAGACCACATGGTAGCTCACAACCACCTATGAGATCTGGTGCCCTCTCCTGGTGTACAGGGATACATGCAGGCAGAACACTGTATACACAATAAATAAATATTAAACAAAAAGATGTCTGTAGATAATAACTTCTGAAGTGTTGTGGGTTTTAGAGTCCACAGGAGAACCAAGGAGTATTAGAGAGAAATATAAAGAAGTCTCCTGGTAAAAGTTAAAAAAAAAAAAAAAAGACTAGGATGATGGCTCAGTGGTTAAGAGCACTGGCTGTTGTTCTGGAGAACACAGGTTCAACTCCCAGCACCCACAACACACAGTGCATCACAACCATCTGTATGTAACGCCAGTCCTAGGAGATTGAACACAAACACACACAAAATCATTCAAACATTTTTTAATTAAAAAAATAGGCAGGGCCAGGTGGTGGTGGCACTTGCCTTTAATCCCAGCACTCTGGAGGCAGAGGCAGGCGGATCTCTGTGAGTTCGAGGACAGCCTGGTCTATAGAGCCAGTTCCAGGACAATTAGGGATGTTACACAGAGAAACCCTGTCTCCCACAAAAAAAAGGTGGGGGACAGGAAAGCCTAGGGGATACATTAGGAGACATAACTATTTCACTAGATGGGCAAAACTTACAGAGATTGGGCCTACCAGTTACTGGGAAGAAAATGAATCCATGAGAACTTTTGGACCTTTTTTTTTTTTAATTAATTTGTACAAAGACATTAAAAATGGTTTATATTCCTTGTATTCAATATTTCCTACTTATTTACATACCAGAGAAACATGTCCATAGGACACCAGAGACATTTGAGGATGGACATTTAGAGTTCAATTATGAAAACTGGAAACATGCCGGGCGGTGGTGGCGCACGTCTTTAATCCCAGCACTTGGGAGGCAGAGGCAGGCGGATCTCTGTGAGTTTGAGGCCAACCTGGTCTACAAAGCAAGTTCCAGGACAGGCTCCAAAGCCACAGAGAAGCCTTGTCTCAAAAAAGAAAGAATGAAAGGAAGGAAGGAAGAAAAAAAGAAGTACTAGCCTACTCTGGTGTACCTAGTTAAGATTATCAAGGGGGCTAGAGAAATGGCTCAGAGGTTAAGATCAATGGCTGCTCTTCCAGAGGATCTGGGTTTACTTCAGTTCCCAGTACTCAAATGGCAGGTTACAACCATCTGTAATCCAGTTCCAAGGGGTTTTAATTTAACACTCTCTCTAGCCTCTGTGGGCACTGGGCATACACATGCATACATGCAGGCAAAACACTCATGTACATAAAATAAAGATTACCAAGGCACTGTAGACTTGCTATGGCTTGAGTAAATAGGAAGAGAATATTGGGGAAAAAAAACAACCAAACAAAAAGATGCCCAGGAATAATCTAAATGTTAACATTTGTATGAGCAACCAGGTCTACTGAGGCGCACTGGCAATGTCACTGGAACTCACCTGCGTTGTGACTTTGTAGGCTACATAAGCATTCATACCATCCCCTGTGGGAGAACAAGAAAGGAGAGGATTATTCTTTTAACTAAAGAAAGGAAAGCTGATACAGTAACATTTAACTAGACCATAGCTACAGGAGCCTCTATTAGACCATAGCTACAGGAGCCTCTATTAGACCATAGCTACAGGAGCCTCTATTAGACTATAGCTACAGGAGCCTCTATTAGACCATAGCTACAGGAGCCTCTATTAGACCATAGCTACAGGAGTCTCTATTAGACCATAGCTACAGAGCCTCTATTAGACCATAGCTACAGAGCCTCTATTAGACAGGCTTGTTTTATTTCCAGGCTTTATATGCAATCCTAAAATCCACTTTTTCCTGTGTCTTGGGGGTTGTGTGGCACACATGCCTCCACGGATGCTGGCTGGGCCCCAGTATGATTTAAACAAGAGAGTCAGTCCCCTGTTCCAAAGCTAGGCTCCATTTATACCCTCCACAAAGCAGCACCAGCTACTGACAATTCATCAGTTGTTACCATGCCAGTATTTGGGCTGGTTATACACATCTGTCCAAAACCAAACAATTCTCTTGCTGTATAAAGCAGGAGAAGGAAGCAAGTGATGTAAAAGGAAACAAGCAGTTCTACCCTAAGCTAGCTCCAGGCTTGCTCTGCTCTTTCAGAGATCCTACCACTGCTGCTGGAGACACTGATCTCTCTGATCCAGCACATTCACCCAGAGCAAAGAGCCTGGCAGGAAGACACTTGGGCTGCCTGATGTCACAAAAATCTCCCTTTCCTGGAGGAATTATTTTTATGAAAAAGCCTTTGACTGTTAAATAATCTGAGATTCAAGCAACTGTTTTTCTCTGTGGCAGTGTCCTGACCTAGACCACTTAGGGAGATAAAGGCACTATTGACTTCCTAAGCCCCAAAAAGACATATATTAGAATCCAGATAAAACCCCAGCACTGGGCCATGGGGGTTCATGGTTTTTGTTTTGTTTTCTTTTTCCTTTTCTCTGATTCCTCCTCTTATGAACCAAGAAAGCCTAGGTCAACAATTCCCAGTAGCTATTGCTTCTTATCTGATTCTAGAGTGAGGGCCAGGAAGAAGAGGTAGAACTGGTCCAGTGGAGTTCACATACTGCAACATCATTCCACTGTGTTGGGTGCAAATTACAAAAGCTGGAAATTATATAGAGCTGGGAGACATACATGTCTTGCTTTGTTTTTTTTTTTTTTTTGTTTGTTTTTCAAGACAGGGTTTCTCTGTGGCTTTGGAGCCTGCGCTGGAACTAGCTCTTGTAGACCAGGCTGGTCTCGAACTCACAAAGATCCACCTGCCTCTGCCTCCCGAGTGCTGGGATTAAAGGTGTGCGCCACCACCGCCCGGCGAGACATACATGTCTTATCTCACCAATACCTACCAAAAAGGGTGTTGCAAAACAGGGTTTAGAAGGTAAACTAAAGGAATTAACTTACATTGATTACCACTTTTACAACACATGGCCTGATACTCAGACTGTTTACTACTCACTAAAAAAAAAAAATTCTTGCACTGGGCGAGGGGGAATACACCTTTAATCCCAGAACTCAGCAGATGAGGCAGGCAGATCTCTGTGAATGAGGCCAACCTGGTCCACAAAGCGAGTTCCAGGAGAGCCAGGCCTGTTAAATAGAGAAACCTGTCTTGAAAAACAACAACAAAAACAGCAAAACCCTTAAGTTTAATTAAAACTTCACCCATTGTAGAATAGTCACATCCAGTTCCATAATTTAGTAGTCACAAGGAAGGGGTCTAACTGTGCATGTCCACAGAGCACATTAACCAAGCATGACCTCTAGGTACCCTGCAGGGAATCCAGACACTGTTGCAGCCATGGCAGTGTGTGTGAAGAGAGGTACTCAGCTAACAGTACACAAGTCCTGAAAGTGGCCGGGTCACATGACAGTCTGACAATGCACACAGAGTTCCTAAAATAACTTCCAAGTTGGAGATAACATATGAAAATTGCCAAGCCTTTAAAAAGGATATCCTGGTAAATGTACAATTCTAACTTATTTAGATGTATACTGGAATGAGACTTGTCTGGGATTAAAGGTGTGCACCACCTTTAATCCCAGCACTCGGGAGGCAGAGGCAGGCAGATCTCTGTGAGTTTGGGGCCAGCCTGGTCTACAAGAGCTAGTTCCAGGACAGGTTCCAAAGCTACAGAGAAACCCTGTCTCAAAAAAAAAAAAAAAAAGAAAGAAAGAAAAAAAGAAAGAAAGAAAGAACGAGAGAGAGAGAGAGAGAGAGAGAGAGAGAGAGAAAGAAAGATCAGGTCCTAGATTGAAAGATGTTTTAATTAACTGGTTTCTTGGAATCAACATAACCAAGAATTCAGACAACACAGAAGGGGATGAAAGCCGGGCGGTGGTGGCGCACGCCTTTAATCCCAGCACTCGGGAGGCAGAGGCAGGCAGATCTCTGTGAGTTTGGGGCCAGCCTGGTCTACAAGAGCTAGTTCCAGGACAGGCTCCAAAGCCACAGAGAAACCCTGTCTCGAAAAACCAAAAAAAAAAAAAAAAAAAAAGAAGGGGATAAAACACCTGGAGAAATGTGTTCAAATCCAATTTGTGAGCTGTTTAAATTACTCTGTAGTGTGGGTCAGTACTTTATAACATGACTTTATTGAGAACACTGTCTTCACAGATACAATGAAGTTAAAACAAGGTCATTAGCGTGAATCAAGTCCAAAATGTGGGGTGTCCTTAAAAAGACAGGGCAACTCAGACAGACATTCCTAGAGGACTGATGATGTGGAGACACTCAGAATGACTCGGGATAATGAAGACAATGTAATGATGCATCTTCAAGCCAAAGCACATCTCAGACTATTTGAAAGCAGAGCACAGGCAAGGGCCTACCTTCCCTTCCAGTTTCAGAGAAGCATAACCATGCCCACAGCATGATGTCAGAGGAGTGTGGCCATGCACACACCGTGATTTTGGGGCTTCTTGCCTCAGAACTGTGTGAAAATCTCTGTTTTTGTTTTTGAGATATGTTTTCTTTTCCTTTTCTCTGTAGCCCTGGCTGTCCTGGAACTCATTCTGTAGACCATGCTGGCCTCAAACTCAGAGATTCGCCTGCTTCTGACTCCTGAGTGCTGGGATTAAAGGCGTGCGCCACCACCGCCCGGCCTACTGCTGGGTTTTGAGATAGGTTTTCACTCTGTAGCCCAGGTTAGTCTCAAACTCACGCCTAGGCACTTGAGCATGGGGGATACTGCTGTGACCTACTATCCTTAGCTTTACTTCTATCTTTTTAAGTCTTCAAGTTCTTTACTACAGCAGATCTAGGTAACTAATACATTTGCAGTAATTGTTCAAACAATTAGTACCATTTGTAATTTGTATTATTCTATTATGGATTTTAGCAACTAAGCTTAAAATTAATGTGTTAAGGAATATTTGTAGCTCTAGACTATCAGGCAAGAGGTTCCTAGATATGTACCCAAAGCCCTGGTCCTACTTTTACACTGTGCCTTAACAGGAACACTACTTTTTTTTTGGTCTTCTCTTCCTTCTTCTGGTAGGTGAAGGAACTAAACAAGATGCCCACAAACACCTGCTGGTGAAGCCGGCAGTTGTGAGTCACCCACTTTAGGCACTGGGTCCTCTACAAAAGCACTCTTAACTGGGTGCTCTTAACTATTGAGCCATCTCTCCAGCCCCTGTTTGAGGTTTCTTATTTTTTATTATTAATTAATTTTGTGTTTATAGGTATGAGTATGGGCATGGTTACACCATGATACACATATGGAGGTCAGAAACAACTTTCAGAGTGGGTTCTCTCCTACATGTGCGTCCTGGGGAATCAAACTCAGGTGCCAGACTTGGCTGCAGGTGTCCTTAGACCCTCCGTCATCTTCTGAACCTCTGTTTTATTTTTTTTTTAAGATTTATTTACTTATGAATGTGAGTGCTCTATCTTCACACACACCAGAAACCAAAGGAAGGAATCTATCTGGTCCCATTACAGATGGTTGTGAGCCACCATGTGGTTGCTGGGAATTGAACTCAGGACCTCTGGAAGAGCAGTCAAGTGCTTGTAATGTTGAGCCATCTCTCCAGCCACCTCCCCTCCATCTGAGTTTTTAAAATTATAACTATATTTTATGTCTTTGTTTATTTCTCCCTAAAGATAAGGGAAAAAACCTAAGTAACGTGATCGAAAAGCTTAGTTCCAGGAAGTACACTGATGAAGCACTTCACTTTTGCTGGTTCAGCTCTGGGGATAGCCACTCCCAAACTAGCTGGTTAGGACCCCTTATAGCATCACAAGAGTCCAAGGACCTTACCGATCTTCTCAGGATCAGTAATACCGACTGTCAGATCAAACTGGTCCTCCTGTTCTTCTTCCTCTAGCTTTTAAAGAAAAATGAAGATAGTTGACATAAAGAAGGCTAGACATTACACAGCATTCAACACCTGCCAATCTAACAAAGCCAAGATGTACTTTTCAGTGTTCAATTCTGTCCATTTCCAAGAGCTCCAGTGAACCAATACCCACAGTTTAAGATGTGAACCAGTTCACAGGTCACTTTCACACCGAATCCTTAAAATCTTTTTTTCACGATAATAATTATAGGATTTTGGCAGACTTGGCCTTTTTTGGGCAAAAAGAGAATACAGCAAGGCTTATGGGAGCTTCTGACAGTAAATCGCACCAGTGACCAGCAACAGACGCTGTCTAAGAAAGAGTTCCTGTTTGGATTCTGGCTGTGCATTGAGCAGAGGTTGTCAGGAGCTGTAAATCTTTACTCAGGTCCTAAAGACGCAAAAGCAAGAAGACCAACAGTGCAGTCTCACCTCCTCGTAGCTTGGCTGCAATTTTGGAGAATTTGTGGCTCCTTGTGGAGAATGAGAAATAAGGGTTTTTGCTGGCATCATCTTCTGATTATTCTGTGTGCTGTCCAGGGAGAGCTCCACTGTGGCATCTGAGAACAGTTGATATTTTAAAATGAGTGTCAATAACGGGTTTTCCACAAGAAAAATGGCAAACACCAACACAACAAAAACAAGAGGCACGGAATTTTGACATGACTCAAAGGAGACGACACTGAGGAAGTGTTATTATCACGGGTTTGGTAGAACAAGCTCTCCCTTTTCTGCCCAGACACAATTGTTTGGCTACCTTATGTCAAAGAAACAATCATCTAGCAAAAAGACTCCACAGCCAAAATAAATGCTTAAATAATTTTATTCTTGGGAGTGATCACTCGAAACCTTACCTGAAACTCATTTATTCTTGTTTTTAGTTGTTTGTACAAGACAGCACCTTTGGTTATCTGCTTTATAAACAGCATGACAGAACCGGCAATCACACATCAGATGAAGCCTCAGGAAAAGTATCAACTAGAAAATACACAGTAACACTTGGGGAAGGGTGGTTTGGTACACATGAGTTACACTGACAGTTTAAGAACTAGTCACAGCCTGCACCAGGGGCCCATGATCTTTAATCTCAGCACTTGGCAGGCAGAGGCAAGGGGAATCTCTGTGAGTTCAAGGACAGTCTGAGCCACAGAGCAAGCTCCAGGATACTCAGGGCTGCACAGAGAAACCCTGTCATGAAAAACCAAACCAAAACACCCAAACAAAAACAAACAAAAAGAACTTGTCACAAGACATTTTAGCTATATCCCAACAGATTAAGTTACTATTTGTAAATGTCGTTAGAATGGGGAGGGGCACAGCAGCCCCTCAAAACACCTTTTTTTTTTTTTTTTGGTTTTTTTTCGAGACAGGGTTTCTCTGTGGCTTTGGAGCCTGCGCTGGAACTAGCTCTTGTAGACCAGGCTGGCCTTGAACTCACAGAGATCCGCCTGCCTCTGCCTCCCGAGTGCTGGGATTAAAGGCATCTGCCACCAGATCTGCTCTGTAAGAGCTGAAGATTTGCTCTTTAAGAGCCGCCTCTCTGAAAATGCAGGTGAGCAGAACAATTCGTTCTCTCAGTTTTTCAGAGAAATGACTTCTAAAATAGCATTCTGTACCATTTTTAGACATTAAAATTTCTTATGCAAATGCACTTCCAATGTGGAGCAATGAAGCTAGACGTTCTAACCCCAACCAGTTCGTTGCTTTTCTTTTTAGTAAAGAAAAACATAAATATCCACTTGTGGGTCTGACTGTTACGTGTTCAGTTTAGCTTTGGGGACTGCAGAGAAAGCTGCTTCCTTTTCTTTCTAGACTTGAAAGAGGAGCTAGGCAGAACCATAGGAGTTTAGATTACTGTGCTGACAAGTGAAAGTGAGTCATTTCTGCAAAAGACCCTGCCTTGGGGACATAAAAGAGGAAGCAGCATACAGAACGAGTGAGTGTGTTAGGTTGTGTGGTCTTTGGAACAAGCAGCCAGCTCAAGCTTGTATTGGAGGTTCACCGCCTGAGATCCAACACAACAGATGAAGTTAGTAAGTGAAGCGTGTACTGTTCACTGAAAACCTTTGGGTGAAACTGGGTGTAATAAGTTGTACCTGTGACCCCAGCACTCCAGCCAGGCCTAGAGCACAGACCTAAAATCTAGCTATTCATGAGGCTGAGGCAGGAGGATTGATAATTCAAGGTTCACCTGAGCAATTTAGTGAGCCCTTGTCTCAACCAAACAAGCAAACAAAAACTGACTGGTGTCCTGTCTAGTTTTTATGTTAACTTGACACAAGAAAGAGTCATCCCAGGGAAGAGAGCCTCATTTGAATAATGCTTCTGTAATATTGGGGTATAGACACCCTGTAGGGTATCTTAATTGGTATTTGATGTGGGCCCAATCCATTGTGGATGGGGTCATCCCTGGCCTGGTGGTCCTAGGTTCTGTAAGAAAGCAAGCTGAGCAAGCCATGAGAAGAAGTCAGTAAGCAGCATCCTCCACGGCCTTTGCATCATCAGCTCCTGCCTCCAGGTTCTGCCCTCTGTGATTATGGACTGTGGGATGGAAGTGTCATCAAAATAAATCCTTTCCTTCCCAGTTGATTTTGGTTGTGCTGTTTCACTATAGCAATAGAAACCCTAACTAAGATTGCTGGGGACCTAATTCAGCAAAAGGACACTTGCCTATATATGTGAGAACCTAGGATCAATTCCCAGTACCATGAAAGAAAAATTTCCTAAGGAGTTAGGAAAACAGAATGATAGGGAGTTTGAGGCCATCTTGAGCTACATAAAAGGATGCTGTATCATATGGGCATGATGTAATCTAAGCTTCATGCTTATAACCTCAGACTTGGGATGCTGAGGCAGAAGAAGTGCCATGAGTTTGAAGCTAGCTTGGGTCACAGAGTGATGAGGGAAAGGGAGAAGAGAGAGAAAAGGGAGAGAGACCTTTTTTTAATTTGTTTTTTGATTTTTCAAGACAGGATTTTTCTGTAGCTTTGGAGCCTGTCCTGGAACTCGCTCTGTAGACCAGGCTAGGCTCAAACTCAAAGAGACCCGCCTGCCTCTGCCTCCCAAATGCTGGAATTAAAGGTGTGTGCCACTACCACCTAGGTGATATAGTATTTCTAAAACTCCCCTGACCACATTTCTAACATTTAATAATTTAACTCTGTTCTTTCTTTTTTTTGTCAAGACAGGGTTTCTCTGTGTAACAGTCCTGGCTATCCTGGAACTTGCTCTGTAGACTAGGCTGGCCTTGAACTCACTGAGAACCACCTATCTCTGCCTTCCAAGTGCTGAATTAAAGGTGGGTGCATACTACCACTGCCTGGCTTTTTTTTTTTTTTAAAGGATTTGTTTTGTTTGTTTAGGGATTTTGTTGTAGTTTTTTTGGATGACCTCGGACTCCTGATTTTCCTGCCTTCAGCAGACATAGACCTCCATTGTGCTGGGCTGGACTGAAGTTTTTAAACTTATGCATATGTATGGTGGTTTTGACTTTAATAATTCATAACTTAATAAAGGTGACTAGAAGGTACCTAAACTCTGAGTCTCTACTTGCCTGCAAAGAGATCCTGTGGCTCTTGGTCTTGTTCCTCATGGATCCCATTTTCTTTGGAACCATTTTTGATAGGAAAAAGGGATGTGGTTTTCTTTGGAGACTGGGGCTGACTCTGAAAACAAAGAGATACTCCAAATAAGATAGAACCATTAAAAACAAACTCAGCCTACCTAGAAAGTGAATGTAGTGTCCCTTTGCTCCCGCAGGTGTTTAGAAGAACACAGGCTGGCTAGTTAGCCAGCTCAGTAAGCGGCAAATCATTCCTAGAATTGAGACTGCTGTTGCTCAGGTGGCCTCAGGGCTAAGTTCACACGGTTTAGGGTTAATTTTTATAACTGTAATCTTGCTGGAATATGATACCCAAGCCACAAGATACCAACATAGATATGGATACACACAGATAATTTTAAAAATCTGCTCCAATGCATTTCTGTTTCTCAGCTAATGACCTTTATTATTTCAAATGCTGACAGGGTATATTCTAGTGACAAGCACACCACATTCTAGGCTTCCTTTGTGGTATTGGCTAAATTGTTAACTGAAGCTTAGACATTCCCAGCCCACCTGACAGACACAGGAAGACATAACACTGTCTATCTAGTGCTGCTCAGAAATACAGTTCAGTTTGTTGTTCTTTAAATCTGGAACTCACATAGACAGAAATTTTAGCCATATTTCATGGTAGGTTGAAAAATAAGACCAATCATCCTTGGCCTAATGGTCACACAGTGAAAATACAGTTGGTCCTTGGCCTTTATTAAAAGCTCAATGCAGAGTCACAAACAAGGGTAGGGAGGATCCCTGGGCCAGTACCAGCGTGAACAAAGTGGGATTGTACAGCACACAGCACACAGTTTGTGGTACTGCAGGGCTTTGAAGTCAGGCCTAAGGCCAAGTCAGTTAAAAGACCTGACAAAAGGAACTTTCCCTAAAGCATTTCCTTAACGAATCTGAGGGAGTCTGTCCCTTCGACAGGCCTTTTTTATGACTCAAAGAACAAAGTAAAATGGCAGCTCTTTTGGGATACTCCCTGAGTTTGTCATGCAAACAGCTTCCTCTTCATATTGGGCATTTCCCTTTCTAGAACAGAAAATTTTGTTTGCATTTGATATGTATTAGCAAATAAATGCTTTTACGGGGGCTGCTCTGTGTTAATGAGGTTCAGCGATAAATGCTTAGATAGTATGTCCTCATCTGTCAGAGACAGTAGTCCCTCCTCTAGCTGCTCCCAAATCTAGAAAACAAAACTGAATTAGTTCTGAGAAGACAAAGAAACAAAATAAAAACAAAATTAGCACTTCCTGTCTCAAACACCGCTTGGCCACCCTCTCTATACAACCACTTCCTTCCCTCACTTTCACTCCCTATGATCTCAGAAGCCACCAGATTCCACTTCTTTCCCACTGGTACCAGCCTCTTCAGAGAGAAAACCTGGAGATCCGGGCAGTGGTGGCGCACACCTTTAATCCCAGCACTCAGGAGGCAGCGGCAGGCAGATCTCTATGAGTTCGAGGCCAGCCTGGTCTACAAGAGCTAGTTCCAGGACAGCTTCCAAAGCTACAGTGTAACCCTGTATTGAAAAACCAAAAGAAAAAAAAGGTTTGTTTGCATGTTTTAAGAAAGCTAGTTTTGAACAAGTAAAATTCCAATATAATCTCATTTTTGGAGAATGAAGAGACACACACATTACACTGAATGCAGAGCCAATTCTAATGCTTTATAAAGCATACTTCTAAGACTTTTTAGTAAGCAGTTATGGTAATGCAGGGCAGCAAGTTTAACCCACACTGAACTACTCAGAGCCTGTTTCAAAAAAACTCTAGCTCCTTGGTAATAAGTTACAGCTACCTATCAGTTTGAAAGAGGAAGCATTTCTAGGCAGCCAATGAAAATAGTGTCGTGTAGTAAATAGAGCCAAGAAACTATCCTACCTATCTCCCCTTGTCCTTTTTCCATGAAAGCAGCATTCTCTTTTGTTAGTAGATAGAGTTCCTAGCTCAGATATCCACACCCGCTGACTCCTTTTGGCTGTTAATTATAGCAGGTGGCTCCACTGATAAGTCTGTCTGAAAGTCCCTGCTTATTGCAGTAAGAGCACGGTGGGCTAGAAAGATTGTGCAGGAAGAGGGCACGTTTGTTAAGACCAAATGGGTAATCTCTAACAATTAATTATCCACCTCAAACTCTTAGGCACAGGCCATCAGTGTGAGTTTCTTTTCTTTATAAACTTTAATTTTCAGTGAGTAAACTTTATTCTTTCTGTTTCTCTTTTTTATTTCAATTTTTAAATTTTTATATACACTTGTGTTTGAGGGAGTTGGGTCCCCTGGAACTAGAGTTACAGGCAGTTGTGAGCTGCCTTGTGGGTGCTGGGAAGTGAACCCAGGTCCTCTGGAAGAGCAGCTAGTGCTCTTAACTGCGCAGCCATCTCCAGTTCCAAGTGTGATTCTTAGTATAGGAAGACAGGTGGGCTCCTTGGAGCTGACGCCACCAGTCTGCACTGAAACCACTGCGAGGATTCTGGGCAACTTCCCTTGAGGTTAGCAGTTGTGATTCTTCTCTTGTTGCTTAACTGCTCTTTGCTCCACATAGGACAAAAATTGCATTTTAGAGACCTCAATAGGGTCTGTCAAAAGTCTCAGCTGGGGCTGGAAAGAGGCTCAGCAGGTAAAGGTGCCTGCCACTAAGCTGACGACATGAGTTCAATCCCTGAGACTTACACGGTGGAAGAAGACACTTGATTCCTGAAAGTTGTCCTCTGACCTCCATATGTTGGCAGTGGTATGAATTTACATGTGTGCACACACATAAACAAATATTATAAGTTAACTGCATTAAAAAAAACACAATTGTACTTACAGGCCCACACCAAATTAAATGCTACGGTAACATGGTTTTTGGATGGTTAGAGTACTTTTGATTTTTTTTTTTTTTTTTTTTTTTTTTTGGTTTTTCGAGACAGGGTTTCTCTGTGGCTTTGGAACCTGTCCTGGAACTAGCTCTTGTAGACCAGGCTGGCTTTGAACTCACAGAGTACTTATTTTTAACACTTGTTTATTTACTGGGTTTTTGTTTTTTTGAGGCAGGGTTTCTCTGTGTAATAGCCCTGACTGTCCTGGAATTCACTTTGTGGACCAGACTGGCCTCGAACTCACAAAGATCCTCCTGTCTCTGCCTCCTAAGATTAAAGACATACACTATCACGCCCGGCTGAGTATTTCTTAAAGAGAAATCGAGTATAATTGAGTAAGGCTAAGGAGTTAAGGAAACGGCAACCACACTGCTTTAATAAGGCAAACAAAGGGAAGAGTCAGTCCCAGGAGCAATACCACACAACAGGTAGGGGAGTCTTTACGAGCGACTCTAGAAGTCCCTGGCATGAAATACTGCCCCCTTTGCCACCTCTACTAAGGAGAAATAAATGTGGCGGTGTTGCTGTATCAGCTGCTTGCTAGAAGTAAACTATCACAAATCCAACAGTGTGAACGGTGCAATCTCATCATTCTTTAGTCTACCAAAGTCCATACATCATACGTCAGGCAAAAATCAAAATGTCAGTGGGGCTGCTTCCCTTTCTGAAGGTGTTAGGGGACAATTTTAAAAGGTAAATATCTGTAGGTGACTCTTCTCCCAGAATCATGTTCAACAGTTTAACATCTGTACTTGGGAAAATGAGCATTCTGCATCAGTTGGATTCTGGGTGCATCTTACTTGACAAACTGGGTAAATAAATGGTTAATTTAAATATTTCACAATAATTTCTTTCCTTCTCTCATAGCTTTGACACCCCCCCCATACACCTTGAACCTCATGAGCCACAGAATTCAAGGGCTGGTCTCTAAATTTGGAGAGGAAAATTACAACTTCATTTTCCCTTATCTCTGGCCAAAAAGCACCATTCTGTTTGATCATAAAAGAAAGCATATTGCAACAACAGTATTTGAGACAATAACTAATAGACATTAGGTGTTTTTGCTCTGTTTTGAAGTGCTAGAAATAGAACTCAGAATCTTACCTGTGCTGGGCAAGCACATCACCAGTGAATCACAACCCAACAGTAGGTATCTTTGTTTGATGTAACCGCTATAAATATCAAAGTATTTATACTTTGTGCTTATTTTTATTTAAAAATTGTGATAGTTATATATATTTCTAGATTTTATTATTTAAATAATCAAAAAATATGCTTGCTTTTAATCCCAGCACTCGGGAGGAAGCGGCACTTGGATCTCTCTTAGTTCAAGGCCAGCCTGGTCTACAAGAGCTAGTTTCAGGGCAGGCTCCAAAGCTACAGAGAAACCTGTCTCAAAAGACAAAAGAAACAAAAGGTAACCCTGCCTCAACACTCCCATCACTTGAAAAAGGATATTCTAAGCTAGGTATGGTGTTTCATGCTCACAAATTCAGCATTTGAGGGGCTGAGGCAGGAGGTCTGCCCTGAGTTCAAGACCAGTGTGAGCTGTATAGTGAGATCCTGCTTCAAAAACAAAGCAGTGCATGCTACTAATACAAGTGGTTTCCTTTGTAAACTTACATATTTTATTTTATGTATTAAAATATTTTGTTTTGAGAGCAGGTCTACACAATGAGTTCATACCACACAAAAATGTGAAAGACTTCTAAGGTAGAGGGAAGATCAAATAAAAGGGAAAGGTATTCTGGAGGGGTAGAGAAAAGGAGCCCAAAGCTGACCATTTTGCTATTCAAGGAAGGGCACAAACAAGGCCATTGACCATCTCGGAGTAAAAAGGCACACTGTCTGTGATCAGCTCAAACAGAGCTGAAGACATGGCTCCAATCCTGCTCTAATTCCTTTTCCTCACTTTTGGGTGGGGAAAACTCTACCAGGACAGAACATTAAAGAGTAGATTAGCTCCATCAAGGAAAAGGCAAACCCAGATCAATCTGTCCTGAAGCCAGTGAAGACATCCAGCTGGTCGACTGACTCAGCACAGCCTGAGGCAGAAAAGAGTTGAGCAACAGATTTTTCTGGAGATGAGGTGCTTGCGGCTACTCTCTGCAGTAACTACTCATGATGTACTCATGCCAAAAGTCACATGAAAGCGCTGAGAGTCTCTGAGGGAAATTAGAGAGTTCTTGTTCTTTTCCCTTTCTCCACTCCCAGCCCTGACCAACTGCCAGTGGTCGAGTCATTAGAGCCAGCCTGACACCAAGTAAGGAGACAGGCAGGCTCTTTCAGAAACCACAACTTTGGTGGCAATTTTAGATAAAATTTAGGTTGGGTCTTCTCTCCCCCAACCTCCCCCTAAGCAGGGTCCCTCTGTGTAGCCCTGGTTGTCCTGGAATTCACTCTATACACCAGGCTGGCCTTGAACTCAGAAATATGCCTGCTTCTGCAGCCCCAATGCTGGGATTTAAGGCATGTGCCACCACCTCCCAGCATAGGTTGGGTTCTTGTTAGTTATTTTGGGAAATCTTCTCTCTTCCCCTTCAAGTACTTTCTACTTCCTCTACAATGTTGAAAATTAGGTAAGCTGCCAGAACAATTTAATGACACATACTTCTTTTTTTTTCAAGACAGGGTTCCTCTGTGTAGCCCTGGTTGTCTTGGCTCTGTAGATCAGGCTGGCCTCAAGATCTGCCTGCCTCTGTCTCCCAAGTGTTGGGACTAAAGACAAGGGCCACCATGCCTGACCTTCAGCTTCTGAACTTCAAACCAGATCTAACCATATAGTTTGAAGCAATGTGTCTGGCCGGGCGGTGGTGGCATACGCCTTTAATCCCAGTACTCGGGAGGCAGAGGCAGGCGGATCTCTGTGAGTTCGAGACCAGCCTGGTCTACAAGAGCTAGTTCCAGGACAGGCTCCAAAGCCACAGAGAAACCCTGTCTCGAAAAACCAAAAAATAAATAAATAAAAAAATAAAAACCAAAAAAAAAATGAAGCAATGTGTCTGTACAAGATTCTACACCCTAAAAGAAACTTTTCTTTTGGTTTCTGAGACAGGGTCTTGCACAGCCCTGCTGGCCTTGAAGTTTTTTATCCTCCTATCTCTAACCCCTGAGTAAACAGCATGTCCAGCTTTAAAGAAACTTACCTATAACTATTTACCATTAGGAGTTCCACTTGACTAAACTGTTAACTAAACAAAACAATATACCTTTGTTTAAAAGTACTTATTGCAGGGTGCAGTGCTAGCCTTTAGTCTCAGCCTTAGGGAGGCAGGCATGTGGACCTCTGTGAGTTAGAAGCTAGCCTGGTTCACAGAGTAGTGGCAGGGTCAGGATCCTGCCTAAAAAAAATAAAAAAAAAAAAAAAGGATTCACAATCAGAAATCTTGTTAAAACTAGTGAAGAGGGGTGGGGGTATGGCTCAGTGAGCAAAAGCACTAGTCACACAGATCTCACAAACCCTGATCCCCTGAACCCACATGGTGCAAGAAGGGAATTAACTAGAAAGCTGCCATCTGAGCCCCCCATTACAATCATTTTAAAGAAAGGCCAGAGCAGGGTTTGTGTCAAGAAATCTACTGAAGAGCTGAAGAGGTGGCTCAGTTGGTAGTGTCTACCACTGAAACACAAGAACCAGGTTCAATTGCCTGCACCCATGTAAAAGTCAGGCATGTCATGAACCTCCCACCACATACGTACATGCACACTCACTGAGACATATATACACACAGAAAGTAAGTAACTCCTTTAAAAATAAAAGAAATTTACTGAAGGGGCTAAGGAGATAAGTTAGTCAGTACAGTACCTACCAGGTAAGCATAGTCCTACGCCCAGTTCCCCCAAAAGTGGGGCATGGTGGCACGATGGTATTCCCAGTGCTATGCAGGTGGAGGCAGGTAGATCCCTAGGATCACTAGTCTAACTAGCAAATCCCATGTTCCAGTGAGAAACTGTTTTTCTTTTTAATATTTACTTTTTATGTAAATTGGGATTTTGCCTGCATGTATGTCTGTGTGAGGGTGCCAGATTCCCTGGAACTGGAGTTACAGGCAGTTGTAAAGTGCCAAGTGGGTGCTGAGAATTGAATTGGGGTCCTTTGGAAGAGCAGCCAGTGTTCTTAACTGTTGAACCATCTCTTCAGCCATGAGAAACTCTGTTTCAAAATACAAGACGGATGACTCCTGAGGATCAATGAATGGTGATGACCTCTAGCCTCACACACACAGCACGCATGTACATGCATACGCATGCATCCCTCCACCACATGAACTCACTCATACATACTCACAATTTATTGAATCTTTTAAAGATTTATTTATTTATTTATTATGTACACAACATTCCTTTATGTATGCTTCCATGCCAGAAGAGGACACCAGATCTCAGTACAGATGGCTGTGAGCCACCATGTGGGAATTGAACTCAGGACCTCTGGAAGAGCAGTCAGTGCTCTTAACCTCTGAGCCATCTCTCCAGCCCAATTTATTGAATTTTATTGAAGACAGGCTAAACCTTTGGGAACAACCATTATGCATGTTTCATAGAATATAGAATTAAAACGCTGACCAGGTAAATCATCACTCTTCTCATTTTTTAAAAAATAAAATTACCGAATTCTGTCCAGATGGAATGAAGTTATTCTACATGTACTCAAGGTTGAAAAAGAGATGAGATTGTAAAATGAAATAAGTGCTGAGGTTCTTCAAAAATAATTAAAATAGAGTCATCATATGATCTAGCAACTCCACTACCAGGAATAGATCTAAAAGAGGAGCTTTATGTTTGCACACTCTTGTTCAGAAGTACATTTTATGATAGCAGAAATGTAAAAGCAAGCCAGTGTCTAATGGCATATGAAAAGATATACAATGTAATATTATTTACCCTTAAGATGAAGTCCTGATATAGGCCACAACACGGGTAAACCTTAAGGATATTCTACTTAGCAAAATGAGCCTGCACAAAAAGACACATACTGTTGAGCACAAAACTCAGGAGGTCACAGCAGGCAGATGTGAGAGTGAGGATACCCTGGATGTCATAGACCCTGTCCCCAAACCAAATGAACTTCTAGGATTATACTCATATGAGGTTTCCACAGTAGTTAGAAGGATCAGAAGTTCAAGGTCATCCTCAACTACAAGAGGTCAGTCTGGGCTACTACATGGGACCTTGTCTCAAAAATAAAAAAAAAGTAGCTACAAGTTCATAAAAACTGTGCTAGTCACAGTAATGCATGCCTGCAGTCCCAGTTATTGGGGAGGTTGAAGCGCAGGATCAGCCTGGTCAGATGAGCCTACAGGTCTGGACTAGCCCGAGTAGTACAGTGAAACCCTGGCTCAACCGGGACAGCCTTACATAGTTAGAATGATGTTCATAGAAACAAGACGAGAAAAGAAAGAGGAAGTGGGTATTGTTGGATGGCTACAGACTTGCTCAATGAAAACATGAAGATCTGTTTGGTAGCTAAGTGAATATACTTAAAACAAATTAAAAATATGATAAACTGCCAGGTGGTGGTGGCACATGCCTTTAATCCCAGCACTTGGAAGAAACAGGTGGATCTCTGTGAGTTCAAGCCCGGCCTGGTTTATAGAGCAATTTTTAGGACAGGCTCCAAAGCTACAGAGAAACCCTGTCTCGAAAAACAAAAACAAACAAACAAAAAAGATAAACTTCATTAGCTACAATCTTTGTTAAGCATATATCCACACCCTAGAATACATGTACTAATCACAGATTTAGGGCTGGATTCTAAGAAGTCCATGTCCTTTCCTGTTTAAACATTAATTCTGTCAACCAGGAGACACTGCTATACAAGAGGTTTTCTTTAAAATTAAAAAAAAATAAATGGCATTAATTTGTGTGTGTGCACACACAAACATGCATCACAACACAAAATGTGGAGGAGGTCAGAGGACAACTTTCAGGAGTCAGTTCTCTCCTAGGTGCCAAGGATCAAAGTCAGGTTGTCAGGGCTGGCAGCAAGCACCTTTATCTTGCTGGTCTACTACCCAAGACTTTTAAACACCAATAAAGGTAAATTGTATTCTCTCATTAATCTTAAATACCACAAGTCTTAATGTTTTTGTTTTAAGATAGGGTCTGCTATGTAGCATAGTTTGGCCTTGACTTTGAGACCTTCTAGCCTTGGCCTCCCACCAAGATCTGGGACTACAGGCTTGTAGCATTTTCACACGGCTCTATAAGTAATATTAGACTAATCAAAGACAAATTATTCAGCATATGATTTTTCTAGTTCCTTGTATTCCTTCTTTATCCATGTTATTTTCTCATATGTTTCTCTAATTGAAAGGGTTTAGTTCACAAATGAGAGCAATGAGGAAAAAAATTCCCAAATTGGCCTGACATATCACAAAATAAACAGTTGCCAGTTTTGGCCAAAATCAGAGGCAGTGATCTCATGTCTCTATATTTTCTTCCTTCCTCTCAGCATGAGAAAAACCACCATAGTTCTCCCCTTTATGCTTGGAGGAATCTACTGTGGCCCTGACGTGCTGCTGAGGATACAAGCAGGTAGGACTTGGGAGGACAAAGGGGTCTGGTTCCGGGGAATCTTTACTTACAGTATGCAGTGAGTCATGTGAGGCTTTGTAAAAACTTGTGTACACTTTACATCTTTTGAACACAATGTCAAGAACTTAAAAATGGGCCTGGAGAGATGGCTCAGCAGTTAAGAGAACTGACTGCTGTTCTGGAGGTCCTGAGTTCAATTCCCAGCAACCACATGATGGCTCATACCCGTCTATAATGAGATCTGGTGCCCAGAACACTATATACATAATAAATAAATTAAAAAAAAAGAACTTAGAAATGCCAACTGCTCTCATTCAGTCCCTTGCTTTACTGAGATAAAAACCCTATTCTAGAAGAACACTTCAACTAAATAATTATTCTGATTCAATTTCACATCAAAGATTTGGACACAATTTCAGGCTTTTAATTAGTGACTTCAGATTTGTTTCCATGATTCTTTTGATTTCAGGCTTTTCTACTCAAATGAATGGCTTATATATATATTTTGAGATGTACCTCGTGGACCTATCTTTTGATTAAAAATCACATTTTTATTATTGTAGTGACATGACTTCCTAGCTGTAAAAGAGAGCAGATGGGATGATTAACAACTGCAGCTGTCCAGAAAATTACATGCATACCATGAATGAGTTTTAACTGTTACATGCCTCAGCTTCCCAATTATTTAATGCCTATTCTTTGTCTCTAAAATGTTAACAAATCACAATAGGGAGATTAACTTGGGCTGGGGGCTGGGGAATGTAACTCGATGGTAGAATGCTTAAGACCCCAGGTTCAAGCAAGCTTCCTCTCTTCTCTCTCTCTCTCTCTCTCTCTCTCTCTCTCTCACACACACACACACACACACACACACAGAGATTAACTTAAAACACTAGGAAGCAACTGAAGTCGTCAAGGGCCTATGCTGATGACTTTTAACTGATCAAATCAATCTTATTAGTTATCTTTGATTCTGATAAACTGTTAACCATTTTAAGATTAACTTTTCCAATTTATTATTAGTTTTGTGAGAATTTTGATTCAGAAATGGTCATCAACTAATACAGCCCAAGCTCTCTAAAATAGTTAAGGTCCTTTAAATATTTATTGTGTAGAAACAACTGTTCCAGGTACTTCACATCCTAACTTAACCTTCATAACACTTCTAGTAACTACAGCACCTTCCTGTTGACACGTGCGTGTGTGTCTATGTGTGATTCTACTACATCCCTCTTACCCTGTCAATTCCTCAGGATGCTCAGGCTTCTATTATTTATTTAGTCTCCTGAGACAATGTCCCATAAAGTACAAGGTGGCCTCTTGGTCTTCCTGCCTCAGTCTCCCAAGTGTTGCGATTTCACCATACCCAGACAGTTACATTTCCTTTGTGTTAGGAATTGAAGAACTGTAGTTTACAGCACACTTTGTCCAAAGTTAAGCTAGCAACACTGAGCTTGGTGGAGCACGCCTATCATACCATTCAGAGGTGGAAGCAGGAGGTTTGATTGGGAGTTCAAGCCAGCCTTGGCTGAATGAGAACCTGCCTCATATAACAACAAATAAAAACCAAAGTTAAAACAGTAAGAAGTACAGCCTAGATTAACGTTAGACTTCAAAGCCTTTTTATCTTCTCTGTAACCAGGCTGACCTTGAATTTGTGACAGAGGCCCCTGCATTAGCTCCAGAGTAGCTGAGATTATAGGCTTGTGTCTATAGGTTCAACTTATTTTTCAGTGTTTCTCCTTAACTATAACTGTGCAGAAGTGCTGCGATGTTCACATCCTTTGGTTCACAACTAAAGCATTTATTAAAATATAATTTATAATAAATGGCTGCTTAATAAAATAGTTTAGTGAAGCCTTAGTTTCCTGAAGATTAGTATTCTGGGTCAAATCTAAAGATAATGAGGACATACTTCAGTGGTAGAATGTTTGTCTAGCATTTGAAAGACTTAGATTTGACCCCAGCAACTGCTTTTGGTGGTAGAGCAAAGTCAATCTGACCTTCCTTCCCTCATTTTTTTTTTTTTTTTGGAGAGGGGAGGCAAGAGATTTCTAGTCTTTGTTTTTTTTTTTTTTTTTTTGGTTTTTTCGAGACAGGGTTTCTCTGTGGCTTTGGAGCCTGTCCTGGAACTAGCTCTTGTAGATCAGGCTGGTCTCGAACTCACAGAGATCCACCTGCCTCTGCCTCCCGAGTGCTGGGATTAAAGGCGTGCACCACCACCGCCTGAGATTTCTAATCTTAAGAAAAAGAGGTATTACGCCTCCATCAACTACCTGGATGAGCTCAATGAAACCACAGTCTCCTGAACTTCACTTGAGAGCTCTAGAAAATAGCTTCTCAGCCAGCGCCTGTTTCAGTTTCAGCTCAGTAGTTGTTCTCCAAGATTCATGAGAGATTAACTATGTAAAGATACTGAAAACAGAAACAAGACTACATTAGCAGCAAATTATTCTTTTTCAGAGTAACAGACATTATTAGACAGTTTGCTGTTATATTAGCATCAGAAAGCACTTATGAGTTGGGATTAAGGCCCTCAATTTCTCAACACAGTAAAATTCTAACTATGGTCATGGAAGAAATGCCTCCAAAATCTAAACTTTTTCTGATATAAGGAGCACTTCAAAATTTTCAGATACAGGCTGTATACAGAATTTAAAATTGTTTAACTCAGTCTGATACTGAAGTGAAACAGAAACAAAAACAGAAAGATAAATGCATAGAGTCAGTACTGAAGACGTTTATAAGCTGGAACTAACTGTACCAAGTGGTATGAGTCAGTGTTCTCATAAAATAGCCCAAAACATCTCTCCCGATACTGTTAACTCACGACATTCCACATAGAAAGCCTAGGGAGTTTTGTTTGTTTTGCCAGCAGCTAGCTCCCATTTGAGACCTGGATATTTATTATGGGTGACGTTTCCCCCCTTCACATGCACAGATCTGTTTCCAAGCACTTTAACGTATCCTTTTTACCTTTCTGGTCCGCACAGAGGGATTTATCTGGCAGATAAATTTTTCAACCGGCGTTTGGCCGGATTCTTCGAGAGATCAAAGGAGTCACAACCTAACTTTCCTAAACTAGGATCCAGAATGGGCTTTTGGTAATGACCAGGAAGTGCTGAGTACAAGAGGATCAGTGGGCGGGTGATGATCCTAGACTAACCAACGTCAGGTTTCCACTTTCGGAGCAGTAAGGCCGAGGAACTAATGGTCTGCACCCCCATTCTCTTATCTGTCATATTAAGTCAGTCTGCCCAGGGCAAAAGCAGCAGAACTGCCAGGTGGATCCATGAAGTAACCACATCACGGGGCCAGGGGACGGCCTAGGTTGCTCTTGACTTTTAAGGATCCGTCGGGAAGTCACCACACCCCTCATCCTCTCTTCCCGCCCCTGCAAGGACAGCCCGGCTCTAGGGTCCGTCTCTCTTTTAGGGCCCTGGAGTCCTGACCGCTGACACCGGATGAGGATTGCCTACCAGGCCCATCATCCCCAGAGCCCTCGAACCCTTGATGCGCTTTGCTTCTCCTTTGAGGGGAGCTTTCCTGTTTGCTGCCCCAAGGGTGGGAACTCACAGCTGCTGCAGCGCCAGTGAAAATATCCTCCCCCTCGGTGTCGCTGTCCCCAGCCTCGGGTTCTGACCCCCCGGCAGCCCCTTCGGACTCCGGATCCATGCCAGGGAAGGGCGGAGGGAGTCGCTCCGAAGCGCTACAGCCACCACCTCCCGACGCCATCTTCCTCCACCGGTGGCGGAAGCAGCAACAACAACTTTATAGACAGTGCCGCGAGCAAAGCGCTCCAGCTGTGAGAGGTGCGCGAGGGCCGCTACGGACCCCGAGGGACCAGAGGGGCGGGGCTTCGGGGGGCAGGCACTTGGGGCGGAGCCCGGGCTATTGTCCAGCCAATCCGAGCCCCCAACCGCAACGCCGCACTCGGGCGGGCCAAAGCGACAGAGGAGGAGCTAGAGGCTGCCGGTTCCTCCGGGCCTTTGTGCCCTGCATAGCTTTATCTGTCACGCTTCTAAGGTTTTGTTGTAATAAAAAAAGTCTGTGACTAAAAGACATCTGAAAACCTCTGCATGCCACCTGCTCATGCCGAGCACAGCGCTCTCACAGAAATTCAATAACTGCAGGAAGTTTTGCTATTTTTTGGACATTAATTCATTCAATGTATACTGAGCATTCACTGTGAGCTTGGCACCTTACTATGCGTTTCAAATACAAATACAAAAAGTTCCTGGCTAAGTGTTTACAGTTTAATGTGGGAGGCAATCTTGTAAGTCAGCAATTTAAACACAGTGTTACAGTGTGCAACAATAAAAGAGGTTATCGATTCTTTTGGGAGAAGTCAGGCTTCACACAAAGGGGAGAGCTTAGTGTATTAAGCTCGTTAGGAATTTGGGGTTATCTTTTCAGTGACTATGAAGTGAAACGGAAGACATGTCAGAAGTAGAAGAGATGACAAGGACAATAGTTGGGACTGAACCAGAATTTCATGGGATCTAACCATAGGCTGGTGAGCCGAAGCCAAGCAGAGTTTAAGGACAACGTAGTATGTTAATATGGATTAATTCTGCACGATGATTCTTTCTTTTCAAAGACATGAAACTTGTCAAGCAACATCAACAAAGGTGACTTGCTTTTCTGGTTGAAACAAGGTCTCACTTCAACAGGCCTGAAATACTGTAACCAAAGTTGGCCACAAACTCGTGGCAATGCTCGTTACTCGGCCTTCCAAGTGCTGGAATTACAGGCGCAAAGCCACCATGCCAGGCAAAGTTGGTTGTCTTCAACTGCAAACTCCACATCAGCGGTGGATTCCTTCATGGACGGTAAGCTGCTTGAGGGTTGGGAAAGTGCCTTAGCTTGTAACCTTTATTCCTGCAAATTAAGTGTCTAATAATTATTTGAGGCTGGAAACTCAATCAACCATGTAACCGGCACCCATCACAGCCAAGAACACAAGAAAGTTTAATGTATGCTTTTTCTGAACGATGACCTCCATTATCATCACGACGCACAGTGAACACAGAGAAAGTCTCTCATTGTAAGGTGGTTGGTAGAAATATTCCCCATGGAGGGAAGTTGAGCTGGACAAAATCTCTAGGAGACAAGAAAACCAAGTTTTCCCTGGCCCTTCGTCACGCCTAACTATCAACGCTTGGTCTCCCCAAATATTCCTTTTCGTAGCAAAAGAAATCCATTTCTGGCCTGATCAGGAATTGAGGAAGATTTGCTAGAAAGAAGCTTCCTTCGAGAAATAGCTGTGAAGAGTCTCCGTTCGAGGACTTCATCCAACAGTAGTAACCTTGATCTCTTTTTCCCTACCTCCTCACGATTCATCTTTAGTTATTCCTAAGAGTTGAGTTGGGTACTTGGTGACGCGTAACAGTCCATTACATGATCATCTGGATGAGACTACAAGTCACAGAATGCAGTCGGCCGCCACTCAACTAACTCAGACATCCCAGCATGCAACGCGCCTAACGGGCATCGAAACCGAGCAAAGTATGCTGGGACATGTAGTCTTAGCCGTTTACTTCCCGCGGTCCTTCGCGTTACTGTTTTGAGTCCCGCCTATTCTCTGCTCTCTAAACCTTTACACATGTCTTGGTTTATTTGAAGACCAGGAAGTTGATAGCTCCGAGGCCGGCTGCGGAAAGACGGTGGCTCGGCAGGGACAGTCGCCAGGGATGGCGGAACGTGAGGATGGAGCGAGTGTCCGGGCTGCTCTCCTGGACGCTGAGCAGGGTCCTATGGCTCTCAGGCTTTTCTGAGCAGGGAGCTGCCCGGCAGCCCCGGATCATGGAAGAGAAAGCGCTAGAGGTTTATGGTAATTAACTTTACCCAGAGCAGCATTTGGTGTTATTTGGAGAGGCGGCAGAAGAGAGGGTGGAGGAGGGGCTCACCTTTGAGCTGGAGTGGACACTTGGACTTTTGCCAGACCTAGAAGGAAGCGTGTTCTTCCGGGTCCCAAGTCACTCAGAATTTCGGTCATTCTAGGACCCGGGCTACTCTTAAACCTGGTGCGAAATTGATTCTGGAACTCATAAACGCTTCATTCCCCTGCTGTGCCCACTGCTCTAGGCACCATGTCAAGACGTGTGGGCAGAATGAGTTTTCAGTGGTCAGGGAGCAAAGCTGGCCTGATTGCACGACTCGAGACTCTTTCTTTAGTTACTGAACACGCACTCCTCCCGCCAGAGCTGAGGTCACTGTTGGATAGAGGCTGAGTTGGGGACTGGCCCAAGGTCACAACCACTCTCTTCTGTGACGGTCAGTAGGAAGTGAAGAGGTTGAAATAGACACCTCAGAGTGAGGCTTCAAATTTACAATTCTCTTTCACAGTCAAGGTATATATGTATGTATATATTCTCTCAGATATGCTCCCCTTTAGTGACTGTCTTGTTTTATAGAAAAAACCGCCGGGAGGCGTGGTTTAACAAGTACCCCGAGGGCACATAGTCAATCAGGACCAGAGAAAACCAAACTTGGGAATCCAAATGTAGTGCCTTGTTCTCTTTCTCCACTTCCTCCTCTGCCCTTCACCCTCTCACCCCAACCCCTCTCTATTCCTCTCCCCTAACAAACTTATAGTATTCTTTTTCTGGATCCAGAAAATCCAGGGTCTCATGCAAGCTAGGTGTGCTCCCCCCTAGCCTAGATGTAACACTAAGAGATTTGACCCTACAAATATAATTCTTGGCAGGAAGAATGATTCCAAGGATGGAAAGAGCTGCAGAGCTAATCAGGTTTACTTCTCATTGTAGAGGCAAGGCTGACAACCCCAGGCTGAAGATAGTTATGAGTGTGCTATCTCCACAAAACATTCCTGTCCTATCATCCCTCTATCTATAGCATCTGGAGACTGCAACTCTGCAAGAGAGATGATTCTTGTCCTTGAGTTTATAGTGAATGAAACCCACATAGGCAAAAATAGAGTATGCAGTAGAAGGTCATAAGCTTAAGCAGGAGATACGGACACTCGGGAAAGAGAGATAGTAAACTGACTAGAAACATCTGGAAAGGTATAAGGGAGTTACTTGAGTTGGGCCTTGAAGAGTAATCTGGACCTGGATATGTCAGCGGCTATATATATGCACATATGCACACATGTCACAGTGTAAATTCAGAGGTCAGAGGACAACTTGCTGGAGTCAGTTTTTTTACTTCCACCAAGTGGGTCCTGAACTGGAACCCAGGAGGTTAGGCTTATTTGGTGGCAGGCACCTTTACCTGATGAGCCATCTCAGCAACACCCCTCCCCCACTGAAACTTTTAAATGTAAATGAAGAATTTTTCTCCTTAAATATTATTATTTTTTAATATATATATATATATATTTATTATGTATACAATATTCTGTCTGTATGTATGCCTGCAGGCCAGAAGAGGGCACCAGGTCTCATTATAGATGGTTGTGAGCCACCATGTGGTTGCTGGGAATTGAACTCAGGACCTTTGGAAGAGCAGGCAATGCTCTTAACCTCTGAGCCATCTCTCCAGCCCCTTAAATATTATTTTTTAAAATTTTGTTTGAGACAGGGTTTCTTTGTGTAATAGCCCTGGCTGTCCTGGAACTCTGTAGACCAGGCTGACCTCAAACTCACTGAGACCTGCCTGCCTTCACCTCCCAAGTGCTGGGATTAAAGTTGTGTGCCACCACTGTCCATCTTATTTAAATTTTGTTTTTGTTTTTCGAGACAGGGTTTCTCTGTAGCTTTGGAGCCTGTCCTGGAACTAGCTCTTGTAGACCAGGCTGATCTCGAACTCACAGAGATCCGCCTGCCTCTGCCTCCCGAGTGCTGGGATTAAAGGCATGTGCCACCACCACCCAGCTAAATATTAATTTTTAAAAATTTCCGTGTGTCCATGTCCATGGAGGCCAGAAGTGTTGACTCTCCCTGAAGTTACAGGAGCTTGTATACTGCCAGATGTGAGTGCTGAGACCTTAATGTCAGTACAGAGCAGCAAAAACTTTTAGTGGGGATAAGGGGAGAATAGGAGAGGAATTGGAGAACAAGTTTGATATCTTTGTAAAGAAATCAGTTCTCAGATCACTAGAAAGCTAGAGGTGTTGAATAAGGGGTTAAGGTTTAACTTCAGGATTTAGTAGTGTTCAAAGAACAGAATACAGCTTTTTACAAATCAAGCTTACAAGGAGAAACCTAGGATAGGTGACGGAAAACTCTACCTTCCCAAATCCCACAATAACCTGCTTGCTGAAGGGAAATTTTATCCTCTTTCCCGCCTTTCAAATTCACTTTCTATCTTATTGGTAAGGCCAGAAGGTAGCCTGGGGGAAGGAAAGTTGAACTGACAGATTTTCTAGCTGCTCATGTGGTCACTGGGGAGAAATATGTAATAAGACAGACCCAGGCTCCTGAGAGCATCAAGCCCTACTCAACTAAAATCCTGCTTCCCTCCTTGGCCCTCACTTTGTCCTTGTCAATCTTCTCTTTAATTTTCTGTAGCCTCAAGGTCAGATGGAGTCTTGTCCTGGCCCTGTCAGTGCAGGGTCTAGCCTTCTTCCTCCTCTTCGCTCCCCTTCCCGGCTCCTTCCTTTTCTCAGTCTCCCAGAATAGTGTCCATCTCCTTTTTTTTTTCATCCTTCCCTTTAAGCTAAAAAACTTACTCAAATTTCCCTCATCTTTGTCAGGATTCTAGCCTCCAACTAAAGCTGACCTGCCCTTCCGCCAAGGCCTTAGGAAAGCGTTTTCAGTTCTGTTGGCCTTTGTACCCTACTTTTCTACAAAACTGCTTTCTTACTAGTGACTTGTTGAATAACAAAGACTGCTTTAGCCCGAGTTTTCCCGTAGTGTTTAATGTTAACAACTCTGTCTTCTCTGATTCTTTTTGCCTTTTCTTTTTCTTTTTTTTAATGGTTTATTTAACTTTATTTTATGTGCATTGGTGTGAAGGTGTCAGATCCCCTGCAACTGGATCTTCAGACAGTTGTGAGTTGCCATGTGGGTGCTGGGAATTGAACCCCAGTCTTCCAGAAGAGCAGTCAGTGCTCTTAACCACTGAGCCATCTCTCCAGCCCCTTGCCTTTTCTTTTATTCTGGTCGTTTTTTCTTTTTGAAAGTGTCACTGTAGCCCAGATGGCCTTGAATTCAAATTCTCCCACCTTACCTTTTTCCATAGCATTTGATGTTAAACACTTCTCTCTCTCTCTCTGTTCTTTACTTTTCCGTTTGGTTCCTTTTTATTTTTGAGGCAGAGTCTCGTGTAGCCTAGGAGGTCCTAGAATTTAAGGTCGTCCGATTCAGCCTCAACAGTGTCAGGATTATAGGCATGTGCCACAGCTACCTTTTCAAGGCTTTGTCTGTGAGTTTTCCTTTTACACCAAACTAGGCTGCACATAAGAAAGTCCGGAGAGGGCTGGAGAGATGCTCAGTGGTTAAGAGCACTTGTTGCTTTTGCAGAGGACCCACTCGGTGGCTCACAGCTATCCTAACTTATAGGTCCAGGTCATCCAAAGCCTTCCTCAGGCGCCTGTGAGCACCAGGCGTGCACCCATGTACACCTATACCTGTGAGAAAAACATTCATACACATAAAAGAAACAGCAACAAAAATTTAAGAAAATAATCTGAGAAATTTAAAAAACTCTAGCTGTTCAGGCCATGCTTTAAGCCAGTTAAATCAGAATGCCGAGGGGTAGGGCACAGACAACAGTTTTTTGTTTCATTCCTGGTAAGTGCAATATTCAGCCAAAATGCTTCTCATTCTTGATGGATTCCGTTCAGCAACTGCTCTAGCCTTGGTGTGCACTTAGCACTATACTACAGTCTTTGCTGGAACATTTATTTCATTGACCTGTGCCTGAAGCACCTCCAAATTCACTGCATATGAAATTGAACTAGTTTACTGTCAGTCTTTCCACCATGTGGGTCTGAGAGCTCGAATTGAGGGCTTCAGGCGAGGCTGCAAACGCTTTCCCCAGCTAGCCCCTGATGACCGTTTTTTTTTTCTTAACATTCTCCCAAATACTTTAACTTAAAATCTGAGTAATCTCCTTTTCTTCCAGCTGTAGCGAGTCTCCACATGTCTGTTCCTCTGAAATGATGTCGTGGCATGTCCCATCTTTGTCCCTGTTGTCGTGCGCTGATTTTTGGTCTGGCTTTTCCATGACTGTCTTTGGTTCTGGGTCTTGCAGCTGACAGAGAAGCACTGTCCTTTCCACTTCCTTGTTCTGAGTCCCTTGAGGAATCCCTGTTGCCTGTGGCTAGTTGTGAAAGACCCTGGTGATTGGCCCCACCCTTTTCTTTTTCCTTACTGAGAGTTCTGAGCTAAGGAAATGCCTGGTGGTTCTGGCCTCTTCAGTTTAAATGTGAAAGCACCGCAAGACTTGATCCCTCAGGCTCTTCAACCAGAATCCCTCTGTGTTTCCTTGACATTTTCCCCTTTCGTATTCCCTATGGTTTTGAATTAAGAAACTGGATATGGACTAATAATAATGATCCAAGAAAATAGTTTTCTCAAAAATAGTGGAAATTCCTATCAGAAAATTGGGAATTGCTCAACTGTTTGTTTAAAAGAAAGTTAGGGTGGGGTAGTGGGGCTGGAGAGATGGCTCAACAGTTCAGAATACTGGCTGCTCACGTGGAAGACCTGGTTCTATTCCCAGCAACCACATGAGAGCTCACAGCTGTTCCTAGCACCCATTGCATGAGTCTGAGGCCCTCTTCTGGCTTCTGTGGGCACTGCATGCACATCGTGCACATGTTTATAGAGATAAAACATGCACAGAAAATCAGTCTTTGAGGTGAAAAGAATTGTCTTCACTTAGGATACTCATATTTTAATTTAATACCTTGTCTCTGATGCCCCTAGATTTGATTCGAACTATCCGAGACCCAGAAAAGCCCAATACTTTAGAAGAACTGGAAGTGGTGACAGAAAGTTGTGTGGAGGTTCAGGAAATAAATGAAGAAGACTATTTGGTTATTATCAAGTTCACACCAACAGTACCTCATTGCTCTTTGGCAACTCTTATTGGTAAGGGTGTGTGTGTGTGTGTGTACATGATTTTTTTTTAATATTTATTTTTATGTGTATGAGTGTTTTATCTGTATATATGTCTGTGCATGCAGTGCCCACAGAGACAAGAAGAGGGTATTAGATCCCCTGGACTGGAGTCATAGACAGTTGTGAGCTGCCATGTGGGTGCTGGGAATCTAATCCAGGTTCTCTGGAAGATTGTCCAGTGCTCTTAATCTCTGAGCCATCTCATGTGAATTATATTTCAACTGTATCCAACATGTATGAATTCTTTTTATTAAAATGTAACATATCTATTAAATATATATTGGTTTTTCAAAAAAGGGTTTCTCTGTATAACCATGGCTGTCTTAGAACTCACTCTGTAGACCAGGCTTGCCTTGAACTCAGAGTTTCTGCTGGAATTAAAGGTTTTCACCCCTACCTCCTAGCCAATTAATTATTATATTTTTTAGAGACTTTTTATTTTCTTTTATATGTATGAGTGTTTAGACTCTATATATATATTTTGACACAGGGTTTCTCTGTAGCTTTGGAGCCTGTCCTGGAACTAGCTCTTGTAGACTAGGCTGGTCTTGAACTCACAGAGATCTGCCTGCCTCTGCCACCCAAGGGCTGGGATTAAAGGCATGCAACACCACTGCTTGGCTTTAGCCTGTACATATGTATAAGTACATGGGCACACCTGGTGCCTGAGGAGACTAGAAGAGGACATCTGATCCCCTGGAACCAGAGTTACAGATAGTTGTGAGCCATTATGTGGTTGCTGGGACCCGAACGCAAGTCCTCTGCTAGAGCAGCAAGTGCTCTTAAGCACTGGGCCAATTCTCGAGTCTCTAATTTACTAATTATTTAGGTGTGTGTATGTGAGGGCATGCCTGTGCTGTGACTCCTGTGTGAAAGCTTGCAAAAGTCAGATCTCCATTCGCCTTTAGGAGGGTTCTGGGGACTGAACTCAAGTCTCTACCTCACTGGCGATTGCCTTTACTTGCTAAGCCATCAAGATGGCTGTTAAATGCTCTTAAATATACTTGGTTTTATATTTTTGCATATCTTGCCCTCCCAGTGGCACTTAGTAAAGTCTAATGACTTAATATTATTATTTTGCTTGAGTGACAGTACAGCAGAAAAGGTCTGGGCTGTGTGGTGTTCCTTTTTTCTGGTCAGTTCCAGCTCTGCTATGTTACTACCTCCAGCTCTCTTGGGCAGATTACACTGTGACCTTGGTTCACCATGTGTGACTGGGCCCTGTTCCCTGAATTTACTGAGGGAAACATGAAACTATTTTAAATTTCCTAACATGGTATCAGGCACATGGGAGACCCACACTAGGATGAGCGGAACTGTTTTCAGCTTTCACACAGTATGTGGACGCAGTCTAGGCTGTCACACAGTATGTAGACACACTCTGAGCTGTCTACAGTATGTGGACGCAGTCTGAGTGTCTACAGTATGTGGATGCAGTCTGAGCTGTCTACAGTATGTGGACGCAGTCTGAGTGTCTACAGTATGTGGATGCAGTCTGAGCTGTCTACAGTATGTGGA
>JAQHUG010000010.1:5416129-5432637 GCA_028555095.1 Dicrostonyx torquatus
TGTGGACGCAGTCTGAGCTGTCACACAGTGTGTGGATGCAGTCTGAGCTGTCTACAGTATGTGGACGCAGCCTGAGCTTTGTGTTTTTTTTCTAGAACCAGTAAGAAGAGATAAAGAGACCAGGTGGTGGTAGCATACACCTTTAAGCCCAGCAATGGGGAGGCAGAGGCAGGAGAATCTCTGAGTTCAAGGCCAGTCTGGTCTACAGAGTGAGTTCCAGGACAGCCAGGGCTGCACAGAGAAACCCTGACTTGAAAAAAAACAAAAAGAGAAGAGGAGAGGAGAGAGAGAGAGAGAGAGAGAGAGAGAGAGAGAGAGAGGAGAGTTAATGGAAATTTTTTTTCTCCATCTCAGGACTGTGCTTAAGAGTAAAACTTCAGCGGTGTCTGCCATTCAAACACAAGGTAAGAAAGCTTGTTGCTATCTTAAACCCAAAGTCTCACACAATCTAGGCCAATGCCCTGCCTCTGAACCATGTCCCTACTCCAGACTGACTTTTATGACACTTGTCAAGACACAATTCACTCATCATACAGGCCACGGGAAGTGGGCAGTTTACTGGTTTCTGATAACTCCTACAGACCTCTGCAGCAGTCTTTGGGTCACTTTTAGGACATTTGCCTCGCCTGCAAAGGAAATCCTTTATCCAGTCTAGTATGGTTGTGTGTAAATGTAAAACCACCCCTTGGATCCTGTATCAAAAATGGAAAGGAAGGAAGTCGGGAATCAGTCTGTCAGTCGGCCTATACTGACTAGCAGTCACTCTACTCTTACTCCGCCCCTTTATCCATACCGGAACAACAACCTGTTCCCTGTCGCCAGGATTTGCCTTTGGACATTAATGAAGTTATACAATATGTGGATTCTTTGACTTAGTATGTTTTCAGTGTTCATGTTTTAACATGTATAGGTCTTCATTCTTTTGTATTATATAATATTTCATTGCATAGAGACACCTTGTCTTATTTTACTTTCTTATCAGTTGTTAGACATTTGAGTTGTTCCCACTTTTGTTAAGTTAAAACTGTTGTCTTGGAGAGCTGGAGAGGTGGCTCAGTAGTTAAGAGTAATAACTGCTCTTTCAGAGGACCTGGGTTCATTTCCCAGCACCCACATGGCAGCTCACAACTGTCTGTAACTCCAGTTCCAGGGGACCAGACACCCATGGCAAAACACTAATGCACATAAAATAAAAATAAATAAGTTTAGAATAAAACTGAAAAAAATATTGTTTTGGGGATGAGGAGATGGCTAAGTGGTTACAAGCCCTGGTTGTTCGTGTAGAGGATGTGAGTTCAATTCGCAGTGCCTACATGGCAGCCCACAATATTTGTGCTCCAGTTTTTCTTCTGACTCCCATGGAAGTGTACATATGCATACATGCAGGTAAAACATTCATACACATAGAATAAGATCTAAAAAAATATATAACTTTCCCCAATTGTCTAATAATATCATTTATGGCAGTGTACCCTCCCATCACTACCCCTCCCCTCCCCTTACTACATCTCCCCTCCTATCACTACCCTTTCCCTGCCCTCACTACCTCTCCCCTCCCCTCACTACCTCTCCTCTCCTATCACTACCCCTATACCTCCGTTCCCCTCACTGCGCCTCCCCTCCCCTCACTGCGCCTCCCCTCTCCTCACTACCCCTCCCCTGCCCTCACTACCCCTCCCCTGCCCTCACTACCCCTCCCCTGCCCTCATACATTCTCATTAGTTAGATCTGTTTCAGAAGCTTCCCAAGGGCTCGGATATAAGTACCATTAGCACATCCAGTGACCTTAGCACTTGAAGAGCAGAGTAGACATTTCATAGATTGTCTCTCACAGTGGATTTTCAGATATTTCATGATTAGATTGTTATTCATTTCTGGTAAGAAAACAATAAACATGCTCTCATTAAATGACATCAAAAGGCTATAGTTTTAGTTTGTCCCATTATTGATGGCCAGTTGCCTCAGTAACCATTTTGTTGCACTGAGGTATATTACTAATTCACATAGGAATAGGGAGGAGAATGCTTGACTTTTCAACTGTTTGTCGGCTTATTTTTGAGACAGGTCTCACTATGTAGCTCTAGCTGTCCTGGAACTCACTCTGTAGACCAGGCTGGCATCAGACTCACAGGGGTCCACCTGCCACTGTCTCTCAGAGACTAGGATTAAAGGTGTCTGCTGCTATACCCAGCCTATGGCTATTTCAGAATAATGAGTCATGTGTAATTTTTAACCCAAGTGGAGGAGTGGAGAGTGATGCTCATGGGTTCAGTAAGTGTGTTGTGCCACGGGGGATCTAGATGGGGTCTTTCTAATGTGTGTGTGTGTGTGTGTGTGATGATGCAAGTGTTCCCTGGCACACATGAAGGTCAGAGGATAACTTTCAGGAGTTGATTCTTCCTCCCATTGTGGCTTCCAGGTGTTGAATTCAGGTCATCGGGAGTCTATGGCAAGCCCTTCTCCATATTGAGCCATCTCGCCAGCCTATGTTTTGTGTTTTTAGAAGAGACTGAACTAGACTGTCTCTAAGGTCCCTATTAACTGTAAGACGTTCTGAGTGGTTTCCACTCATAAAGCGTTGATCTCCGTGGTGAGTCTGTGCCTCTGGGCACTGCACAGGCTTGCTTCAGCCCCAGGATTTGTAGCAGTTTTGTGGTTGTATCAAAAGCTCTTATGCTTAGGAGCTGACTAATTTGTGGGGCTAGCAGTCTATATCGGATAGATTTACTGGTATTACACTTGAGAATAAATTTAACAAAATAATAGCAGACAAGGAGGATGCAAGAAAAGTAATTTGTCTCACTTTTTAAAACAGTAACCATATGCAAATAAAATATGCATAAGAGAAAGTGTAAGAGTGTGAGTGTAGAGAGGAGGAAGGAAGAGGCACACTAGGGTGCTAACGTGACATCCCTACGAGGTAGGACAAAGGGCACATTCGATACAGGTTTGGGAAGAGGATGAGGGTAGGGCAAAGATATTGTCTGTGTATTTGTATGGAAATATGTGGGCACGCCCCCTGCAGGTTGGTTAGTGGAAACACCACTTTTGGTTCCATCCTATTTTAGGTCTCTGATATTAGAAAGAAGCTTTGGGCTTTCATCTCTAGATTCTGCACTACACACCCCTCATCCTGAGCATAGAATGCTCTGATGTTTTGCGTCTGTCTCCTTTCTTTCCAGTTGGAAATCTACATTTCTGAAGGAACTCACTCTACAGAAGAAGACAGTAAGTGATGCCAAATGCTACTTCAAACAGCAGCGGCTCATCCTTTGTCCTGGGTACTAGGTTATCTATTATCGGGGTGCCTGCAAAAAGAGGGGACAGCATCAGTTATGCTTTTCCTTCACAGGTGGGAAGCACAGACATTCAATGGAATTCATTTTCCTCTGAGTCTCTGATAAACTAGAACCTGGTTCAGGCCGTAGGCTACAAACAGATCTATGAACATATCCAGGTCTAGGGACCTTGAGCTCCGAAGGTTTGCTTCTGCTCTGACAGTCCCTTAGCTGTGTGGAAAGTTGAAACCAGGGTCTCACAAGTCAAGCATTTGGGAATCTCAGGGCTGTCTGTTAGAGTTCATGTGCTAGGATGGTAGTGGGGTGACTGTCTATCGAGGACCCCTGGTCTGTAGAGAGGAGTCAACCACTAGTCATTTGAAAACTGTAGAAGTGGGATTGAAAACAGCGAAAGAGAAAATGTTTCTTGTTATCATGTAGCACACGGGAAGCAGAATTGTATACAAATGATGAGACCATATAGAGAGAATAGCATTGGAAATGCTTGTTTTCTGCCAGATGTGGTGGCGTATGCCTCCAGTCTCAGCACTTGGGATATAGAGGCAGGCAGATCTGAGTTTGAAGCCAGCATGGTTTACATAGTGAGTTCCAGGCCAGTCAGGACTACATAGTAAGACTCTGTCTCAAATAAATAATACAGATGCTTGTTTGTTTAGCTGTCATCACTAGATAGGTTGATAGATAGTGTAAAGAAGAGGAGAGGGGAGAACAGGGTGGTGATGGGTAAGAGTGAGATGGAAGATCATGAGCAAAGATCCACTCAGGGCTGCCTGTCCTAGAACCCGTTAGGTACTGTTAGGAGAACAATAAAAACCATGGCCTAGTTTGACAGTTCCCGGGGGACAAAGGCACCAAACCCCATAAACTCAGGAGGTTTTTCTGACTTTATTTATTTATTTTTATTTTATATGGGTGGATATTTTTACCTGCATGCATGTCTGTGTCTCCAGTGCCTGCAGAGGCCAGAAGGGGCATCAGACTCCCTGGAACTGGAGTTACAGACAGTTATTAGCTGCCATATGGGTTCTGGGAATCAAAGCCAGGTCCTCTGGAAAAGCAGCCAGTACTCATAATATCTGAGCCATCTCTTCAGTCCTCGTTTTATTTTAATTATTTATTTTTTGTAGTGCTGGGGATTGAACCCAGGGCCTTATATACTCAGCAAAAGTGTTCTACAATTGAGCTGTATTCCCAGTCCATTATATTTATTTGTTCATTTATTTATTTATGAGACTTGGTCTCACTTCATAAACCAAGCTGGCCTCAAATTCACAGAGATCCTCCTGCTTCTGCCCCCTGAGTGCTGAGGTAGGGATCACCATGCCTGCTTGGCCAAAACACTTAGAGCTTTTGCCTTGCAAACAGAACTGTAGTTTACAAAACAGGCTTAAGTGGGGGAAAGCAGCAGCTGAGAATTTCACTCTGAATATAGAAATATGTGTTTGGATGATGCCGAGAAAGAAAGGGAGGAAGGAAGGAAGGAAGGAGGGAGGAAGGAAGGAAGGAGGGAGGAAGGAAGGAAGGAGGAAGGAAGGAAGGAAGGAAGGAAGGAAGGAAGGAAGGAAGGAAGGAAGGAAGGAAGGAAGGAGGAAGAATGGCAGTTGTAGAGCAGCAAGCAGTGTTTTCTCGTGAGACTGCTTCCCAACCTCAGACATGACACTAGGAGGGGCTAGGGAGCTTGCCCCGTGGTTAAGAGTGCTTGTTGCTCTCTTCCAGAGGACTGGGCTTCACTTTCTAGTATTTACATTAGGCAGTTCACACCCACGTAGAGCTTCAGCCCCAGGAGATGCAGTGCCCTATTCTGGCTTCCATAGGCACTTGTGAGCAGTGCTCGTGCTTGTGTGTTTGTGTGTGTGTGTGCGCGCACATAAAAGAAAAAAATCTTAAAAATCCTGAATGATGAGTAATTAAAGTTCTCAGTAACTAGTTGCAAGTTCTCAAAGAGTTAAATTCTTTGTTTTGGCAGGCTAGTGCAAATGCTGCCTGGTCTCTGTTGACACAGTTCTGTTAACTTTTGTCCACGTGTTTTGCAGTCAACAAGCAGATAAATGACAAAGAGCGAGTGGCAGCTGCAATGGAGAACCCCAACCTGCGGGAAATCGTGGAACAGTGCGTCCTTGAGCCTGACTGAGACCATCTTAAGAGCCAGTGACCTATAACTGTTTGAGTTATTTGTTTAAATCTTTGTAAAATGTAGAGGACTTGTGTTGAGTATGTAGGGGATTTGTACCTCAAAGCATTTTTTTAAAGTCTTTTTTCCCCCCTTTGTTTTTTTTTTTTTTTTTTTTTTTGAGACAGAGTTTCTCTGTGTAGCCTTGGCTGTCCTGGAACTAACAGAGATCCGCCAGCCTCTGCCTCCTGAGTGCTGGGATTGAAGGCGTGCACCACCTCCCAGCTTTTTTTCAAGGATTCTTTCCAGCAGGCTTTAGTTACCAGGTAGAACCTAATTGTTCAGAGAGTAACATTCTCAGGATTCCTAGCCTAAGTGATCAGACAGAAAAATATTTTCTAGTTACTATGTGTAAAATTGTTACTATTTTTCTGATGACCATTCTGATACAACTGCTTTTCATGTCAAATATCTACTGTGCCCAAATTATTTGGTTTAAATCATCATCCTAAATAAATACAAAAGATGATTCTTGTAATGACTTACCTTAGGTTTCTACTGAATTGTAAATTCTTTTTGTTTGTTTTGTTTTCAAGACAGGGTTTTTCTGTGTAGCCCTGACTGTCCTGGAACTAGCTCTGTAGACCAGGCTGGCCTCAAACTCACAGAGATCCACCTGCCTCTGCCTCCTGAGTGCTGGGTTTAAAAGCATGTACCAGAATTGTAAATTCTAATGTGAGTGTAAACTTCTAACAGACATCTCCAAAGCTGTGTTCATGGATTATTTTACAGAGTGAGGTCTAAAGATAAATAGGAATCCTTAAGGGAAGAACCTGCCTTCCTCTGTGGCGAACCCTGGACCCATTTAGAGCTGAGGAACATAATGTGGAGAAAGTAAATTTTATACAATTTAAAATATTTTATGTGCATGATGGTTTTACTTGCATGTATATATGTTCACCACATGCTTGCTTGGTGTGTAAGGAGTCCAGGAGAAGGGGTCAAAACCCCTGGAACTGGAGTTACAGTTATTAGCTGCCATGTGGGTATAGATAGGGTCATCTGGAAGAGCAATGCAGGTGTGTGCCCTTAAACACCGAACCCGTGTTTGCACAATCTAAAGAAGTCTCCCTAAGAAGAACTGGGGGTAGATCAGTGAAAATGTGCTTTGTAAGTTCAAGCTCCTGGATTCAACGCCCCTCCAAAAAATGTACAGTGAAGTAGTTGCCCCAAAGGTTTTTGTTTTGTTTTTCCTGAATCAATCTGATGCTTGTTCTGTTCTTTCTTTGTTTGGTTCAGGTTGATATGGGGGAGGAGAGTTCATTTGAAGTGTAAAAGGGTATGGTAGGCAGCTGGCAGCAGCCCCTAGTGTTCCTTACTACCTGGCATTAGTGCTCATGTACAGTTCCTCCACACTGAGTCAGAGCTGGTGGGCAGACCCGGTTGGAAATGGTGGTGGGGCAGTGTGGGGTTTGCCAGTGTAGACTGGAATAGGTATTGCTGCTTTTGCCTTCCTCTGCCGGGCTCTGAGAACATTCAGGCATCCCATTGGAGATTTTCACAGGTAGAGGCCGTCCCAGGACCTCCTAAAATCGCCGTGCATCTGATTCACAACCTGAGTGAACCTCCATGGAAGGCATCTTCCATCCTCCGTCACTGTGGGAAGTGGATAAGAGCCTCCTGAGAGACCTGAGCTAGGACTGTCCAGATAAGCCACTCATTGGTTTCTGACCCAGAAGGCCTGTGCAAGAGACTGCATGTTTATTGTTTATTTCACTAAGATTTCTTTCTGGGGAGCTTAGATTTTTTTGAAACACTAAGTCACAGAGTGCTGGGTGCCAGTACCCATTTTGGCAGAAGGCTAGGGTGTGACACTTGGTACTGTGTTGAGGGGAATTTTAAGAAGCTAACTCAAGAGTTTGTACTGTCTGCCAGTGAGAGACTTGGGACATCAGTTCCTGTGGCAGGCCTAAGGGACAAAGAGGAAGAGGCTTAGAGGTTGGGGGCAACTCTGGCCTTGGAAATTAGAACTACTATTTTTTTTAAATGCTATTTTCTTTTTAATTTTAAGTGTATGTATGTTTTGCTGGCATATATGTCTGTGTACCACATGTTTACCTGTAGAGGTCAGAAGAGGGCATCAGATCCTTTGAAATAGGAGTTACAGGTGATTGTGAGCTGCTGTGTGGATACTGGGACTTGAACCTGGGTCCTGCAAGAGCAGCAAGTGCTCTTAACTGAGTTGTCTCTAGCCCTAAGGCTAACTACTATGAAGGCAAAGCTGTGCTTGAATATCTCTCATGAGTTTTGCTGTGCGATCATAATTGATGTTGTCCCACAGGGTCAGCGTTATCAGCAGGGTCAGGGAAATCTCAGCAGAAAGGGTCTAGACACGTGCTGCTGGATGCCCAGGGCTCGAGTGAAGGACAGCAAGTGGGTAGTCAGGGAGGAGAGGCCTCTGATAGGATCAGCGACTCAGGTAAGAGAAAGCATGAAGCCAACCGCAGAGGAAGAACTGGCCGTGTGTTCAGCAGCCCTCACTGGGCTCCCAAGGCTGGAGAGCTCAGCTGGTAAGGGCTCCTACTGCCAAGGCTGACAACCAGAGTTCAATCCCAGGGACCCATATGGTGGAAGGCTAGAACTGATTCTCGCAAATTGTCCTCTGAACTTCACATCAGATATGTACTGTGATACAAGCACCCACACATACACACACATGCAAAGAAAATAAAATTTTCTAAGAAATAAAAATGTTAAGAAGGAGCTTAGGAAGTGGCTCAGTGATACAGCGAGCCCTAGCATGTGTAAGAGTCAGCCCCCAGCACCACTACCAAATAGAAACAGACAAATGGTTCCAGAAAGACGATCCGACAAAAGATGCGTATGTTTGAAATCACCCATGGACAGAAGAAGATCAATGCTCTCCCAACAGAGCTTCAGGATAGTGGGGGATGGGAAAGGTCAAAACTGCAACTGATTCCTGCACAGCACACTGGTTGAAGAAGCTTTAAAACCCTCCTGGCTTCCTCTAAGATGCTGCCTTAGCACACAGCTCTCCCTGTGTCCCTCCTTCCTCTTGAGTGGTTTCTTCCCTGTCGTTTTCTGTGAGTTCCCATTGGCTTCTCTTTCTCTTCCAATTCTTGAAACATATGTTACCAGAACCAGGACTGGTGTGCATGCCTGTAACCCAGTTCTCAGGAGGTAGAGGTAGGAAGATCCAGAGTTCAAGGTCAGCCTTAGCTACAGAGGGAGTTTAAGACTGGCCTTGGCTATGAGACATGGTCCCGAAAAAAACCCAACCAAACAAAAACCTAGCATATGTAAATAATGAAGTATTTCTAATTTTTTTGACATAAAATTTTGTTTTTTGTTTGTTTTATTTTTCGAGACAGGATTTCTCTGTTTAATAGCTCTGGCTATCCTGGAACTCACTCTGTAGACCAGGCTGGACTTGAACTCTGAACTCACAGAGTTCTGCCTGTCTCTTCCTCCCAAGTGCTGGGAATAAAGGTGTGTGCCACCACTGTCCAGCGATATTAAATTTTTTTAAAGATTTACTTTATAGATATGTGAGTTTCTTGCCTTACACGTATGTGTATGTACTGTGTGCATACTGGGTGCACACAGAGGCCAGGAGCAGGTTCCTGGAATTGGAGTCATAGACCATTGTTAAGCTGCTATATGTGTGCTGGGAACTGAACCTGGGTCCCCTGCAAGAGCAGCAAGTACTCTTAACTGCTGAGAGCCACCTCTTGAACACTTCGACTTTTTATTTCTTTTAAAGAAATGCTCCTAATATTTTTTTGGGCTATGGCTTATTTTATTACATGTTTATTTTGAGATAAGGCTCACTATATAGCACAAGTTGGCCTCAAACTGGACTCGAGAGCCTCCTGTCCCAGCCTCCTGTGAAGCCTGGGACTTACAGTGTCTGCTGCCATACCCAGCACATGTCCCCTTTTTTCAGTCATCACTAAACATCTGTGGTGGTTTGAAAGAAAATGGCAAAAAAAAGAAAAGAAAATGGCCCCCAAAGGGAGTGGCACTGTTGGGAGGTGTGGCTTTGCTGGAGGAAGTGTGTCACTGTGGAGGCGGGCTTTGAGGTCTCTTGCTTAAGCTTTGCTCAGTGTCTCAGTCCACTTCCTGTTGCCTGCAAGATGTAGGATTCTCAGCTACTTTCCAGTACCACATCTGCCTGCATGCTACCATGTTCCACCGTGATGATAACGGACTGAACCTCTAAATTGTCAGTGAGTCACCCCAATTAAATGATTTGCTTTATGACTGTTTTCATGGACATGGTGTCCCTTCACAGCAACAGAAACCCCAAGACAATACCTCTTTCTAAATTACAATGCACTACAGAGTGGTGTTTGGAACCAAGAGTAAGTGTCTTCCTGGAGCAAGGCCAGGGCAGGTGTACCTGATATCTGCCCTGTTCTGCCATTTAACCATCGCTTATGTCTAGAACAATGGTTCTCAACCTGTGGGTCACAACCCCTTTCTAGGGGTCATCTAAGACCATCAGAAAACACAAATATTTATATTGTGATTCGTCACCATAGTAATATTACAATTATGAAGTAGCAGCCAAAATAATTTTATGGTTGGGGGGGTCATCACAGCATGAGGAACTGTATTAAAGGGTCATGGCATTAGGAAGGCTGAGAATCACTGTTCTAGAATACAGAACAGTCATTGTCTGATAGGGTTTCTGGGACATGTGATGTTGGGACTCAGGAAACAACCCCTCAAATGTTTTTGCTGAGTACCGTGAACTAGGGAAACTGAGGTCAGACGTGATGACTCATACATATAATCCCAATGACCTGGAGACTAAGGCAAGAGGATTGCCATGAGTTCAAGGCCAACCTGGGCTAAGGAGTGAGACCCTGTCTTAGCCCCCAAAATAATTAAAACAAAGCCTCAAAAGCAAAGTGTCTCTGTCCTTCTGCCCTCCTGTTTCCTGTGTCTCTGTCCTTCTCTCTCCAGGAGTCATAGAAACCAGAAATTTTCTTAACCAGGGCAGGTCTGGGGACAGCCCCTCTTCCTGCTTTGGAGTGGAGCATAAAGAAACTATTCTCTTTGGTCTGACAATAAGATCCTTGCTCAGAAGGTCCTATCCCATTCTCTGAAGGAAGGATAGCTGCGGAGAAGCCAAGAGACGTCTGGACAGACAGACAGGCCCTGCTATTTCCCTGCATGCTTATTACCTTGTACTCTTCCGTGCATCTCTGGCAGAGAAATTTCTTTGAAACAGAAATTAGGAGACATTTTAGGGCAGCTGAGCGTCTAGCACTGTGGTAGAGCACTTACCTTAAATACACAAGACCTGGGTTCAGTCCCCAACTCTGCAGGAAAAATTCCAGTAGTGGTGGTGTATCATACTTGAGAAACTGAGCCAGCAGGATCCAGACTTTCAGACCACCTGTGCTACATGTAAGGACCCTGTCTTAGTCGCTGTTCTGTTGCTGTGAGGAGACACAGTGACCAAGGTAATGCTTATAAAAGACAGCGCTTAAATGGGGGTTAGCTTGCAGTTTCAGAGGGCTGGTCCATCACCATCATGGCAGGCACATAGCTAAGAGCTTATCCTGATCTACAGGCAGAGATAGAGACACTGGGCCTGGTGGCACACCTCTTTCAATAAGGCCTCAACAAGACCACCAACCCAGGGGTGGCACCACAAGGGGCTGGGCCCTCCCACATTATTACTAAATCAGAAAATGTTCTATAGGCTTGCCTACAGCTTGATCTTATGAAGGCATTTTCTTAATTGAGGTTCCCTCCTCTCAAATACCTTTAGCTTGTGTCAAGTTGACATAAAACTATTCAGCACAGCCCCCATCTCAACAGAATAAAACTTGAGAGAGAACGAGAATGTTTGAGACTTTTTAAAGCATATGCTCTGTTAGAGCTGTCTAACCCCACACTTGTGGAGTAAGAGCAAGCAGGATAGCAGGTAAACAAGGAGTCCCCAAGTTCCAATAACATTTATGCGTGGGGCCTGGGGGTTGGCTCAGTTGGCAGTGTGCTTGCTTAGTGTACACAAACGAAGCCTTGGGTTCCATGCCACGGACCACACCACCCCGGACTGGTGGGACACAGCTGTAATCCCAGCTTCAATAGGTGGAAGCAAGGGATTAGAAGCTCAGTCATTTTAGGCTACCTCGTAAGTTTGAGATCTTGTTTCAAAAAACAAAACAACAAGTTTATTCATGAACAACCTAAATCATCATCATTATTAATTACTACAATTATTATTATGTTATGCAGGGTCATGTTATGTATCTCTGGCCGGCCTCGAACTTGGCACTTTACCTATCTTTGCCATCTAAATGCACAAGCCACTGCACCTGGTGTAAATTTTAATTTCATGTTATTTTTCTCTGTCCTAAACTCTCTCCTCTCCAGTCTCAACCAGTTAAGACTTCCCCAATCTCAACCAGTTAAGAATATTGAAATCCACCTTAGCTTGAGGATTGTATAAAAGCAAGCACTGGACATTTGACCCATTGGAAGGTCTCAAGTCAATTTGAGAAAATTGAAATGTACACAATTTCCCCTCTCCCTAAGGGATAAAAGGGCACCCACAGAAACAGTATCTGCCTCTAGGACAATTGAATCAGGGGCCCCAAGTTAATAGCTCTGGGCTCTAGATAACAGGACTGAAGCTGGGACTGGAGGCTCACATCTGCCACATAAGCACTCAAGGCAGGAGGAATCTCCCCACCCAAGTTTGGTTACATTGTAAGTTTCAGGCCAGCCTGGACTACAGAATGAGCCATTGGCTCACAAAACCAAAATAGCAACCCAATTAAACAAATAACGGAGCTGAGCATTGGCTTGCTGGTCCCTTAACAGCCTTCCAGATTGGCACCTTGTTAGATGTCTTCTCAACCACGTGTGAAGCAAGTTTAAGTGCTTTGTTACCCAAACGGTGGATGTTTCCAGCAGGAGACAGTGGAGTGTCATGATGGCTTGCTGCAAAAGTCCCAGGGTTTCCACAGGCAGCCCAGCTCGTGTCCTCCTGTATTAATAATATGGCCGAAAACAAGCTAGGGAACTTTAGGACTTCAGCCCTGACGCGCCATTCGTTGCTGCTGAAGACACTTGCCATGCCTTGTATGTTTTTGTGCAAGTCAGACCATCCACAGGACAAGGAACTTGGTCCTAGCGTGAACTTATTTGGGATAGTTGTGCTGGGGGTGGGCACGTTGCTGTGTAAGGCTCTCTCCAAGTGCTGTTGCTTTCACAAAGACTCTTGACGCAGAGCATGTGACCAAGATCGCAGACCTCAGGATAAAGTGCACCTTGTTGTAATCTTGGACTCAGCTAGTTGTATATGGGCGAGTTACCTAACTTCTCTGTACTTTTCCATCCCCTCGTCTGCACATGTCGAGAACATTACCTATGTTATAAGGATGATGTAAGGATTAAAAGAAAAGCTGAGTACTATGCCGGAAACATAGCTTTGTTAAAAATAGCAGAGGAGCCCGGTGGTGGTGGCGCACACTTTTAATCCCAGCATTTGGGAGGCAGAAGCAGGCGGATCTCTGAGTTCGAGCCATCCTGGTCTACAGAGTGAGTCCCAGGACGGCCAGGGCTATCCAGAGAAACCTTGCAAAACAAAACAAGGAGATTGAAGAGATGTCCATTGGCGCTAACTGGGTTCTCTTGGATAGGTGTGATTATTTGAAGAGAACACTAGATGGCAGCAAAGCGCAATTTTGACAGCATTGAGCTTAGACTAAGGCTGCTTCCATACAGGAAGGAGACATCAGATTGGACCCCACTGCCATGAGCTCTGCACTTTTGCTCCTTTGTTCTGATTGTGATGATTATAACTGGGAACTTTTTTAGGCATGGACTTTCTATGCCAAAAGTTATGATTCTTATTATCTATCATCTATCTATTTTATTTTATGCATTTGGCTGTTGTGCCTGCATATATTGTCTGCACACCGTATGGGTGCTGGGATTCAAACCCAAGTCTTTGAGAAGGGTAGCCACTGCTCTTAACTGCTGAGCCATCTCTCCAGCCAGATCATGGTTCTTTCTGAGGCACTGATATGTTGCTGGAAATCATTCTGAAGAAGCTGTACACAGAGAACCACAAAGAATGTGGTTTGTATGTCCCTACCCTGCATTAACATTGGCGTTTATTACATTTTTCAAAAAATTGACCAAGGTAAAGGATGAAAAAAATGTCTTTTTCTATTTGCATTTATTTGCTAAGGTAAAAATGTTATAAAAGTCCCACTGGGGGATACATCTATCTCAAAGGATACGTGATATTGTCTACTTTTCTACTGATATTTTCAGTTTTCAAACCTAACTGTAGGGACCAGAGAGATAACTCAGTGGATAAAATGCTTGCTAGGCTGTCATGAGGACCTGCGTTCAGGTCCCCAGCACCCATGGAAAAGCTGGCATGGTGGCCTGCACTTGTCATTTCAGTACTGGACAGTGGAGGCAGGAGGATCCCTGGACTTGCTAACCAGCCAGCCTGGCCAAATGGTGACTTTCAAGTTCGTAGACAGACCTTATCTTAAAACCACAACCTATTACAATTCAGAGAACGAGAGTTCAAGCAGAGCCTAGTCTGGTGCCTCCATCTATAACAATTCCTGCACCTAAGGCTCATTGCAGAAGTGGGGCAGAAAGATTTTAAGAGCCATTTGCTGTGAGAACGTGTGTCCTAAAAATGTCTCATTAACATGTCTCATTAACATGGACACTTCAAAGACTTGAATGATAATGACACCAATGGAAGGAAGAAGCTCTTGGAGCCTCAACTCCAGACAAAGAACTCTGGGCAGCTGGGGCATGCTGAGAGTGGGAGAAACGGTCTTCCCTGGGAAAGAGTCCCCCAGTTTGTTGTCCAGTACCAAGTAGTTAACCTTGAAATGATATACACATAGGAATCATTATATGGACTGAGCAGGCTGCATTTGTGTGTGTGTGTGTGTGTGAGAGAGAGAGAGAGAGAGAGAGACAAAGAGAGACAGAGACAAAGAGAGACAGAGAGACAGAGACACAGAGACAGAACAACTAAAAAGTCACGAATTTGAGAGAACAAGGGGAGGGCATGGGGGAATTGGAGGGAGAAAAGGAAAGAGAAAGTGATATTATTTTTAAAAATAAAATAAATGCTGGAGAGCAATAGAGGAAGACACGTGATGTCAACCGATGGCCTCTATGCTAGCATGTTCAGGCAAGCACACACATGTGTACACCTTACCCCAATGCACACATCCATACACACACAAAACCTATGGATCAGGTATATGCTTGTTTGTAATCCTGGCACCTGGAAAAAGAGCTGTATGAGTCTAAAGCCAATCTGGACTACATAGGGAGCCATGTCTCAAAAAACAAATACAAACAACTAAAAAGCAGGGTCTGGGGAAATGGATCAGTGGGTAAAGTGCTTGCTATGTAAACATGAAGAGCAGGAGGTCAGATCCCCAGAAACATGTAAATAGATGCAGGGTGGATGTGGTAGCAGCCTGTCTGTCATCCTAACTTTTGGTAGCCGAAGACAGGGGAGCCCAGAACAATCTGGCTGGCTACCTTAGTCAAACTGGCATGCTCTAGGTTTAAGAGAGATAGCCTGTTCCAATACTGAGAGAGATTGAAGAAAATATCTGGCATCAGCATCGGGATTCCACACACATGTGCCCACACATGCATGAGCACTTGAACAAATACATGTCCGCCCATCTGTGAGCAGGCACACACACACACACACACACACACACACACACACACACTCGCGTGCGCTGTGGAATATTCATTTACACTGTATGAATACATGTTGCTATGATTGGTTTAGAGATTAGGCAGGATAGCCAGACTAGGAGAATGCTGGGAAGAAGGAGGGTAGAGTCAGTAGTTATCAGCAGACCCAGGAGAAGCAAGATGGGCATCCATGCTGTCAGAAGGTGCCAAGCCATGTGGCAGACCATAGATTAGAAGTATGGGTTAATTTAATATGAGTTAGTCAGTAATAAGCCTGAGCTATGGGTCAAGCATTTATAATTAATATTAAGCATGTGTGCCAGTTATTTGGGAAGTGGCTGCTGAAACACAGAAAAGCTCTGCCTACAAATGGTGCCCACATGGGGCATAGATCCACATAAGATCTGAAAAAGCTTAAAAAAGGTCCTAAACACACAAATATGGAATTAATCTTGGCTTCTTAGTCTAGTGTCTCTCATGCTGGCCACAGTACAGAGATGCATCTCCTGGAAGATGCCAATATGCCACAAGCTAAGCCACATGGCATGTTCCCACAGTCTCTCATGCAGGCTTCTGTACAGAGAGGCATCTCTCAGCCACTCCCTGCAGGCCTAAGCTGTTAGTGCAAGCTCTGCCAACATGCTGCATGGTGGGTTTGGGAGTTTTGCTTATATAGACAGAAAAGGTTACAGATATGCAGTAAAGACAGATTCAGGTGGAAAAAAATTCTAAGTGGTTTACAGTAGTCTTAAAAATATACATAGGCTTGGGAGAGAAAAGAAAAATGGTAGAAAATGTTCTTAAAAAGGAATAAAGTAATAAAAATATAAAAAGCCATGTAAAGGTGGAAAATGCACAGTCTGGAATCTGCATGTTATTGTGTTGTCTCTGAATTTTTTGACTGCTCAGAGACACTGGATTATAAAAACCGCTAGACTCAACCAACCTATATATTTAAAAAAATCTTGACTTCAAAATTTAAGTCAAAAGATATCTTACTTTGGGGGAGAGGTTATGCTTTTATTTCCACAGGAAATGAGAGGCTGTGGATTCATTCCATAGTTAAGAAAAATCAGGTTTGATCAAGGAAGACCCCCTGAAAGATCTGACTACAAACAAAGAAATAAGCGTAGGATTAGTACACCTTAGCTCACTTCCAAGCATTTGTCCTCATCAGAGGCGGGGTACTCGGTTCCCAAAAGGAACTCAGCCTGTTCCCCAGGCTGGGGCCTTGAGGGAAAAGGGGGCCTGTACAAAGCCACAGGGCTCTGTGGAACACAGAAGCCCGCCCTTTTGACTGCGGCAGGCCCTTGGAGAGGGCTCCTGATTCAGCCATTCGACCAGGAGGGTAAGTG
>JAQHUG010000010.1:5438286-5456688 GCA_028555095.1 Dicrostonyx torquatus
AAGCAGGGGGAGGATGGTGGGGTAGGGAGGGAGTGGGGGGGCCTGGGACAAGGGGAGTAAATGTAAATTTTTCTTTTAAATTTAATAAAAAATGGAAAAAATAAACCTAGAACTACAAGACACGTGATGTATATGTTATCTGCTCAAACACTGAACAACAACAACAACAACAAAAATCTTTGACTAACTTGTGTATAATGTAGTCTATCCTTGTATTAACATAGATATGCATATTACCTTTAAAAGTTTTTCAGAACAAGGAGACCAAATAAAAATCAATGGCCCAGGTGATCCAGTATTTCAAAATGCCTCTGTTACAGTCTCATCAGAACTGTGCATCCAGAACAGTTTCAGGGCTGTTGGCTGAGATGATCCAGCCTCAGAGAATCTCCAATTGGGACTTGACCATAATCCTAAATTTTCTCAGGGCCCCACAAAGATTGCCAGCACCCCCAATCTATAGGAAGTAGTCTAGAGAACTACATCCACATTTCCAAAAAATGAATTACGTGTATTATCATTTAAGGGGGTTCATTACAAGTTGTTATTGATAATGATCAAGAAAAAAGCTGAACAAAGGAGATTAGATTCAGGGATCTTTTTCTAAAAAGAAAAGGGGAATATAGAAATGATAGGATAAAAGGGTAGATTATTGACTCTAACCCAATACCAACTATTAATCTTAAATATTTTACATGGGTATGGAATTTGGTTTATTGATACAAATTTAAAGTTAATTTTGTTATGCTGTATGTATATTTCTACTCTTGTTTAAGGTATTGTATTTATGCAGCTCATTTTAAAATGTAATATATAATTAAGAAATATAGATTAATTGTCATCTATAATGCTCAAACTTATATTTAACTTATGTTTATGTTTAATGGTGTTAGGTATGTTTTCAAGGTCATACACTGATATATTTAGATAGATAGATGGTCTTTAAACACTTCAAAGACCTATATAATATGGCATTTAATATGTCTAATAACCTAACGCTTTCATGGTAGTGGGGCATGTCTGCTCCTGGCAGCACCAATGTACTCCAGAGAAGATGATGGACATCAAAGAAACTCTGTATGGTGTTTTTTTTCTTTATGGCAAAAGCTAGCCATGTGGGCAAAGAAACTCCTCTTGCCTCAATTGCTGACAGATACTGTCCAAATTGGACCAGCAGAATGCAAGAAAGGTGACTGCCCAACTTTGCCAAGACCTTGTAGGACAGTCCTTCAAAATTCCCTCTTCACAGGAAAGTCTATCAGATATGATAGGCCTGTAGATCAGAGCTGGATGTCCCAACTTACAGAGGAACTTTGGGTGACTGTCCAGGCAGTCTGATGTCCCTGTCATGAGGTAATATTTCATCCTTCTGGGGTTTTGATGGAAAAAAGACTAAATAGTTAAACTTTTAATTTTCCTTAGTCATGATAGAAAACAAATTAATTATGAAACATTAGACTCACCAGGATAAGACAGATATTTTCTCTAATTTTGTCAAATACAAATGGACTGGATATTGTAACTATAATTCTTACTTGATAACTTTTTTGTATATAATTTTACTATGCTAAAGTTAAAACTTTCCTTTTTAATTAGACAAATGGGGTAAAATGTTGTAGAATAATCCTTCTGTACACTGTGAATATATGTCACTGTGATTGGTTTAATAAACAAGCTGATTGACCAATAGCTGAACAGGAAAAGTCAGGTGAGAAAGTCAAACTGAGAATGATAGAATGAGGAAGGCTGGAGTCAGAAGAGTCACCAGCCAGCCAGAGAACAAATCAGACACACAAATTGGATAAAGGTAAAAGCCACAAACCTCATGGCAGCACATAGATTAATAGAAATGAGTTAAGTTGTTAGAGTTAATTAGTAATAAGCCTGAGCTATTGACTGAACATTTATAATTTATATTAAGTCTCCAAGTCAGTTATTTGGAAAGCAGCTGCAGGTTATTTGGGAACAGGCAGTCAGAATAGGAAAACTCTGCCTGCACATACACACAAATGGTGGGGGGCCAGGGGCTTAAAAATCAAATGAAGTCCAGTGGCAGTGTATTCAGGAGGCAGAGGCAGGCAGAGCTCTGTGAGTTTGAGGGTGTCCTGATATATAAAGTGAGTTTCAGGTCAGCCAGAGCTACATGGTTGAGACATTGTCCTAAGAAAAAAAGAAATAAACACCTAAGATTGTCTGCTCAGTGAAGGAGATGTATACCTGTTTTCTACCTGGAAAGATAGGAATGGATGTAGTTAGTAGCCTGGTGTTTGTGATATCTGTAAGGTCAGGCCACACCTGACTCTCCCAGAATATTATGTTTGTTTATTCCAGACTCTTCCTCACTAGACCTTTATCATGAGCATTGTTTCTCAGTCAACAAAATCTATCCTGAGGGGAGATGCCACTTGTATTTTACAACAGCCTAGATGATCTCTGAGCTACCTGAAGGGTCAGGCCACTCCAGGCTCCTCAAACTTCTATGTTTATGTCAGTCATTCTCCCTAGACCCTTATCTTGGACACTCTTTCTGAGTCAACAGTACCCATCTTTGTGGAAGAGGCCATATGTACTTTGTAGAGAGTTTTGATGTAAATGTGTCTTAAGCTTTGTTGTACACATAGGATTGAGTTAGTTGCCATCAGGAAACTTTTTTTCCCCCAAATTGTGCTGTGCTTAAATATGCTTAAAATAAGCCACTTGGGGGCAGACTCCAGGAATTTGAGCCACCACCAGCCACTGAGGTGTGCTGAACTGGATTTCTTCTTCCTAACATGGATTGTTATTCTGCTAACCCTGATGTTTGCAGAGACCCCCACAGATATTTACATTTTCTATTGTATACTGTAGATTTGCTTTTCAATGTTTTGGTCATTTTCCATGCTCAGTGGTTAAGTAACTTGTGTAACTCCAGCTTCAGGAGATCTGATGCCTTCTTCTGGCCTCTATAGTCACCTTGCATGCATGTGTTACAAACTCATAAAGGCACATACAGCTAAATAATAAATCTTTAAAAAAGCAAACAAGTAAACATCTTTAACATTACTTATTCTTGGTTTGAATGAGCAGTGCCATACCGTGATGCAACAACAAAATGCACAGAACTGTGTAGAGTGAAAAGCCCTCCTCCCAAACCAGCTCTCTTCCTCTCTGGTTAATCATTTCTTACTTAGTCTTGAGTATTTTTTCTTTGGTAAACACCAATTCCAGTATGCATGCCCCTTTAGCATAGGTCATGTAGGGCCGCTGTGCTCTGTGCTTTCCTTTCTTCTTTTACATTGACAATGTATCTTTTGTATACTCCCTATCAATTTACAAAGAGCTTCCTCATAGAGTTTCCTTATAGCCTCATAGAGTTTCATTGTATGTGTCATACTGATGGACATTTAGGTTATTTCCATCATGTTACCGCTGTAAACAAAGTGATAGTAGGCATCCCTAGACACTCCTCATATTTGTCATGTATAAATGATCTTTAAGGGAAATGTCTGGAAATGGGGTTGTTGGGTAAAGACTGTACAGTTATTATTTAGGGAGACAATGGCAGATTGTCCTCTACAGAAAGTACCAGTTCATACTGCTACCATCAGTGCTTGAAAATGCTCTCATAGGTAGGACATTATCAGACTTAGATTTTGTTCAAGTGATAGGTGAAGAAACCTACATTGGTAAAGTTCTGGTATTTCTCTTAAGGCTTATATTGAGCATCTTTTATATATGAGTTAGAGGTATTTGTGTTTTTTTCCTGTGAACTATCTTTTTTTCATGTTTTTAAAAGTTTTTGATTTATTGATTGATTGATTGACTGATTGATTTCTATGTATGCTTGTGGAAATCAGGACAATTTTTAGGAAATTGTTGTCTCCTTTCCATCTTGTGGGTCTCAGGGATTGAACTCAGTTCTTTAGGCTTGGCAGCAAGTGAGTTTACCTGTGGTCATTTTGCCAGCCTCCCCTTTAAATTTTGAAGAACATTTTGTTGCTTGGGCTCTGCTGCTGCTGCTGTTATGGTTGTTGAGCTGCCGTGGGTCGTAGCAGCAGAGAGTCCTCGTTGCCATGGGTCGTGGGTCGTAGCAGCAGAGCGTCCTCGTTGCTGGAGCCCAAGGTCTTACGTTGGTATTCTCTGGCTACTTTGAGGCGAAGACTCTGAGGTGAGTAAGTGCCCGTGAGAATGTGTGCAGGGCTCTGGGCAGCCTTGCTGGGAGAACTTAGGAGATCACCGTTTCGTTAGACCTCCACAAAGAAATCTGGGGACTGGACACCAACCTAATCCCACTGTCCATTTTTTAAAAGTTTATTTTTATTTTATGCATGTGAATGTTTGTCTCCATGTACATATGTGCTCCATGTATGTGCCAGAAGAGGGTATTGGATCTTCTGGAACTAGAGTTGCCAACAGCTGTAAGTTGCCATGTGGGTTTTGGAATTGACCCAGGGTCCTCTGTGAGAGCAAGAGCTTTTAGTCACCAAGCTAGCTCTCCAGGTCCCTACTACCCAATTTATATGTAAACAAAGTCAAGAGATGGTGAGTGAGCCGGGCAGTGGTGGCGCCCGCCTTTAATCCCAGCACTTGGGAGGCAGAGGCAGGCGGATCTCTGTGAGTTCGAGGCCAGCCTGGTCTACAAGAGCTAGTTCCAGGACAGGCTCCAAAGCCAAAGAGAAAACCAAAGTCTCGAAAAACCAAAAAAAAAAAAAAAAAAAAAAAAGAATGAGAGAGAGAGAGAAATGGTGATGAGCTGTCTACACCACATACCATTGAGAAGCAGATTGTGGAGTTAAGCTATATGGAAAGTTCTCAGTTGCATATTTGAGAATCGGCAGCATGAGTTTGGCAAGTCATATCTCTTTCTTACTAAAATGAGATCAAAGGTAGAATAGGGGCTGGGGAGATGACTTAGTGGGCAAAATGCTTGCTGATTAAATGTAAGGACCTGAGTTTGAATCCTCAGAACCTACTACATAAAAGCCTAGTGCTGTGGTGTAATCTATAATCTGTGGGCTCTGATACCTGCCAGACAGGGGATGCCATGCAGTTTCGTACCTGGTGCCCGACTATTTAGAAAGACAATAGCTGAGGTTTTCGCTCCAACCTCTCTTATTCATTTGTAGATTGCCCCAGGAAAGGTAGCTATCTCCAAGCTGGTGAATGAATGCGAGTGTGGGTGCTGGGGGAGATGCCCCGGAAAAAGGAATAGAATAGATAAATCCCTAAGAGGTGAAGAGAGAGGGGACAGAGCAAGGAATGGGTTAGAAGGAGCATGGCAGAGCAGAAATAGAGAGCAGTTTCAGAGAAGAAATGGTTTTAAGAGAGCCTAGAGAGCAGAATGGTTTTTAGGGAGATATAATAAACACAAGGCCACACTGAAGAATAGGACAAGTCTGAAGCGGCCTTTTAAGCTGTAATGGTGTGAAAGCCTGTTTCTTTCCGCACGTCTCCGGGGACACATTTGGGGAAAAACATCAGTTTCTATGTTGGGGCGATGGTCCCCGACAATAATCCCAATACTTCTATGGGGTTCCTGGAAGGCATAGACAGGAGAATCTCCTGGAAGCTCACTGATCAGCTAGCCTGCCCAATGCACCAGAAAATAACCAAGAAAAGAGACACTACACACACACACACACACACACACACACACACACACACACACACTTGAGAGAGAGAGAGGGAGGAAGAGGAGAGATTAACAGGGTGGGGTTAGGATACATATGTTCCTTGTAATCCCTGGATTCTTCCATCTCAGGCACCATAAGCATTGTAAAGAAGAAAATATGTATGACTTTCTATGTCCTTTATTTACTTATTTTTTTTTTATTGAAAATGGACTAGGTTGTAGAAAGAGGCTGCTTGTTCATTTCCTGGCTACCCAGACCCGAAATAACAACACAGAAACTATATTAATTGCAATACTGTTTGGCCAATAGCTTAAGTGTATTTCTAGCAAGCTCTTACATCTTATATTAACCCATTCCTATTATTTTGTATTTTACTGCAATACTCGTGGTTTACTGGTAAGGTTCTGGCTGGCGGCTCACGTCTTTCTCCTCAGGCAACTACATGGTGTCTCTCTGACTCCTTCCACTCTCTCTCTATACTTCTCTTCCAGCCTGGCTATATTCTGCCCTTCTAAAGGCCGAAGCAGCTTCTTTTATTAACCAATGGTAATAAAACATATTTATAGTATACAGAAGGGAACCCCACATCACTAGGTAGATTGGCAGGCACAGAATATCCTGATACAAACAAGGTGCAGTTGGGCGGGAAGGTGAAGGTGTGGTGGGTCCCGTTCACTTTGTGACCATTTCTGAAGGACATTTGCAGCATATGTGTCCACGCATTGGTGAGTTTAATGTTCTTGATTATTTTTCTCTTAGAAATATTTAGAAAAAAATACTGGGGCTAGAGAGGACTCTCAGTGGCTAAGAGTACTTGCTGCTGTTGCGAAGACCCAGTTTGGTTCCCAGAACCCACATGGTGGCTCACAACTACCTGAAAGTCCAGTTCCAAGGGTTCTGAGGCTCTTTTCTGACCTCCTTGGGCAATAGACACTCATGTGACATCCATACATACATTTTGGTAAAACGCTTATAAAACAAATAAATCCACATGAAATAAATACATCTAGAAAAAGAATACAATGTCCTGAACTAAGCCTAGTCATCAGGCCAGCTACTAGAAATGCCAAGGCATAGAGATCAGGAGTTCAAGACCCTACTGGTCTACCCGCAGAGTCAAGGTGAATGTGGTAACTTAGTGAGACCAGGTCTCAAAATAATAATAATAAAAATTAACACAGGGTTGGGTTGAAAAAGTAGTTCGGTGGTTGAGCACTTGTCTAATGAGTGAGACCCCAGAATCCACTCCCAGTACTCTAAAAGTAAATGAACAGAATGTAATGCAATTGTAAGGGCTGCATGAGAGAGTGTTAAAGCAAACAAGCTGCACCCCATTCATTAGTGCAGCTAAAACTTAATGATGGAGCATGGGGGAGATCAGAGGGCAACTGTGTTTGCTGGATTCAGATTCCCACACCCTATAAAGCTAGGTGTGTAGGCTGGGCATGATGGTGCACACCTTTAGTCCTGGTACTCAGGAGGCAAAGGTACAAAAATCTCTGAGTTCACAGCCAGCTGGTCTATGTAGCAAGTTCCAGACCAGCTAGGACAACATAGTGAGACCCTGTCTCAAAAGAAAAGAAAAGAAAAATCTAGATATAGCAGCATATGCGTGTAATGTAGAGCCAGGGTGAGGGCAGACAGGGAGATCCTAGAGCTCAATGGTCAGCAAAAATAATGAGCTCCAGGTTCAGGGAGAGACCATGCCTTAAAAAAGTAAGAGAGAACATCATAGAGGAAGATCCCTGAAGCTCACACACACACACACACACACACACGCACACGCACACACACACACACCCCACACACACTCACACACCATACACATACACATACACACACACCCCACACACACCACACACTCACACGCCACACACTCACACATCACACACATCACACACACCACACACTCACACACACACCCCACACACATACACCACGCACACACACACACCACACACTCACACACCACACATCCACACATACACCACACACACACCACACCCCCCACATTCCCACCACCACACACACACACACACCCCAAACACCCCATACTCATACACACCACACACATCACACACACACCACACACACACACACACATACACACACACACACACGATCATCATGGGCATTAAGCACATTATTTCCTAGTTATTTTCTGGAATGAGGAGGTCTCCATGAATATCAGCTTACTCTTTTTAGCCCAAGCTTAATGTGAATATTTTGTTTGGTTGATTAACCTTGTTTTCTTTAGGTAGAGGTGTAACATGGAAACACGGGAAAAAATGAAAAGCTTCCACAGTAGGAAATGCAAACTGGAAGACGTCTTCCCTTGTGCCCATGCCTGTATTATTCACTAATGAGGCCAGACTGTTTGCTTCTCTCACAAGCTGAACCCCCAAAGTGACAATTAGCAGGGGGACTGTAGGAGGTAAATAGGTCATGAAGGTAGAGCATGTCCTTATAAAAGATTAGCGCTCTCATTTCAAAAGGCTCCAGAAGGAGTGGGGTTCCACAAGGCATCACCCCTAGTTGGGGGTCTTTGGCAGGTGATGGCTGCCGGGGAAAGGGAAGACCACTAGTAGGTTACCCATGTCCAGTGGATGGCCCCACACTCATGTACATGCAGACAACACTAAGTGGACTCATTTATAAGCAAAGAAGAGGAGAAGGAAGAGGAGAAGAGGATTCGTTGGGAGATATCCAGGGTAGAGGGAAGGGAGAGTATAGATATAATCAAATATATGTACAAATATAATGTATACATTGTATACATCTATGGAATTGTAAAGGACAGGCTGGAGAGATGGCTCAGTGTAGGGATCACTGACTGTCCTTCCAGAAGACCTGGATTTGATTCCCAGCCTCCACATGGTAGCCCACAAATGCCTGTAACTCCAGTTCCAGGAGATCTGACACCTCTTCTGGCCTCTGAGAGCAACAGGCACACATGTGATATATAGGCATACATGTAGGCAATACACCCATACACATAAAATAAATAATCAAAAAGAAATTGTCAAAGATGAAATTAAAGACATATGTTTTACAAAGGTTCTGGAGAGCTCCATTGTCCTTTCCAACATTGGTAAGAAGGCACCATGTATGAACAAGAAAGTGTGCTCTCCCTAGACACAAAATCTGCCAGATCCACAACTTAGCGCTGCCCACCTCCTGGACTGTTAAGAAACATTTCTACTGTTTAGAAACTACTTATTTTTAAGGCATTCTGTTAAAGCAACCCAAACAGTTCAAGACATTTCCTAAATCAACCACCTTCAACAATTTTTAATTTTTTCTCATAGTTTCTAAATTTTATTTTCCTAACTCTTGACTTTGAAAAATTTCAAACTTACAGAGATGTTCCAAGAATTAACCTAGATTTTTTGTTTTTCTTTTCTTTTTCATATAGGGTCTCATGTAGCCCAAGCTAGCCTCAAACTTGATATTCCTAGGATCAGCTTGAACTTCTGATCCTCTTGCCTCCCCTCCAGAATGGTGGGATTATAGGTGTGCACCGCCATGGCCATGTCTGCTTTATGAGTACAGAGGATTGAACCTAGGGCTTCAAGCGTTGTTTTCATTGTTAAGGTTTTTATTATGGTGTTTTGGGTTGGGGATGTGGCTGAGTTGTTAGGTTGCTTGCCTAGCATATACAAAATCCTGGGTTTGACCCCCAGCACCACATAAACTGGGCATGTTGGTCCTAGGGATTTCAAGTTTGAGGCTAACCTGGTCTACATGAGACCTTATCTCAAAAAATTGTATGCCATTTGGACCTGCACCTATAGTTAAATCATTTAATAACTTGTCCATAGGGTGATTCTAAGGATTAAAAGTTAGCTGGTGGTCTAGTTTGTATTTTTAAGATAAAATATCCTTCCCTTTTTTTTTTTGTTTTTCGAGGCAGGGTTTCTCTGTAGCTTTGGAGCCTGTCCCAGAACTAGCCTCTTGTAGACCAGGCTGGTCTCGAACTCACAGAGATCCGCCTGACTCTGCCTCCCGAGTGCTGGGATTAAAGGCGTGTCCTTCCCTTCTTAATTCCTTGAAAATGTTTTCACTATCCTTAGGGTTAAAATGTTTCCGCTACCCTTAGGGTTCTAATATTTCACAGTGATGTCACTCAACAGTATTAAAATTTTATTCTACTTGTCACTTGGGGTGCGCCTCCCCACATCCCTCTGCCCTGAGATAGGGTCTCATAGTCCTAGCTGGCCTGTGAAACCCACACACAGGAAGGGGGACTGGAAATTGGACAGCTCCAAGACATGCAAATATTTGCTACATTCTTCAGTTCTCTATTTTCCCACTATATAATAAAAAAGCGTAAGAATTTTGCCCTGAAAAGCATTCAGCATGGGGATCAAAGGAGATAATTGGAAGCTGGTTCTGTGAACTCTCCGTCTGTTGGTTGATCCAGGTTAAAGGACAAGAATGTTCTAATTCTCTGTGGAGGGAATGGTGGGAACCAAGACGGAGATGAGAGGTCAGGCAGCTCCCACAGAGGAAAGGGCTGGGGGAGCCTGGGTCCCTTAGCTTTGAGAACAGGTCTGAAGGGACAAAGGCCACTGCAAATGGGTGGACATCGCTTTCCAGGATGCAGCTGTACTGAATGGGGTCAGTACAGGGACTGGGTTGAGATGGTGTCACCATGCAGACTCAGGAGGGCATAACAGGGGCTCTGAGAGGGAGAGTCAGGATACACAGGGATCAAGAGTCAGCCAAGGGTGTGGAAGGGGCCATCCTAAAGCCATTAGCCCTCATCAGGTAAGGCTGGGAAGGAAATGCTGTCCTTACTGGCCTTCCCATGTGCATCTGGAAAAGGCCTTGGGTGGACCCCACAGTGTGTGGAGGGGTGACAGGAGTCAAGGACCTGTCAGCAAATACAGGAAGGTGAAGCTGTATCTTCAGCTTTGCAGATATGACTGAACTCAGAGAAGAGTTCCCGTCCTTGGGGGAGGAGGGAGCGGGGAGATCCCTACTGTTCCCTTCCAGGTGCTCAGTGCCCTTCTCTCTGATCTCTGGGTTCCTGCTGGACTCTATCCAGACCCTGGCCTGACATGCAGGCTCAGAATGCAGAATTCCTGCATCTTTTCCCAGGCTATCCCCTCTGCTTGTATCCAAGTCCCCGACCCCATATTAGTGCATTTCTCTATGGGAGCAGCTCAGGCTACCAGGGGTGGGTACCACAAAAGGTCTGAATGCATGAGGTGGACTCAGATCTCAGCTGAGACCTGGATAGATGAAGGGGAAAAATATTTCTGAGGTGAGGAAGGGGCATGGCTGGAGAGAGATGCACAGGCTCAGACTGTCAAGGTGGAGGACCTTGGGTCAGGGAAGGGAAGCTGACATCTGTGTTACTGCTTTCTCAAGTGTTTGGCTGAGAGAGAGAGAGAGAGAGAGAGAGAGAGAGAGAGAGAGAGAGAGAGAGAGAGAGAGAGATATTGAAGGTGTAGTTAATCTTATTTCACAGCTGAGACAACCAAGTCTTAAAAGGGGGAAATGGCAGGATACAAAGAGGTCTGTGTGATATCCCAGCCTAAACTCATCAGTGGGTAGCCATAAGTTGGGGCTTTGGCCAAGAACCATATCACCAGACTCTGCCCTAAGAAGAAGGCAAATACCTGGGTCAAGATCCCTCACTGGGGTCCCTCTGCTGGTCAGGAAACCAAGGCAGGCCATGACGGGCGGCTTCTTATCCACAGCCCTTTATCCGCACACAGGGGTTCCCATTTTCCACAACCGCTTGTTCTGTTCTGGTCCTCCCTACCAACACAGCTCTTTTTTCAAGCTGGTCTCCAGGTTTCCCTTTCTCACCAGACCCCTCACGGCACAGACCTGACCCTTACTGGTCTCCCCCACTCCTTACGTCTCTCCCCAACTCAGTACACTGCAAGTGCCATGCAATGCGGGCAAGGTGAATCCCCATCCTCCAAGCTGCCCAGCTGCCAGCTCCTTTCTCTCCTCTCTCTTGCCCTTCCCACGGTGGGCTCAAGACCTTGTTGAGACCTTGCTGAGTCCAGCAAGGCTGCAGTTACAAAAGCCACTGGATTTTCCCCACCGAGGAAGCAGGAAGAACTCTGAAGTTTGCTCCACGCCCGAGTTCTGTATGGCTGGGTGTAGAAGAGCAGAGGGCATGGGGCTGGGCAGGCAGGGCTAGGTCACTAGGCCACCTTTGGGAAGAGGAGGCTTCCTGTCTCTGGCACCCAGGCAGTGGACCAGCTGTGGAGAGTCACCTGATCTGACTGATAGGAGAGGTGTCGTCCCTGGATCCATTGCCAAGATGTTTACACGGCAGACTTTATTTGGTACTTCCTTAGAATCTGCTCTGGGCAGGGTTGTGGCGGAGTGGGTGCAAAGGTGATTAAGATGTACCTTCTCCCCAAGGGAGCTCACACCCAGACATTTACAGAATAACAGAAGTAGCTAACACTCACTGAACCCTTAATGGAAGGCCAGACACTGACCTCAGACGCTCAAAGGTGTTGAAAACTAACTGAATATGCTATTTTTAGCTCCATTTGACTTTCAGGAGTGAGACACAGGGCAGTCAAGTCACGATGTGAGGGCACAGCAAAAAAAACGTCAAGCTTGTATCTACGTTTAGACAGCCCTTCTTAGTCCTCACGCCTTGTGTCATAGAAGCCAACCCCAGTGTCGTCTGGCATGGCCAACCCGTACACCAGCTTCATCCCTACACCATCGTTAAGTCCTGTCAACTCATCGGGCACCCAGTATGCTTTGGCACAGCCCCATGTTGCCTGCCCCTGGGACCTCTTTACCCGTGGTTGTGTTGTCATCCTACAGAAACTTCGAAGTCTTCCAAGACTCCCATTTGAGCCCCTCAGAGCATCTGACACAAAGCAAGCACTCAGTTGTGTTTGCAGTTTGGTAGATGGAGGAAGATGCATTCATTTCCCCAGGTCGCTGAAACATGGGTGCAGTGGGCCTCAGCCTGTGCTGTGGAATCGCCTGAGGATTCAACAACGCCTGATGTGCAGAATCTATCCTAGAGATCTTAATGTAAATGCTGCAGGATGTATGGGGACCTTTGAGCACATGGCCAGAGTAACCCTATTTTAGAGATGTTGGGCAAAGCATGGTGGCACACACCTTTAATCCCAGCACTCAGGAGGCAGAGGCAGGTGGACCTCTGAATTTGAGGCCAGCCAGGTCTACAAAGAGCATTCCAGGAGAGCCAGGGCTACAAACAGAATAATTTTGTCTTGAACAACAATGTTAAACTAAACAACAACAACAACAAATTTAAATAAATAAAAAGAAATGTTGGGTTAGGTGTTGTGGGTGCACATATTTAATCCCAGCACTTTGGAGGCAGAGGCAGGTGAATCTCTGGGTTTGAGGACAGTTGGATCTACAGAGTGAGTATCAGGACAGCCAGGGCTACACAGAGACTCTATCTTAAAAACAACAGCAAAGAAATGTGGATGTTTCCGTTGGAGTCAGACATTGGGAGAAGCAGAAAAGCTTGTGCTGTGGAGGTGGGCAGGCAAGATTCACATCACAGATGACCTCTCATGTGTGAGTTTGGGAAAAATTAACTTCCATGTGCCTCAGTTACCATATCTGTAAAATGGGAGAATATCAACCACCTTGAAACAGAGTACTGCAAGTAAAGGCCTGGGAAGATACATGTTAGAAGATGTGTAATGTGTAGTAGTTGTTAAAATTCATTACATATTTGTCTATTCAATGCTTATTTTTTAAAAGATTTATTTCATTTTAAATTATGTATATATGTATATGTCCATGTTGGCATGCGCACATGTGAGTGCAGATGCCCTTGGAGGCCGGAGCCCCTAGAGCTGAAGTACAGGGCTTGTGAGCTGTTCAACATGGGTACCAGGGACTGAACTCTAAACTTCTGCAGTAACGTTATGGACTTAGTTGCTGAGTCAGCTTTCTAGCCCCTCTGGCTTGTTTGTTTGTTTGTTTTTAATACTGGGTTTCTCTGTGTAGCCCTGGTTGTCCTGGAACTTGACCTGTAGACCAGGCTGGCCTTGAACTCACAACTCAAAGAGATACTCCTGCCTCTGTCTCCTGAGTGCTGGGATTAAAATCATATGCCAACACCGCCTGACTTCTCTTTCTTTCTTTCTTTCTTTCTTTCTTTCTTTCTTTCATTCTTTTTTCCTCCCTCTCTCCCTCCCACTTCCTCCCATTCTCCCTCCCTCCTTTTCTTTCTCTTTTTTTAAAAGATGGTCTCCTTCTCTGTTGCCTAGGATGGTCTTCAACTACTTTAATCAGGCAACCCTTCTATGTGGGTCTCTTGAGTGCTGGGATTATAGGTTCATGTCACCTTGCAGGTTATCAGCATGTGATTATCCAGCATCTTCTCCTGGGTATGATACTAATATCCATTGTCTTTTGGCAAGACAGAGTCATCTAGGACACATACCTCTGGGCATGTCCAAGAGGGAGTTTCTAGGTTGAGTTAACTGGGAAGAACCACTCCATATGTGAATGGTTCTAGTCTATGGGTCGGGCTTTGGACTGAATAAGAAGGAGAAGGAGAGCTGAACAAGCATTCGTCTCTCTCTGCTTCCTGACTGGGAATACAATGTGATCAGCTGCCTCACGTTCCTGCAGTCATGGCGGACTGCCTCACATTCATGCAGCCACGGTGGACTGCCTCACTCTCCTGCTGCCATGGTGGACTGCCTCACTCTCCTGCTGCCACGGTGGACTGCCTCATGTTCATGCTGCCATGGTGGACTGCCTCATGTTCCTGCAGCCACGGTGGACTGCCTCATGTTCCTGCAGCCACGGTGGACTGCCTCATGTTCCTGCAGCCACGGTGGACTGCCTCATGTTCCTGCAGCCACGGTAGACTGCCTCACATTCATGCTACCACAGTGGACTGCCTCATGTTCCTGCAGCCATGGTGGACTGCCTCAGTCTCCTGCTGCCACAGTGGACTGCCTCAGTCTCCTGCTGCCACGGTGGACTGCCTCACTCTCCTGCTGCCACGGTGGACTGCCTCACGTTCATACTGCCATGGTGGACTGCCTCACGTTCCTGCAGCCATGGTGGACTGCCTCACGCTCCTGCAGCCATGGTGGACTGCCTCACGTTCATACTGCCATGGTGGACTGCCTCACACTTTTGCAGCCATGTGGACTGCCTCACGTTCATACTGCCATGGTGGATTGCCTCACGTTCATGCAGCCACAGTGGACTGCCTCACGCTCCTGCAGCCATGGTAGACTGCCTCACGTTCCTGCAGCCATGGTGGACTGCCTCATGCTCCTGCAGCCATGGTGGACTGCCTCACGTTCATACTGTCATGGTGGACTGCCTCACGTTCATGCAGCCACAGTGGACTGCCTCATGCTCCTGCAGCCACGGTGGACTGCCTCACGCTCCTGCAGCCACGGTGGACTGCCTCACATTCATGCAGCCACAGTGGACTGCCTCACGGTCATGCTGCCACGGTGGACTGCCTCACGCTCCTGCTGCCACGGTGGACTGCCTCACGCTCCTGCAGCCATGGTGGACTGCCTCACATTCATGCAGCCACGCTGGACTGCCTCACGCTCCTGCAGCCATGGTGGACTGCCTCACGTTCATGCAGCCACGGTGGACTGCCTCACTCTCCTGCTGCCATGGTGGACTGCCGCACTCTCCTGCTGCCATGGTGGACTGCCTCATGTTCATGCTGCCATGGTGGACTGCCTCATGTTCCTGCAGCCACGGTGGACTGCCTCATGTTCCTGCAGCCACAGTGGACTGCCTCACGCTCCTGCAGCCATGGTGGACTGCCTCACATTCATGCAGCCACGGTGGACTGCCTCACGCTCCTGCAGCCACGGTGGACTGCCGCACTCTCCTGCTGCCACAGTGGACTGCCTCACGTTCATGCTGCCACGGTGCACTGCCTCACGCTCCTGCTGCCACAGTGGACTGCTTCACGCTCCTGCAGCTACGGTGGACTGCCTCACGCTCCTGCAGCCATGGTGGACTGCCTCACATTCATGCAGCCACAGTGGACTGCCTCACGCTCCTGCAGCCATGGTGGACTGCCTCACATTCATGCAGCCACGCTGGACTGCCTCACGTTCATGCAGTCACGGTGGACTGCCTCACTCTCCTGCTGCCATGGTGGACTGCCGCACTCTCCTGCTGCCACGGTGGACTGCCTCATGTTCTTGCTGCCATGGTGGACTGCCTCATGTTCCTGCAGCCACGGTGGACTGCCTCACGTTCCTGCAGCCACGGTGGACTGCCTCACGTTCCTGCAGCCACGGTGGACTGCCTCACGCTCCTGCACCCATGGTGGACTACCTCACATTCATGCAGCCACGGTGGACTGCCTCACACTCCTGCAGCCACGGTGGACTGCCTCACGTTCATGCTGCCATGGTGGACTGCCTCACGTTCATGCTGCCAAGGTGGATTGCCTCACGTTCATGCATGTCCTTGAACTGTGAGCTGAAAACAAACCTTTTCTGTAGTTGGTTGTTTTACTCTTTGGCTCTTTCTGGGGCTTGCTACCCAGCTCCCAAATAAATACACATGGAGTCTTATTATTACTTATGAATGCCTGGCCTTAACTTGGCTTGTTTCTTGCCAGTTTTTCTTATTTTAAATTATTCTGTATATCTTTTGCCTCAGGGTTTTTATCTTCTCTAATTCTATATAACTTTCTTTACTTCTTAGTCTACAGCTTGTGTAGATGGGTGGTTGACCCTTGGAGTCCTCCTCTCTTCCTTTTCTTGTTCCTTTTCCCCAGATTTCTCTATTTATTCTCTCTGCCTGCCACCCTGCCTATTTTCTCTCTTGTGTATTGCAAATTCTAGTTGGTATTTTTTAAAAATTGCTTTTATTGAGCTATATATTTTTCTCTGATTCCTTCCCTTCTAGTTGGTCTTCATAATAAAAAACCCAGAGTCAGATTATCAGGGTAAATGCTGAAAGATCAAAGAGACAAAGGAGCAAGCCACAGCTAACTTTTACTTTGCTAACTCCTCAGCTACAAACGGGGCCAAACTCCTATCTTCATCCTGTCTTATCGCTTCCTCTCTCTACACAGGCCATATTGCTTCCTCTTTCATCCTCCTAAGTGCTGGGATTAAAGATGTGTGCCACCACTGCCTCGACTCTATGGTTAACTAGTGGCTAGCTCTGATCTCCAGGCAAGCTTTATTTGTTAGATCACAAGGTATTACATTTCCCCTATTTTGTCTAAAATAAAAATTAAAAAAGGTTATAACTAATATATTAAAAACTATATACCATAAGTACAATAACTATATGCAATATACACCAGCAATAAATACATCAACAATGTCTAGTCCATTAGCAACTGACAAATTTAGAGAAATACTCCATATCTATCTTGGTGAGTTCAAAAGATTGTACCTAATTCACTGTCTAACCCAACTTATATTACCAACTCAAAGCTATTTTTTTTAAATTTATTTATTTATTATGTATACAACATTCCTTTCATGTATGCTTGCATGCCAGAAGAGGGCACCAGATCTCCTTACAGATGGTTGTGAGCCACCATGCGGTTGCTGGGAATTGAACTCAGGACCTTTGGAAGAGCAGTCAGTGCTCTTAACTTCTGAGCCATCTCTCCAGCCCCTCAAAGCTATCTTCTATGTCTTTGAACCATATACACTTTACATTTCTTTAGTGAATTTCTTCTCTCTCTCTCTCTCTCTCTCTCTCTCTCTCTCTCTCTCTCCCTCTCTCAGGACAGGGTTTCTCTGTGTGGCTTTGGATCCTGTTCTGGTACTCACTCTGTAGCTAGGTTGGCCTTGAACTTACAGAGATCCACCTGCTTTTGCTTCCTGAGTACTGGCATTAAAGGCATGTGTCACCACTGCCTAACTTAAAGATGAATATATTTTTTTCTTTTTCTTTCTTTTTTTTTGTTTTTGAGACAGGGTTTCTCTGTTAGTTTTGGCTGTCCTGGAACTTGCTCTGTAGACTAGGCTGGCCTCAAATTCACAGAGATCCACCTACCTCTGCCTCTAAGTGCTAGGATTAAAGGCGTGTGCCACCACCATTCAGTGAATTTCTTTTCTGAATCCAATAACAAGGACAATCTCAACTTTCTCAGAGACCTGAGAAGGAAATAATATTACCTGAGTAAGCAAAAAGTGCAAGCAAGTAACTTCCAAAAAATGTGAGAAATGACAGAAACAGCTGACTTCCTGGATAGTCACCCAAAATTCTCCTGTAATTTGGGGGCATCCATTTTTGAACTACAGGCGTAGAATATTGACACACTTTTCTGTGAAGCAGGATACTCTGAAGGACTGTCCTACCTTGTCTTGGCAAAGTTAAGCAGTCACTTTCTTTTGTGTCCTGCCTGTCCGAATTGGACTTTATACTGTCAGCAGTTGAGGCAAGGGTACTTTCTTGCCAAATAGCTTACTTTTGCCACAAAGAAAGTGTGGGCTCTGATATCCGCCAGCCTGAGGACGCCATGTAACTTCGTAGCTGAAAGCTAACAATTTAGAAAGACAATAGATGAGGGTTTTGCTCCAGCCTTTCTTTTTACTTGTAGATTGTTCGAGGAGAAGTTGCTAACTCCAAAGCGGGTGAAGGAATGCAGCACAAACTGGGGAAGCCGCAAAACATGTAATAAATTATTGCTTAAAATGCTTCTCATGCATGGGAACCCCAAAAATAATAAAAACAGACAATGTGTCTGGATATACCAATAGAGCTTTTCAAAGATTCTGTGCCCAATGGAATATTGTTCATAAGACGGGTATTCCATATAATCCTCAAGGACAAGGAATTGTAGAAC
>JAQHUG010000010.1:5457340-5474948 GCA_028555095.1 Dicrostonyx torquatus
GAGGAGCTAAACAGCTGCTCAGAGACTAAAAACAATGTACTGTAACAGCAAATGGTTATATTCTTACCTGAGATGTACAATGCTTTAAGATGTTGAGAAAAAGTTTTGGTATTGACCAAATGGTACTAAGAGTTGGTATTGACAAAAAAGAAATCTAAAAAAAGGTCGGTATTGACCAACAAAAATGGTTTGGTATAAAAAAACATAATTGGAGAATCGGTACTGACCGACAATACAAAATATGGTATACAAGCAGATAATGGGAGATTCGGTATTGACCGATTATAAGAAAGAAAGTTAATATTTTTGATTTGTCACGGTTAACAATTACTGAAAAGAAGTGTTGTAACGTGCTAAATGTATGAGAGTAGATGCTTTGTGCTGTGTATGGTAGATCTAAATGGTGTTCCTAACCAGTGGAAAAAAGCAACTTTCAACTTGGGCAATTCTACTGTCCTTTAATACAGGAGACTATAGTCTTTGGGAGCATCCTTACTCATAAAACATTATGATGGTGCCTGACAAAAAGGTCTGGCTATGAAGACACAGAGCTTAATGATATATTGGTTTTACTAATTCTCCTTTTCTTTACAGAGACCAACAGTCAATGACGGATATAAAGCGTCCTCTTTCCCAAAACTTAAGACAGGTCGCAGGCCAAAGATGCTTGTTTTCCGATGATGGAAAAATTTGGGTAAAGGTGGATGGCTTTGTCTAAAACAGGCGTGGTCATTTCTGTCCTGTAGCAAAAAACACAGGGTTATTAAATTTAATATAAGAGAATGGATTGTGGGCTCTGATATCTGCCAGCCTGAGGATGCCATGCAACTTCGTAGCTGAAAGCTAACAATTTAGAAAGACAATAGATGAGGGTTTTGCTCCAGCCTTCCTTTTCACTTGTAGATTGCTCGAGGAGAAGTCACTAACTCCAAAGTGGGTGAAGGAATGCAGGTGTGTGTGTGCTGGGGGAGGTGCCCCGGAAAAGGAATATGAATAGAAAAATTCCTCAAGAGTTGGGAGAGCATTCAGAGCAGGAAAAGGCTTGGGAGAGGCACAATAAATGCAAGGTCACGCTGTAAAGGACAAGAGAAGTCCGAAGCGGCCTTTGAACGGTGATGGTGTGAAAGCCTGTTTCTTCCTCGCGCCTCCGGGAACACTTTTGGGGCAAAACACCAGTTTCTATGTTGGGGTGACAGTCCCCGACAAGAAAGTAAACTCAGTATGGAATTTCTTAGATGCTCATCATCTTCTCTGAAGTAGAATGGTGCTGCCAGGGGAAAACATGTCTCATTGTCATAAAAAAGCCAGTTTTTATTATCATCTTAAATGCCATATTCTGCAGATCTCTGAAGTGTTTGAATATGACCTGTCTATCTAAAATCTGTTTGACCTTGAAAACATACTCAATATGACTACAAGTTCAATTGTAACAGGTGACTAACTACTAACCTGCATTTCTTTATTATCCTAAATAGCTTGTAATAATAACTTTCAAGGACTAGAAATTTTTATTACATTGCTAGATGAACTGTATAGGTACGATACTTTGAACAAAAGCATAAATGTATGTATAGTATGTTTTAACTAAAATAACCTGAAATTTGTATCAATATACAAAAATCTGTATCAATGTAAAATATTTAAAACTAGTAGTTCCCTTTTTGGTTTAAAAGTAGATTCAATAATCTACCTGGCCTGTAACACATCTTAAAATAATATCTCACAACACTCTCCTTTCTTAAGTTGCTTTTGCCATGTTTTGTTGCCAAAAAGTCACTACTGCAGGGAGCAAGAAAGAACGAGACAGCTGTGATTTCTTTCATGGATTACATTTCTGTTCAACTTGACATGCTTTTACTAGGTTTGGATAGCGTGCACTCTGCTAGTTCAAGATGGACAAAACATTGTTTTTGCTCTGGTTGAAAGTAGATATTAGACATAAGGAAAACATAGGCAGGGAAATGGCAAGAAAGAACTAACAGTGGCAGGGTTCGTTCACACAAGAGTGACTTTTAGAGGATGAACCCCAGGAGTGCAGGAGCATAATGAGATACTTGGTTTGTGTTAGTAAGGCTAGGATGGTTTGTTACACAGCAACAGAATTAAGGACAGGAAGGGAGGTATTTGGAACTGGTTGGAGGATGAGGGATTTCCCTAGTGTGGTGACATCTCACCACCAGGGCATGTCCTTCTCTCTGCCCACTGATGTGAGAAGCCCCCCAGATGGTAGGTAGCTATTTCTCTGTAGCATGGTGTTCTGAGAACCCCAGAGTCTGCAAGCTTAACTGGTCAAAAGTGAAGGTCTGGAATCTGCCCATGGCCACGCTAGAAGCCACTAAAAGAATTCATGCCAGGGTTGTAAAGATGCTTCAGATGTTAAAAGCACTGACTGCTCTTTCAGAGGCCCTGAGTTCAATTCCCACAACCACATGGTGGCTCACAACCATTTATTAAAAAAAATTAAAAAAATTGTTTCCACTTTCTGGTGACCTCACAAAGAATGGCAGACGAGGACTTTGGATCATGCCCATGACTCAGAACCTAACATCCTCAGCTCTCTGAAGGATCCCTATGGGTAACTGTATTACTTTGCTTGTTTCTGTGAGAAGATACCCAAAGGGTGGAGTGGGGTGAGTCACCAAGAAAGGGGTTATTTTGGCTCACAGTTCTAGGGTGTAGTCCATCAGGGCAGTGGGAGTGTGAGGCAGTGGTTACATTGTACTCCACATCAGGAGAGGGACAGAGGAAGGGAGGGATGGAGGGAGGAAGAAAGAGAGGGAGGGAGGGAGGGAGGAAGGGAGGGAGGGAGGGAGGGAGAGAGAGAGAGAGAGAGAGAGAGAGAGAGAGAGAGAGAGAGAGAGAGAGAGAGAGAGAGAGAGAGAGAGAGAGAGAGAGAGAGCCCAGAGCAAGCACGGGAGAGCTGAATGCTAGTACTCAATTAACCAAGGAGAACCCTAGAACCTTCACAAACCTAAAAGGTTATACATGAAGATCTGGGATCTTCCCTGAGGCTGTCCCAGACACTGGAGCAATGACCAGAGTAGGGTAGCACTGCCCACTGTTTCTCCCCTCCCCTTCCTCCTTTTTAAGTCCTGGACCCTAGCCCATGGAATATTGCTGTCCACATCTAGGGTGGGCTTCCCCAAAGCTCAGGTAACTCAGTCTAAAAATTCATGTAGGTATTCCCAGAAGTTTATCTCCTAAGGGACTGTGGATCCAGCAAACTCACAGCATTAACTGGTTCAGTGATTTAGGGCTGGGCGTTCTAGAAGACATTCTTTATTTCCCTCCTTGATGGGCCTCTGGTCTTAAACTGAGACCACTGAATTTGAGTTCAGTTTTGTTTCCACCCATCAGCGCTACCACACAATCTCTCTTCTCTGATACTTTCTGGCAGAAGAAAGAGAGGAAGAATCCATTCACAAGTCCTTCATTAAGACAGGCTTGATGGTGATACAGGTACTGGTGCCCGGGCTGGCGTGGGAAGGGCAGACCCCAAGCTGGGCAAGGCGGTGAGTCGGGGATGTGAGAGTTTCCTGACTTTCTTGTATGAGACAAAGGAGCTGAGGTCCCTCTAGAATCCGTGCAGTCCAAGGATACTCGAGTTGGGAGTTGGGGTAGTGGGACTTCCTCAGGGTGTGCGTAGGTGGGTGATGAAGGGCAGAGAAATACTATATTCTGGGCAGTTGGACCGGTCTGTGTAGTCATGGAACTCTTTGATTTCACCCAGATGGCACAGCATGTGAGCGACAGGGCGGGAAAGGATGCAGGGAACCTGCTGGTCGCTTGAGCATGAGTCCTCACCTCGGGACGGTCCCTCAGGGGTTCCAGTAGGGGGCGCCCCGAGCTCTGGGCCGAGTGTCCCAGCGCGCCTCCAGCCGGCGCCTGGGACGGGGCTGGCCGCTCCGCCCCCTCGACTCCCCCGCGGCTCTGCGGGAGGACGCCGGGCGCAGGAGGCAGAGCTGAGCGGAGCGAGCACCGAGCACCCCGTCGTGCCCTGGTACCCGTCCTATCCGTCGCGCAAGCAGCGCACCTCTCGCCGTGAGTAGCGCCCGGGACGCGGGGCTCGACGGCAGCCGGGGCTGGGGTGGCGGGACATTGCCTGTCTAGGATATGGCCCTTCTGCGATTTGTGCGCTGTGGCGGCACCCGGAGGCCAGTCTGCACGCTGCTACCTTGGGGTGCCTCCTCTGCTTGACACTCTGATCCTGGAGACGGGGTCTGGAGACAGACAGAGGTCTGGCACTTGGGAAGAAGGGAAAGAGCCATACGTCAACTTGGCTCCCGGTAGGAGGGAGACAAGCCCAGTCTTTGTGGGGGCTCACACCTCCTCCTCCCACCTCGGCCCAGGTTACTTCCTGTGAAATGAACCTTCACTGTGGCCTAATGAGCTGTGGGCAGGTGGAGTGACACTCCCTGGTGCCCTGTCCTCTAGAATCTGAAGGCAGTTGGGTGCTCTTTTGGTTTCTGACATTGGTTCCCAACTACATTAGCATCCTAGGGGAATTTTGTTGACAGAGAGACTCTGGCACCTTAACTGCTTCAGAGTTAAGCTTAAAGCACTGTTTTCCTCCTTATCCAGCCCCTGTTAAGTTTTTGGCACCTAAAGTGATGACATTGATAGCTCAGTAGCTTCCTGGGAGGCTTGAGGAGGGGTCAGGAATGGATGGGTTATCTGCTATCCCAGGGGCAGGAATAAAAGCCAGCTGACCCTGGCCACCTCTCTAGAGCCTTCCATCCTGTCAGATGGGGGTGGGGGCAAACAATCCAGCTGCCCAGAGAAGCTGAACCTTCATCAAAACATGGGGTTTTTCTCATGTCAACTCAGGGAGGCAGTTTCTCTGACCGTCTGAGCCCTAAGCTTCCTTATCAGGGATTGTCCAAAGGGGTTCTGTGATGCTCGAGTCCCCTCCCTTCTGCTGGCAGCTTCCCCAGAGCCCGAGTTTGAGGACTCTTCATAGGTGTGTGTGTGTTTCAAACCACTGCCTGCTCGTGTCATAGCCTGGTTTCCTTTACTGGAATTGGGTGAGGGAGGGTGAGATACTCAGAGAGTTCACATCAGAGTGAGGTTTCATAGAATGCGGAAAGCCAGCGAATGTGGGGTGTTGTTCCAGACCTGGGCACCTGCTCCCACCTTGAAGTTGTCCCCCAGAAGGCCACAGGCTTTCCAATCCTGAGCCACCTTTAGAGGAGTTGGGTGGCTCTCAAGAGAAACCCTGGGAAACTTGATGACCTAGGTGTGTGATGGTGGGCAAGTCCCTTTCCCTGTCTAGACCTCAGATTCCCTCTTTTGTCAAACAAGTGAGTTAGCTCAGACCCCAGTGGGTTCAGACTTTTGTTTTAAGGTGAGTTTTTATCCCAAACCCCAGTCCACAGCTAGGATAGTGTGGGAGTGAGCTGGCCCACTTCCTCACCCTGTGACTTCTGAAGAGATTAAACTGGAAAGGTATTTGTGAGATTCATTTCAGTGGGGTCCTTAGAAGTCTGTGTCACCTCCTAGACTGTTGCTTGGTGTTAGGGCCATGGACAGGAAGGTGAATTCCCAGGAGTTCCTTGGGAGAAAGTGGACACCCAGATGGGTATCATCTTTGAAATGTCTGGAGCTGGTAGCCTGAGTCTCTGGTCAAAAATTTTAGTCGCATCCCTTGCTCTGATATGTGGCTTCAGCCTTTCAAACTTGGTGATAATTCCTCCTTAGAGTTGGTGTACATGACTGACAGTTTACCAACGTAAGTAAGATGCAGACTGATCTGTGGAGGTGTTAGGAAAGAATGACAGCTGCCACCAGGTGTTTGACTTGACGCTGAAGTGTCTGAGCTGTGGTCTTGAGAAAGGAGGCTGGGCACGAACAGCAAATCAACCATTTACAGAGAACCTGCCTACGGTAGCTGCTACAAAGGGACAGAGGTGAGACTGTTACAGCCTTTGCCTTTATGGGGCTCCAAGAGCATTCCACATGTATCATCTCACTTGTAAAGTAGATATTTATGAGGAGTCTGGAGAGGCAGCTCAGTGGTTAAGAGCACTGGCGGCTTTTCCAGAGGACCTGGGTTCCATTACCAGCGCCCACAAGATGGTTTACAACCATCTTTAACTTCAGTTCAGAGGGTCTGATGCTCCTTTTTGGCCTCTTTGGGCACTGTACACATACATACATGGTGCATAGACATACATGTAGGCAAAGCAACCATACACATACAGATAACTACATCTAAAAAATAAGTTTAATAAATAAAGTGGATAGTAATTTATTTTCCCACTCAGGATCTCATATAGCCAAGGCTAGCCTTGAACTCATTTTGTAGCTGAGGTTGACATTGAACCTCAACCTCTGGAGTGCTGAGATTTTAAGTATGAGCCACCATGCCTGGTTTATGGATCAATTGAACTATATCCCAGCACTTTTATTTTTCCATTTCTTTTTCTTTTTGGAGACAGATTTTTACCTTAGAGCCCACACTGGCCTGAAACTCAAGGTACCTCCTGAATGCTGGGTTTGTGTGCCAGCCATTCCAGTGCATTTGGTGCTGGGGATGGAAGCCAGGGCTTTGTACATGCTACATACATACCCTGATAACTGAGGCATATCCTCAGCCCTGTGGAGAAGCTGTCTCCAAATTGAATCAGACAATATATATATTTTTGCGGGATATGGTTTCTTTTGTTCTTCATGCTTGTGAGATTTGCCCACGTCATAGCACTTAGCAGCACTTCCCTAGTTCGCACGGTTGTATAGTGACTCCGTTATGTATGTATATTCAGTGGGCCTACCCATTTTTTTCTAGATGGTTCCAGTTTTTAGTTGTTACTAGTAGTTTACTTGTTGCTAAATGGGCCATTTTTGGAAACAGCTACGCAGGTTTCCTACAGTACGTTCACAGAAATGTTTCCACGGGACTCAAAGTGATTTTTCCTAGTGTGTCTGTCTCCTGGAAGTGTCTGGGTGTTCCACACACTCGACAGCATCAGGGTTGACTAGGCCTGTTGTCCATGGAAGTTAATTTGAAGCTCAGAAAAGCTATCTTGTGCTCAGTGAAGGGCAATGTGGTTGTGAGCAACAGAGCTGGGATTTGGATTCAGGCTTTGTCTTTTTCCCAAACTTATTTCGTGTGTATGAGTGCTTTGCCTGCGTGTATGTCTGTGCACCACATTTGTGTCTGGTGCCCACGGAGGCCAGAAGGGGATGCCAGTTCCGACTAAAACTGCAGTTACAGATGGTTGTGAGCCACCATGTGAATGCTGGGAATTGAACCCAGGTACTGTGCAAGAGCAGTCAGGGTTCTTAACCTCTGAGACAAGTCTCCAACCCCTTTGCTTTTCTTTTTGAGACAGGCATAGATTATGATCTAGAATGAGAAAATTCTAACCTAATCCTATTAGGAGGACTTTTCTAGAATGTGAAGAAGGGAAGAACAGAGCCAAGCAGCCTGGCAGAGAAGGTGAATAGACCTTGGGCCGCTAGACCCTGAGGGAACGGAGCAGCTCTCGGGTGGGCTCCCATGGAAAGAGCCCTCCTAGCGGTGTGGCATGGCAGGATGAACCCACGAGGACAGGAAAACCCACTGAGGCTGTAGCTCAGGGTGTGTGGAATAAGGCTGTGACCCGTGTCTGAGTTTTCTTGCCCTGAACTTCACCCTGGTTCATTTTTCTGGGGGAAATTGGGGTTTTTCTAAATCCAGCTCAGTTCCTGATGGCGATGGAGCTGTCCTCTCACCAAAGGGAAGCTCATAGCTGCTGGGACCACTCTTCATGTTCCTGCCAAGAGAATTTTGAGGGGTTTTCTGTGTTGTCTCTCTGTGGGAGCTTGGTGCCCTCCCCTAAGAGCTGGATGAATGGTTTATTTGGAAGGAGTACTGGTTTCAGGCGTCCTGCAGGAGTAGTGAGAGTGAAGACAGGTTCAGTTTCTGACTCTGGTTGAGTCAGACTTGCTAAGAGAGGACTCCAAAACCTCTTCCTGAGGAGGAGTTGAACTGATTGACTTCATGCCATAGGAAACAGGAACACAGTGGCCTGGGACAAGTGATGACAATAAAATTATCCTCCTTATGTGCACGGTATCTTACATCTTTTTTCCACTGGGTCCTCACACTGGTATGTGAAGTAGATGCTAGGCTTCATAGGGGTGTCTCCATTTACAGATAGGGGCTAAGGATGAGAAAGGGTGCCAGCCTGCTGTGGGTGACAGGGATAGTGCTCTTATTAGTGTCTGTCACACTCAGGCCCACCACAGCTGCACAGTGGGCATGAAGGGTCATGGTTGTTCACAGGAAGGTGGCCCTGAAAGCAAGATCTGGGAGACAGGCCAGCTCTGTCTGGGGGTCTGAGGGATCTGTGTGCTTCGAAAGAATGGATGAAGGATGGATCATTTTGGTAATGGGGCTCTGGTTTGTGAGAATGAGAAATGTATACATCCCCTGAAATCCAGAACTGCCCCAATTTCTTGATGTTGGTAAGACCTGTCCTATGTGATGGTCCTTCTACTTAACCTAGAAAGGACAGGCTCTCAGGGTCACAGCCTGAATATAGTTGACATTTGATTGGCAGGCAGGAGAAGAGCTGCCCATGCTGGTCAAAATGGGCTGTGATACCTTTGCTAAGGACCCTTGAATGATTCCATAGGCAGCTGGTCATATCTCACAAAAGGGTGCTGTCTGCAGGTGAACTCTTTGGGTAAGGGGATTGCAAAGGAAGATACAAGCCCTACAGTGAGGGCTCCCTGGGGCTCGAACTGCTCTGTGTCTTTTGCTGAGGTGTCCCATGCAGACAGAGGTAGCTGTGTGCCACAGATGAAGAAACTGGGTTCCTCTGCCAAGTGATGAGGTCACAGAGCTAGTACTGGAACCAGCACCTCAGGCTCCTGGCTCCTGGTGCTGTTTTAATTTGTCATACCGTCCCCACCCATGTTCCCTGTGAGGTGATGAGTGAGCATTTACCAATCCGTTCAGACTCGCCATCAGGTGGCACAGCCCCCAAGGGAGCTGAAGTCATGATAATCCCTTGTCTTTCCACAGTACTTAATCGTTCACAGAACAATTTCATGACTTGAAATTGATTTTTACGGTATTGGTCCCATGTTACAGATGGGAAAGCTGTATGTCTGGCCACTTAAATGATTTACCCAGGTAAAACTGGGCCGTACATGCTAGACAAATATTCTATCTCTGAGCTGCATCCCTAAATTTAGGTTTTAAAAATATTATTTTATGTATGTTCTGCCTGCATGTTTATCTATATATCACATGTGTAAATGGATTTTTCTTTGGGCTTCCATCTCCCAAAAGCTGACATGTAGATTTATTGTTAATTGTTAAAGCTCGGCTTTAGTTTAGGCTTGTTCTTAACTAGTTCTTATAACTTGAATTAACCCATATTTTTAAATGTACGTTCTTTTATATGGCTTGGTTAACTTTACTTTGTATTCCTCGTCCTGCTTCCTCTCCTTCTGCTGGCAACTCTGCCTTTCCTCCTCCCAGAGCTCTCTCTGTCCAGAAGTCCTGCCTATACCTCCTGCCTAGCTATTGGCTATTTAGCTTTTTATTAAACCAGTCACAGTGACATATCTTCACACAGTGTAAAGGACTATTCCACAACACACGTTAGCTGAGGCCAGAAGAATGTCAGATCTTGGGGAACTGGAGTTACATATGATTTCGAGCCACTGTGTGGGTGCTGGGAATGGAACTTGGGTCCTCTGGAAGGGCAACAAGTGCTCTTAACCACTGAGCCAAATCTTCTAGCCCAGCTCTTGGCTCTCTGAGACAGGGTTTCACTGTTGAGTCCAGACTGGCCTTGAATCCCCCATCCTCCTGTAGCTCAGTGCTGGGATCATAGATTCCTGGGTGCAGTTACTTCTTTTCTCATAGAACAAGTAACTGAAGTTCCCACGGTCCTGTTTCCCCGTGAACTTCTTTTTTTTTTTTTTAAGATTTATTTATTTATTATGTACACAGTGTTCAGCCTCCATGTATGCTTGCAGGCCAGAAGAGGGCACCAGACCCCATTACAGATGGTTGTGAGCTACCATGTGGTTGCTGGGAATTGAACTCAGGACCTCTGGAAGAGCAGTCAGTGCTCTTAACCTCTGAGCCACCTCTCCAGCCCCCCTCGTGAACTTCTTTAGATAGCTGAACAGGCAGGAAGGACTCTTATTTTCTGTTTCCTTAACAAGTTGGAGACAGGTATTGTGGTACATGCCTGTAATCTCAGCTCTGAGGAGACTGAGGAAGGAGAATTACTGAAAATTTGAGGCCAGCCCATGAGTTCTAGACCAGTGTAGGCTCAGAGCAAGACCCTGTCTCAAAAAAACAAAAGACAGGAAAAAAAATTAAGAGGAATCAAGTCATGGGTTTGGGCAGGTGGCGTAGTAATTAAGAGCTCTTGCTCCTGCTATTCCAGAGGACCTGAGTTCCCAGACACATGGAGGGGCTCACAACTGCCTGTCAGTCCAGCTTCAGGGCATCTGATGCCCTCTCCTGGCCCGCTTGGCACCTGCATTTGTGTGCACAAATCCACATATAGACACATCCACACACATAAAAATAAAATGAATTTTAGGAGAGGAATGAAAACTATGTCTTAGCATCTCTACTGCTGTGATGAGCACCACGACCAAAACAACTTGGAGAGGGAAGGGTTTGACTTACACTTCCACATCACTGAAGGAAATCAGGGCAGGAGCTCAAACATGGCGGGAACCTGGAGGCAGGAGCTGATGCAGAGGCCGTGGACGGGTGCTGCTTACTGGCTTGCCCATCATGGCTTGCTCAGCCTGCTTTCTTATAGAACCGACGACCACCAGTCCGGGGAAGGAAACACACACAATGGGCTGGGCTGTCCCCTATCAATCACTAATTAAGAAAAATGCCCTACAGCCAGATCTTAGGGAGGCATTTTCTCAATTGAGGTGCCGTTGACATGAGAGAAGCCAGGACACTCTACATCATCACCACAGGTGAGCCACTCACACAGACCCATCCTTAGGAAATCAAGGCTGTGGTGACTGAACCTCTTTTCTCCCTGCAGTTGATTGCTTTTCAGACTCAGATTCTTCAGCTTGTGCTAATTTGCATGGTCATCCTAAGCTTAGGTTTCTTTCAATTTCAGGATTGTATGGTCCAGGCCTCGATGAGGAGCCCAAACATGGAGACATTCAAGCAGCAGAAGGTGGAGGATTTTTATGACATTGGAGAGGAGCTGGGGAGGTAAGAGATTGCGTTGAGAGGTGGAGGGGTGTACGATGGGCCCACTCACTTTTCGGTTGGCTGGTTTGTCACAGGGCTGTTGGAAAGCTTTCAAAACAAGCCTGGGGTTTATTCATCCTCATGGGTGACACTGCAGATCTGTCTCTCTCGGTAAATGACGTCAGAAGAGCTGCACAGCCAGGGTCTATGTTTCCTGTATACTCTGACAGCTATAGGACAACCTCATGAAATCCGTCCTCTTTTCCCCTCATAAAGCCCTCTCCAGGTTGGCTGGACATCTGACCTGTTGGTTTTTGTTCCTGGTGTCCTGTTGGGGTTCTCCATGGTTCCCTAGGATTTTCTTTTTTAAACTGGAGCCTAAGGTGAAGTAATCCTCCCGAAAAGGGATTTGTATTGAGTAACAGCCTTACCAGCCTCGGCAGGAAGTTTCTGGGATCTGAGTTGTTGGCTCGGCCGGCCGAGAGTAGGGCTTCGTTAAACTTTCTTCTCATCTCAAAGTCACTATTTTGTGAAGGGAGAAATGAGATTTTCTGAAGATCTCCGCCCCTCCCCTCGGACTTCCATTTTTAAAAATGGCTGATGTTTAGTGGCTCCAAGACACCAGTCCCAAAGCCCTAGTCTCCAGACCACGCAGGGAATGGCAGTTCCCCTTGTTCCTGTCACAGGTAGGAGACTGCAGGGCAGGGTTGAAGTGAGTTTCTCAAAATTGCTGAGGGCAGCGAGCAACAAAGCTAAGGTTCTGAGCTGTGCAGTTTGCCCCTGCACACTTGTCCGGCTCTCTCCTGTAGGCAAGGCGCTTGCCCGCTCAAATGTGTTCCAGCCCCTCACACACACCCAGCAGAGCAGGGTGCCCGTGGCCAGACAGGTAAAACTGGAAGCCTTTCTCCTTCTTTAAAACTGTTGAATTAGCACAAATTCTCATATCCTTTGTTTTAAAGGCAAACAGAACAAAGCCAGGGAGCCTTCTTCCAGGAAGAGAGGCGGCAGGGAGGGGGTGGGGCACAGGTGTGTGTGTGGGTGACCAACCTTGCAGACTGGTCGGGTAGGGACCAGATGTCTGTCTTCGACTTTAAGGACTCCTCAGCCTTCTGTTACTAATCTCGGGCCTAGAAAAGGGGTTTGAGAAGGACAGAGTCTGCCTCTGGATGGAAAACCAGGGTCTCTTTGCTGCAGGCCCTTTTGCACTTCAACCCCCACCCCGACCTGGGAAACAGCACCTCATGGCAGGAGCTGCTAGAGGTGTTTGAGTTGGTATCCTTGCCTTAGCCTGTGTTCTGTACCATGGGTACAATGATGAGCGAGTTATTATGTGTCCCTCATAGAACTCTGGCCTGGCTAGAGGCATGCTTGATAACAAGGCCTTGGTGGGACTGAACTGGAGCCTGAGGGGCAGAGAAATGGAGAAGGGCCCTGGAGAATGCAGAGGTTGTTCCTGGAGAATGTTGGTGCCATTCCCTCCTTGCCTTGCCCCTCTGCCACACTGGACATGAGCTATAAGAACTGGGAGACAATCGTATTTGCAGGCCCTCCCTTGCTGCGAGTGTAAAGGCTGCTTGTCACTCAGCCTGGGATCCTCCCTCCCCAAAGTGCTGGCTAGACAAAAAGTTGATAAGAGTCATCAGAGACCTGGGACCCATGCTCAGACGTGCTAAGACTTGGCTGGAGCTCAGGTGAGCTAGAAGGCCACGAAAAGTCTTTCCTTCCAGGATTCCCGTTTAATAGTTGAAACTAAGGTTCAAGGTGGAGATGGGTCCTGTAGGGAGTTATAGAATGGGTTGGAATTTGAACTGCCTTCAGGTGACCACACAGTTATTTTGCGGGTGGGAGGTGCTGGAGGATCCAGCCCAGAGTGCTCTAGCTACTGAGTGATGTGCTTAGCCCTCAACCACTCAGCTTGTTAAAAAGTTAATCCTAGTCTCTCTCTGTGATTCTCTGCATGTAACACGTTGAGGACCTACTGTGTGTCCTGTGTCCTTGCAGCCTGTGATTTATTGATGTGGAGAGACACTCAGCAAGTGGATTACAGAGGATAAGTCATTGTTAGGTCACATATAAAGGGAGAGGACAGAGTGCTCCGAGAGAAAGTAATGGGAGACATATTTAAAACAAGCCAGCGAGAAAGGCCGCTCCGGGCTCTGGCCCCAGTGCTGAGTACAGATCCTTGTTGGTACATACGACTTCGGCTCCAGCCTGCTCAGGGTGCTGGAGGTGGTCTGCTGTTGCTAGAGTGTTTAAAGAAATGCTAGCTTATATCGTTTGACCTCTCCCAGCCTTCGTAGCTGGACTATGAGCAAGGGACTGGAGCAGGCCTCCTAAAGAGAATCCCATTTGACCCATTGTTTTATAGGGGAGGCTGGGAAAGGGTGGCTCGTCCAAGGTCACAAAGTGAGTGTGTGCTGGAATGAAGGTAGGGACTGGTGATCTAGTTTGGGGACCCAGCCTGGAAGGAACGTGAAGACCCACAAACAGCAAATCATCTTCCTTTATCTGAATGCCTCTGGGGAGTGGGAGAGAATATGCAGTAGGGTGGTTATTTTCTTTCCTTTTTCTGTTTCCCTTTGAGACTAGGTGTTTGAGGCCAATGTTATCAACATACTAAGTCCCCTGTGTCTGAAAACTAAGAGCCGGGTGTACGGTGCACACCCCAATCTCGGTGCCTGGGAGGCAGAGGCAGGATCTCTGTGTGTTGGAAGCCTGCTGGTCAGTTACCTGGTAAGACCCTGTCTCAGGAAAAAAAATCCGCATTAAATCATCAGCTATTTTTATTTCTGAGTCTCTCCTCTAATCTTGCCAAGGGTGTTTCTCACACTTGTACACACCCCTCCTCCTTTGTGTCCACTTGTGCATGGGGTTCACATTCCTCCAAATGCTAAGGAGGCCCAGAAGGCAGAGGAGCTGGCAGCTCAGGGAGAGGCCAGGTGTGAGATTAAGCCTATCTCACCTTTGTTTGTGCTGGGCTCTTTGATGTCAGGTCCACATCTAATTTCTTATCTCAGGCATCAGACCACACTGGAGCTAAGGTCAGAGGTCCACCAAACTTCTGTGACCTGTTTTTGCCCTTACTGGTTCCCTCACTCTTAATAATTATACTTTTAGGGGGGCTGAGAGATGGCTCAGAGGTTAAGAGCACTGGCTACTATTCTAGAAGAGCTGAGTTCAATTCCTAGAACCCACATGGCAGCTCACAACTGTCTGTAACTTCAGTTCCAGGGGATTTGATATCCTTTTCTGGTTTTCATGGTATCAGCTTACATTTGGTCCACAGACATACATGCAGATAAAACACCCACACACATGAAAAAAAAAAACATTTTTTTTTCTTTTTCCTGAGATAGGATTTCTCTGTGTAATAGCCCTAACTGTCCTGGAACTTGGTTTGTAGACCAGTCTGGTCTCCCAAAGGCCACAGAGACCTGACCGCCTCTGCCTCTGGAGTGCTAGGATTAAAGGTGCTACTACATCTGGCTACTTTTTCCTTAAGATTCAAATCAGTTGCTGTCTCCCCAACAGCCTACTGTGACCCACCCACTTCCATCCCATACTCTTCCTGAAGAATCAGCTAGCTTTTATTCTGCACCCCCACATCTATAACATCCAACTTCATATTACACAAAAGTGTTTCCCTGTGGGACTGAAGGTCCTGCACCTATCACCTGGGCTTCTGTATATTTAGCTTTTATCCTCTGGTCTCCGCCCTGTGCTGTGGTGTTCACTCCCGTCCTTCTACACCTGATAAGTTCTCAGCACCCACAGACACCTGTAATTAAGCACAAGGCTATCTGGAAGCTCCTTTGAGTTAAACACGAGTTGGCCAGCCTCAGTCACACCCTTGCTCTCAGAAGCCCTGGAACTCAGGTAGAGTGGAAAACAGAATACAGAAGCACTTCCCTCCACAGGGCACTCACCATTAATTCTTTGGCTAAAAAAAAAAAAAATGACCTATTAATTAATTTTGTGTGTGTGTGTACATGAGTGCAAGTAGGCTGGAAACCAGATTCCGAGAGCTGGAGTTATAAGAGATTGTGAGCTGATCAACATGAGTGCCAGGTCCTTTACAACAGCAGTGCTGGCTTGTAACCTGAAGCCTCCTCTCCAGTCCCATTGTATGTAATTCTTTTAATTATCTGCTTACATTTTTCTCTGTGTATGCACACATACATATGAAGTCAGCTGGAGGTGGTTTTCTCCTTCCATTATGTGGGTCCTGGAGTTTGAACTTAGGTCATCAGCCAAGGCAGCAGGTTGCTTTATCTACTGAGCCATTTTGGCAGCCCCTGTATTTACCTCTTACGCCACCACGTGATACTGATACTATCCCCATCCTGTAGATGAAGAAGCTCAGCCTCCAAAGCATTGGGTAACTACCACAGGGAACAGAACTATGGGACCAAGAAGTCAAGTGATGCAGCAAGCCTCAGAGAAGGTCAGGCCTGAGAACCAGGGACTCTCTCTTGGCAGGGCCCTGTCCCTCATTCTGCTCTGCCACTTTTTGGCTGGTATTTCCTGCCTCTGAGAATGTGACTGGCTGCACGTCAGGGATCTCCAGTTCTTGTCAGCCTGCTCAAAGTCCACCCCATCCTTGCAGAACAATGCAAGTGGACTCAACGTTCCCATTTAACAGTTGAGGAGAACAAGAGACGCGAAGTTATATGTTCCTGGTCACATCATCTGAGAAGGACAGCCAGGACTCTGTTCTAGGGCTGTCGCATTGGAAAGCTCATGTTCTCTTTAGATTTATTTATTTTATTTATTGTATGAGTGTACACCTGTGTGTATCTATGTGCACCATGCTGTGCCTGGTACCCCTTGGAGGTCAGAAGAGGGGGTCGTTTCCCCCTGTAACTGGAGTTACGGATGGCTCTGAGCTACCATGTGGGTGCTGGGAATGAACCTGGGACCTCTGCAAGAGAAAAAAGGTGTTCCAAACTGCCAAGCCACGTCTCCAGCTCCCTGATTCCATACTTTAATCAGAATTGGTCAGGGATGTTCTTAGAGGACATCTGTTCTAGTAGAAGCCAGGGCCCAGGGTGGTGAGGGTAAAGGTTGTTAAGAGACTTGCTGAGGTCCAAGAAGGGCAGAATGGCAGAGCAAATGTATCCACCCATTGCATAAGGCAGCAGCGAGAAGCCCACTAGGCCATAGGTTCCCTTGGCGGGAGTCTTACTCTGCAGCTTTCATGGTGCTTGTTTTAAACGTGTGAGTCTTTTAGCCACACAACTATGTATGGCTTAGTATGGGAAAGTGATCAAAAGCAGGACAGGTGGGTGAAGGGAGCCAGCAGCAGCCCCCTGGATACTGAGGGGGAGCATGACATATTTCCTTCTATCTCTGTCCCTGACATCACTGTAGTAGACTATGGGCTTGCCTGTGCTGGGGGTCTCTTGGAGCTCTTGGCCTATGGTTCAAATCAAGGTCAGCCCTTCTGAAGGTTGGAGGTCATTGTGAGCCAGCTAGATGTGAAATGGCACAGTAGAGTACAGTGGCTTCTTGTCACCCATGTTGTGGGTCTGAGCTTCCTGGACCTAGCATAGAATAGATGTGCTTGGTGTTAGCATCAAGGAAGTCTTTTGGGCTATAGCTGTGCCCTCGACTATAAGTCAGTGATTTCTATAGGGTGTGTGTGTGTAGGTTTATGGGCTCCACCTGTGCTTTAGGTGACATCTCAGGTACCTGTTTTCTAATTGTCATAGCACAGGAGAGCTGGGGCTCAGTTCTTGCCCATAGAGCTTAAAGCTCAACTTGGGTCCAGCTCAACTCTCAAAAGCAAATGAAATGAGCACATGGATTAGATCATATACCAGGAGTTCAGAGGAGAAAGCACCCTTTCGTGATTGAGCTGGTGGTAAGGGAAGGGATCTTAAAGTGAGGACTGTGTCAGGACCTGGGAAGGGCCAGAGCTGCCTGCAGAGAGCCCTGGGTGACAGAAGTCACGGCTAGGGGCAGGGGAGGCCTGTTCATCACCCATTGTGAGGAAAACAAAGCACAAAGCCACTCAAACAAAGTGGCTGCACGGAGGAGCTGGCTTCAGTCAGTGGGAAGCTCCACATACATGCAAACTGTCCGCCCAATGGGTGGGTCTCATGGAGCCCAGTTTGCATTGCGTAAAGCTAAGAGCTTCTTCTGAGGGCCATTGATGCCATCCTCTTCTACCCAGGATTTATGTACTTCATTTTCTATTCATTTATAGAGTGTGTGTGTGTGTCTTTTACTCATTAAAAAGAAATATACCTTTCTGTGTACACAGAGTTCATATACTAAATTTTCAAATGAAATAGAAAAGAAATTGTAAGAATAATGGGTTCCTGTGAACTTTCACCTAGATAGCCCCCAAAATTAAAAGGCTCATTTCTCTCTCTCTCTCTCTCTCTCTCTCTCTCTCTCTCTCTCTCTCTCTCTCTCTCTCTCTCT
>JAQHUG010000010.1:5478598-5497543 GCA_028555095.1 Dicrostonyx torquatus
CTTTGGTAGGTTACTGGCTTTCTGCTGAGAGTCCCCTTGTCCTGGTCCAATCCATTTCCATGGCTGGGATAGCTTCCTGTCATACCCCTATGACAGTAACTAGCTCTGGTACCCTGATCTGGAGTTCTGAGTTGCTGGACTCCAGTAGGCTGAGCACAGGGTCATTTATGCTTGGCACTTTAGGGAGAGGCTGCAAGCAGAGAGGAGACCATGATCAATGTGTGTTTTTCTGGGTAGCGTGGCATTCCCACCCCTCTGTGTCTTGGAGATGCCTGGGCTGAGAGAAGAACTGGGGAGTGGGGATGCGACCCAGGCAAGAGGACAGCCCAGGGCCAGAGTCCAAAGGGTCCATCCTAGTGGCACTACTCTTGAGCTCTGGAGTCACTAAGTCCACTTCTGATCCTCGCTCAGCCATTGTGAAATGTTTGATGGGGACAGTTTGGTCCTCTGATAGGCTGTGTTTATATGTCCTGAGATGGTCATTAATTCACAGGGCTGTTAAAATGCCACATGTGCAATGCAAGTCCTCCATGTTTTCCATCTTTTTGGAATCCCCATTCTTTCACATCCAGTGCCCAAATAAAAAAAACATTCCTGGCCTGCTGGCACATGCCTTTAATCTCAGCAGTTGGAGGGCAGAGGCAGGCATTTTTCTTGAATTTGAGGCCAACCTGGTCTACCCAATGAGTTTCAAGCCATCCAGGGCTACATAGTGAGACCCTCATAAATAAAGGTGGTGGTGGCGGTGGTGGGTGTGTGTTCTGGGGAGATGGCTCAGCAGTTAAGAGTGCTATTGTTCTTGAAGAGAACCCGGATTGGTTTCCAGGGCCCACATAGTGACTTACAACTGCCTTTAACTCCAGTTTCAGGGGATCAGACACCCTCTTCTGGCTTCCACATGTATCAGGCACACACATGGTGTACACATGTGCATGCAGGCATTCATATACACACATGCAATGCAATGAAAATAAATATTTTTTCTTATTTTTTAAAGAGCATTTCATTCCATGGTAACAGGAAGTTCTGTTGCCTGATCAAGCCCTTCCAAGGCCTCCAGGGAGTGCTTCTTTCTCCACAGTCAGGCTCTCAGAACTAGAGGGACCCCCTTCTCTGGGACCTAACTCAGGCAGGGACCAAGGCCCAATTTGAATCTGCCCTTCATCTCTGAGATGGCTGCCGGATCAACTGAGTTTTGTGCCATGACTGGAGGTGCTGAGAGAAATTTCTACACAGAGAGGGAATGGCTTCCAGGTGGGTAGCAGACACCTCTGCTCAGGTGGCTTGCCCTCTGCCATGCTGCTGCTATCCTCTCTGTGCTTGCCACTCAAGGGAGACAGATGGTCCTTCCCTTCACAATCAGGTACTTGAACACTGTTACAACCTTTCCCTAAGTGGATACTGGACTTTTCCCCCCTGAGACAGTGTTTCCCTGTGTAGTTTTGACTGTCTTGGAACTTGATCTGTCTGTCTGATTCTGCCTTCTGAGTGCTGGGATTAAAGGCTTGTGCTACCACCACCTAGCTGGAACTTTTATTTTTGGGGAAGGGTCTCATAGTATTTAAGGCCAGGAAATGCGTGATTCTCCTGCCTCTGTCTCCTGAATACTAAGATTACAAGCATGTGCCACCACACCCAGTGACTTCTTTTTTTTGTAGCTTCAAAGATACTTGGAAATTTTTCCTTAATGGAAAGCCAGTTCTCAGGCTGGGAAGATAACTCAGTCAGTAAAATAGTTGCCATGCGAAGTGGATGGCCCCTAAGGAACAGGACTCAGTATTGACCTCTGACCTACACACACACACACACACACACACACACACACACACACACACACACACAAATCACCACCACCAATAACAACCACAACAAAACCAAACAGATCAGCTGACTCTGCTCCCCAAACTGTGTCACCCCATGCCTTTCTCTTCTTGCCTCGGATTTAGAGGGCACAGCTTGAAGTGGTCACAGAGAGCACCTTTATCCTGTAAAGGTAGCTATGCTATTTTGAAGAGCTGTACTGAGCATCGATTCCCTATCTTGCTGCCCTTGATCTTGATTGTCTCTATGTGGGGCTAGTGGACAGTGGGAAGTCATTGTGCCCATCTTACAGATCAGGAAGCAGAGGCACAAAGATCCAGTCTCTGCCCTGGAGAGCAGAGCTATCAGATGGAGTGGAGATAAGGCTACATTACCAGATGTTCAAGAAGGCAAATCTGAGCAGCATCCCTGACATGATTCCTGGGAGAAAGAGGTTTCATCTCAGGCTGGAGCTGGCTCAGCAGGTAAGAGCACTTCCTGCTCCTCTTGCAGTGAGTGGACCTCAATTCCTAGAACTCACTTGGTGGCCCACAACTGTCTGTAATCCAGTTCCCAGGGATCTGATACCCTCTTCTGGGCGCCAAAGGCACTATAGTTAGTACACATACATGCATGTAGGCAGAATGCTCATATACATAAAACAGAAATAAATACATCTTTAAAATGCATCCCAAAGCCAGATATGTATGGTAATTCATGAGTATGGAGCCATGAGGGGCATTTCAAATAAGCCCTGACATGCGGTTCTTCTAGAGTCTCTGCATGTCCCTAGAAGACTTCTTAGGTTAGGAAGGTCTCCAGGTAAGAGATTCTGGATCTACCACCCTCTTCCATAGTTCCCAGTTCCCTTCCCTCTAGGAAGTTTATGTGCTAGGCTATGTCCATGGGACAGCTGAATTACCATCTGTAGCAGAAGGCCAAGAATTGATCCTTTAAGGTCCAGGGTTACCATGGGTATGCATTACTCCTGATAGCCTGTGTGAGTTTGGACAAGTTGCTTCAACCCTCAGACCCTCGGTTTTTATCATATGTGAAACAAGAAAGGCAATATGTACTATGTACTTTATCAGGTCAAGATTTGAACCCAGACCTCTCCTGAGGACCAAGTGAGGTTAGTGGCTGAAACATGTAGTATGGTGGTTGTCATCTGTGGGCACATAGCTGAACCACAGAGATTTCGAACATGCAAGGGTTCAGCTTTAGAAGTCTAGTACAATGTCCACCCCATGCAAATTATACAATTGGATCTAAAAATCTCTTCTCCAGATGGTCCTTGAGACACAAAATAGGCTCTCTGGAATGCTGAGTTACTCCTTTCTTTTCTCTTTTCTTCTTTCCTGTTTTTTCCCCTGCTCTGAGACAGAGAGTTTCTCTATGTAGCTCTGACTGTCCTGGAACTAGCTCTGTAGGCCAGGCTGGCCTCGAATGCAGAGGTCTACCTGCCTCTGCCTCTGAGTGCTGGGATTAAAAACATGTACTACCATCACCCAGCTGGTTTACTTCTTTCTTTGTCATCTGTCTTGGCTATGTCAATTTACTCACAAGGAACACCTCCTGGGCACTCTTATCTCCCACTGTGTGTGCATGTGTGTATATGTACTTGTTTGCATGCATGTGTGTATGCATGTGTGTATGTGTGCATGCATGTATGAATGTGTGGAAGTGAGAGGACAACACCTCATGTTGGTTCTCATCCTCCACCTTGTTTGGGAGGGACTGCTGTCTGCTGCTGTGCTCACTAATCTAGCTGAGGCATGAGCCTCTGGGGCATTCTCCTGTCTCCACTTCCCATCCGGCTGTAGGGTTGCAGACATGCCCTACTGTATAGGTTCTGGTGATCTCGCCTTGGTTAGCAAGTGCTTTTACTAGGTGAGCCATTTCCCCAGCCCAACATAATGCTTTGACAAAAGTAGCCATGGACTGGAGGAAGAACTTTGACTGTCTAATTGTCCACAATTGCAGAGCTGCTCCTTCAGGTCTCTGTGAGATTGCCTACTGCCTAGCACCATCAAGACTTGCTGACCCATGCTGATTTTGACTAGGGTGTTGATAGTTATCCTCATAAAACTGCTTCAGCTAGCTCTAAGGCTCGTGTCTCTAATAAGTTCACTTCTTTCGGTTGCTGGTTCAGTTTCCTCTTTGTGGGGCAGGTGTCCTGGTCATATTTTCTTGTACAACATCTGGAACGGAGCCAGGAGAAAGAGGCTGCTGGACTGAAGGAGTCGACACAGCTCCCATCACCTCACCCCCTCGCCATCCAGATCTCATAGTTCCTTTCACTCTAGCTTCTCCATCCGAGGCTTCTTCTCCTGACCCTCTGCTCTGGTTCCTCGTCTTTTCTTCCTATTTTCTCACAGTCCTCAGATCCTGCATAAAGACCATCCATGGCTTCCCCTTCCCAGCCCCATTCGTAGCCCTTAGAGCCTGTGTTTCACACATCACTGTTGTAAGCACATGTTTCTAGGGTGCAGTCTGCATTCCAAGCCAGACTGTGAGCTTGTAAAGACAGGTGGAGTGTTAGTTTCCTTAGTGTCCTGGGCACTTCTGGTAGGAGCTGGGTCTGTCTACAGTGGGCGTTCAATGCACATGGGCAGGAACAGTCGCAGGCTGGATCTAGTCATTGCTGAGCTCCTGAGGACTATGAGTTTGTGTCTGTACTAGGGAAAAAGTAGATATGCATCCTGGGTGCATCCCATCAAGCCTTGTTCCACAGCCTTTATTATTTTCTTGTCTGGAGGGGATAGAGGCAAGGAACAAGCACGTGAAACTGTTTGACATCCCAGTGGCTGTTTAGAATATTTACTTGTGCACTTTGTAGTGTCCCAGGGTCATCCCACATTGCAACATCTTTTTGCACTGGTGTGGACCTGGTGACCCTTGTCCTGGCTTGTTTCTTTAACCCTAGGGGGAGCCAGATTCTTTGGACCCAGCTGGAAGCGCCTTCTCTCAGGGAGGGTGCTAGGGCCTCCCCTTGTATGGAGGGCCTGCTTTTTCTCTCATCTGAGCAGAAGATGAAGAGAAATCCTGTTGCTATAGAAACTCCAAATCAGGGCTGTGGCTTTCTTGGGGCTACACAAAGATTAGAAGAATAGAGAGAGTCAGCCTTGGCCTCTGGGCCATCAGCCATAGACTTGAAATGAAGATCTCGGTTCAGGTACCAGTTTACCAACCAATATATTGTGTGTCTTTGAGTCAGTCACTTCTTCTTTGGGTCATATGTCGTTTCGGTGGCAGAGGCAGGATCTGAACGCACGTCCTAACTTGAGGTTCGTTGGCATTTCCCCTGCTACACCACTTCATGGAAACATTGTGTGTATTTGGTGCCACAAAAAAACCACCTTTCCTTTCCCTTTTAACTTGTTCCTTTTGCTTCCCAAGGTGCCCTTGAGAAAAGGGTTCTGTTCCAGAGTCCTCTTGTTGGGGGACTCCCCCAAACCATCCTCTTGCCTTTCCTTTCTATAGGCATTTCCCTCTAGTCTGTGTACTTCCTTGGATTATCCAGTGGGTGTAGCTCCTGACCATCTTCCAGGAGAGATGAACAGACTGGTGTTGCCTTGGGGAGGCATCTTTCCATCACTGGTGCATCATGAAAATATGAGTGGAGGGACTGCTAGATAGCACTTACCATTGAGCCTGACAGCCTGAGTTCAATTCAGGACCCCTGTGGTGGAAAGAAGGAACGAACTCCTGAAAGTTATCCCCTGACTTCAACATGTATGCTGTGACATGTGTAAAGCCACACAATAAATAGTAATAAATGTAAAAAGCTCAAAAATGATGATTTAATGTCAGCAAGAGAACTGAGGGTGCCATGGGATCACCTTAATCAGTATTGCAAGAGATCAGGTCACTCTGGGAAGACCCCTGTGAGAAATGGATCCTCAGAGAACTTGGCCTAATTTCTAGCTCCAAGGAGTTATATTCCTTTGCCTTCTCAACTATCTCTCCATGTTGATGGGCTCAATGAAACAAGACAATAGAGAGCGTTAACATAGGTGCAGAAGAGCCCTGGCTTTGGTTCTGGGATGCATGTGCTTAGGCGGGCCCTTTCTCTTTAAGGAGTCTCTGTCTCTTGTTTCTGTCTCTCTTCCTGTCTCTCTGTCCGTCTGTCTCTCTTTTTCTCTCCAGGATCTCACTCTGTAGACCAGAGTGGCCTTGAACTCACGCCAGCCCACCTGCCTCTACCTCCTGAGTGCACCATCAAACCTGCTTATTCTCTCCCTCTTTGAAGTGCTCCCTATCACTCCTCTCCTACTGTGCTTATGTGAAGCATCCTTGCTGACCAGCAGCCGCCTGCTCAGAGAGGGCCTGACTCACTCGTCCTGCTGCCGTGGCCTGTGGTACAGTAAAGCCGGCGGGTGCCACCAAGACTACTGCGGCTGTTGTGATTAGACAAGGTGACTTGGCACCATGTCTGTGACCAGTGCCTGTTTTAGCAACATAGTAAATATTGACTCTGTGGTGTGAACGTGGAAAGGGCAGATGATGGCATTAACTCATCCGGAGAGGAGTAGCTCACCCACCCTGATAATGTAAGCTGTAGTCATGCAGCAGGGAAGGAGTTTAGGAGTAGAGAGAATGGAACAGAACAAGAAAGCCGTCCATGTGCAATCAGTGGCTGGGTGGCTCTCTGATCCAATTTTTAGTTTTAAAATGAATATCACATAGAAAAACAATATACAAGTCAGGCAATCGTGGCACATGACTTTAATTCCAGCACTTGGGAGGCAGAGACAGGTGGATTTCTGAATTCAAGGACAGCCTGGTCTACCAAGAGAGTTCTAGGACAGCCAGGGCTGCACAGAGAAACTCTGTCTTGGAAAAAAAAAAAAAGTAAAAAGATAAGAAAATATTACAAACATATAGAAAAAATCATATGCTTTTCCCATTTTCTCTAAAAATTACATTTATCTATCTGTTTATTTATCTGCACACATACACACGCCACAGTACATGTGGAGGTCAAAGGACAACTTGCAGGAGTCAGTTTTCTCCTTTTGCCATGTAGGTTCTTGGGATTGAACTCATGTCGTCAGGCTTGTCCAAGAGCACCTTTACCCACAAGCACCTTTCCTGGAAGAGCCATCTTACCAGCCTATTTTCCAGGTTTTTATGCTGTCTACAATGTTCACATAGTATCTTTTTTAAAATTTAGATTAATTAATTTGCTTTTTCAAGACGAGATTTCTCTGTATAGCTCTGACTATCCAGAAAGTCACTCAGAGATTTGCCTGCCTCTACCTCCCAAGTGCTGGATTAGAGGTGTGCACCACCACACCTGGCTTACATAGAATCTTTTATAATTGGAAAAAGGACAACGTATTAGAAATACTATTTTTTGCTGGGTGGTGGTTGTGCCCACCTCTAATCCTAGCACGCAAGGTCAGACTGGTCTACAGAGCAAGTTCCAGGACAGCCAGAGATGTTACAAAGAGAAAAATCTGCCTTGGAAAACAACAATGAAAAAGAAAACATTTTTCTCCCGAAGAGTCTGAAGGAACTTTCAGAATCATCCCTTTGCATCTTGCACTGTGGCACCACGGCTGTTAAAAACAAGGTCTGTGTAACAGGGCCCGATTTCAGCGTGTTTACCTGCCGCTCTGTAACCGTAAAAGTGGAATGTGGTAGGGAAAAGAATTCCAATCATGTCAGGTTTCAGGATTGCATTTTCTATGTCAATAGTCATTCAGTTGCTTTGAGAACTTCCTGGTTGCCAGGCCTGTCGTCCATCAGAGCATGGGCTGGGCAGGACTGGGTACAGGGCACACTGGGAAGTGGTTACTTGAGAGCTAGAGGTGGGAAGAGGGCCCAGGACTTAGAAACTGATGCACTGGCATGAGGTTAGGGCTGCGGTAACATTAGAATAATCACCATGGGTTAGGCTCTAGCATTATTCCAGGAGCCTTCTGTGCTGTTATAGAAATTTTGTAGGATAGGTGTTAATCCCGCAGGTCGAGAATAAGACCACTACCACAATTTAAAGCCAAATTTGAAGCAAGCTTTAATTAAATACTGGCCAGGTGAATGGACCCTGGCCAGGTTCATCTTTGTGTTTCCAGGAAATGGCCCGGAGTCACAGTTTGCAGCAGGGGCAGCACAGTTTCCATTCAGGGGCAAGCATACATCCTGATGGACCTCTAGCCTACACCCAATCAGAGGCAAACATACATCCTGATGTATTTTCTGCCTGTGACCCTCCTGCCCATATGTGATCAAGCATGTTCGGTGCAGATGGGTCAAACAGACTTGTTTAGGGGAGCAGAACATGTAGCTTGTCATCTCCCATTGACAATAGCATTCAGCAGTTCAGGAACTATCTGTGCTGGAACATGGATCTTGTGGATCAGAAACATTTTTGTTTCATGGCTCTCTAAGGCACAGTAATTAAAACCTTAAAGTGTAACTGACTTCTAGGGAAGAGGGTGCCTGGGCTGGGCAGATGGTTCTGCTCAGAACCGGTTGACAGACCACATAGCGTTTGCACCTTCTGTCAGGCCAGGCTGCCTCTTGTGTAGTTCACCGTTTTGCACTACAACAGAATCCTTTAGGGAGCCTGAGCTAAGCAAATAAGTATGTACAGACCCCATCTGGACTGAGGACCTGTGGAGGAAGAGGAAGCCTCAATCGTAACACGTGGATGGGCTGCAAATGTGTGGTACCTCAACGCAGGGCTGGGTGTGTCAGCCCTCAGTTATGGGGCAGCCCTAGTAGGCTGGTTGGCTTTAAGAACCGTGGGACATGGCCTCCTTTGAGGGACCTTTTGGCTAGTCTACAGCGCCTTCATTTGCTGCCTGCTTGTAGGATGGGGAGGGAGCCGGAGTGTAGGGCGCTCCCTCAAGGCTCTGGGGTGAGGAGAAGTTGCTTTGTTGGCCTTCCTTGTTCCTGGTTGAATAAACCAGCAAAGGGGTTTTAAGACTGTTCATCTTTTCAGCTGCATTAGTGAAACTTGTGTCTGAGTCTGAGGAAGTCACTGACTCTGGTTCCACAGGAGCTGTCTCAGAGTGGGGGACTTACCCTGAGAAATCTCCCGTCTGCACACTTTAAGTGGAAAGTGCTTGTCCCCAGATAAGGGCCTGTCTTCCCAGGGTGCCTCAGAACCTGCTCTTATCACTTGAAGTCAGTTTCCACTTAATTCATTTTCTTAGGAGGAAGGATTTGTGTTTTGGGGGAAGGGCTGGCATGTTTGTTTGTTTGTTTTAACCTACTTGGCTGAGTTGATTAGAACCCACCAGCACTCATAAAGGCGGCTTATCCCATGGTCAGGATATTTTGAACTGTGGCTAGAATATTTTTGGTTTCCTGGCAAAGCCACATAGAAGTTTGTAATTTGATGTTGGGAGGGTTTCAAAGTTGCAAAAATGGAAAGGAGTCGTTGTCTCTGAATTCTCTTTGAGGGGCACACTTTGGTTCTGGCTTTCACCTGGTGGTGATTGTTGGAAGGGGTGGCCTGCCTTTGGCTAGGGCTGTAAAGCTGACAGGACATGTGGATAAACTCCATCTCATTCAGACCATTCTTCTGCATTCTAGAAAGGCTCAGAGAGGTTAAGGGACCTGTAGGGACAAGCAGTATCACAGTTGAGACATGTTTCCTGCCGGGATCAGAAGTGAGGTGGGGAGCTTTATGTTCTTTGTAAGGTATTGGCCTGCTCAGGTTCCAGGATGTGAGCCTTCTGTACGCAAGTGTAATAGGTCACCAACAGGAGGACCAACAGTGTGGACCAGTGTGGTGCTTTGTCCTCCCAAACCTTCTGTGGCGGCTGCTGCTGCTGCTTGGTGTTCCCTTGCTCCCTGAAGCAGGGAGGCGGAGAGCTAAGTATCAGCTCAATGTTACAGAGGGTGAAAAGTACTGTCTCAGAGTGACTCAATATTATTAATTCACCATTCACAAAACAAATATGTATTGGACACCTCTTGGAGGCACTGGGAACTGAGGTCGCTGCTAGTGACTGGGGAAGAAGGCAAACAAGAGTGGACACAGTAGGCACCTGTGCTGGCTTGTTTTTATTGCCATCTTGGTACAACCTAGAGTCACCTGGGAAGAGGGAGCCTTATCTGAGGAATTGCCTCCATCTGATTTCCCCGTGGCCCTATCTGTAAGAGACTGACTTGATGAGTGATGTGGGAGGGGGCAGTCCACAGTGGGCAGCCCCGTCTCTATGCAGGTGGATCTCAGTTGTTTGTGAAAACCAGCCTGAGTCAGTAAGTGAGCCAGCAAGCAGCATTCCTCCATGGTTTCTGCTTCAGGTTCCTGCCCTGACTTTCTTCAGTGATGGGATGTCACCTGGAAACATGAGGGGAAGTAGGCCCTTTCCTCTGCCAAGGTACTTTCAGTCATGGTGTTTATCCCACCAACATGAAGTAAACTAGAACAGTGTTCTTTGTGCGCGAGTCACCTGACGATGAACTGGTCTCTGCAGCTCATACTGTTCACCATAGCACTGAGAACAAAAGGACTAAGCCATTGCTGCAGAATACTTTTGCTGTGATGTAAATAATGACAATAATAATTATCAGCACTTACTACGTGCCTGCTGTATAGAAGACATACACCGGGTGTTTGACGTGTGCTGTGTCTGATGTCAGATGTGTTGTGAGGCCGCACTTGTTGACCTCGCTTGACAGAAGAGATGCAGCTCATACCCTGCATCCTCTAGGGGTAAAACTGGGTGCTGCTGAATTACCCGACAGAGAAGGATGGTGCCGGTGGCTTCTAGAAGCTCATAGTGAAAAGGGTCAGGTTTGGTAGGGGCTTGGGTATGTGAATTGGACTGTGACTCTGGCAGAGAATCTGGGAGAGGTTTTTAATACCCTGCCTGTTGGCAGCCAATGCCTGAGAGAGAGGAGTGCGTGTGAGGTTGGGGGATCATCCAGTTACAACCTTTGTATATAGTTTGCTTAAAGTCCTCAGTAGCCAGATTCTCTGGGCACTATGAACCATGACGGATCCCCGAGCCCCCTTTCTGTGCTGTATTAGTTTCCTGAGGTTGCTATAACAAATGATCATCAGCTGGGTGGTTTAAAGTCTTGGGAATTCTTTCCTCATGGATTCAAGGAACAGTCAGGGTTGGTTCTCCTCAGTGGGAGTCCATTTCTATATCTTCCTGACTCATGGAGCCTCATGCTAGTCTTCTAGTCTTCAGTGTTTTCCTACCACTTTCTACCTGTGTGTCTGAGAGTCTTGCTCTCTGGTCCACCCTCCCCCAGCTTCACTGTCGTTGGCTTTGCCTAGGTAATTCAGGATTGCCCTCATCTCAAGATCCTCACACTATTTCCATCTAAGAAGACTTACCAAATATGGCCACATTCACATTTTCTAGGGTAGGACATTGGGCGTATCTCTTAGGAGTCCAGCCCACTATGTTTGTCTACCCATTTCCTCATCAAGCCCAAGACCTTTGGAGTCAGTACACTCACTAAAGACCTCCCTACACTCATATCAGCTGCTCTGCCTCCTGCACCCTCCCAGGCCTCATGGTCATGTAGGTCTTGTCTCCCTGTAACTGAAAGTTTCTCTCCCACCTGCCAGTTCCAGAATAACCATTCTAAGGCTTAATTTAATTGCAAACTGTTTGGCCTGTTAGCTCAGGCTTATTCTTGACTAGCTCTTACAACTTAAATTGACCCATTTCTATTATTCTGTATTTTACCATGAAGCTCGTGGCTTGTTACCTCCCATCTTGCTTCTCCAGCAGCTGCTGGTGTCTTCCAGACTCTCCCTTCTTTCTCCCTTTATCTTTGCTTGGATTTCCCACCTGACTCTATTCTGCCTGGTTATTATCCAAATCAGCTTCATAACCAATGGTAATAAAACATTCACAGTATACAGACAGACATCCCACATCAGCTACCTGCTGCTCACCCATGGTGGGCCTTGTGGAAAGGGCCACAGAGCCCAGGGATTAGCTGCTCTTCTACTTCAAGGTGGTAATTCCTACCTTGAACAAGCTGCCTCTTTACTTTGTGGTACTGGCAGGCAAGAGTGTATCGTTGGCCTGGCAGAGTTCCAGTCAGCTGGGCACATATCTCTGACCACCAAGCCCCGCCCCCAATCCTGCTGCTTTACCTGTGTGTCATTCTGCAAAATCTATTCTTATGTCAGGTCCCTGCTCTTTCCCTATTCCCAGCCTCTTAGAGTTGAAACATACTGTGTGCCTGTTAGTTGCCTACTCTCTGTGCTTGGTAATTTATCTCTCTTCCCTGAACTGGGTCATATGTTATTTTTATTTCATGGTATTAGCTTACCTGAGGGCCCAGTTCCTGTTTCTCTGCTGAGATGTAAGCTTCCCTGTGACATCTTGGACATAACTTTTGAGAAATAGCTGTTTCTCTAATCTAGCATGGCAAGCCTTTATTTATTTGTTAGTATTTTATTAGCATATGTTACTCACACATAACAGTAGGTTTTATTGTGTCAGTCATACATGTATATGTAATGTATTTGTCTCATGTTCATTTTTCATTAACCTCTCCTGTTCCCTTTCACATCTGATTCCTTCCTCTTCATACCTCGTCCCTCTTCTACTTTAAAAAAGAATATATCTATGTATGTATGCATGTATTTATTTATGTATGTGTGTATGGATGGATGCATGGATGTTGTGTATATGCATGTATATATGCATGCATGTATGCCTATATGTATGCATGCATGCATGCATTTGTTTTGAGACAAGTTCTCATTATGTAACCCCAGTTGACCTAGAACTTTCTGTATACCAGGATGGCCTTAAACTCACAGAGATCTGCCTGCCTTTGCCTCCTGAATGCGAGAGTTGAAGGCCAACATACCCTGCTTATTTATCTAAGAGGATATTTTATCTCATCTCATCTCTGTTCCTAAATTTTCTGGTGACTTTGGATGTGTCGCCAGTTTCCTTAGTTTCTGTTTCTTTCTTTGACAGTCTGGGGCACTGGACTGTGAGATGTTCCTGAAGGCTCCTTTCAGCCTGATCACTCTGTGACCATCCTGACAGCCTTCAGTTCTCTGAATACCATGTCAGAATGTCAGGGCCTGGATCATGGGAGAGTCAAAGAGAGTGGCTCCCCAACTCTGGCCTTGTGTTGGCTCATTTCATGTCAACTTGACACAAGGTATAGTTATCTGACAGGAGAGACCCTCAGTTGAGAAATGCCTCTATAAGATCAGACTGTAGATAAGTCTGTAGTGCATTTTCTTAGTGATTGTTGTGAGTAGTGCCATCCCTGGACTGATGGTCTTGGGTTCTATAAGAAAGTAGGTTGAGCAAGCCGTGAGGAGCATGCCAGTAAGCAGCCTCCTCCACAGGCTGCTGCGTCAGCTCCTGCCTCCGGGTTTCTGCCCCAACTGCTGTCCATGATGAATTGCTGTATGGTAATGTAAGTGAAACAAACCCTTTCTTCCCCACGTTGCTTTTGATCATGGTGCTTCACCACAGCAGTAGAAACCCTAACACAGACAGACCTAAGAGCAAACAGCCTCTACAAGTAGTATTCCTAAAAAGCAAATGTTCTGTTGGAACAGTGTTCATGCCAGCCCCATCTCCCATGGATCAGTTTCTCTGGGGTACATTAAGGCCATCCTGGATGCTGGAGACCAAAACCAAGTTTAAAAAAAGAAACTGCTTGATTTGGTGTGACCTCCACAGGGACTGCACAGCCTTGCATCCTGGACCTGGCCCCTCAGCCACACCCAGAGGTCGGTTCCTCCCTCATTTGCTCAGTGAACCAACTAATTTGTCCTGAAGCAGAAGATGTCAGTCCGCTTACAATGGCTTCATGATTTTTTCATGCGAGGATGGACCACTTTGAAAATTGAGCCCTGTTTCCCGTGGCTTTCATGTGCAGCCAGCTGTGTTTTCCCAGAATCCATAATTTCTTAAATCCAGCTTGCTTTCCCAGTCACTGCCAGGAAACCTATAACTCTGGTCACTTAATAACACCCTCTTCTTGGGTTTGTGGTCATTTTAGAAGAAAGATATTCTTATCTGGGCCTCTGTGTTTTCTCTGGCAGTGTGAGAGTTGGGCTAGATTCCGTCTCAGATTTTTCTAGCCCTTAGCTTTTTTTTTCTTTTTATTCTTTGTCAATAAATGTATTGTGTATGTGTATCTTACAGAACTGGGTGGGCATATTTGATGTTGGGGATTAAACCCAACCGAGAGATAAGAACATGCTCTACCATGAGCCTGTCCTCCAGCCCCATGTTATTTACTTATTCTTAAAATTAAAATATAATTACATCACTCCCCTTCCCTTTCTTCCCTCCAGCCCCTCCTGTGTCCTCCTATTTCCTTTCAAACTGATGGCCTCTTATTCTTTGCTTATTATTGGTGTGTGTGTGTTTGTGTTTCATAGCTGATTATTTTGTGTTAGATAACCAATTAAGGGTTCATCCCTGGAAGAGAAACTATATCCCATCTCTTACCAGTCATTAGTTGCATGTAGTTGTAAGGTTGGGACTCTGTTAGTGTCCCCTCTTCCTTGTGAGCATATGTGTCAGTGTCTTCAGTGTTCAGGTCTTGTTTAGGCAGACATATTGTTGAGGTATCATGGATGAGGCCTTCTGTCATTTCTAGGAGACAGTCTCACAGCAGACTCCCTGGTCCACTGGCCCTTGCAGTCTTCTGCAATGTTCCCTGAGCCCTAGGTGCAGGAGTGATGTTGTGGATGTATCCACTGGAGCTGGGTACCTCTGCATTACGACCAGTTGCGGTTTCTGTGATGGTCTTCTTTTGCTGTAAAGAGGGAACGTTCATATGCAGGGAGAGCTACACTTACCTGTGGGTATAAGGGTAAATTTTAGGATGCAGTTAGGAGTTACGCTGGTCTAGTAAAGTGGTGATCCAGTAGGTTGCACTGTAAGATCTATGGCCTCGCTAGTAGTTGGCTAGGTTTCTAGTAGCAGGCATGACCCCCCCTCCCACTCCCTCCTGTTAAGTGGGCCTTAAGGTTCTTTACTTTTAAGTGTTTTGTATTGTTTTGTGTTCACCTAGCACTTCCCCCCTTTAGTGTATTGCAATAGTGAGGGTTGAACCTAGGTCCTTGTGAGTGCTAGGTAAGCATTTCACCACTTTTCCAGGTCCCTTCCTACCTTTAAATGATGAGAATCATTATGATTTATTTTTGTTTGTGTGGCATATGGGTATAGAGATCGTTGTTTGGGTAATACCTGCCCACAATGTGAAGATTGTAGACTCTAGGAGTCAAAGCCAGGTGTCTTCATCTTTCACCCCCCCCTTTCTTTCTTTTGGTTGTTGAGACAGGGTTTCTCTGTGTGATAGCTCTAGTTGTCCTAGAATTAGCTCTGTAGACTAGGCTGACCTGGAGCTTGCAGAAATCTGCCTGCCTCTGCCTCCTGAGCTCCTGAGTGCTGGGTTTAAAGGTGTGTGCCACCACCGCCAGGCTAATTTGTTCATATATATGTGAATGTTTTGCTTGCATGTCTATATGTGCACCACATTCCCATAGAGGCCCAAAGAGGCATCAGATCTACTAGAAGTGAAGTTACAGACAGTTGTGGCCTACCATGTGGGTGCTGGGATCCAAACCCTGGTCTTCTGCAAGAGCAGTAAGTTCTGCTAACCACTGAGCCATCTCTCAGCCCCATTTTAGTTTTTGAGGCAAGACACTCTACTGAACCTGGAGCTTATAGTTTTGGCTAGACTGGCTGGCTGGTGAGCTCCTGGGATCTGCCTGGTTCCAGCCCCCAAACCCCCATGCTAGTGTTACAGATGCACAGTGGTGCCATGCCTGGCTTTTAATATGGGTCCTGTGGATCCAAACCAGGTCGTTATGCTTGGACAAGCATTTTACCCACTAGCATGTCCTCAGCCCCTGCTTTCTTATTTTGAGGCATCTCACTGTTACTTAGATTTAGTCTTCCTGTTTTCCTGTGGCTTTTTCTTCCATAGGATGGCACAGAATGTAATCAGAAACATCTCAGTTGCTTGGAAGCCTTTCGTCTGGTTTCACTTTTCTGCCCAATTACCAAATCTTTAAGGCGCCTCGTGTAGTTTAAGTGGTTAGCTTTTGGGCTCCTCAGATAACCCAGATTCTCTTACTGCCTTCTGGTTTCTTCAGCTTCCCAGACTTAAATCTCAATGACAAGGGGCAAGTCTTAGGTCTACTGGAAAAGTATTAGCAAAGTCCACCTCCACCCTAATCCCAGCAGGAGGAGAAAATTGGAGCCTGTCACTTTACAGGACATTTGAAATGTTACTGTGACAGCTGCTGCACTCTGGCTGCAGGATGAATCAACTCTTAATGACTTGATTGCCACCTTGTGGATTGTCTGGAGGCCAGGTGTGGTAGGGATCTCAGCCTCCTTATGGGGACCAGACTGATAGGGACAGTTCTAGTTTCTATCTCTCTCTCTCTGTCTCTTTCCCTCTCTTTATGTGTCTGTTTGTCTCTCCCTCTCTCTGTGTGTCTATTTCTCTCTCTAGCTCTGTGTGTGTGCACATGTGAGCACATATATGTGATTTGAATGTGCTGACATGTACAGAGGTGATTATGCCTAAGTGTGCATGTGCAGAGGCAAGATTGACATTGGAGTACCTTTCTCTATTGCTCTTTAATCTAATTTTTTGAGACAAGGTATTATTGTACCTGGAGCTTACCAGTTAGCAGACTGGTTGGCTAGTGAGCCCCTGAGACCCTCCTGTCTTTGCCTCCCAGTGCTGAGGTTATATAAGGGGCCATCATGATGGCTTTTTATGTGGGTGCTGGGGATCTGAGTCAAGGTCCTCATGCTTGGACTACAGGCACCTTAGGTGCTGAGCCATGTCTCCCATCTCCGGTTGTTTCTGTATAGTCTTTTATCATATATTAAGATCATATTGAAGACAAACTTTATATCCATTTTTTCCAATTAGAGTATATTTTTCTCTGTTATTTCTTCTAAAATATATTTATTATAATGCAGTGTTACAGAAAGAATTTTTTGTATGTCTTGTTTTGTTGAGATAGTGTTTCTCTGTATAACTCTGACTGTTCTGGAACTAGCTCTGTAGACTAGGCTGGCCTTGAACTCATAGAGATTCACCTGCCTCTGTCTTCGGAGTGCTGGGATTAAAGGCATGCATCACCACTGCCTGGCTGAGAATTTTTAACATGTTCGTTTTTAACTCCTTTTTTTGAGGGAGGCTTTATTTCTGTAGCCCAGACTGATGTCAAACTCACACTGATCCTCGCTTCGGACTCCTGAGTGTAAGAATTTGCGAGACCGGGAACCACTATGGCTATGCTTAAGTTTTATAGTAGGGAACTAGTTAATGAAACAATAGTTCATTTAAAAGTTTTGTCTCATTGTCCTTCTGGAACTCTCTAGTTTACTTCCAGTATACTCAGAAGTATCCTGACTTCTTCACTAGCCTATCACAAATCGTCCATGCTTGTGTAACCATACATATGCATAGTCTGTCTTTCAAAAACACAGATGGGACCAGACTACACACAGATGGTATCAGAATATTGTTTCACAATTTTATTTTATTTCTAAAAGGTTTGTTCACTGGCGAGGCATGATGACACATATTTTTAATCTCAGTACTTGGGAAGCAGAGGTTGGATTTGAGGCCAGCCTGTTCTGTGTATCAAGGTAAAGGCTACTAGCTAGGGTTACATAGTGAGAGCCTGTCTTCAAAGAAGATTGATTTATTTTTATTTTCTATATGTGTTTGCCTGTATGTATGTATGTGTATCACATGTGTACCTGTTTCCCATGGATGCAGGTAGAGGGTATTAGGTGTCTTGGGACTGGAGTTGTAAGTTGTTGTGACCAATATGTAGGTGGTAGGAATTGAACCTGGGTCCCCTGCAAGAGTATGATGGGCTTTTACCTTCAGAACCATCTCTCCAGTCCAACAACTTGATCGATCAATCTATCCGTCCGTCCATCCATCCATCCATCCATCCATCCATCCATCCATCCATCCATCCATCTGAGACAGGGTCTAACTATTTAGTTCTGGCTATCCTGGAACTCACTCTGTAGACCAGGCTAGCCCCAAATTCACAGAGCTCCACCTGACTCTGCCCCCCCAAGTGCAGGGATTAAAGACGTGCATCCCTAAAAGCTTTGACCTTTTGATAACACACTTTCAGGATCAGCATGCATTTGTGTATACATATGTGTGTATTGCATTATTTTTACAGCTGTGTAGGACAGACGTTTAGGTTTTTACAGAGATGAGCATCTTCGTATGTCTCGTACCTCACCTATTATCCACTACGTATGGTCCTAGACAGTGATGAATCTACTATAAACAAGACAAACCCCACCGTGTCCCCTTTTGGTCAGCGTACTTATCAAATAAAACCTGGAAAGTGAAACCTATCTCATCTACTGAATTATGAGACAGAAAAAGGACTTAGAACATTTAACTGAATGCATGATCAATCAGTGGATGTTTGGATTAATCTCCCTTTCTATTGGTCCCAGCCATACTATGATTATCCTCTTCCACTCCTGCAGTGCTTAAAGGGCATCGTCCAGAAGCTTCGGGCGATGGCTTCCACGATGGTGTTTGAAGGTACTTATGAAGCTCCTCATAGTACTGCCTTGCAGTTTCTCCTTGTAGCTGTGTGAGGAAGTCAGAGTGACTGGTTTGCAGTTTGTAAGAGGAACTGGATCACTAAGAGGTCAAGGTCATTGTGACACCTAGTTCCTCACAGTCCTGGTTGACAGAAAAGCTAGGCTGAGCACCCAACACAAAGGGCTCTCTCTGGGTGATGGTGCCACACGCCTTTAGTCTAGCACTTGGGAGGTAGAGGCAGGCAGATCTCTGAGTCTGAGGCCAGCCTGGTCTACAGAGTGAGTTGCAGGACAGCCAGGGCTACCCAGAAAAACCCTGCCTCCAAAATCAAACTGAAACAGAAAGGCTGTCTTACCTGGGACTAATTCAGAGTCCTCAGAGTTTCTGCCATGCAGATGAAAGCATATTCAGTTGGGAAGAACAGTCAATTTTATCTTTGTCACTTGCTGCGTGGCTAGAGAATGAGTCCTCCAGGACATTTTATTACTATCCCATGAATTCATTTAGAATTCTGCTCTGCAGTGTGGTAGCTGAGACTGCTCATAGAGATTTAAAATTAGTAGTAGAATGATTAAACAATTAAAAGTTAGATTAGTTCTTCAGTCATGCCAT
>JAQHUG010000010.1:5498118-5672370 GCA_028555095.1 Dicrostonyx torquatus
TGCAGTGTGGTAGCTGAGACTGCTCATAGAGATTTAAAATTAGTAGTAGAATGATTAAACAATTAAAAGTTAGATTAGTTCTTCAGTCATGCCATTTTTTTTTTGCTTGTTTGTTTGTTTGTTTTTGTTTTTGCTTTTGTTTTGTTTTGGTTTTTTGGTTTTTTGAGACAGGGTTTCTCTGTAGCTTTGGAGCGTGTTCTGGAACTAGCTCTTGTAGATCAGGCTGGTCTCGAACTCACAAAGATCTGCCTGCCTCTGCCTCCCGAGTGCTGGGATTAAAGGTGTGCACCACCACCGCCTGGCCCGAGAATGCTTTTATGCATGATGGCATCTGTTACCTTACTCTGCCCACTGGCTCATCGAGAGGGTATAGATTCAGTGCCTGCCACAAGCAGGACCCTCTGGCATGTAGCTCCAAGCCTTTGTACGCCAAGACCAAGAGACTGTACTGTGAGTTGTTCGCCTCCATGTGAGGATGCTGTGTCCCACAGATTCTCCCTGAGGACTGTCATTCTTTTTCTGAACCCTTTTCTGATGTGGTCAGGACATGCATCGACAGTTTGTCTGTAAGCTTATGGGAAACTGGGCTATTACTCTGTCTGCAACCCACCCTGCCAGTCTGTGGCCCCGGGGAAGGGCCTGGGGGCTGATGAGATGCTGGCAGACTGGCCCAGCGTTTTCACAAGTGGAGGTAGACAGACAAATTAGAGATTAAAAGTCTCTGTGGGGACTCAGCAATTAAAGTGTAAGCCTGAAATCAAGCTTCACTGCCCAGAGTGTTCTTTCGTGGCCAATGAGTGATAACAATCATTTCAGACTGAGACAGATGGGGGAGCCTCATCACACTGAAAGAAGCAAGAAAGGCTGTGCTCATGTCTCAAAGATTTAGTTTCCTCATGTTCTTAAAAGCTGTCATTAGGAAAATTGTCAGAGCACTGGGCCATCCGTATCTTGTGATTATTACTGTTTCCTTAGCATTAGGAACTGTGGTAAGCAGAAAGGCGTACATTAGAAATCCCACCCACACACAGTCCGTGGAGTTAAAGAAACCTCTTCTTCCACTCTACTAAGAGAGTCCTGTTGAGTGGTTCTCAAACTTGAGTGGACACAAGTTTCTGATGTAATAGGCCAATACTTTTTATTTCTAACAATTGTTGGCACTGGTCTGGGGGCACACTTTGAGAGCTACTGATTTCTACCATCTGGTGCTAGGGAGAACTCATTTCAGGTTCCAGTGACATAAGCTTGAAGTTCTGTGCCCTTTTCCAAACCTTGCTACTTATGTGTGCCGGCTGCTTCTGACCTTGAGAAGATACTTTTGCTACTTTCCTCCCCCCTCCTTTTCTCTTTCTTTTTATGTATGTTGGTGTTTTGCTTGCAAGTATATCTGTATGAGGGTATAGGATCCCCCAGTAACTGGAGTTACAGACAGTTGAGAGCTTCCATGTTAGTGCTGGGAATTGAACCCAGGTCCTTTGGAAGAGTAGTCAGTGTTCTTAACCACTGAGCCATCCCTCCAGCCTCCTTTTAAGATTTATTTTTAAATGTGTGTGTTTATACATGAATGCAGGTGCTCTTGGAGGTCAGAAGAGGGGTCAGGTCCTCCAGAGATGGTGTTACAGGCAGTTGCAAGCCACCTGATGTGGGTGCTGGGAACTCAAGTCAGGTCACCTGGAAGACCAGTGTACATTCTTAACCACTGAGCTATTTCTCCAGCCCTAATTCTTGCCATTTCTCACCATAACTGTTTCAGATAATTTTCAGCCCTAACCGTTACTAAGTCTGGAGCTTTTCAGTGTGCCTTCTTAAAGCGGGTGTGGCAGATCACAAATGAAGGGTTAGGCATTGCCCTTCCCTTAAGAAGATTAATCTAGTTTGAGAGTGAGGGACAGATAATCAGCAATGTACACAAGAAAGAAAAGGGCATGAAAAGATAATTAGGTGTACTCAACTGTAGGAGCTGTTACATTTTCAGAGGTGACGATCCCTGGGAGTTATTGTCACGGTCAGAAAGGCTTCCAGGAGGAGTTGGAACTTGAAACAAGAGGACTGGGATAAGCAGAAGCTCTTCCAGGATAGGCAATCAGGACTAGCAGAAGCCCTGAGGTGGGAATGAGTATGCTGTGCTCTGCCTAGTGGGAAGCCAGAGTGCAATTGGACAAGGGGATTGGAGCCAGGTGATGAAAGACCACTGGGGCCCAGCCAAGGGGCTCAGGTTGGTGGGAAGGGGAGCATGGGATGGAGTAGAGAAGACTGATGATGTCAGTGCTCTAGGAAAGTGGGCTGGGGAATGTGGGAGTGGGCTGGGGTGTGGGTGCGAGACAGGAATGCTGATCTAGGAGGTTGTGCCAAGTGCTTTGGTTTATGAGTAATGCTCAAGAAGGAGGCAAGAGACAGAGAATCTAGCATAGCTCCATTCCAGAAACAACACACATCAGGAGACAACAACAACACTGAAGAGCTGGCTCAGTGTGGTGAGGGCACTCACTGCTCTTGCAGAGGACCCAAGTTAGTTCCCAGCACCTGCATCAGGCAGCTCATAACTGTACGAACTCCAGTCCCAGGGCACCCTGTGCCCTCTTCTGGACAATATGGGCACCTGCACATAAACTTTAACCCCCCCCACACACACACACTCTACACTACACTTAAAAATAAAATGCAGCTAGGCGGTGGTGGTGCACGCCTTGTGCACTTAAGAGGTAGAGGCAGGCTGTCAGTTCGAGGCCAGCCTGGTCTACAAGAGCTAGTTCCAGGACAGGCTCCAAAGCTACAGAGAAACCTGGCCTCGAAAAAAACAAACAAACAAATAAAATGCACACACAAACCTACTGTGCATCAGACACTTAGGTGCCAGGAGTCCATTGAGGGGCACTTATGGGTTCTGTCCCAGGTGCTCAAAGTCCATTGAGGAGAGGACCAGAGTCACCAGAGAGCTTGGCGGTGTCCCCGGGAGACAGACATAGAAGGAGAACCTCACATCAAAGACACATCAGTGGTGACTGCAAAGTGCTGCCCAGCTTCCTGCAGACAAAGAAGTGGTTACAGCTCCAGTGGGGGCTGGCCCTTTCTTTCTCTGTCCGTGGTAAGTCCACTCGCAAAGCCCAGAGTCTTGTTCTCCGGCTCACCCTTGACTGGACAGTGATCGTGCTCTGCCATGTTTGTTAGGGCATGTGACTAAGCCACTATTCCTGTTCTCATTTCCTCCCTGTTGAAACAACACAGAAAACTTTGTTTTATTTTATCTGTTGTCTTTTTTTTTATTAATTTTGTTCGCTGACAATTTTATATGTGTGTGTGCATAATGTATTCCTGTTGCTCTCACCCACAACACTCTGTCATCTCCTGTCCACACGTGTTGTCTCCATCTCCCCATGAATTTTGTTTTCACATGCTTGTCTTTTTGTTTTGTGACTCACTGATTTTAGCCAGGGTCATCTTTGTAACTACAGCTTTGCACTGCCCACTGGAGTCTAGTGGGCTCACCGTTTGGTACACAACCGAAGGCAATGCCTGTCTCTTCCCCAGAATCCATTAGTAGCCCATAGTTCAGCAGGGAAGGGTGGGGCCCATGAGCCTCTCCCTGATCCATGATTGACAGAACAGGAAATTTTAAAAGAAAATACAAAAGTTTCCTTGTATTATTCACCACCCTCACATTTTTTTGTTCCTGCATTCTGTGTTTTCTTTTGCTATATCCAAGAGTATTTTTTAAAAATTGAATCAAATCATATATAGCATTTGCAAATGGTTATTATTGTTTTATAAAAATGTCCCCTTTACATTTATTTTAGAATTTTTTTATGTGTGTGTTTTGCCTGCCTGTATGTATATGTACTACCTATGTGCTTGGTGACATCAGAGGTTGGAAGAGGGGCATCTGATCCCCTGGAACTGGAGTTACCAATGATTGTGAGATACCATATAGATGCTGGGAAACAAATCCAGGGCCTCCTTAAGAGCAACAAGTACGCTAATTCACTGAGCCATCCCTCCAACCCTAACATATACGTCTTAAAAATAATAATTGCATTTGGGGGCTAGAGGGATGGCTCAGTGGTTAGGAGCACTAGCTATTCTCCCAGTGGACATGGGTTCAATTCCCAGCATCCACATGACAGCTTACAACTGTCTGTAACTCCAAGATCTGATACCCTCACACAGACATACAACAATGCACATAAAATAAAAATAAATAAGTCATTTTAAAAAAGAATTACATTTTTTGTGTGTACGTGTGTGTGTGTGCACTCACTGGCACTTGTGGATATTTGAGGACAACTTCTCAGTTCTCTCCTCAGGCCTGGTCCTAGGGCTCAAACTCGGGTCATCAGGCTTGGTAGCAAGCCTTTAGCCCTTGAGCTGTCTCCCGGCACAGATCTGCCCTTCCTGGTGTTCATCGTTTGAATATCCATGTAATTGTCCATTGCGTCTAGACCATCTGGTTGTCATAGTTGGTTCTTGCTAGACAATGACTGGCCTATTTCTAGTTCCCCATTGTCTATGGGACTGGGTCCTGCTGAATGCTCTTCATAGACTAAATTCCCAAAGAACATTGCACTTAGATAACCTGATTTTCATTCCAGATGTGGCAGACTATCTTGGTCAACATTATTCTCCAAGCCCTGAGTTTTCAGTCTGGGCAATGCCAGTAACAATGACTGTGCAAAGGTAGAGATAGAAGCCGGGCAGCATCCACCTTCCAGTCATCTCGGTAGAAATAAGCAAAGGTTGGGGGGTGCTGAGCATGGTGAAATAAGGGTGGGCCCACTGCTTGTAGCTGTCCCTGCCCATGTAGGCTTTTCTGAGTGAGATTTGGGCCTCTCTCTATTCATTTGGTTTCCTGGAATGGGACTACCTGTGGGTGGGAGGGAGGAATAGTCTCTACTTCCTCCTTGGCTACCTGCTTCAGTGATGTAATGTGTACTTGGCCTTCTCCTGTTATAGCTGCCAGCCCTTCCCCCTGTAGGCGCCAAGTCAGAGTTGAATGAAACGTGAGGCTGGGGGAGAGGAAAGTGAACTGGGCTGCCTGATGGGGGCTTCTTTGGTGTGGAATCGGCTGCCTCCTGGGCAAGTGCAAATTCTTCACTTTGACCTGACCTCAGTTTCCCCACCTCTTTGAGGCTGATGATGGTGATGAAGAGTTCTCTTTATTTCTGTGGCTTGCTAAGCTCTGTGTCTCAGGGGAAATCACAGACAACACTTATTGGTTGGCTCTGCCGTGCTCTGTGGACATGAGATAGAACTGCAGGAATTGGTTGTTTCTATTGAGTCTCTCTCAATTTCATGTGTCTTGGTGTTTAGCCAGCATATATGTCTGTGTGAGGTTGTTGGATCCCTTGGAACTGGAGTTCTATACAGTTGTGAGCTGCCACGTGAGTTCTGGGAATTGAATCTAGGTCCTCTGGAACAGCACCCAGTGCTCTTAATTACTGAGCCATCTCTCCAACTCCTCTTTGAGGATCTTAGTGGAGATACTGAAGCTGTCTTCCTTAGCTGGAGACAAATGTTAGCTCTTTAAGGCTGAGACAAATGCCTGAAAGAAACAATCTGCAGGGGGAAAGATTTGGGCATGACATCATGGCACCAGGGGCATGTGGCAGAGGAGCTTCTCACTGGCAGCCAGGAAGGAGAGGGAGGGCTGGAGCAAGATTCAATCCTCAGGAACATATCCCCAGTGGCCTGTTTCTTGCATCAAGGCCTTATTTCCAAGAGTTTCTACCACCTTCAGTAATTCCACCAAATAATGAATCCACAATGGATGGAAGCATTGATTAGGTCAGAGCCACCATAATCCAGCCACCTTTTAATGACTGGATCCACTGCACAGGGATCAAGATGTCAACGCATGAGTCTTTGGTGGAGATGGCTCATTTAAACTCTAACAGTTGCCAAGAACTGTTATATACCATAAGACCAGGACATGATATGAGGAGAGAAAGGCCTCTTTGGCTTCTGATACCTGACTGGTCTGTTTGGAGGCCTGAGGGCCCAATAATTGGTGCTGATTCTTTGGTTCCTGACTTGAAAAAAATGTATTTATGTGTATGTATATGAGTGTACATAGGTGTGTGTGTGTGTGTGTGTGTGTGTGTGTGTGTGTGTGTGTATCTGTGGAGGCCAGAAGAGGGGGTTAGATCTCTTGGAGCTGGAGTTACAGATTATGTGCTGCCTCGTATGGGTGCTAGGAATCAAACTTCAGCCTTCTGGAAGAGCAGCGAGTGCTTTTAACAGATGAGCCATCTCTCTGGCCCCTGTCAGTTTATCAACTGACAAAAGTTACATGTGGCAGACCTGGCATGGGTACACAGTGCAATGGCAGGTGCTGCTGTTGGTCTGGGGGAACTGTGTACATTAGAGTAGCAAGCTGTACCTAAAGCCTCTGGAGTGATAGTGTTAGCGCAGGCATGGGAGAGCCATGCCCGCAGGCTGCTTCTGCCCATGCCTCCGAGGGTTTTTGGTTGTTTTGTTTTTGAGATGGGTAGGGGGTGCTCAGCATGCTCCTTGGCTGGCCTAGACCCGACAATGTAGACCAGGACCATCTCAAATTCACAGAGATCGTATTGGGATTAAAAGTATATATTACTATGTCTTGCTCCCTCTGAGTTTTATTGTGAGAACTGGTTCCACTTCTGGATCAAATGCTAACAATTTCTTTCCCTTTCTCCATTGCCAAGAGAGTTTCTCAGTGTTTCCCTTTCCACCTCCAACCTGACCAAGTGTCTCCCGGTGTTTGCTGTTGGCCTCAGGCAGGAGGGACTCTGGGCAGACTGTTACAGAGTCATGCCTGTCTTGGAAGGTCACATGGCCACCCTCCTACCTTCTGAGTTGCTTTGGGCTGCCCTTTCCACACCTTCTCCAGCACCTGCACTTATTTCCTGCATACACATGGCATTCCTGGGCTGGCATGTGGCATTTAGGTCAAGGAAGGGTAAGTTCCTACTCTAGTTTCTTGTGTCTACTTCCCTGACCAAACCACGTGGCTTTACACATGGATCCTGAAAATCTGGGTAGGATGGTTTTCCACGAAAAGACTGTGTGTTCCTCCTGAGGAGAGCTTCTTGGCTTTCTGAGTCCACACAGTAGAAGGCCCCTATGGGATGGGTACTGGGTTATGTAGCAGCATGCCTCTGTCCTGTCACACATATGTTCTTGTACTCCTAAGAGCAGGCCCAAGGGCAAAGCTTTGGGATCAGTTTCTCTGTCTGGGAAGTAGCCACTTTCCTCACTTGAGTGCTAGGAGAATGGAGTGAGTGAGACTGCTTTGAAAGGTCCTGAAAACTCTCATCTCAAAGGGCTCTGGCAGCTGGAGAAGTTAATGTTTTAAAGAGAAGAAAGACAAGCACACATTGCTTTTGGCACCAAACCGAGGATCTGAGGTCAAAGAACAAATCCTGGCTGCTGAAAGGGAGGGTGTGTCTTTCAGAGTTACTGGACCTGTGGACTGTGTCCTAGGCTCGGTGTGCAGGTCCGCACGTGCCCAGTGTGTTTGTGTGTATTTCCCAGAGCCTGTGTGAAAGAGCCTGCCTCTAGTCCAAACAGCCCAGTGGGTAGATGTGATGAAAGACCCCCTACTCAGCCGTCTATCAGAGTCTGTAAAGGCCTAGCAGAGTCCCCAACCTCCACCGATAGTGCAAATGGAGGGCATCCGTGAGAGTCTGAGTCCCCCTAGGAGCCTGAACTCTCAGAACACTCTTCTTTAAGCAGAGCTGTCCCATCTGTGCCAAGATATCATGAGGAAAATCCTCAACCGGCACGATGATGTTTTAAGATTACCCACTCCCTTTGAATGAATGAATCTAGACCTGGATGCTAGTATCAGAGAGACATTATATATCTTTTAGTGGGTACACAGGATGCCACCTATGAAGTTTGTCCAGAAACTCAACCCTGAATTTAAAATACGTGGTGGGAAAGAGCTTGCAGACACTATCAAAAAGTGATCCACCAAATCCAGACCAAAAACTATACAGTTAAAAAAAAACTTGTTTTTTGTTTTGTTTTAAACAAATGAAATATAAGGCAAAGAGAGAGAAGGGAGGACGGAGGAGGGCTAAGGAGGGATAGGAAGGAGGAAGAGGAACATGTGGTCCAAAAGGAGACTTTGGAGACTTTCAGTGACTACAGTGCATCTGGATCTTGGCTTAACCTTGCAAACCGTAACACAAAAATTCTGTTTTGACACAATTGGAGAAGTATGAACACCAACTAGATACTGATGTCTTGAAAGAATTATTGATCACTTTTGAAAACATAAATGTTATGGGTATAGATTTTTTTAAAGGAGTCCTTATCTTTCAGAGGTATATTTTGCAATGTTTATAGGTGAAGTAATATGGTATCTGGGGCTGGGGATGTAGCTCAGTAAGTAGAGTGTTCTCTTAGTGTGTGCAAAGCCCTGGGTTCCATCCCCAGCGTGAATCAGTGGTGCTGTCATGAGGCCGCAGTCCCAGCACTGGGGAGGAGAGTGGCTTCCAGAAGATCAGAAGTTCAAGATTAGAACATGAAATGGCTTTGGGGATTAAAACACTTGCTGTCTGGCAACGTGAGTTCAATTCCTGGAACCTATGTAGAAGCGGAAGGAGAGAACTAACTGAAGTTGTCCTCTGGCCTCCACACTCACACTGTAGCATCTGTGCTCTTCCCCAGTCACATATAAATGCACACAACAATAAAAAAGCAGATTAAAAATAAATTCAGGATCATTTTTGACTGACGTTGAGTTCAAGGCCAGCTGGCATACATAAGACCCTGTCTAAAAAAAAATCCCAACATCTCAGATTTGCTTCAAACTAATGAAATGGTGAGGAGAACCTGGGAATTTAGATGAAATATGATGGCTGTGAGTTGATGATTGTGCAAATTAAAAAATCTATAGGGCTGGAGAAAAATCTCAATGATTAAGAGCCCTGGCTGCTCTCCTAGTGGACCCAGGTTTGATTCCCAGGACTCACATGGCAGCTCACAACTGTCTATAACTCCAGTTTCAGGGCATCTGACACGTTCTGTCCTCCGTGGGTGCCAGACACATGCAGTGCACATGCATACATATAGAAAAAAGCCACATGCACATAAAATTTGGTATTATATTGCACACCTTTATTCACAGCACTGAGGAGGCAGAGGCAGGGGAATCTAAATTAAGGCCTAAATCAAGCCTGGTCTACAGAGTAAGTTCCAGGACAGCCAGGGCTACATCAAGAGACCCTGTCTCAAAATTTAAAAGGAAAAAAAGAAGAAAGGAAGAAAACATCAAAGAAAATCTGTTTTTTGTCAGGGTTCAGCAGCACCATGACTGTAATCCTAGCATTTGGGACAAGTGAATTGAAAGTCCAAGGCCATGACAAGCACTTGACTCAAAAATGAAATCATGTTAAGCTAAAGCTAAACTAAACTAGAAAAACTGCTTCTCCCTCCCTTCCTTCCTTCCTTTCTTTCTGTTTTGGGTTTTCGAGACAGAGTTTTTCTATAGCTTTAGAGCCTGTCTTGGAACTTGCTCTGTAGACCAGGCTGGCCTCGAACTCAGAGAGATCAGCCTGCCTCTGCCTCCCGAGTGCTGGGATTAAAGGTTTGTGCCACCACCGCCTGGCCAAAAAAAAAAAAAACAAAACAAAAAAAAAAAACTATCTAATGAGAAGGATTTTGTTTTGCTTTGTTTTGTTTGAGACAAGTCTTGTAGCCCAGGCTGACCTAGAGCTTCATTCAACTTTCCTTAATGTTAATATCTTACATAATTATGGTGTATTTGTTAAAACTAGCCAAGGAAGGTGGCTAAAATAAATATCACACCCCTAACCTCTTCACTTGGGAGGCTGAGGCTATAAAATTTTGATGCCAGACAGATTAAATTCCACAGAGTGAAACCTTGTAGTAAAATAAATAAATAAATAGATAGATAACTAAATATTAAGAATTCATTTGTGGGGGACTGGAGAGATGGCTCAGTGGTTAAGAGTCCTTTCTGCTCTTCCAGAGAACCCAAGTTCAGTTCCTAGTACTTCTGTCAGGTGGCTCAAAATGGTCTGTAACTCAAGCTTCAGGGGATCTCCAATGCCCTCTTCCAGCCTCCAAGGGCACCAGCACATGCTTGGTATATACGCCCAAAACTAAAAAATAAAAGTAAATCTTTAAAAAAAAACCCTCTCAGGCCTTTGCTACATTTGTTTGTTAGTATTCTTAGTCTCTGGAGTCTGTATAGATTTTACCAGTTTTCCCTTTGGCATCCTGTTTTTACTCATGAGAGTTCATCCAGAACACTGCATTGCATGTAATTGTCATGTCTCCTTGGTTCCCTTTACTGTCAGGTTCTTTGGCTGTGTGTTTTTGGTTACTCGTGAGCTTTTGTGGAGAGTCACTGGTCAGCTGTTTTGTGGGAACCCCAGTTTGTCTGACGATTTTCCTGATTAAACTGAAGTTTTGGAGAATGACACACAGAGGGAAGGGCCCTCCTCAGCCCCTCAGATCAGGGCTGATGGGACAGTGTGAGCTGTCTCAGGTGAAGTTGACCTCGATTGGTTGCCTAAGGTGGTGTCGGCCCTGTCTGCCCATAGCAAAGTTACTCTTTTCCTTTTCCATAGTCTGTTAGAAAAGTCCTTCAAAGGATAGGAAATCGATCTTTGTCTCTAGATCTGAGTTTCTTCTCTAAAAAGGATCCTGCAATATCGTTTAAAAGATAGGGAAATTGAGGCACGGTTCAGCAAACTGCTTTTAGGGCCTGCATTCTTCACAGGCAGCCATAGGCAACCTTGCAATGCTCCAACTCTAAGCTTGGTGCGCTGACTTACCAATAAAATCACTTTGTTACTTTGTCTCTGGTTAGCTCTGATGTTTTGTTTGTTTTTTGAGACTTGAGTCCTACTATGTAGCCTTGACTGACGTAGACCTTGCTATGTAAACCAGGCTGACCCTGAACTCATACAGATTCCCCACCCCACACCTCCTGAGTGCTGGGATTAAAGGGAGGCACCACCATACTTGGCCCACTCCAACATTTTTTAGCAGCTGACAGCAGCAATCACATCATCTCTGCCCAAAGGATATAGAATTTGATTTTCTTTTTTGTTTTTATGCTTTTTTAAGACAGGGTTTCTCTGTAACTTTGGAGCCTGTCCTAGGACTAGCTCTTGTAGACCAAGCTGGCCTTGAACTCACAGAGATCTGCCTGCCTCTGCCTCCAGAGTGTTGAGATTAAAGGCATGCACCACCACTGCCTGGCTTGAGAATTTGATTTTCAAGCCTTGTTTCTTAGAACCTAGGATCTCCTAAATTACCACACAAATAGAGGGGACAGGAAGTGAACCAACTGGCTTTCTTACCCTTATTCTATTCTTTTTTAAAAAATGTCAGTCCTCCCAATTGAGAAGTATAAAGACTATGAACGGACTCTAGTTTTATCATTGTGTGTGTGTGTGTGTGTGTGTGTGTGTGTGTGTACATTCATGTGGAGGCCAGGGGATGTCAATGTTGGGTGTCTTTTATTTATATTTTATTAATGTAAATGTGAGTATCTGTTTATGAGTATGCACGTTTTGGGGTGCCCTTGGAGGCCAGAAGAGGGTGTTGGTTCCCTTAGAGCTGGTGCTGCAGGTGGTTGCAAGCCACTAGACATGGTACTGGGAACAGAACTTGGGCCCTCTTAACCACTGAGCCATCTGTCCACCCATCAGATGTCTTTCTAAGTGACTGTCTTAGTTTTTGAGACAAGGTCTCATAGTGAACCTGGAACTTGCTGACTCCCCATCAGTCTTTCTGTCTCTGCTTATGGGCATTCACTGCTCTTTACGTCAGTGCTAGCTATCCAGACTCAGGTCCTCTTCACGCGTATGCACTTCACTGAAAGCCATCTCCCTAGGTCCTCGTCATCTTTATATAGAGGAGGCTAAGACCTGGAGAGGATGACCGATTGGCTCTTGCTTTCTCAACTGGCTAAATCGAAGTTTTGAACTCCACTATATCGGTGGAGAAGCAGGCTCATCTCAGTGATCTGGAGGCACTAGAGGCGTTATAGGAACTTATCTTGCAGTCTTCAAAGGCCTCTGCCAAGACTTCACAGTGACTGTTCTGGAACACTTTGCTACTAAACCTTCTGGTGGATGGAGATTGATTTCACACCCTTTGGAGTGTTGCTGGCTTTGCTCAGTTGCAAAGAGAGACAGAGTCATAGACCTGAGTTGGCCTTTAGAAGTAAAAGAGCAGAGCTGGGGAAAAGGGGTCCTTTCCTCTCACCTGAAAACTCTTCTGGGGGTAATTCCCCCCACTTCCTGTTGTGTCTACCCTTCCCTGCTCAGCCTCCAGATCCCATTCCTGCTCATTCTTGTTGGGGGACGTTAGTGAAAGACTCAGCTATAACGCACCCCACCCACAATACTCTCTCTCTGCCCCAGTTTCATCAATTGGCTAATTCCCTGGGTAAACGGTTTTTTATTTTTGTTGTTTTTGAGGCAGGGTCTCATTAAGCCTGGGCTAGCCTCAAGTTTATCATGAAGTTGAGGATGACCTTATATTCTTGATCCTCCTGTTTCTACCTTTCAATGATGGGAGTACAAGTTTGCACTATGACCAGAAGAAATGACACTTAATTAGCTTATTTACTAACTATATTTCTTTATTTTTGAGACAGGGACTTACTATATAGCCCAGCCAGCCTGAAAAATCACTATGTAGACCAATCTGGGCTTGAGCTCACAGAGATCTGCCTGCTCCTGCCTCCTGAGTGCTAAGAATAAAGGTGTATGTTATTGCTCGAATTCTAGGTATTAATAATAAAAGTTCACAGTCAGAAATAGGGATTAATGCTGAAGATCAGAGAAGCAGAGAGGCCAGCCATTAGAGCGAGTTCTTTTACCTCTATGAATTCTCGGACAGAAGGAGTGGTCCTGTCCTTAGACTGCATCTACAGACGCCATCTGTCTCCACCAAACCTCAGACTGCCCTGTGCTCCTGTCTCCTTCCCCCTTATATTCCTCTCTCTACCCAGCCATATCACTCTTGTCTCCACCTCCATAGTGCTGGGATTAAAGGGGTAAGATCCCAAGTGCTGGGTTCACCTTTGTGTGAGCGTTGTTTTTCTTTTAGACAGATTCAATCTTGTGTAGTCCAGGGTGGCCTTAAACTAACAGAAATCCTGTGCCTTTGTCTTCCAAATCCTGGTAGTTAAAGGTGTGTGCCACCACTCCGTGGCCTCTAGTGGCATAGCTCTGCACTCTGATCTTCAGACAAACTTTATTTGCTAATACGTAAATAAAATATCACTACAGTATGTCATCATGTTCAGCAAGAATTACACTTTTAGAGATGAAATGACAGGCATGGATTTATTCAAGGGACAGAGGATTTGTCACATAGGTCAGAGGACAATTTATTGGAGTCTGTTTTCTCTTTACATCATTTGGGTCCTGGAGATTGAACTCAAGTCATCAGACTTGGCAGCAAGCTTCTTTACCCTCTGAGCCATCTTGCTGGCACTCTTTCAGTTGGCTACCTGTCTGTGAATGCCACTTCATGTTGGGACTATTATTGGTTACAAAATAATGTCCCTTTTACTGTCATGTTGGCCTCACATCAGACTTACATAGGCAGGCATTACCCTCATTTTACAAAAGAGGAAACTGAGGTTGGGAGCTGAGTATATGATCACGTTTCTTGTTGCTCATCTGTATGTTCATCCATTAATTAATTTTAACGTATTTACTGATTACGATGTGTGAATTACTTTGGTAAATGTTATAGAAGATATGTGGTGGAGGAGACACGGTGAGACCTTTCAAGACTGGCCCCCTTCAAAAGCATGTAGTCCAAGCACACATACCAGGGAGATACTGCTCCCTGAGAGAGCATGGAAGCCCAATTAAGACATTTGCTACGAGAAAACCTTATAACACTTCCCATCCTTTTTCTGTAAACATCAGCTAACCCTGTCTGAGCTGTGCTATTTCCATTCTGTGACTTGAAATGACCATGTTGGGCCTGACTGCAACACTCTAAGGCTCACGAACTTGGCACCTCCTCTGGACCAGGACTCAGAAGCTCTGTCCTCAGGGGCCTTTCAGGACTGTGTGTACGCAGTGAGAGAGCACCCGGGAAGCCAATGTCCAGATGATGCTTGCTGTCCCCGGCTTCCTTACTCACAGGAGTCATTCAACAGCTATGTATTAATCTGCGCATGATACTGGCTTTACCGAGGCAGGAAAATGGATGGATTTTCAGCAAGAGAGTCCAAACCAGAGGGGATTTGAAGTGAATTTGAGGGTACCCAGGTTTCTACCAGGCAGTGGATTCAGGCCTCACTGTTTAAAAATTTCCTCTCATGATTTAATGTGCGTGCAAACTGTGGCGGTCTGTGCAGATTCTAATTCAGCAGGGCCGGGTTAGGTGTCAGGCTCCACCTTTCTACGCAGATCTCAGGTGAACACTGTGCTGCTGCTCACCCAAGAACAGTGGTGTTCTCAGGATGCCGAAGTGTAGTGGTGGGCGAGGCGGAGAACCATAGTGCAGGGCCAAGCACAGCACTGAACTGTTTGAGCCCTGACGTGAGTTTTTCGGAAAGGTCATGCCCCCATCCACATCTGGAGAGAAGAGGCTGAGATCTTCCCTGCCTGGGTATTTGCTCTGCATTTTGGACAGTGACGATACACGTTTAAGTGTGTGAGCCCCATCTGGATTGGGAGGAGGAAGGAAGGAGGTTACACCATCAATACGGTAACTGTCCTCCGGGGATGGGGGGGCATGCAGCATTTCCCCACGGCTGCTCAGTGACCTAGAGATAACAAAACAGGCCAGTTCCTCCTATCAGTATCTGTTCGTGCAGGGCGACAGAATCCAGGGCAGACTGGACGGTTTTGGGGGTTTAAGTGCTTTTTGTTTGTTTTCAGAGGGTGGAACTGAAGTGTGTTGACTTACAACTTTCTTTTAAAAAGAAATTAAAATTTTTTTATTTACTCAATGTATTTTTTTATGTGCTTTGGTGTCTTGCTGCATGTATGTCTGTGTGAGGGTGTTGGATCCCCTGGAACTGGAGTTACAGGCTGTATGAGCTGCCTTGTGGGTCCTAGGAATTGAACCCGGGTCCTCTGGAAGAACAGCCAATGCTCTAACCTCTAAGCTATCTCTCCAGCGTAACTTAACAACTTTTGAAGAGAACTCAGATATGTGACCTCAGCCTCTTCTTGCTACATTTTTTGACATGTTTTCATTTATGTCCAGCTGATTTCTGGATACCCACACACTGCCTTCTAGCACTCCAGAGACCCAAATGGAACATGGATGATTACAATGAATTTGGACCTCTCTTGAGTGACATAGTGAGACTTTGTCTGAATAATAATCTAAAAGCTAGGCATGGTGGTGCATGCCTGCCATCCCAGAACCTGAAGTCTAATGTAGAATATATTAAAAAAAAAGAAAAAAAAGCAAAGAGGCTTTGGGCGAAAGAGAAAGACTCAAAGCACCCATGTTCCCATCACTTGGGAGGCTTTTGTTGTGTGGACAGCCTTCCCTCTTCCCCTGTGCCATATCCCCCCACCATTTTTCCTCCTTCCTCCCTCAACATGCTGGGTGTGAGTGATGTCGTTAATCCCACTGGTCGAGAATAAGACCATGACCACATTTTAAAGCAAGTGGATGGGCTCTGGCCAGATCCATCTCTGTGTTTCCAGAAAATGGCCCTAGTCACAGTTTGCAGCAACTTAGTATTTCCCATCAGGCCCAATCAGGGACAAGCACACATCCTGACGTGTTTCCTGCCTGTGAACCTCCTGTCCATAAGTGATCAAGCATATCCTATGCAGGTGGGTCAAACAAACTTGTTTAGGGGAGTATAGCATGTGGCTTGTTATCTCCCATAAACAATAGCCTCCAGAATTTCAGGAACTATCTGTCTTTGGACAAGGGGCTGGCAGATCAGAGGCATTTTTATTTCATTGATCTCTTAGGCATAAAACTTTAAATGTAACTTTGGCTCTCCCAGTACATGCCTTTAATTTTAGCCCTTGGAGGATAAAGGCAGCCTTATCTATATAGCAGGTTCCAGGGCATTCCATTTACACAGTGGGGTCCCCCTCCCACACTCCCACACCCATCCCCTCACCTGCATCCCCTTCACCTCCCCCCACAAATTCCTCTAGCTTATTTAACTTTTACCAATTGGTAGAACCTAATGCAATGAATTAGTATTAATTGATACATGACTACTAATCCAACTATTATTTGTGGTTTTAGCACTTTAACACATGATCCTTCTCTCCCTTAGTCCCCCTAGTCAGAGCCTGCACCTTAGAGATATTTGTAGATATTGATACCCTAGAAGTCCAAGTGTAGAAAGAGCTGTGGGGTCATGCTCATGTCTTCCTACAGCAGGTGTGTCTCTCTGGAAACTGAGAGGAGATTCCTTCCCCTCTGTTGTAGCCTCCACTGAAGCCAGGAGGCTGGGACATAAGGGAGAGTGTGGTAGTACTGTGGTTTCCATACTGTCTTTTTTTTTTTTTTTTTTTTTTCGAGACAGGGTTTCTCTGTGGCTTTGGAGCCTGTCCTGGAACTAGCTCTTGTAGACCAGGCTGGTCTCGAATTCACAGAGATCCGCCTGCCTCTGCCTCCCGAGTGCTGTCTATACTGTCTTATGGTGGAGACTCAGGGGCTATTCTGTGCATATGCGTGTGTGTATGGATGGATGCAGGTGTATATACACACACACATGTGTCAGGTGACTGCTTTGTGTTTTTCCATTTCACCCAAAGCATCTTTGCTTTGACCTGTTTTGTATATCCCACTTGAGGCTCCAAGTTGGGATGACAGGCATGCACCACCATGCCTGACTTTTTTTTTTAATCTAGATAGGGTCTCACTATGTAGCTAAGGATGGGTTCAGATTCATAGTAATCTTCCATGCTTCATTTGGAACAGATGTTTATTTGCTTGCTTGCTTGCCAGGGTCTCATATAGCACAGGCTGGCTTCGAACTCACTATGTGGACAAAGTTTGGTTTTAACTTTTGATCCTCCTGCATCTCCCTCCTAAGTGCTAGGATTGTAGGCGTGTGCCACCATCCCCAGCCTGCAGTACACATTGTCACATAGAATGGCTTTCTTTCAGAAACTATGACTATGACATGATTGCTTACTTGGAAAAGCTGGCACTCTTCCTTGTCTCAGAGAGAAAGAGAAACAATCTCTCTTAACTCTTTAATTCCCTGATGTTGTCTTGGTGGCTTAGATCTTGGGTAGATTTCCTACTCCTTTTATACTGGTGTTTCTCAGACTCACCTAGGGAATGTGTTCATATTCAGGAGTCCAGGCCTTATCACAGTTTGCCAAATCATAATCTATAGAGGGCTTATAGCATTTAATTTAATTTTTTTTAAAAAAGGAGTATAGGGTCTCATGTAGCCCAGGCTTGCCTAGAACTCAAAATTATCCTGCCTTAATACAGGTGCATGCTACCACACTTGGTTTCTGGTTTTTTATCTTTACTTTTCTGTTCCAATTTGAATTTGACTATGTGCTTCCTGTTATAGTTTGCCCTACATCCTGAGCATATATGAGCAGGAGGAACTTGGAGTGATTTGTGCTGCAGTCTCCACAGGATCTACTGGCTCAGGAAGTAAGCATGGAGAGAGGCAGTGGGGAGCACACATGGCTAAAGTCAGCCCTGCAGTATCAAAGGGACTGCACAGCAAGATCACTAAGCGGGCTGGCAATGAAGCTGATAGAATACTTGCCTTGCATTAAAGAAACCCAAGTTAGATACTTACTCCCCAGTGCACTGGAGATGGTAGTACATGCCTGTAATCCCAGCATTTGGGAGGTGAGGGCAGGAAGATCAGAACTGCCAGGTCATTCTCAGGTGTGTAGCAAGCTGGAGCCAGCCTGGTCTACATGAGATCCCATCTCTCTGAATGACAGCAGCATGATTCAAACAACCCGTTGCAGTTATCTCAATGGCCATGTCGACTGATTGCAGAGTGGAGATGTCCCACAGGAGTCCAATGGATTCCCCTTCCTTCTCCCAGGCTGTGAGTGGCCCTCCCTCATCCGCACCCTTACATGGACTTAACTGTGTAGATCCACACCCAGACACCCCATGCCACAAGCCTAGAGGGCACGATGGAGGTAGAGCAGCTGGCCCCAGTCCCCTTAGAATCCTGCAAACGTCCCTCCACCCCCTCCCACCCAGCCCTGATTCCCAGCAGCAGCCAGAGCCTCTTCTGGGCAGGCAGCACAAAGCAGCCGAGCCATCTCCTCTGTCATCACCACTGCCAATTAGTGGCGCCTGGGCGCCTCTGGGGCTGCCACTCCCACCTGGCTTCTCTAAGTGTGCTCTGAGCTGTTCTGAGCTTTGGCACTGCCTTCAAGACTAACTGTCAGGGCACATGAAGGGTACATGTCACACCCAGTAATATTTTCCCTCTCTACCTAAACTGAGACCTAAATGGACCCTAACCTTTAATGCTGTCTCTCACTGCCTGCTGAGTTTCACCACCTGCTGAATCCCCCACCACCTCCACCCCACCTTGCCTCAGTTGCTTTCAGGTGGTTTAGTCTTTGCTGAGGTGCCCACATTGGTAATCACAGAGGGTAATAAGCAGTCCTTTCAGGATATCGGGGGGCGGGGGCTCTCAGGTATGGAGTGGACCTCAGGAAAACTGCTTGATAGTTCTGTTTCTTAGCTGCTTAGTGGGGTGCTGGATAAGATTCTTGGTCCTTTGGTGGGGATGATAACCCCCTTTCAGGCTGTGATGAAGATTAAATGTTGCTGCTCTCTGTCAGTGCCCAGGGCAGCACCTGGCACAGGATAACATTAACAACCACTAAGTCCTCTGGCTTCAGTTTCTTTCCCTGTGTGGTGAAAATAATACACTTGCTTGTAGGAGAGCTGAGGAGACTTAATGCTAGAATTATATGAACACAGAGTAGGGCACAGCAGCTCATGTCTGTAACCCCAACATTTGGGAGGAGATAGGAGGATCAGGAGGCCAAGGTCATCCTCAGATACATAGGTGAGTTTGAGGCTAACCTGGACTTTGTGAGATCCTGTCTCGAAAAAAAGTAAGTAGATAAGTATATAAATATTCATATGTGTATACTAATCCTGGAACCTGGAAGACCCATGGTGCTCTGGGACTAGTTCTGATTGGTGAAGATAAATTAATCAGACAGTGAGTTTCAGGACTCAGAGCAGACATCTCTAGTCCTGGTTGCAGGCTGCCTTTCCTACCCATCAATATGCTAAGAGAATTGTCCCTATCCTCAGTGCAGCAGACCCAAGCACAGGCAGTTCCTGGCTGTCACACAAGCCCAGGCTGGCCAGACAGGCACATTCCAGCCTTATCTTGAGCATTAGCAGGTCTAGGCTTCCCTCAGAAGCAGAAGGAGAAACCTGCTTTTGTCTCAACATGTCAGGACACAGGATAGCCAAAGGACAGGCTGTCTCCCTCGGACCACCTGCTTCCACCATGTTTTCCCAATTCTGAGTTTCTGCCAGAGGCCAGGCCTGACTGGAATTGCTCTAATACCAAGCAGGACTCTCTGCCTGGGACCCAAGGCCTCTGCTTGGTGGCCCTGTCTTAGTGGAGACCTAGGGACATTGTCTGAAAGCCAGCCAGATGTAGCCAAGATTACTGTGACTACAACGACAACAGGTGCCCTCTCTATTAACTTGGCATCTTCCCCATGGCAGTTTTTGCCTCTCTGGAGTGATCTGATGACCTGTGCCTTCCTGCTGTGGCTGTCAGCTCCTGCATGACCAATATGGCTATCTTGTTCATCAGATGACTGGATTAGTTTTGAAAGTGGGTACTGGACACAAAGATGAACAAGGGCCTCTTCCTTTCCCACTGGGAGCCAGCAAATATTGGAAGAGGGCATTTGCCTGCCCTTTCCCTCAGAAAGCCTCTCTTTGCTGAACTTAACGTCCTTTGTCCTAACACTCCTTGAGAACAGGACTGCTGTGTAAACCTTTTCCCAGCCCAGGTGCACAGTGGGCACTCTACACACAAAGCTCAGGTGCATGGTCCCGACACTCTGCCAGACACCATCACTCTGAGGCTGCTGTCTGCTTTGGAAGGGATTTCCCCATGGATCTCAGATACCAACAGGAATCAAAGTACGTCAGTCAAAATTCCTTTCCTCTCCAACCCAGGAATACTCTAAGTAAGGTGGAGCTGAGGTTAGGACTTGCTACAGGCGAGGTGTCAGCTGGGTGTGTGGGTGGGGGTGGGTGTGAGAGAGGCAGTTTTGCTCATTCAGAGGCAGCCATTTTTAAGCCTTCTTGTAATTAAGAAAAAATTTTCCCTTTCAAGTAAATATTACAAGGCAGGGTGGTACACACATGTAAAACTAGCCCTGTGGAGGCTGAGACAGAAAAATTGCCATGGTTTGAGACTAGCCTGGGCTACATGGCATGACCTGTTTAAAAACAAACAAATAAAATTACTGAAACAAAAAGTGCAAAGGATATTGCATAGTCTGGTGGGTAATTTAGGAACGGGAGATACTTTGTCTAAAGGGAGTCTTGTTGGTCCCACAGCAGCAGCTCACCCTTATTAGACCACTGGCTTTTACAGAAGACCCACCCATCTGCAGATCCCACCCCTCTTTCATATGACCAGTATGAGGGACATCACCAGGAACAAGAGTGCAGTAGCTTTGAGAGAAGGACCTGGTGTGAGGTGAGGGTTGGCGGAAGCCGTGTGTCTATGAAGTAGGTCTGAAGAGGCGCCATGGATAGAGAGCCTAAGTCAACAACAGTGTCAAGAGCTTTACCAGGGGACAGGGACTCCCTCTGATTGAAGTGACAGGCTGGAGAAGAGGGGGATAAAGTGCTCCAAAGACCTAACACTTTCTTACAGACGTTAAGCCTGGAGTGACGCTGCCATCAGGAAGAAAGGGAACTATTTGAGCATATTTGATTGGTCTAGTATCACAAATAATGTAAAGAGCATTTTACAAATAATAAGATAAATGTCCAATAGAACAATTAGAAAAACAGTTCAAATTAGCAATAAATATAGGAAAATGTGTTCATTCTAATTATTTTTTTTACATTTAATATCCACATAGTGAGTTCCAGGCCACAGCGTGAGACCCTACCTTAAAAAAAAAAAAAAGTTTATATAGAAGCCGTCCTCCAATAAAAATTTAAAATAGAAAGAATATATGTTGATACTTGTGTACAGGGGTAATTATAATAATTATAATGGCATTATTAATGATATTCAAATAGAAAAAGGAAGTAGGGTAAAGAGGTTCCTGTCTGTACTCACAGGAGACATCGGGAATTCAACCTTAGCTATATGAGCTGCTATCAATTATAGTAGGGAAGTGTTCACAGTCTATTGTTAATAGACAATAAGGCGAAGTGTTATGGCGCTTGGAAGGCTGAGGAAGGAAGAGGACAGCCTTGTCAGCTCCTGTCAACAGCAACAGCAGCAACACACACAAGTGCAATAAAAAAGACTATGAAATTGTATATCATCTCCCCTCTATCAATAGATGGCTTGGTGGGTCAGGCCTGTAGTTCTAGCTACTCAGGAAGGGGATTGCAAGTACAAGGCCATGCCTGGGCTGTAAAGTTGAATAGCAAGAAAAAGGAAAAAAAGGAAAAAAAAGGAATAAAAAAGAGTATGTTCTGAAAACTGAAATTTCAACAGAGCAGATCCCCAAATGATAACCATCTCATTTCAGGAAGATAGGATAAAGATTTGGCTTCCTCCTCTACTTCCTCCTCCTTTTTATTTTACTAATTTATTTATTTATTATGTATGCAACATTCCTTCCATGTATGCCTGCACGCCAGAGGAAAGCACCAGATCTGATTACAGATGGTTGTGAGCCACCACGTGGTTGCTGGGAACCGAACTCAGGACCTCTGGAAGAACAATCAGTGCTCTTAACCACTGAGCCATCTCTCCAGCCCCCCCCCCTTTTAAAATAATGGACATGTGGACCAGCAAGTTGGTTCAGCAGATAGATGCACTTGCTACCAAGCTTGGTGACTTGAGTTTGATTCCTGGAGCCCACAAGGAGAAAGCTGCCAGCTATAAACTGGCCTCTGACTTTCACACGTACACAGATATACTAAATAGTGTAATTTTTAGAGATAATGAACATGTCTCTTTATGAACTTGAAAAATCAAGAATGTTTTCTTTTTAAAAAAATAATTTATTTATTCTTATTTTATGTACATTGGTGTTTTATCTACATGTATGTCTGTGTGAGAGTGTCAGATCTTGGAGTTACAGACAATTGTGAGCTGCCATGTGGGCGCGGGAATTGAACCTGGGTCCTCTGGAAGAGCAGTCAGTGCTCTTTAACCACTGAACCATCTCTCAAGCCTCTATATTAAGCATTTCTGCATTTGCTGGCTACATACTCATGTTGTACCTTGTGCTGGGTTAGACCCTATAAAATGGCAGTCTGTACTCTCTTGACTCTTCAGGGCTCATTGAGAGCTGAGGGCTGGGATGAATTTCCAGGTCATTTGCTAGAGAAGTTTTTCAGGTGGTTAGAATGTTCCTAGTTTTCCTGGGCTTATCTTCATAGATGGCACATGGGTATCTCGGAGTGCCTGAGATCTGCTCTGCCAGCCTGAAGCTCTGGTCTTGAAATTGAAGTGGCAAACGTGATCAGACTCACTATTTTATGCCCATGATTGATACCTAGATGCAGTCTTTGGATTGTGTTTCTTACTGATACATTGATGTGCTGACTTGCATCAGAGAATCTTAACAAGAGAAGATGGGATGGGATAGGGACCTGAAAGAGAGGCTTTTGGTCCAGTGCTTTATTTTCTGATGACAAATCTAAAGCCCCAAGAGATAAAACAGTTTGGAATCAGGTGGTAGGGCCAGGACCCCTAACCCTGCGTTTTGTTCACATGTGGCCTTCGCCATTCACTGCCCTTGATGTTGAGAAGAGGTGGCGGCCAAACAATGGTGAGGACGCAAATTGTGAATAAAAAGTTCTCAGAAATTCTGGGAAACAGCACCTGCCTTTAAGTTGCTAACAGTTGAGTATACCAATTAAGAAGTCAGGACCAAGCCGGGCGGTAGTGGCGCACACCTTTAATCCCAGCACTCGGGAGGCAGAGGCAGGCGGATCTTTGTGAGTTCGAGACCAGCCTGGGCTACAAGAGCTAGTTCCAGGACAGGCTCCAAAGCTACAGAGAAACCCTGTCTCGAAAAGAAAAAAAAAAAAAAAGAAGTTGCAACCAGAATCCCTCAGTTTATAACTCCAGCATAAGGGAAGTAGAGGCAAAAAAGAGTGATAAGTTCCAGGTAGCCTGTGTTGCATAGCAAGAATCCCCTGGGCATTAACATTCAGTGTGCTGGGCTGGGGATATAGAGGGATGTGCTAGCAACGACAACAAAAGCCAAAACCAAACAAACAAACCAAATCTCCAAATCTTCAGAAGAAAATGGGAATGCTCTGTGCACACTGACACACACACATTCACACCTACCCAGTATGAGTTTGGGGGAAGCAGAAAGACGTGTATCTAAGTAGTTTCTCTACTTGCCTGGTGTTTGCCTAAGCTTGTTATTTTTTTAAAAAAGTTATTAAAATGTGAACATGTCACTCAGCAAAGAGGTCGAGTTAACTCTGGAGTCCCTTGTCACCTTATATGAATTATGGAAAGAACTGAAAGATTCAACAGAGTGCCTGCATGTGATGGGAGGGTCTGCAGGTTGGGATGGAGGTATTTGAGAAGATGGACCATTTGAGCCTATAATGAGGGATAGGCTAACAGCAACAGGAGAAGCATCCTGGATTTTCCATCTTTGCGGTCTTTTCCTTTCTGTAAACGTTTCTTCCTTTTTATTATTATTCATTTACTTATGGTGTGGGCAGCATGTCACAGCACACATGTGGATCTCAGTAGACAACTTGGCAGAAGTTGCTTCTCCTTCCATCAAGGAGGTTCTCTCCGGAGATCAAACACAGGTCATCAGGTTTGGTGCTTTAACCCACCGAGCCATCTTGTCGACCTGTAGTCCTTTTCTTGCTTTTGCAGCCCAAGCTCATGTTTAAGGATCTGTTCTGTTATGGACTAGTCTCTAAGGGAAGTCTGAGTGAGTGCTGAGCTGCGTTTTCAATGAGAACATTTCCCTATGTAGTTCAGTCTAACTTGAACTGAACCTACTTTATTTTCGGAATGTGTTTGTGCACCCCTGTGCATTTGACAACAGCATGAGATTTTGCTTATGTTTCAAAATCGGTACCACCCCTCAGCTCCACTTGGCTCTGCTCAACAATTCCTTCCTTTTTGTGCTTTAGGAACTTTTTTTTTTTTCTAACAGGAAAAAGAAAAAAAAAAAAGACAGAGGAAGGAAGTCAGTCTTCAGGGCCAGAGAATTAAATGAGCTAAGCTATGAAAACAGCTGCCACAGACCAGCACAGAACAGCACCTGTGACTGGGGATTGGGGACATTTGTGGGTCAGGCTTCAGTTCTCTGGAAACTCCTAATTCCTGATCCTTATCTTACATATTTCTTATTTTTTACTTTAAAAAAATTAAAAAATTCTTATTGACGTGTATGTGCATGTGAGTATATATGTCCACACAGGCCAGAAGAAGGCATCAGATTCCCCTGGACCTCAAGTTACAGATAGCTGAAACCTGCCCAGTGTGGATGGCAGGAACCAAACCTGGGTCTACTAGGAGAGCAGTATTCCCTTTTAACTGCCAAGCTATGCTCTTTCTCCAACCCCACGTTTCTTACTCTCCACCCTAAGTCTGCCCTGATAAGTGTGGTTCTTAAAAGACTAGATGGTTTTGCAAAGCATTCATGTGTTCTACTTCTGTTTTATTTTCATTTGCATCTTGAAACACCCTTGGGATCACCTAAATTTATGCTTCCGTGTTTTAAGAAGTACTTCGAGGGTTCCCTGGAATTTTGGGGGTTCCACAAAACCTTTATGTATATAGTGTTCTGCCTTCATGTGTGCCTACACGCCAAAGGGTACCAGATCTCATTATAGATGGTTGTGAGCCACCATGTACTTGTTGGGGATTGAACTTAGGACCTCTGGAAAAGCAGCCAGTGCTCTTAACCACTGAGCCATCTCTCCAGCTCCTCCACAGAACCCTTAAATGTTGGTCTTCATGGGTATGGGAGTGGTAGATAGGTGGGCTCAGAGTGTTTCTCCCACCAAAGAAACATGGCCTCTTATCTGTTTTACCTATTGGGCTTCTATGAAGTTTTTTTCCTGAGAGAGGCATCTCCACCCCCAAACAAATGTGAAAGTCATTGCCAAGAGCCTAGAAATGCCAACGTCATATGCCAGGGAGGGGAAGACATTCCTCAGGTAGCAGAAAGACTCTTTGAATGACTACAGACCCTCTTCTATCTGTAGGTTCCTTCTTGGCTGCTGTTTCTGTTGCTCCAGATCCTCCACCTGCTGTGGGTGCTTCCTGCTTCTTGTCTTGTTCCTGACTCAGGGCCCACCTGGCTTTGGGCAAAGCGCTGCTCCCTCCCACTCTCTCTCACCTGCTTCCTGCTCTGACCTCTGACAACACTATGTTTCTTTACTCCCCTACTTTTCCTGACTTGGAGACCAGTGTCCTGAAGCATTTTCTGTCTTCCTGGACCCAGATCCTACCAGGAGATACTGCTCTTCAGTGGCCACAGTAGTCCTTACAGCACTATTTCCTCTGAAGCTCAGGTTGGGATTCATCAGGGTTAAATGAGGTTCCTGAACCACTGGGATTGGGAAATGGAGGTGCGGTGATCCAGTAAGCAGGAGACAGTGGTTTGCATGCATGGAAGCCTGACGTACATGTGCTTTCAGATTTCTTTCATTCACTTTACAATGTGGTAAGACTAGAATATTCCTGTCTGTGTTACATACAAAGAAACTGAGGTTGAGACTTGTATGATTTGCTAAAGACAATAAAACTGGAAATATACCCTGACTCTTTTGACTCTTCTGAATTTGGGTGATTGTAATTTATGAATTTACATGTATGAGAATAGAAACAGGTTGATGGCTAAGACAGTGGGGGAATACACACACACACACACACACACACACACACTGCACACAATTTTTGCAATACTGGTCATTGAACCCTGGGCCTTGTGCATGCCAGATAAGCAGTCTACCACTGACTCATAGATAGCCTCAGCCTAAAGAGTTGGGAGTAGCTTGGCTGGAGGATGGTTATGCTGGTAACAGTTGGGAGATTAAAAAAAAAAAAAAGGGCAGTTGGGGCAGCCACAGAGGCCCAACATTGGAACCTAGCCATAGTGAGTGTAGAGAGGCCTCAGAGACACCATCCCCAGAGAGGCTGTGCACCCCTGAGGATTAGGCTAATCCAGTTCCTGAGTTCTGTGGATCTGACCTGCTCCTGCCTTTGACTGAAGGGTCTTTTCCCTCTGTTGGGCTGCATCTTGAGTTTCTAAGCATTATCCTTGCCCTATGGCCCTGAAAACCTGCAGGGTAATTCCAGAGGAACTGTGGTTCATTGTTCTCTGGGTGGGAAAAGGAACTACATCGGTGGCTCTGGGGAAGCAGGCAGAGGAACCCTCTGCCTGGGAGCTCTTCCTAATCTCTCTCTGGCTCAGACCCATTATTCTCTGCTGCTCTGCCTCCTCTCAATCTTGATAAACTTTTTGAACTCACTTCATGGACTACTGAGAATTGGCTGAGAAAGGGAATGAGTTAGACCCACTATTCATTCATAGGATTATTCATTCATAGGATTTACAAAACCTCCAGCACCTGGCCCCTGGGAATTGACAGAGCAAATCTGACTGGCAAAGAGAAGGGGGTGGATGGGCAGTTAGCCTTGATGTGGGCATAATTTAAGGGGCCAGTTGCCTTTTGAGAACTTAACATCAGCAATAAAACCTAGTTTTTTTGTTTGTTTGCTTTCTGGTTTTTAGAGACAAGATTTCTCTGTAGCATTGGAGCCTGTCCTGGAACTAGCTCTTGTAGACCAGGGTGGCCTCGAACTCACAGAGATCTGCCTGCCTCTGCCTCCCGAATGCTGGGATTAAAGGCGTGCGCCACCACCAACCGGCCCCACTGTGGTTTTTAAAAGTTATTTTTAAAATCACCTGCCTTTTATTTTCTCCAAGTGCTGGCCGTGTTAGACAAATCAGTGTTAAAAGGCTGTTCCACAAGGCTGGAAATTGTAGTTCAATGACAGAGTGTGTGCTTAGCATGAGTGAAGGCCTGGGTTTGATCCTGCATACTGCAGAACAAACCTTTCTCCTGAAATGGGCCCTCTCCCGACTGCTGGGCATTCTGTTGCAGGGAAGTTACCTTGAGAGCCCTGATGCTGGAATCAGAAGACTAGGACTTGTGTTAATACTACTTTACCCAACTGTCAAGTTGCTTAACTTCTCTTATCCTTAGTATTCTTTAGAAATTATATTTATTTATGTATTGCTGTATTTAGTGTGTGTGTGTGTGTGTGTGTGTGTGTGTGTGTGTGTGTGTACAACAGCACTGTACACGTGGAGAGACAGCCTGCAGGAATTGGTTCTTTCCATCATTTGGATCTTAGGAATCCAGCTCAGCTCATCAGGCTTGGTGGCAAATGAATGAAAGATGAGGACATGACTACTCCAAGGTGTAGTTGAGAAGGTTTACTGTAGATATGAGGGAGAGTATAGGCAGAGAAATCTGGAAGAGTCATTCGGCCTGCACAGCAAGCACTTTATCCATTTAACCATCTTGCCAGCACTAGAAAATGGAAGCAAGATTGTGTCTTCATGTGTGTGTGTGTGTGTGTGTGTGTGTGTGTGTGTGCATGTATATATATATGTGTGTGTGTCTATATGTATGTATATTGTGTGTGTGTGTATATATATATATATATATAATTATTGTATGTGTGTAAATGACTGTCGAATTCACCTTTAAAGAGAATGGCTGCATGTGTAACAGTGTCCACATGGCTTTATTACTATATCTCATGGTATGATATTTGGGTCATTTGGGGATTATTCTCTCCTGGCAGCGAAGAATTTGAGAGGGTTGAGTCAGCCTTTTCCATGCAGTGTTGGGTTTTGGGGTTGGGACATTACCAAACCCTGAACCACTATCTAAAAATATATAGTGGGGTTCCTAGGCAGATAACAGGGGAGCCCTTGTGAGCTGCAACCAGGCCTAGGCAAGTTCTGGAACCAGGCCTATCTGCCAGTGACGTCATCATCTCTGCAACCTGCCCTGTCCTAACAGGTACTGAGTGTTTGGGGAGCTGAGCCCTCTGCCTAGGAAGAGGGGCCTGTTTCTGACACAATTGCTGGAGAGTGTGTTGGCAGAGCATGAACCGTGCTGTGTCTTGTGGATTTACTGTCCCTTGATAAAGCCTCCTACATGCCTTGTATCAGTTTTAGGCACTAAGTCGTCCCCCCCTCCCCAACACCATGGTCCTTTCCCCTGGATGGTCACATCCTTTCACAGATATTGTGGTTTTCCAAACACTCCTCGGAGTCACATGGAACAGGCCTTATCACACACACCCAACCTCAAAAAGGGAAGAAACTGAGGACAAAGGAATTAAATAGGCTGCTTGGAGTCATGGTCAGTTAACGGAGAGGCCCTGACTAGAACCCAGGACTCCCAGCGCCAGCTCAGAGATGGACTTTGGAGAATGAAGGGGTAGCCTTCGATTCTATCCACAGTGAGCTTTCTGACAGGACGTGTTCTCAGGTCTCTGAGTGAGTATCGGCATAATCCAAGGTTTGGGAGTCTGCTCTCTACCCGCATCTTACCCTGAGGGGCTCGTCCTAACGCGGGGAGCCCTTGCCGTTTGTCCTTCGCCCCCTATCCTAACTTGGTTGCTTATGTGAGGACCTTAGCTTCTGGCTGCAGAGACTTCTTGGGGGATAAAGGCCTGCTTTTGAGTCTACAGGTGCCTTCTGATGGGTATCATGCTACCACTGCAGATTCCGCTTTTGTGCATGTGCAGTGGCCATGGAGTAGTCCACTGTGCATGTTAAGCCTAGGGTAGCTGTCTGTCTGTCTGTCTCACTCCATCCCCACTCTACACACACACACGCACATATACACACACAGAGGTGTATTGTCTTTTAAGAATTTCAATGGCCAGGGGATATAGCTCAGTGGTAGAGTGCATTCTTTGCATGTTTAAGTATGTGGATTCAATCCCCAGCATCTCAATTCTTTAGCCAGGTGTGGTGGCACACACCTTTAAATCCCATCCCTCGGGAGGTAGAGGTAGGCATATCTCTGTGAGTTCAAGTTCAGCCTGGTCTACAGAGCAGGTTCCAGGATAGCCAAGGCTACGTAGATAAACCCTGACTCAAAAAAAAAGAAAAAGAAAATTTTCATTTAAGTGTTTTCTCCTTCTCCCTCTGACTCCTCCCATTCCCCAGACTCCCGTTCAAATTTATGGCCTGTAATTCTTTAAACACATACTGTTCGTCAACATATTGACCACAGTTTGCATAAAGCCAAAGACGTGAAGCGATGTTAACCTCTCCTACAGCACTTTGACTTTGCTAATGCCAACAAAGGCGGTAGACGCAAACCTTTCCGGGGGGCTTCTGAAAACCAACGTAACTGTCTTGACTTTTAGATTTATTATCACAGAGTTATGTCCACGTCCCCCTAACATAACCTGATGGTCCTTTCCCATCTCATTTCCCCTGTCTCCTTGAATAGTACGGGGTTAAAGAAGGCCTCCCAGGGAATGTGACGTCAAGAAGGCTGGCCAGTGGTAGCAGTGACCCTAGTGGGGTTCTCTATCTGCAAAGCTATCTAAGAAAGTTACACAGGGGCAGGTACAGGAGTGCGTGCTTGTAATCCCAGTAATGGGGAGGCTGGGACAGGGCGATCTTGAGTTCAAGGCCCGCCTGAATTACATGGTAAGGCTCTATATCAAAGCAAAACCAGAATGAGACAAAAAGTTAAATATCTTCATCTCCAGGCCGTAGCCCAGAGCTAACTCAGAGTCTCTAGACTTGAAATCTCCATCTCCTTCATTCTAAAAATTCCCCAGAGTGTTCTAGAATGCTTCCAGGGTTGACACCTATTGTTCTGAAAGAGTCGTCTAATTGTTTAGAGTAGAAGTATTTGCACATCTGGGTGGTGTGCACTGGAATCAGAGCAAAGGACACTTTTACAATGACACCGATCCCCTGGCCATACATTCCAGACCATCTGAAGCAGTGACTTCCAGTCCTTGTCCACGCCAGCTGTTGCTGCTGATGCTGAGCCAGCCGTACAAATGTTTCCTTTACAGCGGTCTCACAGTGAATCACGACTCCCGCTTCACAGGTCAGGAAACGGATGCTCAGAGCTGGTAGTGACCTGACTGACCCACATGACCGCATAAAGGTGGCCCTGAAGCAGGTCTGTCTAACCTTAAGGCCTGTCCCAGTTGCCCAGACTCCACCCATTGCATTATGGGCCTAGTGGAAAGTTTTTCTACTCTTCCTGAAACAGTCAAAGGCAAGGTGGCCCTTCCTGAGAGAAGAGAGGCTTCAGATGCCTGGGGTTGCCAGTATTTGGTTCCATCCTAGTTACCCACTCTTGGAGTGCCTCCCTTTGGAGGGAGGAAGAATAGGTCTGCCCTGCTCCTTCTTCTCAATCTTATCCTGGAGAAACAAAGAGCCAAAATCAAATGCTCACTTTTTGAGAACTTGAGGAATTTTTCAGTCATGTGACAGAAAGCCATCTCCATTCCCTTCATAAGACCAAAGAGATGCTACATCAAGGTGACCTAGAACCTTTAGCTCTATTACATCATGTTTGTACCTTCCCAGGTCATGACATAGTCAGTGCAGCCTGAAGCTGGGAACTGGGGGATTTGGGTGTCAAACCTAACCCTGTACCACCACCAGCATGCATACAACTTAAAGTCCTTGAGTTCCACTTTCTCCATCAATCAAGTCACTCAGGATTGTGTGGGACACTTACAGGAACTCTGAAATGCCAAGGCCTGCCAGCAGCCTCTTGAAGCACCAGAAGGAGAGGAATATACTGCCCCAGTGCTGACCTAAAGCTTTGTTAAGTGTTTGCTGGCACCCACTCAGGAACCTTCTGTCCCCAAGACCCAGAGTAGCTCCACATGGCCAATGTGTTAGAAATCACATTGCATATGTACACACTGGCCTTCCTGCACCTGCATGAGCCCCTAGTGTGTGGACAGCTCAGAGCCAATACTTGGAGCCTGGAGAGCTGAAGCATTAGTTAGTGGATGGTGTAAGGTGAATTTGGCCCCAAGCCTAGCTCCTATGGACCTCTTCTCCTCCAGGGCCCCTCTGCACCTGTTGTCTCTGCCTTTGTTCCCTGTTATTTACCAACCAGCACAGGACACATGCTCACAGCATTGAGTGAATGAAGAGCGAAGGTGGAGAGATGAACGAGTTTGCTTTTGACAACATCTCTTAAGTGCTGGTCGTAGGAGGCTGTTTAGCTGTTGGATGTCTGCTTGCTTGCTCAGCCAGTTTATTTAGAAGACCATCTCTTTAAAGATTATTCTAACAACAGAATACTGTAGATGCAATGTCATTTTCCAAGGTTGGGACAAATACCCAATTTCTCACAACTGCAACTTTTACAACAGATCCACTAAGAAAGTGCATCTGGACTCTGGATCCAGGGGGGCCCTTATTAAGCCAATAAGCAGCATAATAAACCTTTCTGGGTTACCTAAGCAGTGTGTATTATACCCAAATCACAGAGTCCCCCAAAAACCAACTAGAAGCCCGAGTCCTATATGTTAAAGGAAAGAGCCTTTATTCAAGCCTAAGCTTGGACTCTCGATCTGTCTGATACAGCAGTTAAGAGCAAAGAGTCCAAGCTTGGTTTTGGGGGGACTCCGTGATCTGGGTATAACATGTGTATCTGAGGTGAGGTGGGGGAACATAGAGCAATGTGGAAGGTGAGAAGGAGGACCTCAGAGGGTAAGGAGGAGATACTAGCAATCACCAGGGATTTAGATCTGTCCCAGCTCGTGGCCTGAGTTGAGATGAAGAAGCATGGACTGCCCTCAGAGCACTCAAGGAGGCTGGCTCAGGGCTGCTTGGCTCTCTGGCATAGACATCATTTCATGGTCTCCATCTTAAAGAGCCTGAGCAGGGTCCTGTCTCCTGTAACTATCTGAGAAGCTTTGTGAGCAGCTGGCTTTGATGTCTGGTTTTGTTATTCATTCTGTCATGAGTCGCTTGACTTCTCCTTATGCCCCAGTTTCCAAATTTTACAACTCCCTGTTCACACTGTGATGATGATTAACTCTGCCAAGTGATCTTCACCCCAACCCCCATCCCAGTCAGGATTCCCCAACCCAACCTGTTTATGTACGTTGTGACTTTAGGTGGCAGTTTAGACTTGGTTCTAGCTGAGGCTTCACAAGGGCAAGGTTAACCAAATCAGTACTTTCCAGGGTCATGGTGTTCACCTTTGTATACCAGCAACAAGGGTAACATCCCTTCCTAGTAGAATGTCAAGGTCTCTTAGCAGTGGAAGGGGAATCCCAATCCCTGTCCTATCCCAGTCACTGCATGTTGGTCAGGCAGGGCCACTGGCCAGTGATATGCCTTTCTGTCTTGGTAGAAGAATCTGGTGATTGTTTGGTAGTCAGCCATGAGGGTCACTTCTCCAGTGGCTGCACCTTAATTGTGTGGGTCTATGTCCCCACAGCGGCCAGTTTGCCATTGTGAAGAAGTGCCGGGAGAAGAGCACAGGGCTGGAGTATGCGGCCAAATTCATCAAGAAGAGGCAGAGCCGGGCCAGCCGTCGGGGCGTGTGCCGGGAGGAAATCGAGAGGGAGGTGAGCATCCTGCGGCAGGTGCTGCACCCCAACATCATCACGCTGCACGACGTCTATGAGAACCGCACCGACGTGGTGCTCATCCTCGAGCTGTGAGTGGGGTGCCAGGACCCATGATGGGGGGATGTAGGGTGGGCAGCAGAGATAGGTCAGGGTGGTGGAAGCTCCGGCCACAGGCCCCAGGACTAACCGCAGCCAAACCAAACCTCAGCCCAGAGAAGATACAGTTAGTGGTAGGCAGTTTTCCTCTGCCTCAGTTGCCCTATCCTCCTCCTAAAATGGGGCCAAAGGAGGGGGTGAGCTTGCCAAGTGGCAAGGATAGCAAGTAATAGCCTGACTCTTATTTTCATTGGGTCTTGAAGGTCACAGAAACCAGTGATTCTGGCTTATTTCTTGGCCAGAGGAGCATTTATGAGGGTGAGAAGGAGCAGAGGGTAGCTTGGGTAGCAGATACTGTCAGAGCATCTGTCTGAAAGAGAAGAAGAATGAGCATCCTTTCAACTTCTCTAGCCCTTCCCTGGGGAAATCCACTACACAGGCACTTCAATATTTGTGCTATTACAGGGATATCTACTATTTACCCACTAAGCCACATCACTGGTCAGTAGCTATCGTTTGAAGAGCCCAGCTATACCCTGCAGTCACAATGTGTCTTGTATTGGTCATCTTGCTCAGTCCTGGCTTTAGTGAGTCTTCCAAACTCAGAAGGGTTATTTTATATTCACTCTGCTTACCTTATCTCACCCTCATAGTGACATAACCACAGAGACTCTTAGTATACCCATTTTACAGACCAGAGCACCAAGAAGTCAACATCCTAGAGTGGGGAAAAGCAAGACTTCCATCCAAATGGCTTATGTAGACAGCCATGCACATGAGGTGGTACAGCCTTGCTGGGAAGGACTTCACAGTGGTTGGTGGACTCCAGCTTGGTTGTCTACTCTGATGGCCTCCTGACTGGAGCTTGGTGGGTAGTAGAGTCTGAGTCAGGCTATGGCACAAGTAACAATAGCCTTATCCAGCCAGTTAGCTAGACCCCATGGTAAGAGTATTCTGGGCCTCAAAAGTATGGAGCACACATCTGTCAATCAGCACAACAGTGGAGTGTTTGTCCCAGAAATTCTTGATTTTGTGACCATGGACAAGTCATCTGCGAACCAGGAAGTCTTTTTAACCTGCCTCCAGATTGAGTGGACCGCCTGACATTTGAGATTGCTCTAATTCGAGACTTACCTGCATGCTGGCAAGATATAAATTTATCTAGCAGAAGGGAATTTGCATCCTCTCACTTTTGATTCTTGCATCATCGACCTCAGCGACTAAATGCATAGAATTGACCATGCTTTCACCTTCTCTAGGGCCCAGGGTCCTCTGTGTTTCAGCCTTGACCCCTTTGCAAAATGAAATAGTTACTGTCTGTGCCTCCCTGACCCAGAGAGGAGGCTGATGAGGACTTTCCTCTCCTTTCCCCCGCCCCCAGGATGTTCAGTCCCGTGGACACCACATGGCATGCACTAAGGCTAAGGGTCACTGGTTAGCATCCTGAGTCTCAGCAGATAGTGACAAGCCCATCTTCCTGGGAAGGCCAAGTCACTTCTTTAAAGGGCTATTTATTATCATCCACCCCCACCCCAGACCTCACAGGAACTGCAAGGAAACGCATCTATAATCCTCCAGTCCAAACACAGCTACTTGTGTTTCTCTGTGGTTCCTCCCAATCTTTATCACTTTGTATATAATTTTACAATTTCCTGTTCTACTTTTTCTCTCCAACTAACAAAATCCCATATATAGCCTTTTCCCATTTAAATAGCTGTGTCACGTTTCATTAAATTACACACCAGTGTTTCTCTATTGCTGGACATTTGCTATAATTTTCCAGATGTTAATCATTCCAATTTTTATTGGCAAAAAACTTCCTTCCCAATGTTTTCTCCTTTTCTTTTGAATTAGTTATTTCAGCTGAATCTCCAGACGTGGAGGATTAAGTTAAAAATGAGCAGGTATAGGCTCTTGGTGACTTCACTCCCAAAGGATGCAGGGACAGGGCAGTGTTTCTGTTTGTCTTCAGCCTTGGTGGCTATGGGTCATTTGTTTAAAAATACGCCTCTTTCTTTATTCATCTTTATAGTTATAAATCAGTATCTTGTCATTTTTATTCGGTGTTTCTTTAACTGCTGGGAAAATGGTCTCCCTCTGTTTGTGGAACCCCAGCATTTGGGGTACAAGATGTTTCTAACCTATCTAATTCTGCCAGCCAGGGCTCACGATCAGCCAATACTTATAAACAGTCATCTTGTGAGTGCAGGTGAACCATGGGTAATGTCAGTTCCCACAGAGGTGCTCCCCAACTTGCTATGCTTGTTGAGTTCTAGCTGTCCACAGCTTCTGTCTCCTCCTCTACTTCCAGGTTGCCTTGTTGTGCTTGTGATGTCTGACTGAGGAAAACTAAGGGTTAGACCATGCTTGCTGGGCTCCAAGGAGGATTCTTAAGGGAGAACTACTTCTGGAGGGGGAGAACTACTCGAAGAGGAGGAAGACTCCCCAGGGGAGGAGGAGCTGACTTCCTAAGGGAGGAATTCTAAAAGTTTTTGTTTGAACTTGGTGACTCTTGGGCTGCGCAGAAGTTTTTGGCATTCGGGTCTTCACTGGACAGTAGGTTTGCCCAGTGGCTGGGCATACATGTTATTGTCCACCTGTTCATTTTCAGAACTGACTTGTTTATTCAGCAGTGAGTCTTCTCACTAATATAGTTGAAGCTGCTCTAGACCTCATGACACTCCTGGCTCAGCTTATTAAGTGCTGGGTTGACAGATGTATGGGTTGATAGATGTGTGTGGCCAGATGTGTATAATGTGTGTGTGTACATGCATGTGTTCAGTATATGTATACATGTGTGTGCATGTACCTCTGTGTGTGGCGGCCAGAGGAGGACATCCAGTGTTCTGCAATACCATTCTCTGCCTTATTTCCTTGAAACAGGGTCTCTCCCTGAAACTAGAGCTGGGCTGGCCATCAGCAGACCCCACTGAAGCTCCTGTTCTTGCCTCCCACAATGCTAGGTTTACAGGTGTGCATAACTACCCAGCTTTTTACATGGGTGCTGAGGATTGAACTTGGGTTCTCATGTTTGCAGAACATTCATTCTCACCCACTGACCCATCTCCCCAACCCCTCACTTGCAGTTTTAATGGGTACTTTTTCCCATGCCCTCTTTAGCAGCTGTTGTCTGGTATGGTGCTTCCTTTCATTTCTGCTAAAGGAGCCAGTGCTAGAAGACAGGCCGAGCCCTGACCCTGTTCCTTTCACTGTCTTTTTCCCATCTGTGGCTGTAGAAGCACCTGCTTCTGGTCATGGCAGTTGAAGGGAGGATTAGGAAGGATTTTGTGTTTGTGAAGTTCACTTCTGCATAGCGCTAAGACTACATTCAAAATCTCAGTATGAACTCATGTCCTGTGTGGAGAATGCTCCTTACAGCTCTAAATGCCCTGGGTCCTCCTGGACTCCAGGATGGCAGCAGGTGATGCCCTGCCAAGTGCTCCTAAGCCCTGCTGATGCTTCCTAGTTTCCTAGGCCCAGCAGCTGTGGCAACATTGTTTGTCCATCATTGCTTGTGTAGGTCAGTTATATACACGTTACCAGAGAGCTCGGGAAAGCATTTCACCAGGTGTACCACCTGCAGGGGAGAAGGGGCTGACCCTGAGAACACTGTAGCCGAGCAGAACAACCAGACCCTTAGCCCTTGCGTTTCATATTAAAGCTGGAGAGATTTGATTTGGGGTGTGAGCTGAAAGAAGCTTGGAAGGAGCCGGGCAGTGGTGGTGCAGGCCTTTAATCCCAGCACTGAGGAGGCAGAAACAGGCAGATCTCTGTGATTTCGAGGCCAGCCCCTGTCAAAGAAGAAGAGGATGAGGAGGAAGAGGAGGAGAAGGAAGCAGCAGCAGCAACATCTTGGGAAGAGGTGGGAAATGGCCCAGGACAAAGGTCTCAGACCCGAGAGACTTTTGGGTAAAAGCTGTGTTGCCAGGTTTGTAGTGACTTTGATGTGTCCTCATTTCCTGAGTAACTTGGGCTTCGTGATGTGGAGAACGTGAGGTGAAGGGGGCCTGTGGTGCCCTTGAACTTAGGTGGTCTGGCCTTGAATCCTGGTCACGTCACTTATTAGCTGTGTGACCCGGGAAGTCACTTGTTCTCTTTGGCCTTCAGTTTCCTCAGATGACCACTGGGGATAGAGAAGTAATCTGCATCCCTCCCAGTGGATGTGAGGGCCAAGTGAGAGAATATTCAGGAAAGGGTATGGTAGGAATGATGAACTTTATTGAGACCTCAGCGCTGCAACTCTGTAGTGAGACTGCACCTCGTGTTTACTTCAAGGACTTCTCAAGGGCCTCCCAGCACTGATTCAACCTTGTGTCAGGAGTCCTCCCAGCCTGAGGTGTCTGGGAGACATCTTTTCTCATTCTTGTTTCAAGAAAAAAAGCTGACGTCCAGGAACTTGCACACAGCCCATCCCAAGGTTAAGGTTGTGAAAGGACTGAATGTAATGGATTATTAAAAATTGCTGCGGATCCCCGGCAGGCAGGGGGCAGTGGGTCTACAGAGCGAGTTCTAGGCCAGTCAGAGCTACAAACCAAGACCTAGTCTTAAAAAAATGAAACAAGCAAACAAAAACCAGTGATTTAGGAGAGCATGTCTAAGTCAGTCAGGGGTGGGATTCAAGGTGATTCATTCTGGGGCAAATTTCGCTTTAGTTAACTGGGAGGGTCACACAAGCACTGTGGTTTTAAAAAGCAGTGTATTGTAGGTATAGTATAGACTTTTCTATCCCCAAAGAGCTAATTAAGGGAAAAAAATGAGTGACAGGCCTTGAGTCAGTCTAAGACCCCACAGCTTCACAATCACCTTGGCATAATATTTTGCCCTTCAGGCCTGCAAGGACACACAGATCCTGCATAACAGCTTTGGGTAACCCTGCCCTTGGTTTTGCTGGGAGCAGCCCACACCATAGCCCTCACAGGTTGGAGTTGCCTGGCTGTGACTTTTTCAGAGTAGAATGGTACACACACCTGTGGACCTATCAGTCTGGAGTCTCTGGGTAGCCCCATTCCCATGGCCTGCTGGGTATTACTGTAGTGGGTGCTCTCTGCATTCACCTCCACCCACACCACAGTTCCCTTTCCGGGGGCCACCAAACACTGAGGCAGCCTTTGAAATCCAGGTGGAAGTAGCCACACCCCCCACAGCTTTGCTTGGCACAGCGCAATCACTTCAGGAGCCAGTGGGAGCCACACCTGGTGTGAGTGATGAGCTTGGCGTGAGAGCTCAGGAAGCTAGGCCTCCAGAGGAACCAGTGCTGGGCAGTGGCATGGCTCTTCCTTTGATAGGGTTCTGTCCTCTGGGCCCTGAATGTGGCCTTGATGGGAGTGAAGCTCTTTCCCTCTATATGACGTCTAAGACGGCTTGAAATCATTATTTTATTGTCTTGGACAATAGGCCCTTTGTTCAGTTGACTAATCTCCCTCATTGTCTTGATGAATAACTCCTGGGCAGCCTCCTTTGGGATCGCTGATCCACATAAATCTTATCAAGCAGTCCTCAGCCACACCTGTGTTCTCTCCTCCACAGATTTTTCTTTTTTTCTCTTGTTTTCTTCCCAGTAGGAATAGGCTGGGAAAAAAATTTCAAACTTTTGTGTTTTTCTTATTTATTTTTTCTAGCAATTCTGTTTAAAAATACTTCTCTTTGGGACAGTAAGATGGCTCAGTGAATAAGGGTGTTTGCCACCAAGTCTGATGACTCGAGTTTGATCCCTGGAACCCATATTGTAGAAGGAGAGACCCACTTCCTGCAAGTTGTACACATACACACTCACACATGCATGCACACATATGCATACACACATACCACATACATGGGCACACAGAGACAGATACACAGAAATGCACAGTACATTTTTAAAATTTGTCCTCTTTTTTTACATTTCACTGTTCAGAGGAACTAGACAGCTTCATCAGCACTGTGCCTAGATATTTTCTCAGCCAGATATCAACTCTCATCACTCACAAGTTTGACCTTCTATTAGATAATAGCACATGAGCAAAATTTTTGGGGGGATACACAATCACACTGTGAACCCCGAGTTTGCATTTGTGTTAAATAAAAGTAACCTTGGGTCAGGAGGCTGAGTGAGCAGCTAGCTGACAGAAATAATCATAGAGCATCAGAGGGCATCGGGGAGAAAGAGACACAGGAAGTAGTAGGGAGGGATTTGGAGTGGCGCAGCTCTTTCTGGTTTAGCAAAGCAGAAGCATGTGTTTCGGAGACACCTGCAAGGAAAGAAGGCTAGCTAGTTGCGACCCAGCCTCTCTGAGCTAGCAGAGTGATAGAAATTTTAAGGCTACCTTTAGTGGCAGCGACAGAGCCAGTGCCTGCAGGAACACAATTCCCGCCAGGCTGCAGCCTGAGTGGCCAGGTTGCTGCTAGAGAAGCAGGCCTGTAACTGTGGAGTTGCAGTTGCTGGCTGAGACAGCAGTAGATTAAGGCACCGCCACTGTGCCAAAACTAAAACAAAAATTCAGTGAAATTTCTCTGCTATTTTATTACAAGAATGGTCCGTCTTTCTTCCATTGACTGATGGCACATTCCTCAATTTCAGCTGCAATCCTCATCAGAATGACGGTGCCTTCTGTTTTATCAGCATCCTGTTCGGAACCACCTGAAACTTTCAGGACATTGAGGCTCCCCTCCTCCCATTCTCTGCCTTCCCCTCCCCAGGCCTTTTCTCTGCAGTTCATTGATGACACTGAAGCTGTAGTCCAGCATGCATTTCACAACTCATCTGGCCTCTGCTGCCTCTTGCTTACTTCTGAATCCACTTCCATATTTTTAGTGTTGTTTGTTTGGTCACAGTATCTATCACCCCACTCAATGCAAATGTCCTAAATTAGGTTCTTCGAGCAGCTATATAGTAAAATACCACTGGTGGCTTTATCAAAACAAATTTCTTTCTTATACTTCTCGAGGCTGGGAAATTCAAAATCAAGGCAGCTGGAGACTTATCCGGGAGAACTTGCTTCTGAGATAGTGGACTTCTGGGTAACTCAAAGGTTTCTGGCTTCATGGGATACACTGGGGTAGGTTGTCCTCTTGGGTAAAAGATTTATTAGAAGAATTATTAGGATGTTAGACTGACAGGTAGACATGCCAAGAGTTTTGAAGAGAGTTTAGACTCATAAGTACTATCTTTTGTAGGTTTCAGAGGGGACAGGGTGAACCCATACTATGTAGTTGACATAACTGCCCATAGTAAATGCTTGTGATCTCTGATTCCTTGGTGGTAGGGGAAGGGGAAAGGTTTGGTCCTTTAATTATTTTGTGTGTCGAGCATACGGGGTGTGGTACCTGAAGCTTCTGATTGCTTAGGGAATTTATAAAGGTGCTCTCGGGGAAGTAAGGATTATAGACTCACAGGCAGCCATGACAGGCCACCTGTTGTTTCTTTTATGGCAGCTGCAAGGGCAGAGACAGAAAGAAGCCTCAGTGGCTGCTAGCCCAAACCTACCAGTTATGAACTCAGCCACTGCACGTTCTTTATTTCATCCCAACTTACTTTTGCTTCATTTTGTCTTTGTCTTCGAGTCAGAGTCTTACTCTTTATTCCTGGCTGGTCTGGAAGTGACTCTATAGACTGGGCTGGCCTCAAGTTTGTGACAATCCTCCAGTTTTTGTTCCTCAAGTGGTTGAAACTATGGGTGTGTAATTTTAATTATTGCACACACCACACTTCACACAATATTTGTAAGTTACAGAAGAGCTAAGCAAAGAAAACATGATCTATAGGATCCTTCTATGATGAGGAAACCTTTTTAGCCAGTTATCTTTAAGAGGTGGATCCAAGTTAAGTCGTGCGCCCTCTCGGTGTGATTCCTGTGGGGCACAGCTGAGCTTGGACTTCTTGTCCGCTTTGTGAGTTTTCCCCTTATAATAAATAAAAATATAATTGTTTATCCTTTAGCTAGCCTGGTTATTTCCCAAATCTAGCTTATTTCTACCCTTCTTTTTTTTTTTTTTTTTTTTTTGGTTTTTNGTTTTTCGAGACAGGGTTTCTCTGTGGCTTTGGAGCCTGCGCTGGAACTAGCTCTTGTAGACCAGGCTGGTCTCGAACTCACAGAGATCCGCCTGCCTCTGCCTCCCGAGTGCTGGGATTAAAGGTGTGCGCCACCACCGCCCTTCTATGTAGCTCTGTAGCAAGAATCCACCAGAGTCTCGGAAAAGGTTCAAAAGAATTTATTTAGATACATAGTAGCAGCCAACACTCACTGATACAGACAGGTCAGACATGGTGGCAGTTATTATGAAGTTGTTCTGCCCAGAGGGAAAGAGCAAGGACAGCAAGCCTCCTGCTCTGAGCAAGAGACAAAGACACCCCCCCCACACACACACACAAAGTTTATCAGTTGTCACATAGCAGACAAGACCAAGCCCTAGGGCTGGTGCAAGGCTATAGGCAGAATGAGTTCAACCTCTTGCTCCTAATGTGCATGTGTCCACAAATATATACACATTCAGCACAGTGTGTAAAGGGTCAATGCGAATGCAGAATACTCTAAGAGATTAGACACTGGGCCTGGTTATCTTCCAAGTGGCAGTAGCAAGAGCAGGGGAAATCATGCTTACCTGAGTCCAGGACAGTTAGGAATTTGTTACTTGGTGATCTTCAGGGCAAAGGCACATTGGTGCCCATGACAGTGATGGGATGGTGTGCCATGCTGTAGTCTGGTTTCTCCTTTCATAAATCTTGGGCGAGGGGAGTGTGTCATTCATTTGTCTTATGGGTGCAATGAATTCTCAGGAGATAATTTTTATTAACACAGATAATCCACTCATCACTCTCTGCCTTCTGGGTGTGCGGGGTAGAGGGTACTGGATCACATGGACAAACAAGTTACCAAGACAGGGGCTGGGAAGATGGCTCAGCAGGTAAAGATGCTTGCTGCCAAGCCTGACAGCCCAAGTTCAATCCCTGAAACAAAAACAACTGGAAGGAAAGAACTGACTCCAGTAAGCTGTCCTCTGACTTCTGTCTGTGTGCCATGGCATGTGTTCCCCACCCTCCAACCAACTAACTAACTAGATGCCAGGTCATTCTACCTTAGCATTTATACCCAAAATGGAGTAAGTGAGGATGAACTGGGCTCTATCGAAAATGTAATTCAGTACAGGGCACAGCCTGCCCTTTGCAGAGAAGGCGTAATATCTGGAGTTAATGACTGACCTGGGCCTAGAGGACTAGCAGAGTTCTTTCTGGGAACACACTAATAGTGATACTTGACTGTGAGGTTCAACAGAAAGAATACAGAAACAAAGCCAGTATTCGGTGATGATTAGACTATGGTTAGTTCCATGCAGGGCAAGGGGGATTCTGTTTTCTAGGTTAGGTGTAGGACCTGCACCATCAACCCGGCCTCTTGACATACAAAACTAACTGGGCCTGGCCTTCCCTACTGGTGTCTTCCAGAGTGTCCGGAGGAGAACTGTTCGATTTCCTGGCCCAGAAGGAGTCATTAAGTGAGGAGGAGGCCACCAGCTTCATTAAGCAGATCCTGGATGGGGTGAACTACCTTCACACAAAGAAAATTGCCCACTTTGATCTCAAGGTCAGTAAGGGGAATAAAGCAAAAGAAGTTTCTAAGAAGAAGGGACTCTTCATCCATAGGAAGGGCCCAGTTCTCAGAGCCCCCACCCCCCCTTACCGTCAACCTAAAACCCTGACCTTGGGTGGAATATGGCCTGTTGCAAGTATCCACCTGTTCCACTTCTCCTATCAGGTCTTCTGCACATGGGAGCTGACATAAGATGCTCTTTGATCAACTAGAAACACTATCTCTTCCAGGGAATAGATGAGGCATGATTCAAAACAAAACAAAACCAGCAACAAGAAACTTGAAACAAAACCCATTTCGCAAGAGGAAATTGACTGACAAGGAAGAGTTAAGTCATGAGTGGGCTGAACTAGTAGGGTTTGCAGAATTGCACACTGTGGCCTTCTGTCTCCTCACCAGGGCCATTGGCTGCCTGCTCCTACCCAACCCCAAACCAGAGCCGTAAGACTGCTTCCAGAGCCCACTGATCATTTGTGGTAACAGCTGTTCAGGGTCAAGAAAGTTCATCAAGACCACATATGACTGCATAGAATATGACTGTGGTCAAGGCAGAAGGGTTTGCTTCCTCAGTAACTGAGCTCAGGCACACGCACTGATGGTCTTTGCAGGTAGCTAACTCACGGAGGTCCCTTCCACGCATGTGCAGACTCCTGCTTATGGGAGGACACCCACCCGCTGTTAGTCATCATTATTTCCTTATTTGCTTTTGAGTCATGGTCTTTTGTAGTCTAGTCTGGCTTTGAACTCATGAGTCCACTGCCTCGGCTTCCCACGTGCTGGGCATACATGTATCCATGCCACACCTGGCTGACTATCCAGTGTTCTCTGCAGAAAGCCCTGTGCTCTTTTGTGTCCTGGGCTCCGCTCCTCTTTCCTAAGGAGATCAATCATTCTAAGAGTTGTGACAAAAGGAAGAACTGGGGAGGCTGGGGAGCCTGAAGAGCAGACCTCCAACTCATCCTGAAGTTATCAGAGAGGGCTGCCTGGAAAAGCTGGCAGTAGAATTTTCTGAAGAATCGACAGATTTGCAGAGGGATGGACCATGTATGTCACAGTGACAGCACAATCCATTCAGTGCAGTACAGGAAAAGGAGTGTGTACGTGTGTATCACAGTGACCACACAATCTATTCAGTGGAGTGCAGAAGAGGGGGTGTGTACGTGTGTATCACAGTGACTGCACAATCCATTCAGTGGAGTACAGAAGAGGGGGTGTGCACGTGTGTATCACAGTGACCACACAATCCATTCAGTGGAGTACAGAAGAAGGGGTGTGCATGTGTGTATCACAGTGACCACACAATCCATTCAGTGGAGTACAGAAGAGGGGGTGTGCATGTGTGTATCACAGTGACCACACAATCCATTCAGTGGAGTACAGAAAAGGGGATGTGCATGTGTGTATCACAGTGACCACACAATCTATTCAATGGAGTGCAGAAGAGGGGGTGTGTCCATGACTGGGGAAGAGGCCAAGAAGAGGGCAGGAGGCAGGTAAGAGACACTGAAGCAGAGTCGAGGAGGTGCCCTTTACCCTTTGCCCCTTGCCCTTTACCCTGAGAGTTACAAGAGCCAGGTTAGCAGGCATGTTTCAGCTTGATTCCCTCTGGCTGGAAAGATGGATGGAATGGTGCCAGCAGAGCAGCTAAGGGCCCAGCAGTGATTTAGATGAGGTGTGCGGTAACTCAGAGGTCAACCTCAGAATTGCCTAGGTGCCTGACTCCATGTGACGGGGGTAGGGGGCAGCATCCACAATGACACCAGGATCCAGAGAGAATATGACATGCCCACCCTAGGGCATGGGCTCAGTTCCCATGCATGGGTCCGTCCCAGCTCTTATTCTAGCATGGTCCCCCCGTCCTGACTCCAGTTGTCACATTATTTTGAATTACTTCTACTGAAAATGTCTTACTGAGTCCCCTCAGTTGTCACAAAATAAAAGTTGGAGGCCCAGTGGAGGGTGGGACTGGGCAAGCTTTTGGATAGCAGATGGTGACACACCATGGGGGTGACATACTAGGGAGGTAACAATGGTCTACCTGGCTTGCACCTGTGTTTCCTTCTGGTAACACCATGGGTAATTAAAACTTATTTTCTTGGGTCTTTACTGGCTCCTGGAGACTGCCTCCAAATGGGCTCCTTTTGTCTTTTCTCCAGTGGCTAGTAGAAACGGGAGGATTTGCTGTGGTGAAGGGGAACCTGGGTTGGAGTCAGCTGTGCTGGAATTTGTGCTTCATTCCGCTATACACCGACAGCACCTGAAGCTTGGTTTGTCAGCCCTGTTGTAGATAGCACCACCTACTTAGCAGAGCTGACATCGGAGGGAAGTGGTGTTAAGTGGTGCATACAGAATGTGTGTTGCGTGCTGTTATTGTTCCCTCCCCTCCCAGAGAGTGGAAAAGAAAACACAACTCTTATTACAATGTTTTGGTCCCTGCTAGACCAGGAAAACAAACTCTGCCAATGTGGTTCTTGCACTGCCCTGAGAGAGCTGAGACTCGCTGTTGTGGGGTGGCTGATGGAGCTATTTCTAGCTCTCAGTCTGGGCATCTTCCATGGCCTAGAGACAGTCTGAGTTTACCCTGGTACATGTAGGGTGAGGATGCCGCTAAGCCCACCCGTGGTCGTCCATCCTCAGGGCATACAGACCCTGAACTTTCCGATTGTCCCTTCTCATGGGGTCCTTGGCCTAGGTTCAGGCAGGCAACTTGGGGGAATGATGAGCAGCTGGATCACAAACAGATTTTCCTCATGGTTGGGAGACACCTCCCATACCCAGAATGTAGCTCTGTGTGCCATTGGACTGGAAGCTTCCGCTAGCTTCGGGGGCTACAGCCAGCTGATACCCTAGAAGAGGTTTCCTGGTTCCATGTTGCTCTATCATCTAACATTTGCATATTCCGCTTAGTTCCCCTTTTCTGTGATGAGCTTCTGTTTCCTCCGACTTGCTTGTATTCTTTTACCCCTCGACAAGAAAGCCTGGCTTCTCCCGGACACAGCCACCATGTCATCTCTGTGCTCCATCCGTTACCTCTTTGCAGCCTGAAGGAGCCATGGCTGTCTGGCCTGCCTTTGGGATATGAATGGCCTCCTGGGAAGCTGCCCTGGTTTCTTTGCTTGTTGCTGTGATAAAATACAGTACCTCAGTGAAGGGTTTCTTTCAGCCCACAGTTAGAGGACAGTCCACCATGAAGTCGGGACTGCAGAGCTTGAAGCAGCCTTCCCCTGTATAGTCAAGAACCAGGAGGGAATGAATGTATGCTCATGCTTAGCCAACTTTCTCCATTTTATAGAGTCTTGGATCCCCTTTTCAGAAAGGGTCCTACCCACAATAAATATAGGTCTTTTCTCATTCTTTAACGTGAAGGTAACTTTCCACATGCATTGTGCCCAGAGACCCGTCTTCCAGATAATTCTAGAAACCATGAGTGTGCAACCTCCCTACTCTTCCTTTTCCCTTCCCAGGGCCTTCCAGCTCATCCTAGAAGCAGAAATCTCCTTTCCTCTAGAAAGCCTTGGCTATTTGCCAAAAGTCTAATTAAGAATTAACCAGCCCCTTTGCTTCCATTGCCCCCTGTGCAAACTTCTGCTAGGAGCACTGCTCTTTTTTTTTTCTAATAAACTTTTATTGATTCTCTGTGGATTTCACATCATGCATTTGAGTCCCACTTATCTCCCCATCCCCTCACATTCACTCTCTACTCTTGCAACCTCCCCCTCCCAATCAAAACTAAATTTAAAAGAAAAACCCCAAACCAACCAACCAAACAAACAAGCAAAGAATATTGTTGCGGGAGCTATAGTGTGGCCCATTGAGTCACACCGTTTCTCCTTTAGTCCATTCATCTTTACTTGCAAGTGTCCATTGCCTGGAGTTAAGGTCTGGCTCCAGGCCTCTGGTTTCTGCTACAGCACCAATAATGGGCTCTCACAGGGCTCCTAATAGATATCCTGTTGCCCTGTGTCATGGAGATCCTGCTGTTTTGGATCTGTAGGTTCCTCTCTTTCACAAGCTCCAGCAGTTCATAGATGAGGTGAATTTTAGGGTGGGCCAACTCATAGCCCTGCTTCTGGGCCTGGTGATAGCTGGGTTGGACATCCCCCCAGCTTTCCCTCGTGGTCACTACCCAGGAGAGCTCTCCTGCACTGCCTCAGCTAGCTGCCCAATGCAGCCTGTAGCAAGGAGCGGGGACCAGTTCTCCAACTCTCAGGTTCTCAGATCCAGGTCACCCACGCTCACATCACCAGGGCTAGCTCTACTGTTCTGTCCAGGCAAGGTGCAGGGCTCTCTGGGAGCGCTGATTTTTATAGTCACTTTCTGCAGCACAGTGTCTGACATAGGACGATGAGTCGCTCTGTGCTGAACGAATGAATGAGTAAATGAACAAATAGCTTAGTGACAGGCAAATGTACTCATGAAAGTGCAGAGCCCTTTCATGGAAGTGCATGCGTGGTTAGTTCACCAGTGTGCACATTTATGGAGGGCCTACTGCCGTCCAGGGGAAAAGCAATTAAACACTGTGACACAGCCCCTGCCTTCCAGGAGCCAAATGTCTTTGGGGATTGGACACAGTGAGGCTTGGTGATGAGGCCACCTGAAATAAAACCTAATAAGTCCTTACTAACCATGCCCACTTTCAAGGAGTGAGCTCTCTGCCTCAGAGTGGAGACCATTTCAGTGTGTGTTGTTAACTGGACACAGATTTGGGTGGGTTAGAGTAGAAGAATAAAGGTTGTTACCCTGTTGGGAGGGACATGGCTGATGGCCTATTGGTATCAGGGACCGTCAGCCAGGCTGTCCATAGGTCAGTTCACCAGGAAATAGGCCTCAGAAACCTCACCTTTATACATGATCTCAGTACAAATAACAGCCTTGGGGAGGGTGTCTGTGTGCGGTTTTGGTGTGGCTTCTCTTCTGAGCCTGGGTGTATTCTTTTCCCTCTCCACCAACCAAATCCTTTCTGAGAACCCTGAAATAGAAGGTGGGCCCTAGGACTGGTGGTGTATTAAGCAGAAATAATAAATCATGAGAAATAACAAAAATTGTATGTAATCCAGAAGCTCAAAACTCTGAGGTTTTTAATTATTATGAATACTAGTAAGAGGGCAGATTCCACCAGTCAGTGGTGGCACACGCTTGTAATCCCAGCACTCGGGAAGCAGAGGCAGGTGGATGTCTGTGAGTTCGAGGCCAGCCTGATCTACAAGAGCTAGTTCCAGGACAGCTAGGGTTGTCTCAGAAAACAAAACAAAACAAAAAAGAGAGTAAATTCTAGAGCAGGCAGGGACTCTCCTAAAACCCAAGCTTCCAGGAATCACCCTTAGGGCTGCTGTTTTTCTGGTCATGGTGCCATAGACTTCTGGTCAAGCTTTCACTAGGGTGATAGTCGTAACCCTTTAAAGACTTGGTACTTTCTAGAATGCAGCATGCTTACACCTTTTCCCTCATTTGACCCTCATGGCAGCAGAAGGTGATGTCATATTTTCACACACCAAACAGTTGAGATTCACAGAGATTAAGTAACATACCCAAGATCACACAAGTATCAGATGACAGAGTGGCACTTGCTGCTTATGCAGTTAATCCAAGTTCTGGGCTGGGCTATACATTTTGTTTTGTTTTTCTGAGACAGGGTCTCATGTAGGCCAGGCTGGTTTTAAACGTGCTGTATTACCAAAGATGACCACATATAACCGGTCCTCCTGCTTGTTCCTCCCAAGTGACAAGCGTGTGCCATCATACCTGGCTTCTAATCTTATTCTTTACAACACTGATTTCCCACCTGGTTACATGCTTTTCTTAAGATTTTAGTCTTGTTTGAAAACTGTACATTAATTACTACTTACTATAGAATGTGCATGCATTGCAGAGTGAGTCACTTGTCATGGGTGGGGACAGGAATGCAGAGAGAGAAAAGAACTGTGCTCTTCAGTCTGTTAGGGCCAGCATGATCCCCATTTTTCTGTTGAACAAACTAAGCCAAAAATGTTTTCCGTTTCCTGTGCCCATTTCCTTTCCTGTCGTGTTGGGGGCCTCAGGGGTGTCTGGCTACCCACAACTATATGTTGCTCTCTACCTGAGCCCAACCTCACGTGGTTTCTGTGAAGTCCCACCACAGCCCACCAGGAACCCTGATACTGCAGCAGATCTCAGTAGGAATGGAAGACTCTTAATTCCAGAAGCAGCTAAGGAGAGTAGAAGAAGCAGGAAGACCCAGACTAAGCCTGGAGGCACTGCTTATTAGTCACATGGCCTTGAATAACTTAATTATACCTCGGTTGCCTTGTCTGGAAAGCTCCAATAGTAGTCTGTTCTTCTTAGATTCTGCAGTGTTGTTATTGTGTGTTTTGGTTTGGTTTTAGGTGTTTCTTTCTTTTTTCTTTCTTTCTTTCTTTCCTTCCTCACTCACTTCTTTTCCTCCTCCTCCTCCTCCTCCTCCTCCTCCTCTCTCTCTCTCTCTCTGTCTCTCTCTCTCTCCTCTCTCTCTCCTCTCTCTGTCTCTGTCTCTGTCTCTGTCTCTGTCTCTCTCTCTCTCTCTCTGAGACAGGGTATCATATTAGATGGCCTTAAACTTACAGCAAATTTTCTGCCTCTGCCTCTAGGGCTAGGATTATACAGATGAGCCACCATACTAGACCCTGTGCAAGGGTATTTTTATAACATTGTGTTCTCTGGGAAAATGTGTGTATTTACACAAGTACCATACATATACACATATTACAATTTACACATTTATTATAAATTTCATTGGTATAAAGGTTTATGGCACATAGTTTAATAAGTGAAACAATATACAATTTTTACTGTAAATCCAATATAGCAGACTGATCTTCATATAATATATGAAAAGCATTTCCCTTGGTTCTTGTTAGACTCTTGTACATGGATGGAGCCAACAAATGAATATAGTGTGATAGGAGTGTAAGTTGATACTATCTATATTAAATGAGATGAAAATGAGACAAATCATAGGGAAATTTACTTATTTAGCAGATGACATGAGAAATTTCTCTACTGAATTTGGACACTAATCTTTGGCTACTGTTCACGAAGCAATTCCTATAGAAATGGTACCCTCTTCTGTTTAATTTGCATTATTAAGCAATTTTCAGAACTTTTAATGCCTTCAATAGAAAAGACAATAGAGCCAGGCGGTGTTGGCACACACCTTTAATCCCAGCACTCGGGAGGCAGAGGCAGGCGGATCTTTGTGAGTTCGAGACCAGCCTGGTCTACAAGAGCTAGTTCCCGCACAGGCTCCAAAGCCACAGAGAAGCCTTGTCTTGAAAAAACAAAAACAAAACAAAACAAAAAAAAGACAATAGATTTGGATGGAGAGATGGCTTAGCAGTTGAGAGCATGGACTACTCTTCTAGAGGACCTGGTTTTGCTTCCCAGCTCCCACATAGTGACTTGTAAACATCTTTAATTCCAGTCCCAGGGAATCCATTGCCCTCTTCTGGTCACTTTGGGCACTGCAAGCCCATGGTACACAGACAAGCATAGAAGGAGGAGGAGAAGGAGAAGCAGCAGCAGCTAACTTGAGTGCTGACTTGTAGTTTCAGTTTTGTGGTCAATATATGCACTGTGGCTGATTTCAGCGGCATACCGTTGTCTCTTACTGCCATGGGGTAGACAGATACCAAAGGTGGGAATAACTAAAATAGACAAAAAAAAAATACTCAAATAGAGTTCTATAAAAGATAAATTGTGAGTCTTAAGTATTTCTAGTTTTTAGCTCAATTTATTTAAGTTTTAATTTTTGATAAAGAGCCCTGTTTAATATTCACAAAATTCTTATCAACTTGATGACCCACTCCCATGAGCCAGTTGCCTCCTGGTTCTCCGAGACCTGGTAAACAAAGGTACTCATAAGCAAGATAGTGTTGACTTCAGTGCTATGGCGGTAGCAGTGATGGAATTATAATGGCAGCTGGCATTCACTAAGCACTTACTATGTGAAGGCTAAAAAATAAAAAGAACAGTGTCATGCCTATAGTAGTAGGCCTGGAGATGTGAAGTTTACTGGAGGACGCTGGCTAGGCATGCATGAATTCCCAGGCCTGACACCAGGTACAGTTGGAGGAAATGGTGTCACCATATGAGCTTTGCTGGTGCTCTACATGCATTACTCATGTCATCCTGCAGCAGCACTGAGAAGAAAACTCTAAGGCTGTACCACAGGGGGAAGGGTCACGAGGGAGCTCTCAGGACTTCATTGTGCCTCCTTAAGTACCATAGTGGTGTGTACACCTTTAATCCCAGCACTCAGAAGGCAGAGGTAGGCAGATCTCTGAGTTTGAGGCCAACCTGGTATACAGAGAGAGTTCCAGGATAGCTAGGGCTACAGAGAAGAACCATGTCTTGGGAAAAAAACAAAAAAACAAAAACCCAACAACTAAAACACACACCAAAAAAAAAAAAAAAACCAACCTAACCTAACTATATTCATTTTCCCATTTGGCAGATAAACCAGCTAAAACTCACAGAAGGGAATGGCCCTTTCTCAAAACAAAACTACACAAAGTGCATCTTTACTTCTCTTCCTCCCCAGCCGAGCAGAGATAGAGTAGGCAGTGATCTTCTTGCCTGCCTTTCTCAACAGAAGGCAAGAGGTCAGGGCTACACAGTGGCCCCTCTGCTGGCGTGTGCCTGGGGGTTGTGACTTGGCAAATCTAAGCTGAGTTAGGCCCTTCCCTAAGTCATAGCTGTGGCTCTTCTGGGAAAAGTAGGGAGCTGAGGTAGCACACTGAGATGCCAGAGCCAATGTGAAATGCCCACTGTGCCAGCAGGCCGGGGTGATCCCAAGGACATGATTGCATCAGTTAGAGGAAGAGAGGCAGCTTAGGGGTAGGAAACACTAGGATGAAGGCTCAGCTGCAGTCCCACTGTTGGCTGAGACTCCTTGGGCGAACCCTTGATCTCTTGCCTTTCTCGTCTCTCTGGCTGGAATCCTGACAGGACTAACCTCAAACAGTGGAGATTAAGTGAGATGCATGTGATGGCTTTGTAAACTAAGTTTTTCTCTACACTCTACATGGCTTGCTCGCAAAATACCATGAGGAAAATTGGAAGGTATGCTATTTCCTTATTAATGCAGTGGGGGAAGCAAGACTCATTTCTGAGAAGCCTTGCATGGTGGCTCATCACTGTCACTTCTAGTGCTCAGCAGGCTGAGGCAGGATCACCATATATTCCAGGCTAGCCTGGACTATGGAGTGAGATCCTGTCTCAAAAAGCAAGACCAAAGGTTATAACAAAATACATTATAACAATAACAAAAGACTTACTCCCAGAACGCTCGGGCACAGTGGCACTTCGGGTGGAGATGGTTGTCAGGGGAAGGAAGAGCCTGGGCTGCAGATTCAGGTGATGACTCCTGGGAGAGACAGGCTTTGGATGGTGTCGGGAAGGATGGCAGATGATCATGTCTTTATTCTAAGAGGGAGAGAATCAACCAGATGGTCACAGTGTTGAGGAGAATGCCTGTGGCCACTTCGTGCATCATGCTTGACCTCCTAGTAAGCCTCTAGAGCAGCCGTTCTCACCTTGTGGGTCATGACTCCTTTGGGGGTGGAATAGTCCTTTCACAGGGGTCGCCTAAGACCACCCAGAAAAAAATCTATATGACGATTTGTAATGGTAGAAAAATTACAGTTTTCAAGTAGCAATGAAAATAATTTTTATGGTTGGGGTCACCACAGCATGAGGAACTGTCTTAGAGAGTTGTAACGTTAGGAAGGTTGACAAAACACTGCTCTAGAGGTAACTTTCATTATTATCCCTAATTGGTAGGTGAGATAAGTTAGGTGACTTGCCCGGTGTCAGGCTGCTATTCATGCAGAATGGTGCATGAGCCCAGACTCCAAGGCCTGTGCCGTTCGCCATTATCTGCGCTGACTCTCTGAAACAGGGCGTGTGAGAAGTGCTATGTGACTGTGGGTTTATTCATTCGCTTACTTGTAACCAGTAACTGAACAGCTACTACAAGGCTGGCCGTTCTTGGATGCTAGAGATAGCTGTAAGAGGCAAAGCCCCTGCCGTCCCTCTGAGGGCAGCGTGGGCAGGACATGGAAGGAAGTAATTATCATTGCCCTGGTGATGCTCTGGCCTCTGCCAGAGGCCTGTGTAGGGATCACACAGGCCCTTGGGTGGAAACTGGTGGTGTGTTGGAGGAATGGGTCCCAGACATTCCTGTGTGGGTGTTGAGTTTGGGCAGTGAGGCAAAAGAGGAGCTATTAGGATGGGGGCATCTGGCAGAATAGACTGCTGCTTGGGGCAGAGGACGTAGTGGGGTGAAGTAGATGCTGAGCTGGCGGTGGGGTCAGGGATCTTTGAATGGCAGACAGAATGGGACATCGGGCATTGGCCACACTGGAGGCTTGTGGGTCAGGGTTGTCTATGATTAGTCTTGCTTTCTCAGGTTGCCCAGAGGTCCCTGACCAATCTGGGCTTGGGCTTGGATTGCCTGTAAAGTTTTCTTGTTCCCATAGCACAAGCCCAGCTGGGCCTCAGCCTCACTCAGCAGCAGGCAGACCACATGAGGCATCTGGGAAGGACACAAAGCTGAGAGTCACTATACTTGAGCTCTGCCCCTTGTTCTGTGACTTTGGCAGCTTCTTGACCTCTCCCTGCAACATGACTGATGAAATGACCTCTGAGATCCCTTGTGACTCCAACATTGTGAGGATAAAACAGGGTGGGGAAGGGAAGCAGGAGATGAGAGATGGGGATGATGATTTGTGTCAGGGTGTGCTCTTCATGAACTCAGGTGACTAAACAAAGAGAGTCAGGCTGAATGGCCAGAGAGGAATTAGAGCTACCATCTAAGAACAGAGTGAGCATAGCCAACATGCTACAGCCTCTCGGGGCACTGTAACCCCAATGCATGGACCGCCCCTCTCAATCCTCAGAACCTGCTAGGCATGAACCCACTTTATAGATAAGAAAGAGAGGCACCCAGAAGGGCCAATGACTGTGCCCATGTCTCATATTTTTAGTGGCAGAGCTGAGAGGTGAGCCCAGACTTGCCTGGCACCATGCCCTTGTGTTTTGCTCTTTACCACATAGTTCCCGAGGTTACATTCATCCTGTCTCAACCACTGGGCATGCTGTGCTGGTCCCATGAAACATGGGTCCTCCTTGGAGGACCAGCTAGCTTCCAGTCGGTTCCACAAAAGGCACCATGCAGCAGGATCTACTAGGACATAAAGGGACTTGTTGGCTTTCCTGCGGTACCTGCCTGCGTGGCAGGCCAAGTTGGGCATGTTTGTTTTGACAGGTGGGGGCAGTTCCACCCCACCCCATCTCCCAGCAGCAACTCTCTGGATTCTGGGCTGGGCAGCAGCACCTAAAGAATGTGGAGCCTTCCCCCAGCCGTACTTGGGAGGTGATGTCAGGTGCGTGGGTTAAGTACCTGGCTAAAGTGAATACCATTGGAGGAGGGTGACGGGGTAAGGAGGATAGATAGGATTGTACTGCCCACAGGGTAGTCTGGCTGGGGTCCAACCTGCTGTGACTACTGCCGACTGTTCTTCCTTCCTCCTGACCCGAGGGCAGACAGACAGGATCCTTTTCATGTCCAGCCCTGGGGCTCAGAGCAGCAGGGATTTGCCCAGCTAGCTTGGACATTTGTGTCACATCAAAACTGCTAAACCTGTGTCTCCAAGGGCCTCTAGATGACATCTGATGCCTCACTTAGAGTCGGGAAGTGGTCTGTTTATTAAAGCTCAACGCCTTGGCTTGTGAACCTGAAACTATTTCCTAGCTCCAGGCTTGGGCTCTCTTCTACCACTGTGTTCTGTTCAGGGAGGTGGAATCAGGGATCTCAACCTGGAGAACTGCCGGGTTTGCAGGTTTGCCAGATCCCAGGCTACCTATCAGACCATACCTTAACCCTGTTAACAGCTCTCTGGGTAGGAGGGCTCTCTGGCACTCCTAGAGGTGGCAGAAGGGCTAACACTGGGCAGAGAAGGCTGGAAACCCTGGCTGGAATTCTTTCACTGCATTTACATGGATATTAATGGAATATGCAGCAAGCAAGATAGCAGAGGCAATGCCAGGAACCTTGGGGAAAGGCCACCTACCTAGAAAAGTGTCATTACAGATGAGAGACAGCCTACAGTGAAGCCTGCTGGTAAGCATGGTTGGCTCTGGAGGGTTAGAGCCTTGGAAATAAGGGAGTAAAAGGAACAAGGTCATGAGGCATGGAGAAAAATAGCAGAGGCTTTCAGGCAAAAGTAGCCCTTACAGCTCAGGAGTGTTTTATTCAGGGATGCTCTCCGGGGAGGCTGCTCGGGCTCCAGTAACTGGTTCCACACCTATGCACACACAACACAGCAGCAATAAATGGACTCAGTGAAGATGAGGGTGGGATGTATTCATATTAACTAAAATATTGAAAAAGAATAGAACTGCACCTGAGGATGGACCAGAGGTGAGCTGAGGTCCCTGAGATGGTGGTACCCACCCTGTGGGGAATGAGAACAGGCCCAGGCGTGGGATGCAAGGTTGGAAAGGTAACTAGGGGTGGGGTCTGGTGCAGGGATGTGAGTGCCTCATTTGTCAGAATGAGCTTTTTATTGTCACTGGGACCAGTGGTGAAATTTAACAAGATAAGATCAGAAACTGGACTACCAAGGAAGTTCTCCTGTCATTATGAGCCCACAGGCCTTGGGTAAGTCCTTTAGTTCTCTGGGCCTCAGCTTCCTGCATCTGTGAAATGAGGATGCTAGTAGCACCTACTTCTGAGGATACTCACCGAGTACAAAGATCATGTTCTCACTGAGATGAGTCTCTGGCTCCTGGAAATGGTCAAGCTCTTACTGGAGGCTGGAGCAGCAGAAGAAAGCCCTGTGAAAACTCCAGAGAAGAGAGCCTATGTTCCCTGGCCAGCCTAGACTCCCTTGGTGTCCTAGAAGCAGCAATATCATTTGGTGGCAGGGAGCCAATGGCCTGTCTGCACCCAGTCTGGGCAGGTCTGGGTATGTAGAGCCATCTAATTCATATAGCTCATTGAATAACTGGTGAGCTGGAACAAGAATCCCAGTCCTAGCCAGGCTGTAGTGGCGCACACCTCTATCCCAGCACTTGGAAGGCAGAGGCAGGTGGATCTTTGTGAGTTTGAGCTCAGCCTGGTCTACAGAGTGAGTTCCAGGACAGCCAGAGCTATGTAGAGAAACTTTGTCTCGGAAAACCAAAAAACCAAAGCAAACAAAAAGAATTCCAGTGCTGAGCCCTCTCTCTAAGCACTCCTCCTCTCTGTTCGGTTTTCTGGTCTGAGATGAGGGCACAGCCAGGCTGGGGACACGGTTTGGATGATGCTCATCTGCATGAAAGCATTCACAGAAGAACTGGCATCCTGTGATGGCAGGCAGGTGCCTGCTCCAGACTAAGCCACCTGGATTCCCCAGCTCAAGCAGTGAGAGGGATATTTAGTCTAGAGGGTAGGAGCAAGAGCTTTAGGTCTGACAGATAAATGCTTAAATCCTCAAGTCCCTTGGCTGACGGCGTGGCTTCTTTTTCAGCAAGAAAGGAGTGATAACATCCACTGCTTGAGGCAGTTGAGGTGTAAACTATACCATGTGTTCGGCTAGCACTTGGTCCTGCATATTGCATGGGCTTAATAAATGGCACTTGTCTTCTCTCAGGGAACACTTACTGAGCACTTGATGGCTGCCAGGCTCTATCTAAAGCTCTGGGGAGATGCTAGAAGCTTGAAGCCCCATTGGAGGGCGGCAGATAACAGATAACAGAGGAGCTCTACTTTGGAATGAAGGAGTGAAGAAAGTGCTGTAATGGGAAGTGCGGGTGTTGGGGATCTGGGAAGGGAGGGGCATCAGGAGACCTTTTGGAGGAGACTGGCTGTCTTAACTGAAATGTGAATGGGCATTGCCAGCTTTGGGGAGGGGGCAGGGCAGGGGAAGTGCTCTAAGCAGCCCTTCTCCAGGCAGGACTGGAGACTGATGGGTAAGAAAATGTAGTCTTCTGCAATTCTTCTAAGCCAGGGGACAGACCATTTCCTTTGCACTGTGAGCACAGACGTGAGTAGATAACAAGACTGTGGCTGTCTTTTCTCTCAGGGTGGCACTGCCCTAGAGAGTTCAGCCTCAGTTCTTTTCTGCCTCATCTCTGCTGCTCTATAGTCCTGAAGAATCTCCAGGTCTGGGGTGGCCATCTCTGTGGCCCATGGCTCCCATTGTGTTCATTGTGGTGCTGTGCTGGGCTCTGTTGAGGCATGGCCTCTCAGCCCAAGAGTGGCTCAGGCCCTGGAGAAGTTCCTAACAAGGTGGCCAATGATGTGGGTGGATTAGAAGAGAGGCTGCCTGGTAGGGAGGTAGTGGCTAGTAGGGAGGATGTATCTCAGTGCAGAGAATAGCATAGTATTCCTATGACAAACACCAGAGTGCTGGGCCAGCGGCAGTGAAATGGGCCATCTGCATAGGTCTTGTCTCCTGCCCTCTCCTGCCCTCACTCTCCTTCAGTAGGGGCTAAAAATCTGATCCGCCTTGGGAAAGGACTTTGACACACTTTCAAAATAGTTGAGAGTAATCTCCTGAGAGGAAGAAGAATAAAAAAGCTTTAAAAATGCAAAAGGAAAGGGACTGGAGAAATGGCTCAGTGGTTAAGAGCATTACCTGCTCTTCCAAAGGTCCTGAGTTCAGTTCCCGGCAACCACATGGTGGCTTACAACCATCTGTAATGAGGTCTGGTGCCCTCTTTTGGCCTGCAGACATATGCAAGACAGAATATTGTATACATAATAAATAAATATTTTAAAAAAATGCAAAAGGAAGCCGGGCGGTGGTGGCACACGCCTTTAATCCCAGCACTCGGGAGGCAGAGGCAGGTGGATCTCTGTGAGTTCGAGACCAGCCTGGTCTACAAGAGCTAGTTCCAGGACAGGCTCCAAAGCCACAGAGAAACCTTGTCTCGAAAAAAACCAAAAAAAAAAAAAAAATTCAAAAGGAAATGTGTTATTTAAACAAACCGAAAGAAAGAAAGAAAGAAAGAAAGAAAGAAAGAAAGAAAGAAAGAAAGAAAGAAAGAGGAAAAATTATGAGGGAGGACCTCAACTCCCTGGAGTCTCCAGCTGCGGTGGCAGGAGGTTACAGAGACCTCAGGGAACCAGAGACACATTGTGCATCTCTTGGGGGGGGGTTGACCAATCCAGATTAAGTGTAAATTTAGCTAAGAATTAAGATCATGCTCAGTGTGTCACCATGAGGGATCCACACAGCATTTGGGGTGGGAGGGCATTGCAAGGTCTGAGTTCTCTCTCTAGTTGGGGATAGCTCTGCCAGAGTCAGGAAGGAGGGCCTGCTGGACTGAAGACAGCAGCCAGATGGCCTAAGAAAAAATGTCTGAACAAGCAGAGGCCTAGGGGTGACCAAGGTCTGCTCACAGTCTGGTAGGGCCTGGGGCCATAAGGCATGTCTTCTGGGGATAGAGAGTTTGAGCAAGTCCTGCCAGGATTATACTGGAAGCTGGAGGACCAGAGACACCCCCCCCCCACAGGCAGAGACAGTGCTGTAAGAAAAGGCACAAAGTGGGAATCTTCAGTTCTTTTGAGAGCTTATCTAACATCTATTTATTTGGCTAATAGCTTTTCTGAGCTGTAGTTTACATATGACTCTATTCCCTATTGAGTCTCACTCAATTGTTAGTATACTTTGTATGTATTTCTTACAAGCAGAATCCTGTGTTGTGTGCCCTTTTGTATATGATCCTCTCTTTTAGCATGTTTTCTTTCTCTTTCTCCCCCCTTTCCTCCTCTTCCTTCTTTTGGAGGAGACTTGTAGCACAGACTGACCTCAAATTCACTTCAGGTCTTCCTCCTTAACATCTCAGGTGCTAGGGTTTCACATGCAACCTGACACCTGGTTAGTGTAACATTTCCAAGTGTCCTCTACGTTGTAACATAGATCAGTACTTAATTCCCTTTTATTTTTTATTTTATTTTATTCCTTTTTATCATCAAATAATATTCTTAGGCCTGGTAAGAGTACTTATCTCAATAAGTAAGATCCTGGATTCTGCCTCAGCCTGAAAAAAAGTATTATATGTGGTGTGGGTCTGTCACCCTTTGTCTTTTCATCAGTTAAGTAAAACAGAATAAGAAAGAAGGGCAGCTCCGCTGGCACAAGAAACCCAATTAGGTCAAATCAAACCAAATCAAAATGCCCATCCATTTATTAAGAATGATGCTCTCAGGTGGCTGAGTGCATGGCGGGGAGACAGAAAAGCAGGGAGCCCATGCAGACCTGAAAACCACATGTTTCTCTTTTGGGAGCCTACTTAAATACCCTATGGGCATGCTGGGATTTGGAGTCCAGACCAAAGCAACTCCCAGGTAAGGGAGGCTGGGATGGATGCCAGGGACTGGGGGCTATGCTCCCAACTTAACAAGTTAATGGGCCTTTTCTACCTTAGGGCTCTTGTGGTGATGCTGCCATGAACATTGCCTATAGGGTTTTGTGTGGATGAGTTTTCAGGACAGTGTCGTTGGAGGAGTAGAGGAAAATGGCTAAGCAGCTGGACCTGCCCATTTCCTGTCTAGTCTGGGGGCTTAGATGGCAATGAAGAGGGCAGACCTCAGGACCCTCCCCCAGCTTCCCTGAGAGCTGAGAAGTGGATGGTGGGGAAGATTGTGAGGGTCTAGTCAGCATCTCCTCTCTTACTGCCGAGCCTGCATTGTTGTTTCAGGACCGGAAATAGTTTGGGCAGCTGGTATTTTCCCTGGAAATCAGGTGCATTTTGTTTCTGTGTCCTGCCAAAATCCAAAATTAAACACACAGAGAGAAGTTGGTTCATCTGAAAGAAAGTCAACAGGAAGCTGACTGGCCAGAGGAAAGAGGGAGGTTACACAGTCAAGGCCGGCACACTGCGTATAGACCTGGGGAAAGTTTATGTGGCTTTGCTTATAGGAGAGGCTACAAGTATCTGATCAGTCCCATCTGGCAGATTAGGAAGCAGGGAACCACATTGAAGGGATCTTCCAGTCAGAGATAGACAGGACATTAGAGCCCAGTTCTCTAGTTTTGCTGTCGGTGCAGGGTTAGTAAAAACTGAATCTTGACCCTTGGTGCTGGATTTGAGCTCACAGAAGGACAGAAAAGCAAGAACTCGGCTGTTTTAGTCCCTCCACCCAAAAGAACACAAACCCCACCCTAACCAAAAGGAAAATACAAAACAACACTCTAATTACTATCTTCCCTTCTTTCTGTTTTGTCCTCCAGCCAGAAAACATTATGTTGTTAGACAAGACAATCCCCATTCCACACATCAAACTGATTGACTTTGGCCTGGCTCATGAAATAGAAGATGGAGTTGAATTTAAAAACATTTTTGGAACACCGGAATTTGTTGGTAAGTTCTGGGACTGTTTTCATCTCATTCTGACATTAGGGCTGGGGAGAGAGTTCAGACCCGAGTTCAAACCCCAGAATCCATGTAAGACGCTTGTAATACCAGAGCCAGGGCTCACTGGCTAGTCGGCCTAACCTACTTGACTGATTCCAGGCCAGTGAAAGACCCTGTCTCAAAAAATAAAGTGGGTTATACTCAAGGAATAATAGCCAAGGTTGTCTTCTGGCTTGCACACACACACACACACACAGAAGAAGGGAAGGAAATTCCAGGAACAATCCTCATGATGTCTGGGCTGAGAAATGATGCCTTGGGAAACCTGCTGGAAACCGAAGAGGTTGAGAAGAAATTGTCTTAGCAGGCCCTGAGTGAGGGGACAGGCAGAGGCTTCGAGTGCCCACTGGAACAGAGAGTAGCCAGGTGGGTTTAGAAGCCTTTGTAGAGTTAAACTTTCCTAGAGTTGGCCCCACCGTTTACTCTTGAAGGAGTTTATTGTGCAGATTTAAAATCACTTCCCTGCCTTGGTTCCCACAGGAATTCCTCTCTCTGAAGTAGCTTTTGATTCCCTGTAAAGGAAAGAGGTACTTACCTGCCAAGTGCTGGATCTACCACCTGCCTCTCCTGAGAGCGTGGCCTTCACTCACACATCGGAATGGCCAGCTCCCATGAGGCCCTGGCCTTACTGTTTTCCCTCTGTTTGTTTCATCCTGTACTCCAGCCCGTCCTGTCCTACACCCTAAAAATTCCCCTCTGGGCCCTGGTCCAGAGGTTGGAGGATCACAAGAAAATCCCTCTGCAGAGAGGAAAGGGATGAGAGTTGAGAACCAAACCATCATGAATCTATCTTCTTGGGGAATTGAAGTATTTCAGAGATGGAGGGAGTGGCCTCCTCAAAAAGCAGCTTGGCTTATTATTTTTCCATCAGGTGCCTTGTTCCAAGCCAGAACCTGTCTCAAACAAAACAAAACAAAAACAAACAAAAGACCCGGCACAATTTGAGAGCACTAGATAGAACTTTAGGGCTGGAGAGGTGGCTCAGTGGTTAGAAGTACAGACCACTTTTGCTGAGGACCCAAATTCAAGTCCCATGGGGCACCCACGGCAGAAGGCTCACAATCATCTATAACTCCATCTCCAGAGGACCCAAAACCCTCTTCTGGCCTCTCTGGCACCTGCATTCACATGCGTACACATCTACACACAGAATCACACATCTGCACAGAATTAGAACTAAAGAAAAATCATAAAAGAATATTCAGTATGTAGTCGTGTGCCACAGACCACTCTTAGTAAGATGCGATGAGGTTACATTCCTAGGGCAGAGGAGATATTGCTGAGTAAAGCACTTGCCATGACTGTGTGGCCTGAGTTTGAATCCCAAGAACCCTCTGAAAGCCAGGTGAGGTCATGTATGTCTGTACTCTCAGAGTTGCTACCACAAGATGAGAAGCAGACAGGAGAGTCCCCAGGAGCTGATGGGCCACGGCTGTAATACACAGGGTAAACACACAATACACACAGACATGAAAACAAATTCCTAGAGAAATGATCATCACCAAAGTGATGTCAAGTTGCTGTGTGAGATTATCTAACCTGGAATTGGGCATGCTGGTACACACCTATAATCTTAGTAACTGGGAGGTGGAGACAAGAGGGTTTGGAGCTCAAGGCCATGAGAAGCTACACAGGGAGTTTGAGACTAGCCTGTGCTGCATAAGGTCTTGTCTAGCCGGGCGGTGGTTGCACACGCCTTTAATCCTAGCACTGGGGGGGGGGGGAATAGAGGAAGAACAAAATAAATGTCCCAGAAATGTAAGACAGGAGGATTATGAGATGGAATCCAGCAGGGGCTGTCCAGTGAGACCTTGGTTCTCAAACTTAAAAAAAAAAATTCTCTAAATATAGACTCTCAAATTGTGCATCATTTTATTGGACCAGTTGATAGATTACTTGAGGTCCACACTTAATTTGAATATTATTTTAAAAAAATAACACACTTACATGTGTCCATCAGCAGAAATAATAAAAAAAATCAATAATGAGAAGCAGAAACCACCCAAATGATTCTGAGAGGAGAATGACTGGGCACAGATAGACAGACAGTGAGCAGATGAACTATTACACAGCTGTGAAGATAGCAGTTCATGGGTGAAACCATGAAAACAATCAAAAGAATTTCAAATGAATCCTGAAACCATTTTTTATAAAGCTAGAGAAAAAAGATCAAAACCAATGTAGGGGCACCTGTATGTTGAAGGAGGAGATGTAGGGGAGGGGACAGCTGACATACCTTGTTGATGCAGTGGTTTAGTGTTCTGGATGAATAATCTCATCTTTCCCATACTCTCCCTCTTGCCTTAGCAGTTAGCTGGATTTCCCCCCTCCCCCACCACTTCCATCTATGTCATTACTACATTCTTAAAGTCGTGGAGAAAGTGGGTGTGAAATTCAGCATTGGCTTTCTGGGGCCTCGGTGCCCTCTGAGCAACACAGGATCCTCTTGTGTCTTTAGCAGAGTCTTCTCCCTGCACTCCACCCTCTCTTGGTCACCCACCATATCTTTGGCCCAGATCCTACTTCTACTGTGTATTAATGGTTTCAAATCTGATGCTTGGCCCAAGCTCCTCCCTCCCCTGCAGTCAGCTGCCCCCTGGCATGTTTGGCGTCCCCTCAGACTTATCACCTTACCTCAGTGACCCCCTAAAGATATCCTCAGATGAAGTCACCTGTTGGGTAGGACTCAGAGGAAGACAAAGGCCCTCTCTGCCTTCTTCTCCATCACCCAACCAGCATGGACAGGCCTCATCACCAAGCCTCCATGTCTTCTTCCTGACCCTTCTTCCCACGTTCCTCTTTCTTTGTGCCTTTCTTTCCCTCCCATCAGGGCTGTTCATGAATGATTTCTCCCAGGCTAGCAGGAAATCATGTGTCTTACCTTGGCCATCTGCTATAACCAAACGCCTTAGACTGGATAGATTAGAAACAACAGCTCTGGTGGATGAGAGTCCCAGATCATGGTGACAGTGAGCCTGGTGTCTGGTGAGGGACTTTTCACATAGATACTAGTGACCTTCTCTATACCCACATGGAAGGAGGGAACCAATCTCCCTGAGGCCTTTTATAAGAGCCTAACTTTATTCCTGACTGTTCTCTCATGACCTAATCACCCTTAAGGCTCTTTCATCTTCCACTGTTGCCTGAGAATTAGATGTCCACATAGATTTTTCTGAAGAATCACATACATAGTAACTCATTTCCTCAACACTCTTACATCCTGGTTATTTCCACCTACCATTTGAATATTCCTTCCTCCCTATTGGAGATTCAAGATGGAGACACTGGGCACCAAACACTCTAGAGTTCCCTAGAACCATTTCCTCTCCTCTCCACCCTTTCTTGACTCCTCAACGTGATGTCTTTTAGCTCCAGAAATCGTGAACTATGAGCCCCTGGGACTGGAGGCCGACATGTGGTAAGTGGTGGCCTGGGATCCTTCCGAGGACAGAAGGCCTCAGCTCCTGGTGTAGATGACAGGTCCTTGTGTGTTCAGACTCCTTCCTTTACACTCCTAGTCTGCAATGCTCCAGGAGCAGTAGACCTGCAGCCAGGAGGCAATGAGGCTTGGATCCATGGCCAGTTAGAGTTTTGTCATCAAGCGAGAGGCTAAGCAAGTGCAGACTCATCCTGGGCCAGCCCCAGCTGGGGTCTAGATAACAGTGAGCTTCATTGGTCAGTCCGCCAAGTGTTCTGCCGAAGAATCTTGTGTTTTCAATTCTTTACACATTTTATCTGAACACTGCTTTACAGTTGTCCCAGCTCATGACATGGCTTTCTAAGACCCTGCCACCTGTGAGGCTGTTCTTTCTTTCTTTCTTTCTTTTTTTTTTTTTTAAAGAACTTTATGCAAGTAATCTGTATCCTTTGGGGATTTTTTTTTATTTATTATGTATACAATATTCTGTCTGTGTGTATGCCTGCAGGCCAGAAGAGGGCACCAGACCCCATTCAGATGGTTGTGAGCCACCATATGGTTGCTGGGAATTGAACTCAGGACCTTTGGAAGAGCAGGCAATGCTCTTAATCCTGAGCCACCTCTCCAGCCCCCTGTGAGGCTGTTCTTATTATTTATTGTCCTCATTTGATAAGAGATGTAGCCTCAGAGGGTAAGGGACAAGCTCTGAAGACAGAGTCTGCAAACACAGAAGTCGGACCTTGCATTTGGGTCCTTGTGCAGAAAGCAATGATTCTAAATACATTTGGGCCTGTTGCAGAGTGGGGTAGGGAGGAGTGGGGCTTAAGATGTCATTCAGGGGACACCTGGGGAAGGAAGTGACTGCCTTGGGGGTTTGAGGGTGGAACCACACAGCTCTGACATGACTGTTCTTTGCAGGAGCATCGGCGTCATCACCTACATCCTGTGAGTATCTCCAGCCTTGGGGTGCAGACCTGCTTAGCTAAGGAGGTATGAGAGAGGGGCCGGGAGACACCTGTGTCAAGTTCACACAGCACCAGAGGCCAAGTGCTGAGCTCCACGTGTGACAGTCCTGAAGGCACCTGCACCTGCCCCATCTTCCTCCTCTTTTCTCTCTTCTCATCCCCAGGACCCTTTCACACTCTCTTTCCTTCTTCTTTCTTTCTCTCTTTATTGTTCCCTTGTATCTAGTGGCTTAAGTCAAGATTTCCCGCATAGGTGGTTGTTTTTTTGTTTTGTTTTGTTTTTGCGGACTAGGCCTCATCTGGGACAGGATACTAACACTGTCTCTTTCAGTTTGTGAGACCATGGACAGGTAATTAACGTTTGGACCTATTTTTCTTATCAGAAAAATAGGAATCACAGACTTCCTGCCACAGGAAGTGGCACGGGTGGAAATAAGCTATCTTGTACAAGTTTCATAGGCCCTGCTTTGGCACACAGGGCAGGCTAGTAGACACTCAGCCCCAGTAGTTCCCAGTGGTTACCCTCTTATGGAGCACACTGAAAATGCTATTTTCATGGCACTTTCAGGGTAAAAGCCTATAGCCAGGGCCAGTGCTCCACAGCTGAGGGATTGCTCTCAACAGCACAAGCTGGGAGCTCTGTACAGCCACACTGTGACTCTCCCAGCTCCAGCTGAGGACCTCAACCCTGGCTGCACAGTAGATCTCTTAATACCTAGCGTGGCCCACACCCCATCCCAGATCCATTAAGTTAGAATCACTAGGGTAGGGCCCTGGCCTCGGCAAAGGCCCCAGCTGGATCTGCTGCAGAGCAAAGGTCAAGGACCCTTCTTCAGTAACTCCAGGGCCAGAGGAGTCACCTGTTTTTTCCTCAGTCTTGACTTTCTTTAGAATTCTAGTTTTCATATTGAACTATTAAAGAATTATTTTTTAAAAGCATATTTATATTTTTGAAGTGGAGATGTATTCCTGGAAGATCCCTCATTCCTTCCTAATGTTCAGCTCTCTGTCTCAGTCCTACCAGAGGAACAGATGTGTCAAAGAGGCAGAGTCACACTAGGGACTTTCATTAGGCATTCTTCTTCTTTTATTTTAAGAGTTATTTATTTGTGATGTATACAGTGTTCTGCAGGAAGAGGGCACCAGATTTCATTTCGGATGGTAGTGAGATATGTGGTTGCTGGGAATTGAACTCAGGACCTCTGGAAGAGCAACCAGTGCTCTTAACCTCTGAGCCAACTCTCTAGCCCCTATTAAAGAATTCTACAGGCCACACAATATTTTTATGACTCTGTGAGTCTGATGAGATTTGTTTTATATTATTTTTCTTGGTTCTGTTTTACTGTGGAGCTCTGGCTCTACTTATTTAGTTTTGTGATACTAGGAACTGAACCTAGAGTAACTGAACATAGCGAGGCAAATGTACTACCATTGAATTAGATCCCTGGAACTTTTTAGAATTTGTTTTGTTTTGTTTTGAGATAGAATTGAATACAAAATTGCCCAGAGAGGCCTTGAACTTGTGTAATTCCTGCATCAGCTCCCATAGGAGCTGGGATTATAGGCCCAGTGTGACCAGGCCTGGCTGACACAGCTCCATTGAAACCCTGTTTTATCAGAAGCACTGTGTCAGGAACTCAGGATCCTGATGTGGAGGAGAGTCAGATTTGCTTGTCCTGGGCTCTGTGTCTGTGGGAGATACACCGTGTAGCTAGTATCACCCTGTGGGAGCATGGTTACAATGGAGATTTGAGCACACATTTATGAAACCCAGGGGGAGAGGCTGGCTGGAGTTGTAGAAGATAGGTAGGTAGGTAGGTAGGTAGGTAGGTAGGTAGGTAGGTAGATTTGAACTAGAAGATATAGAATTAAATCACTCCTCAGATAGTAAAGAGGTGGGTAAGAACACAGCACATGTGATACAGACCAATTTCTGGTCTTATGGAAACTGAGGACCTAGGACTTATAAAGGGTTATTTATGTTTTATCAATGACAGAAATAATGACCATTAATTCTAGAGCCACTAGTATGGATCAGGGTTACACAAAGCATTTTATCTATTTCTTGTGGTGCTTAAGTTTGACCCCAAAGACCTTGTATATGCTAGGTAAGTGCTCTACCCTTGTGATACATTCACATTTATTAAAAGTTTTTGAGATTGGGGAGTCTCACTATATAGCTCTGGCTGGCCTAGCACTCTCTATGTAGAGCACAGAGAGATTCTTCCCCTGCCTCTGCCTTCCAAGTGCCAGGATTATAAAGGTGTGCACCATCATGCCTTAGCCTTCCTTTGATCTTTTGAGACAGTCTTTCTCTGTGTAGCTCAGGCTGGTCTTGCTATTCCCCATGCTAAGAAAGCAGCAAAAGGAATGGGCATGACTGCCAAGAGGTATTTGATGAGTAGAAACAGCAAGAGTCTCAGCCAAGTGAGATGTGGCAAGGGAGTAGAAAGGAAGGCCAAAATTAGCCATGCCCTCTCTAGCATGGCTAATTGGTGAGATGACGTGGCCAATCGAGGTAGGCAGCGCAAGGATGGGTTTGTGCATAGCAAGGGCATGTCTGGGTAGAGGTACCCAGTGCTCAAGGAGAAGTCAAATCAAGAGCTGGTGCTTCAGGGGGTCACTGTATGATACAACCTTGTCAAGCCCATTGGGGACGAAATCTTGTACACCTTCTGTGCGTTCAAGCTTTGTTCCAGTTGTTCCTCCATCTGGAAGTTCTTTCTAGAGCTTCTGACTGTTGACAGCCTGATCATTCATTAAGATAGAGTCAGTGCAAGATTCAACCACCCTATGATGCTGCACCGCCCCCACTACCCTGTGCCCCCACTTCTTTGTCTGACCCCTTATTTTATTGTATTTTACTTTGTTCTGCCAGGAACTATGTCTCTTCTTTTAGCTTCTGAGTCCATTAAACACAGTCTCCCTGGGTTAGGGATTTAGTTGGAGGTTCAGAAAGTGATTTGAATTGAGCCACACTGAAAAGTCTATTGTTTGGTTGCCTGGAGAGAAAAGACTGGAACTTCCTGAGTCCATTACTCCTATGTCTATTTTCCTTCTCTCTGTTACATGGGTCTTTCTCTGTTGTGTTCAGACTAAGTGGAGCATCCCCCTTCCTGGGAGACACGAAGCAAGAAACACTGGCAAACATCACAGCTGTGAGTTATGACTTTGATGAGGAATTCTTCAGCCAGACAAGTGAACTGGCCAAGGACTTCATTCGGAAGCTTCTTGTGAAGGAGACACGGTAAGAGGATAAAGACTGGATTCTCTGGTAGTCATTCTTTCCCATTGCCGTTCACAGACATGCCAGTTTGCCCTCACTTTGCCATCTGTGCCATGTAGCCCAGTCTGGTCAGGTGCTGAGAAGTGTCGCTGGCCTTGCCTTGGCATTCATCTTGCCCTTTTGTTTTTTGCCCTCATCTCCTCCTGGCCAAATACAAATGACTCTGTCTACAGGAGCATACACATTTGTGTGCTTGCACGCGTGTGTATTTGAAAATCAGGGTTTATTGTGTGCAGTCTTCCATATATGAATGCAGGACTCTGGTTTGAAAGGTAAACCATGAGCGTTTTGAGGCCTGTTCAAGTTGAGAGCAGAGGCAGGCAGGCCCAGAGGGGTCAGGATAGCAGTAGAGATGAGACATGCCAATCCTACCTCTGCTTAGGGCCTGGACCAACTTTCCCTCAAGTACTGGAAATGCAGTCAGTTTTCAGCCATCTCTGCAGCTGTACTGCCTTGATGATGCAGCCAACAAATGTCAGACAGGTGAGACACAGACCACTGCTTCCATCACTTGTCCTCATGGAACTTTTCTGTCTCCTCATCCTCATTGCAGGAAACGGCTTACCATCCAAGAGGCTCTCAGACATCCCTGGATCATGGTAAGGGCACGGTAATGAATGCCAGTGAGCAGGAGATCCCTCTTCTGCCACCAGAGCTGGCTGTGGCAGTCAAATACAAATGGCTGTTAAAAGGCCTTTGCTTGATCTTGGGCGCTGGTCAAGGGTCCTCAAAAGGCCTATGCTTGTTCAAATGGGGTTATACTGGCTCAGTGTTAGAGTACTTGCCTCGCTTGCATGAGGCTGTGAGTTCCATCCAAAGCATTGCAAAAACAAACAAAAATAAACAAATAAAATAGGGTTATGCTACCATAAGTTTGTATCTCATGGGTTCAGAGAGCCAATGAAACCATCACAGACCTCAGCTAAGACACTTTCCCTTCAGAGGCCAGCTTACAAAACATTCTTTGTTGTAGGTCATGTTGCAGGCAGATCTGTGGCCACTAAAATCTTAACTGTAATCAGGTCCATTTCCTTCTCTGCCTTCTGGGCTCTCTTTAAGGGATGAAATGCAAGTCTGTCCTGTAGCTTCTTTAGGCACTGTGTGGCCCCAGGGGTTGGGTCCTGAGACAGAGACCTGGTGGGGATGAAAAGCCAGATCTGTTAAGACAGCTCTGTTCCCTGTTGGAGGGTCAGGGCAGAAAACGAATCCCCACGGCCCACTGCAGTGGAGGGCTGACTGGTTTTCACAGTTTGACATGAAAAGCACATTGGGAGTAATAGGGGGACTCAGAGAAAGGCTCCAGCCCTGGTTCTATGGGCTGAACACTGCAGACTACCTTCACTATTCACAGAGAAGGCCCATAGGAATGACCTAAGTGTGGATGTATAAGAAGGATAGAGACCTATAGATGATAAATTTCTTTACTCCCTAAAGGATGGAGAAGGCCAATAATCTTCCAAGTTGGGATGTTCCCAGAGCCCAAAGCTAGAGAGCCTCTTGGGCTCCTTTCTGCTGAGCATGCTGGCTTTTGCCAAGGCTGCAGTGTCCTGAAAGGCAGATGCCTGCAGCCTTCCTCTGCCTGCCATAGCCTGCATGTTTCAGCCCTTGAATGGATGTTCGCAGAGCCCTAGTTGCAGTCTGTGTGAGCTACTATTAAATTCTACGTGTGTGGTAACCCTCTCTAATGGCCATGGAGCCCTTTGCCCTGCAGTGAGCATGCAGGCAGCACCCCCACATTCCTTAATGTTTCTTATGGTCTTGTTGGGGGCGGCAATGCTAGCCTCACCCTGGCCCTGCCTCCCGTGTCTTGACATAAGCAGTGAATGCCAAAGAAGCCATGTGTGTGCCTTCCGCCTGCGGCTTGGACTGCCCTGTGGAGCACATATCATGTTAATATTCTGGTTCTTCTGTCTGAACGCTTACTAGTCAAAAGGAGAAGCCAGAGCCCCTGAACAGTGGAAGACACAGCCTTCCCAGTTGAAGACCAAACGCCTGAGAGAGTATACCCTCAAATGTCACTCAAGCATGCCCCCCAACAACACTTATGTCAACTTCGAGCGCTTTGCCCATGTGATAGAGGATGTGGCTCAGGTGGACAAGGGATGCCTTGCCCTAGCAGGAGCCCATGACACCCTGCAGGATGATGTGGAGGCCTTGCTCACTATCTACAACGAGAAGGATGCCTGGTACCGAGAGGAGAATGAGAATGCCCGCCATAACCTGTCCCAGCTCAAGTATGAATTCCGCAAGGTGAAGTCCCTGAAGAAGCTCCTGAGAGAAGACATCCGGACCACAGGGGCCAGCCTTGGAGGTGTGGCCAGGAAGCTAGATCATCTGCAGGTGCAGTTTGAGGCTTTGAGGCAGCAGCTCTCAGCAGACATCCAGTGGATGCAGGAGCTGGTGGGCAGTTTTCAACTGGAGAGCGGGAACACAGATGGCTACAGTCTGGGCTCCATGTTTCACCAAAACACCAGTGAGTCTCTGTCGGAGATGCTCAACAGATCACACGTGGAGGAAATCCTGGCCGGCTTGAAGCTCTGAGCACAAGTCTAGTCAGTAGTGCATTCCCAGTGCTTTGCAGAAGGATGCTGGAGTATCCCACCGGATTTATCCTTCAGAGTGTGTGTGTTCAGCCCTTCTACTCCCGCTAGAGCTCCCCAGCCACTGAGGTGCTAGTTAGTGGCTTATGCTGTACCCCCCTCACCAGCCTGACTTTCTGAGAGGGTGCTGACCAAGCAGCTGAACCATGGAAATAATTAGAAAATGTATCCCCTCATCATGCTCTTCTCTGGGGGGTATCTGTCGGGCCCCAAGAGATTCTTGATAACTGAGTAATGAGGATTGATTGACACACCTCTCATGTTCTGTCTGCATGCCTTTAGTGCAGATCTTGGTAATGATTGACATAATTAAGAATAACTTAGCTGGCAGGGTGCTTTCTGGTTACAGAGTTGGGTTTTAAAATATACAGAGAAAATACTAACTTTCTTTTAAATTGTCTTCTCACTCATCAAGTCTTGATGTCTGTGACCTTGTTGGATCCTTACAGAACTCTGTGAGATAAGAGGCTGGAATATAGCTCAGGTTTTAGAGGGTTCGCCTAATATCCACAGAGCTCTGGGTTCAATCCCCAGCACAGCATAAACTGAGCTTGGTAGTACACACCTCTATCTGGCACTTAGGAGGAGGAATCAAAGGGATTGGGAGTTCAGAGTTATCTCTGGCTATGCATTGCCAGCCTGGGATATATGGGCCCCTGTCTCGAGGTGGGGAGGGGCTCTGTGAGCTGAGAAGGTGAATGACAGTGTTATTACTATTCATTTCTCTGTCACCAATGAAGAAATTGACTCAGAGGAGGGGAATGAGTTAGGATCATTCATAGTCTGTTGGAAACCCAGGGGGCCCGTGTTTGAGGTGAGGTATGGAGGAAGTGAAGCTTAGCTATAGACATCCATCATACTACTAAAGTTCTGATCCCAGAGGCTAAGGGTTCAACTTTGCATTGAGAATGAAGACAGGAGGCTCACATATTGTAGGCCAGAGGGCCCTGAAGTCTGGAAATCCCAGAGAGCTTTGGGAAGCACAGTGCTCAATGGGCTCTTCTAGCTCCAAAACTTTGAGCATCATGAGATTTGTGTGATGTCACCTCCCTTTCCTAGGAGGAAGGCCCATCAATACTTTCATGCAGGCAGCACATAGAATATGGACCCTGGACCCCACGTGATGCTAGGAGCTTGGGATTGGAGGCAAATTGTATTGTTTAATTTAATCCATAGCCTCACAGAACATCCATCATAATTATATTAAATATTATCTCAGGTTAGTGAGGAAACAAAGAAAGAATGTGACTTCCTGGGTCACAACGTTAGTGATAAAAGGGGGAGCCTCCTGATGAGTCTGTAGCTCTTTCTGATTCTCTTACTGCTTGGATTCTAGGAACTTATGCTTTGCTTCAGAAGTGGGTGTTACCCGAGTTCATCCATCCATTCAGACATAGTTAACAGGCACCTGCCAGTTTCCAAATAATTGACTTGTGTCTGGGGACGTGGTGTTAAGTAATATCAAATTGGTTTTCTGCTTCCTCGGAGTTCTTAGTTGAGTGATGGATTCTAGCATTAATCAAGAATTATATAACTGCAAAACTCAGCTGGTCCCTATACTATGAAAGAGAAATAGGCATCTCTGCAAGGCGTACAGTGAAGAGAGAGAGAGAGAGAGAGAGAGAGAGAGAGAGAGAGAGAGAGAGAGAGTTGGGTGGATCTACTCAGGAGAGGCAACCATGTATGGAGGACACTGTGGTCAGCTAAGCAAGCCAAGGAGAGAGGTGTCCCCTGTGAGGTCACCATGTCGATGTTCTGTGATGAGAATGGAACGGGAAGAAAGCTAAAGGAGGGAGGATGGGCATGTGTATAGTGTAGAGGTAGCTGAGGAAGAGCAGATCCAGTGGGGCTCTGGCATGTTGAGGAGTTCTGCCTTTGTTCCCAGGGTCACCAGGTCACCAGGAATGACTAATAGGTCCTGGGCCAGTGCTGAAGGAGATTTCTCAGTGGGCAGTGCAGACTAGATTTTGATTTAATAAAGCAATTCTTTAGAATCCTATCTTTCTTTTTAAATTAGCAAGCTGGAACACTTAAAGTATCACATATAATCACTGTAACAGAAACTATTTTAATCAAATAAAAAAACCCCACAATTTTAAGATGTAAGATTATTTTGTAGACAATTAAGAAAGGAAAAAAAAATCCCATCATGGGCAGTCTTCTAGGAAATACTATATATACAATGTGAGGGCGACCGAGAGATAGCGCCACCATGCAGAAGAAACATACCTGGCTCAACGTGGACCCTGAGTAGAGATGAAAACCTCAGAGCAGGAGGCCTGGCTACCTTTGCAGCATTACTCTTTGGGATTGGACGTCAGTGTGCGTCAGAAGAACCCCAAGCAGGGACTGCTGTGCCCCAGAGTCGAAGGCAGGGTGATCCCACCTGGCTTGCCAGAGCTGTGCAGTCTTTTCTCCAGATGACCTGCTTCAGTCCAGGCCCACAGTAATGAGATGCCACATTGTTTGGGAGGTGCTGCTAATGTCTGAGGTCTGACATTACACATCCTGGAATCAAGGAAAGATTAAGAACCTGTGCCTTAGCCTAAAGATAGAGGACTCTACAGCTACTCCAAAGTCCTGTATGCCCTGTCACAGCATGTTGCATACGTGTTTGATACAAGATGCTACAAATGTTAAAGGTCCTTTTGGTTGCATCAACAGACCTTGACCTTTAGATCTGGTTTGCCTAGAAGAAGAAAGCCATGGATGGGAAGATGCTCCATGAACCTTCTTTGAAGGCCAAAGTAAATGCAAGATTTGAGTGTTGGTGCTGACTTGATTAGGGAGGATGAAAGGAAGGAGAGCTGGTTTTCTTGGGTTTGCAGAATCATCTACTCTGTTCATGCTGAGAGGGTCCCCCGAGGTGAATTACCCAATACTCTCCCTGTATAGCAGCTTATGGGGCAGCACTTCTCCAAGGTCACACAGCTGTCAGCCTCTGAGCTGGCTCAGAGTCACAAGCCATAAGCCGCAGTGAAATTGTCCTCTGTGTTCATGGCCAGTCATTGGTAACAGTGTCTTCTTTAGATGTTTCACAACCTGATCTTCCGATGTCACCTGCCAGACAAGTTCCTTTCTCCTAAGGTATCAGAACCTGATACAAAGGGGTATCTGAGGAGGCCCAGGAAATGAATGCAGCCAGTGGCCCTGTTTGCTCCTTACAGGCTCACAGCTGGTATTTTTTTCTTTTGAAGTCTTGAGGGTTTTTTAAAATTTTATTGATTTTTATTGAGCTCTATATTTTTCTCTGCTCTCCTCCCTGCCTCTCCCCTCCCCTTCAACCCTCTCTCAAGCTCCCCATGCTCCCAATTTACTCAGGAGATCTTATCTTTTTCTACTTCCCACAGCTGGTATTTTAATAGCCACCTGGAGCACAGGACTGTCACGGCAAAAAGGGACGTGGGAAGGGAAGTGGAATGTCTCATTGGGACCTAGAGGAAGGAGGCCCAGGAGTAGCACACTGCTCTATGAACCACTGCCACCATGGAAGCTTTTGCATTTAGGGAGGATTCTTTATATATGGGGATGCACAGATGTGTACAGTACATTTTATACATATGGTGTACACATGGAATCCAGTGGTCAACCTTGTTATTCCTCTGGAGAGATCTTCCTTGGTTTTTGTCTTAGGGTTTCTGTTGCTGTGAAGAAATGCCATGACCAAGGCAACTCTTATAAAGAAAAATATTTAATTGAGGTGGCAGCTTATAGTTTCAGAGGTTTAGTTCCTTCTCATCATGGGGAACATAGTGGCCGAGAGCATGGCAGTGGGCATATTGGAGTTGCAAAGGGGCCAGTTCAGTTGAACAAATGCTTATTGTATTCTATTTCTAGGGGGAGGGGACATGAGACATGGCAATCCTTGGATAAGAGGTGCAGTGTACTGAGTTCATGGTTGGTAGGGAGAGGTTCTTTAGTGATGTAGTCACTGGTAAACTCACCCAGGCTCCTGTAAACAACTCTCATGTATCTCATCAGACACACATAAACACACATAGACACACATAGACACACACAGATATACATAGACACACGTAGACACACACAGACACACATAGACACTGACACATACAGATACATACAGACAGACACAGATATACACAGACACACGTAGACACACACAGATACACAGACACACACAGATACACACAGACACACGTAGACACACACAGATACACAGACACACAGAGACATACACAGACACACAGAGACATACACAGAGAAACACCCTGACACACACAGACACACACAGTTATACACAAAGACAAACACTTTTACACATAGACACACACAGACACACATAGACACAGACACACACAGATACACACAGGCACACACAGATACACAGACACACAGAGACAGAGACATACACACAGACACACACAGACACACATAGACACAGAGACACACACACAGACGCCCCTCCACACATGACTTGAAAGTAGAAGATTCACTAGTTAGGAAGAGAATTAGTAAAAGAGTGGAGGAGAAATGAGAAGGATTAATGGGGTATGCATGTGTGTATGTGTGAGAATATGATTGAAATACATTCTGTACATCTATGAAAATGTCATAATGAAACCATCTATTAATATAATTAATATATGCTAATAAAAACATTAAAAAATACTCAAAGTGAAAAAATATATAGTATCAAGCCAATGGGGCCCAGTCACCTGGGAGGTGGGAAAGACTTGGTAAGTGATCCTTTAGAGCAGAGGTTCTCAACCTTCCTAACACTGTGACCCTTTCATACAGTTCCTCATGCTGTGGTGACCTCCAACCATAAAATTATTTTTATTGCTACTTCATAACTGTAATTTTGCTACTGTTATCAATCATAATGTAAATATCTGTGCTTTCTGATGGTCTTAGGCAACCTCTGTGAAAGGGTCACGATTCACAGGATGAGAACCACTGAGGTAGAGGTATCAGACACAGCAGAGATGAGTTCTGTCTCAGGAAGGGCAGGAAGGACAGCAGAAGGCTGCAGAGGTCTTGGGCAGCTGCCCCATCGCAGAGATACCTGCCTTCTCCTGTGTCAGTAGGAAGAAGGTTCTGGGCAGACTCTGGAGGGCCGAGTGCAGACTGAATCAGGAGCTTGGAATTGTTGAGTCAATTCCAAGTTGGAAAGGGGAGGTTACAGAGGTTCAGGGGTTTTGTCTGTAACATTATAAAGGGAATATTCTCAAAACTGACACAGAAGTCTGGAGGAACGGATTGGGGACCTCTGTACATCACACCCTGCTTCAGCAGGGATCAAGCTGAGGGCAGCTGCTTCATTTTAATTCCCTAATTTCTTTAATTCTCCTCCTCTAGCTTCCTTAGAAGTATTTCAAGTACTTTAAAGCAAACTTTAAATGTATTCAACTCATAAGTCCCTTCCCCCTTTTGAGATACCTTGCTGTATAATCCAGCCTGGTCTCAAATTCACAATCCTCTTGCCTCAGCCATCAAGCGCTGTGGTTATGGGTGTGTGCCACCAAGCCTGGCAAGGACCTTCCTCAGATGCCTTCCACTTTTTGTTTGTGACAGTCTCTCATTCTCCTGGAACCTCACCAAGAAGGCCGGGCTAACTGGCCTCTGGGCTTCCGGGAATCCACCTGTCTCCTCCTGTCTCTCTGTTACTAGAGTTACAAGTGCATACCACTGTGCCCAGAATTATGTGGGTTCTGGTGGAGTGGGGGGAGTTGAACTCAAATCCTCATGCTTGTGAGGCAAGTCTTTATTGACTGAGTTGTCTTTTTGTATAATTTTCATGTCGTCATCATTGCTCTGTCTCTCTACAAACTTACACCATCCTCATGCGACCAGGGTATCTGCTGCATTCAGTTGGTTTGTTCGCATCAGGATGCAAGCACAGCTCACACATGGCATTTAGGTGATATCTTTAAATTCTCTTGTGGGCACAGGAGGGAGAGTTTTGAAGTTTTTTCTTAGAGACAAAGGTTGCTCAGCAAACAGAAAGTCTGGTAAAGAGGATTAAAATAATGTCCATGTATCTGTGCTAAAACCTCACAGGAAAAAGAGGCTGGGGCAAGCACGGAAAGAACATTTTCACCTCCTCCCATTGGCTGACCACTGCAGGGCCAGCTCTGGAGTACCTAGCCTTTCTGCTCACCCTGCCCAGGCAAGAGGAGGCAGAGACACCCATAAATTTTTCATTTACATTTACGAGTGTTTGCCAGCAGGGCCCGAGCCCCAGCCAACAGGGTCCAAGCCCCAGCCAGAAAAAGGAGAGATGGAAAGAGGCGTCTCCAGGAGGGAGACTTAACTGAGAGAAGGAAGGTCTACCAGACCCAAAGTGACAGTCCACGGCGGGAGAGAGAAGTGGCTGTCCCTGCCTTTCTGTGGCGGTGTGTGGGACCGCCAGGATGGCACAGATGGAGACTTGAAGGGCTGCAGTCTATTTGCAGCCCCTGGGAAAGCCTGGTATTTAGAGAAAAATCACTGGAGGGGATGCCACAGTTCCTTTCTCACATTCTTGAGGGTGGCTCCTGCTGCTGCTTCCTCTCCCTGCTCTGTGGACTTCTTAGACCCTAGGACACACCCCTGGGCTGTTTCAAAGACATTTGCATCTGTGTCAGCAAAATCTGACTCCAGCCACAGCTTCTATTTTCTTACCTTTTTTCCTCCGACACTGAATGTTCCTAGGAGGTTGGTCAGAAATGCCCAGGCTCCCTGGTATCAGTGATAGGCCATAACTGGAAGATGGGCACTCACTGTCTATTTGAAGGGGAAGGAGCAGGAGGCAGACACAGCCTCTGTTCATGGGGAATAATGCCACATTACTTCTGGTGACAGGTCTCACTGCACAATTTATGTCTCTGACTTTCCAGGCTGAGATGACAGCATCAGCCTTTTGAGAGACTCTTAGCAACCAAGGAGCTCATTAATGAGGAAAGCCCAGCCTGACAGATTCATAGCTTAGATTGCCTCTTCCTTGAAACTCATGTGGTTGTATGTGGCATATAGAGTAGCCCCAGAAGGAATCGTCACTTTCTGTTAATAACCTGGGAGTAGGTTCATATGACATTTCATCTGGGTCTCTCTGCTCAATGAGTGACAGACACTGATGACCCAGTAGGAAGTGGAGCTGTCCTTAGTATAATTCCCCTGGCCTGCATGTTGTCTCTCCAGCTATGGGGTAGGGGTAGGGGGTGGCAATGAGACATTTCTCTTCCAGGTGAGGAAACCTATCAGTAAGTACATAAGAACTCTTTTCTTTTCCTGAGTCTACTGGTCTACGGGTTCAAATTTCCTTATGAAAAACAAATACACCCTACCAAGATTAGGCTCAAAGGTCATTCATGGCTGAGTGAATTGCACCTCTAAATGGTATTATGAAAGCTGATTAAAGTGCCCTGGGTCTTTTATTGGTGGTGTGAGCAGATTCAGATTTAGGATTTCTTTATTATATTTATTTGGAGTGTGTGTGTGTGTGTGTGTGTGTGTGTGATACACGTGTGCATACAAGTGTCCCATGGTCCATGTGCGGAGATCAGAGGACAATGTTTTTGTCACATGAAATCTGGGATTGAACTCGGGTCATCAGGGTTGGCAGCAAGCACCCTTACCCACTGAGTCATCTTGTTGGCTGGGATCTGGGATTTCAATCCAATCTGTCTGTCAAGAGCTCACGGAATCAGTGCAACCACAAAACTAGTAAGAGGGAGCATTATTGACTTGGGGAGGAAGGAGGAACAGCCTGGAGGTATAGACAAGGACATAAGCAAATCCCAGTGTCCTCAGGTTGCTTCCCCCACTGCCAGGCCGACATCATTAGGTTCCACACACGATAAGATCATGCGAGGCTCTAGTGATGTCAGAGTTGACAATATCTCTCGGAAGACATTTGAGTTAGGCTGTAACATATTTGGGGGTATGGGATGAGGTAGTCCTGGAATGGACCTCATGCCAGATGCCAGCCCAAAGCTGTGTGGATGGTGTCTGGTGCCATGAGGGGAGATGAGAGTGGAGTGTGCTCTGAGTATGGTTAGGTAGGACCAGCTCTGACGAGCCTATGGGCTGCCTTCTGCAGCTCTCAGTATGACAGCATCACAGGCTATCAGAACAGAAACAGCTGTGTGGGCCTGAGGGATCATCCAGGGCAGTTGTCCTGGGGCCACAGGATCCTCTAAGAATCCACAGAAGCTATCAACTATCCTTGGAACCATTGCTTGCCTAGACACACACACACACACACACACACACACACACACACACACACCTTTACTCCCATAAATAATATATCATAAACTGTGTGATTCAGTGGTTCTTAATATTTTTTACAAACTTGTACAGCCACTACCACTTTCTAGTCCCAGAATATTCTTATTAGTCCAGAAGGAAAACATACTTTTAGGGCTGGAGAGGTGACTCAGCAGGTAAGGGTACTTGCTACTTTTCTTGAGGACCTGTGTTATGTTCCCAGAACCCACACAGGGCATTGGCTCCCCATGAAGCTGGAGTTGCAGGCAGTTGTGAGCTGCTCAACATGGGTGCTGGGAACCAAACTCATGGCCTCTGGAAGAGCAGCGTGTGTTCTTAACCACTGAGCCATTCCTTTACCCCTTCATTTTATTTTAATTATGTATATGAAGGAGGTACATGTGAGTCAGGTGCCTGAGGTGACCAGAGGCATTGGATCCCTGGTAGCTGGAGCTACAGGTGGCTGTGAGCTTCTCGACATGGGTGCTGAGAACCAAAGTCAGGTCCTTTGCAAGAACAGTATGCACTCTTACCCGCCAAGCCTTCTCTCCGGGCCCAGGAATCATTCTTTCATAGCTGTTCTACAATGTCTCCTGGCCCCAGCTAGTAACCTAGTTCCTGACTCTATTCATTTACCTCTTCTGGCCCTTTCATGCAAATGAAATCACACATAGTTGATCTTCTGTGCCTGATTTTTTCCTCTTTTCAAGCTTCATTCATGTTTATCATGTCTCAGTACTTCACTTGTTTTCATAATTAACACTCCTAATTAGTATCACATTGTATGGCTCTGCCACATTTTATCCATACGTTGGCTGATATGCTTTTGGTTGTTTCCACTTCTTTGGATCTTAAGAATACTACATAAGGGTGATCTGGCTGCAGCATCTGCCGCTCCATTATAATTGATCTGACTGATGGGGTGGCTGTCTCTTTCCTCCCTCAGTATTTCATGTGCATGTCTGCCAAAGCTTGGTACTTGGTCAAAGATGGCTCTCCATGCAGAGAAGACTGTTCTCCTGTCAGGGATATATGAGTATCTCTGCTCTACTGCTAGAACCTCCAAACAAACTCTCAAGAATGGTGGTGGAGCCAGAAAGATGGCTCAGCAGGTCAAAGGCCCTCGCTGCCAAGCCTGACGGCCTGAGTTCACTTCCTGAGACCCACATGGTAGAAGGAGAGAACCGGCTCCTGCAAGTTGCTCTCTGACCTCCATACACACCTGTCCCATCCCCCCAACTGGTAAAAAAGTAAATGTCATTAAACCAATAAATGGGGCAACTCTGACCAGTCGTATACAAATTACACTCTTAAAATTGACAGACCATTTTAGGATATCCACAGACTCCCCAAAACCTATCTCTTCAGCTAGGAAAACCTTATTTTACTATTTTACAAAGGGGGGGTGCATTTAAAAGGAAATGGAGAATAGCAGCAATCAGTTTATTGCTGCTTGCTGGGGGGTCTTGGATTAAGAATGTCATATCCATGGGCTCATTCAGTCTCACTAGCCCTGGCAAATGGATCTCAGTATTACAGGTGAGGTGACTGAGGCTCAGAGAAGTCATGGTGGACATTTTGCAGTGAAGGACTTAATCCTTGTGGTAACTGCCAGATGGTGAATGACAGCTGTGCATCTGTCCTCATTTGACCCCCACCCCACCCCACGAAAGCCCTATTTCCTTCCATTTCTCAGTGCTAGAGGAGTACCATACTTACCAATAGGCACGCATTTCGCCAAAACCAGTCAGTCCAGTGCTCCTTGCCATAGAGTGATCCTCTTTCCAAAGTGATATTGATGGCTCCTGCTTTCAGCTTTTCTCACTTAGAGATGACAGTCATGTCTCTGTCAGTCTGTCTCTCTGTGTGTGTCTGTCTCTGTCTGTCGGTCTTTGTGTGTGTCTGTCTGTCTCTGTGTGTGTCTGTCTGTCTGTTGGTCTCTGTGTGTATGTGTGTGTTTGTCTGTCTCTCTCTGTCTTTATGTCTCTGTCTGTCTCAGTTTATCTCCCCCTCCCCCCCGCCGTATATGCATGTACTACACTGTGGTAATAATAGCTCAGGGGCACCCAGGAGATCTTCTGGGCAGTGAGACATTTTAACATCACCCTTCCTGCGACATTTGACATTCCCACTGCATACCTTGCTGGGGAAGGAGGTACCAGGGGCAGGCTGAGGGCAGTGTGTAGTCCAGGATCTTTGGGGATGTGGATAGCTGCCATCTGAAACTCAGTTGACACCGTCACGCTGTTTTATCTCTCAGCCTGTAGACAACCAGCAAGCCATGGTGCGCAGGGAGTCCGTGGTCAACCTGGAGAACTTTAAGAAGCAGTATGTCCGCAGGCGGTGGAAGGTGCGTCAGGGCTTGGGGTGAAGGGCAGGAGCCTAGTGGGGCTCCCTGCTTCTCTAAGATCTCTGTGCACATTTTACCTGGCATTTCTCTTCTCCCTCCCCTCAGCTTTCCTTCAGCATCGTCTCCTTGTGCAACCACCTCACCCGCTCCCTGATGAAGAAGGTACACTTGAGGACAAGCGAGGACCTGGTGAGTCTGTGCAGAGCCCTTTGCTGGGCACAGCTCCTAGACTGTTGGAGTGGATGGAGTGGGGTATTAACTATTTCCAGCCTCTTCTGCCCTGGAGGCTACAGTGTGACCAGCAGAGGGATGTGTTTGAGGGAGCTCCAGGCATCCTTTTCTAGGAGCTGTCTTGAGGGACGGCTGCTGCCATTCCACCCCACCCTCCGGCCCCCTGGGAACTATGGAAATGAGTCCCATTAGACCATCCAAATTTATTCTGGCCAAGTATGATGGTGCACATCTATAATCCAAGCACTTGAGAGGTGGAGGCAAGAGGATCCAGGCCAGCCTAGGTGACATGAGACCCTATTTCAAACCACCCCACCTTAAAAAAATCCATTTCTGACAACCCCAGTTCTTCTTTAGAATGGGTGCTTGATACCCTCTACACTTGCTTTCAGGCTGCCTGTATCAATAACACTTGATAATGTGCTTTCTTGTTATATTTTTTGTAGTACTGAGGCTTACCATTGAGCTATATCCCTGGCCCTTTAGTGTATGTTTAAAACAAGAGGCTTATAATGGAATATACTCATTGGAGGGGGGGTTGATTTCTAGAGCTAGTCTTCCAGAATTCAGATCTGCCACTTACCTGCTATGTGGCCACCAAGAGGTTACTTCATTTCTCAGTTCCAAATGTCATCATTTGTAAAGTGGGGATAATAATAGTTACTACATTGTTGGACAGTGGGTAGGCTCACTTGATGCCCTTTCATTAAGGCCTGGTTGGTAAGTGCTCAGTGTGTGTTAGCGATTGTTAGCGCTGCTTCAATCCTTCTCTAGTTCTTGAAATGGGCCTCAGTGTTAGCGTTTCAGTTGGGAGGGCCTCCCTGGGATCGCCTCTCCCTCCTCATTGAGTGGAGAGAGCCAGGAGTGCCTGGAAGGTAGACATTCTGATAAAAGGTGACTCTCAGCAAGGGACTGCCTGGCAGTCATCCTGTGTGAACTGAAGACACTTAGCATGAGGCCTGCACCCCAGCTGCTAGCTCATTCCTGGGCTCCCCGTGACCCCAACATGCCCTGAGGGGTCCTCTTTCTTCAGGCTGAGCTCCTGTTTGTTCCTGCTCTTGCCAGAGAATTGGTAGCTCCAGGGGCCTGTGTGGCTTTCCGACACTGAGCCCCTCTTCTGGTCACCAGCATCATAGACAATGGAGAAACCAACTTTGTTCCCTCTGAGGATCCCTGCTCATCACAGGCGATTTTGCCCAGCTTACTTTTATGTTGTTTGACTCTGGCTCATACTAAAAAGTTGTTATTCAGCAAAGCTTGAGTTCTTTTTGTTGTTCTACTCAGACGTGGTCCAGAATGTATTTGACTAAAGTAGATCTTGACCTCAGCTTTCCAGCTGGCTCAGGCTTGCCTGGAGGGGTGTATGACGGAATACCAGTCATGCCTTTCAACTAAGCCCTGGACTTCTTGTCTTGATATAGTTGCAGGGAGGGCTGTAAAGAATTTAAATTTCTTTCTTTTTCCTAGTGCAAAGCATAGTCATATTTGGGTCACTTGCTCAATGACTTATTCTATAAGAGGAAAAGGCTAGGTCCCATATACATGTTGTATAGTTTTTCCTATTAGGCTTTCCTTAAACATTTCTTTAGAAAGATAATAACAGGGACTTTTGTTTAGGAAGCATAGAAATTAAACACTTTGGGGCCTCATTTAAATCTGAATTATTCTTTTAATAATTGGAATTAACTGGAGCTGGAGAGATGACTCAGCAGTTATGAGTACTTTTTGCTCTTCCAGAAACCCAGGTTTGGTTCCTAGTGCCTGTGTGGTGACTCACAACCACCCCCAGCTCCAACTCTAAGGGCTCTAACTCCCTCTTCTGGCCTCCATGGGCATCTGCATGCATATGGTCCACATACATTTACTCAGGCACACAGACAAAATAAAATAAAACCTTACAGTCTGACAAACAAAACCCCTTACAATAATAATCACGATTTTAACACTTAGATTGGTGGGACCCGACTGGAAAGACACTGTAACCTCCAGGTGGTTGTTCTAGCTCTGCTTTAGCTGTGTAGGGGCTGCCAGGTTGTACTTTCATGAAAGTGGAACTCAGAAGTCATTCCCTTTGAAAGGCTTTGCAGTAAAGCTTGCCAAAGGCATGGTGGAAGCCAGTTGAAGCCGAGGGTCTGGAGTGATGGCCGGAAGACCTTATGGAAAAATTAACCTCTTCCCCACAGGCTGAGCTCAGGAGACCCTGTGCCCCATAAACCACCTTTCCAAGTGGCACAAATGACATTTTCACTGTTGTAACTGGGCTCCTCTTGGCACCTGTTTCCCCATGGATGCCCTATCTGCTTCCCTGCCTCCTGAGAAGGGGGCCTCAATACAATTAGTTTGGCCTCATTTCAAGTCCCCCTCCTATTGCTGTCTGCCAGAGGTCTCTGGATGGCACTGAGGGCTTCCCTTTGACATTGCCTCCGCTTCCCCCAGCTTATAAGTGCCTTGCTTGAGTATGTGAACTTGGGCTGCTGCGTGTTGCTTTGTTGACATCATCCCGTGACGCCCACCCTGGGTCTCTTCTTCTTCTCCCCAGAGGAACTGCGAGAGTGACACAGAGGAGGACATTGCCAGGAGGAAAGCCCTTCACCCCCGGAGGAGGAGCAGTACCTCCTAACTTGCCTGGTTTTCAGTGGCTGCCAGGGAAGTCCACGTCCCTTGTGTTCGTTCCTTCTGTGCAAGCTCTTGGACCCTGCTTGTCACCGGTACCCAGACCTTCTGTGTTCCTGAGCACAAGAGAGAGGAGTCTGCAGGACTCAGAACTTTCAAGAGACCCTGGGAGCCATGGCTGTCTCCTGCTGAGGAGTCTCCAGCATTCTCCAAGCTCTTAGATCTCCAGCAGTCGTCTGTCTGCTAACCTCGAAAGCTGGGATGGGGTGTGGACTAAGGAAATGGCTATAAAGAAGTGCCATCTTCACCACAGGTTAAAGTCAGGTTTAGGCAGCTTTCCTCACTCGGGGACAGAGTTCAGAACCAGCCCCGGCAGCCACCATATCAGGAAGACAGAAGCCGACCCTATCAGGACACATGTGTGAAGAGAATTTCTAGAGTAAGGGACCAATCTTGTGACTTCCCAGAATTCACAGGAGTCAGGATGTCCAACGTCAGACTTTGTACAACAGCCTCCTGTCAGCCTACTGTGTTGTGATTTTTTCCCCTCATTTTTATTATTAAACTTCTTGTTTATCTAATGTTTGGATGTTTTAGGAGCTATCTCCATCTGGTTCCATATAGCCCAAGACCCTGTGCTTGGGGAACACTAGGGTTGACTGCTAGATGGACAACATCTCAGGAGCCTCTGAGAAATCTTTTGCCAACAAGATGTGGGCCCTTGCATCCTCTTTTGAAAGTGTCCAGCCCTCTCCTCCTCACAGAAGGCTATGATCCTTCCACCACCACTGCTGGCAGCCCTCCTCTTAGGAGATGACTTGCAGCTCTTCTAAGTTCATAAGTTGAAGTCCTAACCCTCAGTGTCACAGACTGTCACTGTCACTGGAGATAGAGTGATAAAACAGCTCATGAAAATAAAATGAGGTCATCAAAGTAAACCCTAATATGATATGACTAAAATCCTTATAAGAAGGGGAGGATTGGGGCTGGAGAGAAGGCTCACTGGTTAAGAGCAATTTCTGCTTCTGCAGAGGACCCAGGTTCCAGTCCCAGCACCCACAAGAAGCAGCTCACCGGTGACTCCAATTCCAGAGCATCTGATGCATTCTAGTCTCCACAGGCACCATGCACATGGTACTTGCATGTAGACGCAGGCACTCATGCATACACATAAAAAATAAGAAGAAATTTCTTTTGGGCATGGTAGCTCAGGTCTGTAATCCTAGTGCTCAGAAGACTAAGGCAGGAGGATTTCTATGAGTTCAAATCCAGACTGGGATATGGTAGCAATTTACCATATGTAGCACTGTTTACCTTGAAGTCCTAACTACTTGGGACATTGAGGCAAAAGGATAACTTGAGCCCAGGAGTTAGAGACAGCCTGGGTAACAAAGAAGAACAGGAGAAAGAGGAGGAGATTAAGACACAAAGAACATGGGGAAAATGGCATCTCCAAGCTAAGGAAAGAGGCCTCAAAAGAAGCTAGCTGCTAGATGTGGTGTATACCTGCAATCCCAACACAGGCAGATCATGCACAGATTTGAAGCCACCCTGGTCTACACATTGAGTTCCAGGATAGCCAGGGTGACATAGCAACACCCTGTCTCAAAAAGTCAAGGGGTGGAGGCTTTAGGGGGAGGGGACTGAAACTAACCCATCCTGAATCTCAGATACCTGGCTTCTCTGGTGAGAAAATAAATTTCTGTTGTTTAAGCGATCTAGTCTGGTACTGTGTTATGACGGTACCAGCAAACTCCATACCTGTCTGTCACAGGCAAGAGAGTTGGGGATTTTAACAGTCTAGACAGAGAAGGGCAGACAGAGAAGGACCCACAGGGAAAAAGGAGAAAGATGAAAAAAGCGGAGTGGATATAGTAAGAAAATTTCTACCGCATCCAAACCCAGGCCATGCTTTCCTGGCCATAAGAATGGCTTTATTTACCAGAGTCTAGGAAGACTCAGGGAAGCCCAAGGGGACGTGTGCTGGAGAGAAAAGAAGGAAGTCTGGAAGGAAATGAGTGACAAAGTGGAGCTCAGGAAATGAGTCAGGAAGTGTGTCTCTCTCTCTCTCTCTTTCTATCTGTGTGTGTGTGTGTGTGTGTGTGTGTGTGTGTGTGTGTGTGTGTGTGTGTGTGTAGGATAGAAAGAGCCCAGGATGTATCATTAATTCCCTTTGTTAGCAGTGAGGGATTTTGTTGTTGTCTGTATAATTTTTTTACATTTATTTATGGATTGACTGATGATCGTGTGTCTGGAGGTACGTACATGCCACAGCACACATGTGGAACTCAGAGGACAACTTGGAAGAATCAGTTCTCTTCTATCCCATGAGTCTTGGGGTTTGGTTTCAGGTGATCTCAGCTTGTCAGACTTTTGTTAGCAAGCACCCTTACCTGCTCAGCCCTCAGGAGCTCATGTGGCCCAGGCTGCCCTTGAACTCTTGATCCTCCTACCTCTGTCTCCTGAAGGACATTACAGGCATGCACCAGTAATATACTCCAGGTCAGCAGTGAGTATGTGAGTATTTCAGTCACACTGTGTGAGAGCCAAGCTCCCTTCATGCTACAGATGAACCCAGAGCAAAATGTCCCATCCCCGCCCCCCGCACCAAGTTCCAGAGAAGCTCACAGCAAATGGAAGCCACACACTGCCGAGTCCCTGTGGCCTCTCCCTGTGCTCAGATGGCAGCATGAATGGAACCAGCGCAGCAGAACCAAGTGTATTGGCTCTGAGGGGAGAATCATTGGCCAGCTGACCAAGGTAGAGAGAGGACACAGTATGCCCTGATGAAAGTGGAAGACGACCAGGGGTGAAAACCATGGTCAATGAGAGACGTTCTTTGAAAAGCTGAGGTGCCTGCCCTAGAGTGGCTGCCTGTGTGCTTGCCAGACACCACGTTAACATCCCACAAGCACACGTATAAATATTTTAGCACGCACTGTGTTTTAATGTCAGCCTCACCATCTCCCCTGACTCCAGATCTTAGAGTCCTCTTCCTTTTCCCACTCATTTATTTGCCAACAAAACAAACCAAACATCACCCCAGCATATTTTGGAAGCAAAAGAAGGTCACATCTAAATAAACAAGTGAACCATGAGGTCCCTCCCTAGAAAGGAAATCCAAGCCCCATGCTCCTTGGGCAATCAAAGTAAGTACACATAAAAACTGGACTGTTGGAAGGGACACCATCTATCTCGGGCTTGGAGAATTTTCTTTCCATCTGCCCAGGCCCCTCCACCCCCAGTTTGATGTCAGCTCCATATTGTTCTATTCATGATTGCTGCAACCCCCACAATATCTCGCTTGGCATCAGTTGAGAAGGTCCCATTCTCAGCAAATCTTAACAGGCTTGGGGACTGTAACAGTAGAAGAGCTTCGAACAGTAGTTAATTGGTATTTCAAAGGCCTGGCACAGTTGGTGTGCTTCCTCCAAGCTTTTCTCTTCTTGATTTGTCCCTCCCTCCCACTGATACCCTCCATTATCAGCAATTCATAATGGATAGCTGAACACAGATTTCCCTGAGTCCCTTACTGGCTAGAATTCACATCCCCCCGCTCTTCATCTAGAAAATAGTTGATTATCTAGGGACAAAATGATATTGTAAGATCTTCCATTCGATCCTCCGTTAAAGAAAAAACAAAAACATAAACAAACAAAAAATCTAGCAATGATTGGGAGGGACCTGGGCTTCAGCAGAGGCTTCTTCTGCAGCCCTGTTCACAACCTTGTAAGGGAAATGAGCTCTGCTTATAACGATGGTGAAGCAAGCCTCCTCAAAGTTGAGAACGGTGCCTCCTTCTCCCAGCTGGAGCACTTGGGATCTGGATTCCAGCCCAGATTTGCCTACCCTGCATTCACATTCTTTAATACTTTTCCTGGAAAAAAAAAAAAAGTGGTAAATGAAAAAAAATCCTGGAGACCCACATACAGTATGGTACTGTTTGTTTTAAAGGGCAAATCTATACATAAGAACGTTGCATTTTGGAATCAGACGACCTCAGTAAAAATCCAAGGTGAAACTCACTTCACAGCAGCTTTGGTGGGGGAGGGCAGAGTAGACGCCCGCTGTTGTTCAGTGTTCTGCTTTTTGGGGTTTGGTTTCCGCAGTACTGAGGGTTAAGCCCAGGCAGGCCCTTAAATGTGCTAGACAAGCAGCCAGCCACTGAACCCCTGTTGTCAGGGCTCCTTCATTTCCCCCTCTCTATTTCCTTGTTTTGGTTGTTGGTGTTGCATTAGTAAGAAATGTCATAACAAAATACCTCAGTCTGGATGACTTGCACAGTAGATATTTTTCTCAGCTTTAGAGCGTTGGCTTCATCAGAGGCATCTCTGTTCAATTTGTCACTGTCTCCCAGTCTTCTTTCTATAGATGTCTGGTTTTCTTTTCTTTTCTTTTCTTTTTTCTTTCTTTCTAAAAAAAACACCAAAACCAAGGTCATGCTGGATTGGTGCCCATAATATATCTTCAGCTTGTCTATTTATCCCAATAAGGCCCTACCTTTAAATATAGTAACTTTATGAAGTACAGATGACTATGACTAAGAGTTCTAGATATGAGTTTGGAGGAAGTTAACATAGTTCAGTTCATAAAAATACCTTAAACACGGGCTGGGGACGTAGTTCAATGGCAGACTGCTCTTCCAGCATGTGCAAAGCCCTGGGTTCAACCCCCCAGTACTGGTACAGATAGGTATAGGTATGGCTGGCTTGAGTTCTAGCCTGGAAGACCCAGGGAGAAATACCTGAGTCCAGGCTCATCAGCTTCGGTAGCTACCACATTAAACCTCAGCAGTCTGCTTGATGTTCCGGGAGGGGACAGAGGACATTGGCATCTGCTGAGTCACAAGGATGTGTGCTCTGTGTAGTCACAGTTGGACATATCTCCTTTCACACCCGGGGAGAGGAAATTGCAGACGAGCTGGCTGACCCTGCGTTCTTCCAGAAGGTTGTGACCTTAGCTAGCCCGGGAAGGCATGGAAACAGGAAAGTTCCTGAGACCTACAGGCTGACAGAAGTCAAACTGAGGCCTTGGTGTTCCTCAGCTGGATCCCGGGTCATGGCTTTCTCAGACCGTCGCAATAACCAAACTGTGGGCTTTGAAACTGAGGGTGCATTTCCTGGTGGGGGAGGAAGCAGGGCAGACCTTCCTGAATGGTATAAACTGCAGACCTCACCACACTCTCACTCAGCCTAACGCTGGAAAGCCCCACCAAGCTGTTAGAGATCGTATTCTGGAAAATTCTCCCTTCTCTTACAGCCACAATGTAATCAACCACAGCTTGCAAACTTGCCTTAAATAGTGAGATTAACCCAGGGAGGATGGGGCAGAAAGCCTGGGTCATAGACTTCAAGGTTGGGATGGATTTTACTGGTTCTTTCCTACTGCAGATGGGAAAGGAAAGCTTTTACGTGCTTCTGTGCATCTGGGAAGGTACGTGAATGAGAAGCTTCAAGCAGCACGTAGGAGGTAACACACATCCCCAGGGCCACTGAGATGGTTCAGCAGATAAGTGTGCTCGCCATCAAGGCTGATAACCTGAGTTTGATTGCTGGGACCCGCATGGTAGGAGAAAGGAAAGGAAGCAACTTGTGATCTCTGTGCATGCATAATAGCACATATGTGTGCACGTGCACACACACAATTGAATAAGTAAATAAACGTTAAAACACATCCATAAATACATTTTGTGTGTATTCTGTTGTAACATGTCTGAACTGTAGCAGATGGACTGCACATGTCCCAGGATAACAATGCATATGGCTCAACATAGCTGGAGATCACAATGTTATGTCATAATGTCAAAATATTGGATACCCTGCTGGAAATAATAGTCTGCTTTCCCAGGAGCCTGGGCTGGAGCATAGCTGTAAATCTTTGGCTTCATGGCAAATAAGCTACTTGCTCCAATCTCATAAGGCATGTGTGGGAGAGTGGCGTGAGTGTGTAAAGGTGGAACTTGTCCTTCTGGGGACATGATGAGCAGAGAGGAGGGCAAGGAGACTGCCTGGAATAGGAAGATGATGTTCCCTGTGTTCAGTGAGCACTGCTGCCAAAGCACCAGGCTTGCCTAATAGGATCCAGCCAGCCTATAGAACCTTGTGGTTCTGAAACACAGGGCAATGAGTTTAGTCAGGGGTCAAGTTCTCCAGTGGGCACTGTGCCCTAACCAAGGGCTTTGCAGAATTGGTAGGTGGTTAATGCAGTGCCACTGAAGGTGCTGGGAGTGCCAGGACCCTAAGGAACTGGCACCAAATTATCCACATTTGATAGGGTCTTTCTCTGGCTGGACCCAAATCCATCTCCCCAAAGATCCATCTATCACCCCTGTTCTGTCTTCTGCAGTCACGTGCAGACAACAATGGGAACATGACAGTCCTCCAGGAAGCCACAGCTCAGTGACAGGATGAAATAGGAACTAAGCCAGGAGCTGAGAGAGGAGCCTTCATTTTGACAGATAAGGCCCTGGGGAGCTTTCAAGATGAACCTAAAAGATAAGAGGGTCAACCAACAGAGTACAAGCCAGGACCAGCCTGGGTAGAGACCCTGAGCTGGGAAGAGCTTGTATCTCCCAAGGATGTGGGGAGGACTGAGAGGGTAAGACTCAGAGAGCACAGTGGAGCTGATGGGGCTGGGCAAGGAAAAGACTTTAAATATAGGTTTGAGCCTCCTGGATGATGTGAGGTGACTCTTCTTCAGGGCTGTGGTTTAGATCAACATTTCTTAGTGTGGTCCCTGGCCAGTGACTGGAAACTTGCTAGAGGTGCCTGTTTTCTAGCCCAGCCCACCTTTCCTGTATTAGAAGCACTGGGGGTGCGGGGTGGGGGCTGTGCTCAACAAGCTGGTTAGGAGATTCTGCTGTGATGCTTTAGAAAAGCCACCCTGCGAGGCCAGGCCAGTCATTCTCTCAACACGTGGGTCACCACCGGGCGGGGAGGGGTGTTGAATGACCCTTTCACAGGAATTTCATATCAGATTTCCTGCTTGTCAGATATTTACATTATGATTCATAACAGGTATAAAATTAGTTTTGGAGTATGGAGTAGCAATGAAGAGTTTTATGGTTGGGGTCACCACAGCATGAGGAATTTTATTAAAGGGCTGCAGCCTCAGGAAGGTTGAGAACCACTGCACTGGGGCCATAGCTCAATTTGTAAAGTTCTTGCCACAACAAGCACAAGTACCCAAATTCAGTTTCTAGAGTCCACACAAAAACACAGGTGAGGCAACCTGTGTATTAATTCCAGCACTGACTGGGGAGGTAGGTAGAGACATGAGGATCTCTGAGGCTTGCTGGCCAGTCAGCTTAGTCTAATTAGTGAGCACCAGGTACCAGTAAGAGACCCTGTCTCCAAAAAAAAAAAAAAAAAAAAAAAAACTCCTGAAGAATGACACCCAAGGCTGACCTCTGGAGGGGACAGTTCAGCAGTTCAGTTTAGGTCGATTAGAATAATCTAAATGAGATAGGCCAGAACCTTAGGGTTCAGGAGAGCCAGACAGATTTGGGTTCCTGTGTCAGCCTCTTTACCTATTAACTATAGGCATAGGCAAGTCAGATGAGCCTAAGTGGCCAGCCTTCAAAAAGGAAATCAGGCCTGGAGGACAGATGTAAGGACGAGCAGGAGATGACACCAGCGGTGCTCTCAAGTAGAGCACCCAACTCTCCAAGTCTGCCTGAGCCTGAAAGACACAGGACAGAGCTGGTATAGAAGACAGTCCTCCAAGCAAAACCATGGTTACCTTCATCAGGTCGGCTGTACCTGTGGGGAGACACACTCCCCTCCCCCAAGATCAGGTTCGTTGACTGTTGATGTTTTCTCAGAGAAGCAGGGGTAGACTGGCTGGCTCATTGGGCTGTCCCCTGAGACTCCAGCCACACTCCAAGCTAGCTGTATGCATTTCTATTCTAATTACATGAGGGCTGGGGCTCTCTGTAAGCGTTGGAGCGTGTAGGCTTAGGAGGGTTGACCCTTCCCGTATTTATGACTACAGGAAGCCAGCATCTAAGCTTGGTGGAGACTTTCCACTCTACCTGCTTCAGGATCTCCCACGATTCTGCCAGCAATGCTCAGCCATTCTCTGTAAGGAAGCCCATAAACTCTGCTTCACTGGAGTGAGTGTAGGTGGAATTGTGCTTTGGGTTGCCATTGGAACCTTATGAAGAGTGAATAGATGTCTATATCTCCCCAGAGAGGAAATTCTCTCAACAGTGGCCAATCTAGGGATGTCCAGTGTACAGCTGGTCATTTGGTTGCCTCACCCCATGACATGATATTCAGAAAGAAGCATTGGTTAGGGTATTTAGGGAGGGGCCAGATAAAGGATGGTCCCAAGTCTATTTTCAAGCATTTTGGTGGTATCTGAAGTTGCTTGTCTCTCTTGCCACCCATTTCTGGTGCCTGTTGAGCTCAGGAGACACTCCTTCCACGTCTTTCCATGTTGCCTGGCCCTGCAGACCAGCAAAAGTGTCAAGACCTAGACAAGGGCATAAAGATAGCACCTCTGGTTTGTGCTACTGGCCCGGTGCCTGGGTCACCTGAAATACAATAATGCTCATGTCTCTCAGACCTTGCTGATGCTGTTGGAAGCTGAAAATACCCAGGGCCCTGGCCTGACGCCTGGGTGGCTCCTCTGGGCCAGGAATCACAGAGTAGCTGTGATGTCTCCATAGGGCTTTTGATACCATCCAGGCCAGGCCTTTGGAAGGTGGGGGTAGGGGGATGACGGGGTCTACACCTCTCACCTTTCCAACAAGCTGAGTATTTTAAACAGACCAGAATTTTTTTTTTCCTTTATCCCAATACATGCCCAGGGGAAGAACAGTGAGTTTACCATGTTTACTGAACTAAGAGTATCAGACAGAAAGGTTATGGGCACTGTGGTAGTTATAATTGCCGAGTTGACAGGATCCACAGTCATTTAGCAAAGCTCTGGTCTGTTAGGGAGATTCTAGTTTAGGTCACTGAGATGGAAAATCCCAGCATAGCTGTGGGCGATCCTACTCTGGAGGATGGGGTTCTGGATTACATAACAAAGAGAAATCTAGCTGAACCCCAGTATTTGTCTCTGCCTCCAGCAGACACAATGTGACCAGTAACTTCACTCTCCTGCCTTCGCCATACTGGACTGTATCCCCTCAAACTGTAAGTCATAAAAAACAGAGTCTCGATAGGCAGCCCTAGCAGGCAGGCCTAGAATGTAGTCTGTAGACCAGGGCTGCCTGGAACTCCCAGAGCTCTGCCTGCCTCTGCCTACTGAGCACTAGGTTTAAAGGTGTGCACCACAACCACCCAGTTTCTGGTAGTGTCTGGTCAGGTGTTGGGTCACAGCAACAAGAATCATAACTTATGCTTTTGCAGGAAGTGAGCACAGATATTCTGAAACCATAGCAAAGCCCTTCATGGTCTACATGTTCAACCCTAGACCAAGAGTGGAGGGACCCGGGCATGGATAAGAGTGATTGGTTTAGACCAGAAGAGAAAGAAAGAAAGAAAAAGAAAGAAAGAAAGAAAGAAAGAAAGAAAGAAAGAAAGAAAGAAAATCAGAAAATGCTCCCAGCCTGAACTTGAGGTACTGATCTGAAAACACTGGTTGGGAGTCCAGCTAGGTCTCAAAGTGAATGACAGTTCTGGAATCTCCTTAGCTGGGTGATTTTTAACAAGGCATTGGGCCTCAGTGTAAAATGGGCATGATAAACATCTTCCCTGTAGGACTCCTATGACTATTTGACTAAATTAGCTAATGCATCCCAAGGCTTGGTGTGTTGCTTTCAGAAAGTGGCTTCTTTATGCACTTAACAACGGTGCATTATGGGCGACAGTAAAACAGAAATGTGTGAGTGAGTCAGCTGGAGCAAATGGAAGAAGGGGATGGAATTCTTCCGTGCTTCTGCCTCTGCCAGCCACTCTGGTGGCTGCAAGGCCCTTGACATGACATGCCTTTCCTCACCGCGTGCTGGAGGCGGCCCCACATCCTGCAGCCTCTGTGAATTGTGGTTTATTCAGAAACCTCACTGCCCAGCTACAAAGTGTCTTCACTTTGCACCTGTCTGGCCCCTTCAGCTGCCCAATGCCAAATGTAAAGGAGCCTTGCTTGATGGCGCAGCTGCTGTCCTGCCCGCCTGCCTGTGGCCCCTGTGGTTTGTCGCACACCAGGTCTTTATTGTCTTTAACTCTCACAGCCATCCTGAAAAACCTCTGTTCTCTGTCTTACAGGCCAGGAGTCTAAGGTGTGGAGGGGAATGGCGTTTGTTTTGTTCACTTTTCTGAGACAAGGCTAAGTAGCCCAGGCTGGCCTTGAACTTACAACCCTCCTGCCTCAGCCTGCTGTGCTGGAATCCCTGCTCTTACAGTCTTTTTGCTTCTCAGATGTCATGTGATGAGCAGCTTCTGCCGTGAGGTACTGTCTCACTGAAGACCCTGAAACATCAGAGGCAAACAAACAACCATGGACCCAAACTTCCCAAGCCAGGAGCCCAAGTAAGCCTGTCTTCCTATTGTGTTGATTATCTTAACTATTCTATCACAGAAATGGAAAGCTGCCTAGCAGTCTGAGGGTTTTAGTAGGTCCCAGCACTGCACCAACCATATATATTGGTGCTTGCCCTGCAGTCCAGGCACTCTGGAGGCAGAAGCAAGAGGACCAGGAGTTCAAAGTTATCTCTTGCTACAGTGAGTTTAAGGCCAGCCTGAGCTACATTACATCCTGTCGTAAAACAGAACAAACTAATACATCTCCGTAGAGTTCTGCATCATTTTGTTGTTGTTGTTTTGTTTTTTTAAGTGTATATGAGTACTTTGCCTGTATTATGTCTGTGTGCCGTGTGTATGCAGTTCCCAAAAAGTCCAGAAGAGGGAGTCAGATAACCTAGAACTGAAGTTACAGACAGTTGCGAGGATGCTGAGAATTGAACCCTTGTCCTGTGGAAGACCAGTCAGTTCTCTTAATCACTGAGTCACCTTTCTAACCTGGGTTCTTTATCTTGGAGAAGATTTAAGAGGGAAGAGGGTACTCAGATGTTATGGGTGAGAGACGAATAGGCTCACAGCTATACTTTTGCAAGAACAGATAGCAAACCTCACTTGTTTCTCTGAGTCCCCCCAACTTCTGGCCTATTCCTTGTGTTTTCTTATCTATTTGATTCTCCTCCTGGCAGTAGGTTCCCTAGGGACACGGATTGGGCTTTGCTTCCCAGCTGGAAGTCTTGCCTGATGGAACACCTGGACCTATAGCAGCAGCACTGGGGCCTGTTTGATCCTCCTTGTGGGGCTGCAGCTGCTCTTTGAGCTCCCTCTTCCCACCTCCATGGCTTGAATACGGCAGCTAAAGAAGAAACAAGAGAGTTAGCTCAGTGGGTAAAGATCCTTAGCTTCATCCCCAAGATCCAAATGGTGGAAGGAGAAACTAGCTTTTGCAAATTTCCCTATGACCCCTGGCCCCCACCACTAAATCAAAAATAAATAATGTAATTTTTACAAAACCAAGAAGGCAGAAGAAGGAAGGCAAGGATTTAGAAACATCAGAAGTATATAGATTTCTTCTTCCTCAACACTTCCGAGGCTTGAGTCTGCCTAGGAACCAAGCTTCCTTCTCAAGTGCTGGGGGAAGCTTATTGATAAAGAACTAAGTTGTCAATAAGTAATACAAAGAAGAGAATTAGTGTTTATCAAGACCCTGTTATACATAGGTGTTGTTCTGAGCTTGTGTGTGTAGCTTCCCTGACTTGTATCTACCACCTTTACAGATGAGGAAGTGGAGGGCCTTAGATATTGTGCTGCATAAGATGAAGGCCAGCTGGGAGGTGGGGACACACATGGAGGCAGAGGCTGGCAGATCTCTCAATTGGAGGCCAGCGTGGTCTGCAGAGTGAGTTCCAGGGCAGCCATGCTACATAGAGAAACCCTGTCTTAAAGGAAAAAAAACCCCACAGACTTAAACTAGTAGAATGAAGCCAGGGTTTTGACTCTGGACTTTGAAGTCCATGAGCTGTTACTATAGGCTGCCTTTGAGGGGCTCCTTGAGGATGGAGGTCATGAAACTTGAGTGGTTATATGACATTCTACCTACACAAGGAAGTCCCGGATGTCCATCATGTGTCAGCTGGACCAACCTCAGCCAGTTTATGGACACATAATTTGACTGTGTTGCCCACTGTCAAAGTGTCAAAGTGTCACAAGGCACTCTCAAAGATTATTCAGAGGAAAGCTTGGATCCTTACTAGACATGGCCACCAGGTGGCACTGCAAGAGCTGAGACATTTACGCCTACCGCTAAAATCCACCAAGTTCTTCCCTGACAGCGAGACTATATTAGGTTCCTCCTAAAACAGAGGCTCCAGGAAAAATTAAGAATAAATAAATAAATAAATAATAACCCAGGCCAAACCCCCGAGAGTATGGGTTAGTACTCCATAGGCTTTGTGGGGGATCTGACCTTTTTTTTTAATGTTTTAATTTTCAGTATCAGTAACATTTCATCTATGCGGTTCAATTATTTTCAAGTATAAAAAGAGACCTGGGGTGCAGCTCAGTGCCAGAATAACTGCTGTACCTGCTGTTGCATGCCCACGACCCTGGATTTAGTCACCAGTACACACATGCACACACGCACACACATGCACACACCATATAAAAAGTATATAGAAAAGTCTACACCTGTAACTATACTGCTATTAGTTACTTTTGAATAAGTCTAGGTATTATATATATAATAAAATCACCTCTATATAAGATTATATAGGACTACATATTTTACACAGGGATGTATATATATATATGTATATGAATATATTCCTTTGTTTTCCTTCCTTCTTTATAAACAGATGGTTGCTTTAAAAAAAACAAACCTGCTTTGGGGGACCATTAAAATGGCTCATATGGAAAAGACACTTACTTGCTTGCTTCCAAGTCCGATGACCTGAGTTTTATCTTCAGGATACAGACGATGCAAGGAAGTGAGGCGTGGTAGAGTATGCCTTTATTCTAGCACTCGGGAGAGTGAGTTACTGTCCAATCAAGCCTCCATAGGAAGACCACCCTGTCTCAAAAACAGCAACCCACAATGGTGGAAGGAGACAACTAGCTTTTGATCTGTACACATGCTGTAAGGCACATGTGTGTACACGCATGTTTCCTTCCTTCTAGGGAGGAAAAGATTCATAATAGTCATCCATACAATAAGACCCCCTGCCATTTAAAGGAGGAAAGTAAGTGATTTTAGCTTTTCTTTATTTGGTAATTTACAAATCAGATGTGAAAAGTAACATTAAAAAAGAAGCAAAATACTGGACAGTGGTGGTGCATGCCTTTGATCCCAGCACTTGGGAGGCAGAAGCAGGTAAGTCTCTGTGAGTTTGAGGCCAGCCTGGTCTACAGAGTGAGTTCCAGGACAGCCAGGACTGTTTCACAGAGAAATACTGTCTCGAAAGAAAAAAAAAAAAAGAAGCAAAATGAACATCTTTCAAAATAACAAAATAGGAACAATATATACATTTTTGTTTTCCAACAAAAACTAAGGTAAAATAAGTAAAAGTATTAACCAGCAATAGATGTTGATTTTATATAGAGACCTGGGGTGCATCGTTTTAAGACTCAATTGATTTTTGTTTTTTTGAGACAGGGCCTCATGGAGCCTAGGCTGGCTTTGAACATGGTATGTAGCCAAGGCTGACCTTGTGATCTTCCTGCCTCCAGTGTTTAAGAGGTGAGATTAAAGTGTGTACTGCTGCATCAGTTTATGAGGTGCTGGGGATCAAATCCAGGGCCTGTGCAAGCTGGCCACGTATTCTACCAACAGAGCTTTAATTCCATCTTGCCGGATTTAAAATTTGTAAATTGTATTTATTATTGTTGTGTGTGGCATGGAATGTAGGGTGGAGCATGGGCAAGGCCAGAGGACACCTCTCGGGAGTCAGTTCTAGAAACTCAACTCAGGTCGTCAGGTTTGCACAGCAAGTGTGTCCCTGCTGAGCTGTCTTGCCAGCCCTTGCTTGATTTTTTTTTTTTTTTGATTGGTTGATCTCAGATGGTGGCTTTAGAAATGTTTTACAATCTCTGTCACTGAGTCTCTGAGCTCATGTCATCTGTCAGTGTGACTGGTAAGCCCTGGAATAGCATCCTTGATTCTCGTTTGCACAGGATATCCAAAACCTTCAGTCATTAAAGCTGTCCCCACTCAACTCTCAAATGGCGCTGCTCATGTGCCCTATCGGAAACCACAATTGCACAATGTTTGTGATAATTATTGTGGATTCCTTCCAGATGTTTCTCGGCACTTTGGCCTTTGGTGAACTTTGGGAATGGAGCCCATAACCTCTTGTTATTTGATGAGGCAAATCGTGGCTGCACATTTTCTAATTCCCTTCGGATGCAGGCATGACAGCTACTGTTCCCAAGCCACAGTGACCTGCAGGATTTAACTCCAGATCTCAGAGGCCCGTTTGCCCCTGTTACATATGATGCTACACAGTGGATACTCGGGTTCAGAGCTTGTTTTTTTCACTGGATAGAGATTTTATCAGTTTGTGAAAAGCTCCTCATTCTTTTGGGGGGATTATAATATAATTATAATATTCCCCTCTTTAGTTTTATTTTTCTTCCTCTAATACACACATGCATATGTGTGTGCGTGTGTGTGTAAATATTCCTAAATACATAAAGACAACCTCCACAGTTCACATAAGTATATATGTGTGTATATAATGTGTGTATATATTTTTAAGGCTGGCCATTTGGTATTGAATAACCAATTGCTGTGTTCCTCCCTGGAGAAGTAGCTTTATTTCAAGGAAGTAGTTTATTTCTCCTGCTCTCAGCATTTCTTCCAGCACTCCAAGTTGCCTGTAGTTCCTTGTCTGGGGTTGAGGCTTCCCGAGCTTTCCCTGCTCACCTTAGCATGACTCTTGGTGCTGTCCTTGTTCAGGTCATGTTGAGGCAGCCGTGTTGAGGAGACTTCATTGGTATAGTTTCTGACATTTCTTTTTGTTTGTTTGTTTGGTTTTTTTTGTTGTTGTTTTTTTATTCTTTTCTTTTTTTTGGTTTTTCGAGACAGGGTTTCTCTGTTACTTTGGAGCCTATCCTGGAATTAGCTCTTGCAGACCAGGCAGGCCTCAAACTCACGGAGATTCACTTGCCTTTGCCTCCCGAGTACTGGGATTAAAGGCATGCACCACTACCACCCTGACATTTCTAGGAGACACAATCATACAGCAAGCTCTCTGTTCCTCTGCTTCTTATGGTCTTTCTGGCCCCTCTTCCACAATAATCCCTAAGCCTTAGGTGCAGGAGTTGTCTGAAGATGTATCAGTTGGGACTGCTCCACAAGCCTGCATTGTGATTTGTTGTGGTTTTCTGCAGTGGCCTCTGTCAGCTACAGAGAGACGTTGCCTTAATGAGGGCTGAGAGCAACACTGTGAGTGTAGGGACAAATATTCAGAATGTCCTTAGGGAGTATGCTGGTTTAGTAAAGGTTCTTCTCCACGACCCATGACATCAACCTCATTCTTTCTTATAAAAAGGGGTTTTTTGGTTGTTGTTGTCAAGACAGGGTCTTCCCTAGGTTGTCCTGGAACTCACAGTCCTCTTGCCTCAACCTCTGGAGTTTAGAGTTACAGGTGTGTGACAACCACACCTAACTGTGTGTGGTGTGTGCATGTGTGCGTGTGGGCAAGCCAGAGGTCGGTGTCAAGTGACTTCATCTGTTGTGCTTCATTATGTTGTTTTGAGACAAGGTAACTCCCTGAATCTGAAGCTGATTGATCATGCCAGACAGGCTGGCTAGCAGGCCCCCAGGATCCTCCTATTTCAGATTCCCTGCACCAGGAGTGTAAGAGTACAAGCTCTTAGCACCATGTCAGGTCTTTCAAGTTGGTGCTGGGAACCTACGCTCCAGTCCTCATACTCACATGGCAACCACTTCACAGACAGAGCCTTCCTAACCCTGGATACCAAACTGTTCAGATTCTTCTCTATTTAAATAAAGATCCAAGAGGGATGAGTACTACTCTTGTAGAGGACTCTAGTTCAGTGCCTAGAACCCATGCTGAGTGGCTCACAACCGCCTGTAACTCCAGCTCCAGGGAAGCCAATGCCTCTGACCTCAGCAGTGCCCTGCACTCGTGCTTAGGTGTACAGTCATATGAACACTTATACATAATTAATATTTTTAAAGATTGGGGGCTGGAGAGATATCTCAGTGGTTCAGAGTACTTGCTGCTCCTCTAGACTTCCCCACACCCATATGGCAGCTCAAGGCTACCTGTAACTCCAGCTCCAGGGGATCTGATGCCCTCTTCTGGCCTCCTCAAGGCAACCAAGGCAACATGCATGTACATGGTGCACAGACATACATGTAAGCAATATATATATATATAATAAAAAATTTAATCTTAATAAACAAACAACAAAAGGAAATGCACAGATGCAGTTTAGGCCTCTTGTGGATCCAACAACAGCCCATTCCTCATTCTCCCACCCTCTCAAAGGAACCAATACTATGACTTTTGTTGTGGAATATTCCTTCACACTGTGTGAAGATCTCTGTGATCAGTTTTATAAAGAGCTGAATGGCCATTAACTAGGCGGGAAGAGGTTAAGTGGGACTTCTGGGAACAGAGAGATCTCAGAAGAAAAAAAGCAGAGTCGCAAGCCAGATGGAGAGGAAGCAGGATGGGCAGTACAGAGTAAAGGTAACCGAGCCCCGTAAAAGAACATAGACTAAAAGATGTTGGTTAATTTAAGTTATAAGAATGAGATGGGCCGGGCGGTGGTGGCGCACGCCTTTAATCCCAGCACTTGGGAGGCAGAGGCAGGCGGATCTCTGTGAGTTCGAGACCAGCCTGATCTGCAAGAGCTAGTTCCAGGATTGGCTCCAAAGCTGCAGAGAAACTCTGTCTCGAAAAACCAAAAAAAAAAAAAAAAAAAATGAGATGGGAGCAAACCTAAGCTATAGGCCAAGCTTTCATAATTAATAAGTATCCATGTCGTTTTTTTGTGAGCTGGTGGCCCAAAGAAAAACCATCTACAGACATCAGTGTTTATTATATATAGTTTTGTACCTTTGCTTACATACTTCTACATCCATAAGATTAGACGGTATCATTTTGTAAGTTTCTAAGCTCTACTTGTGCTTCATGATACATAATTTTTCACTTAGTATAGTTTTGAGTCAAAAACTATTGACACACGTGGTTCTACTTTGTTTATATTATTATTATTATTATTAGGCTGTGTAGTATTCTGTTAACTGAACTACAGTTTGACCTCTTCCCTCTGGATGAACTTTTTTTGTTATAAACATCACCACCCCTCCGAAGCGTGGACGTTCCTCTAGAGGTAGAGAAGAGGTAGAGTTTGTAGGCTCCTAAGTATGAACATCTTCAACTTACTAGGTATTCATAATTGTTCTCTCAACCAGCTTTACAAGTTCAGTGTGCCATGACACTCTCATGTAAACTGGTGCATCTATCATTTTATATACCTATATACTTAAAATACTTTCCTTTTGTACCATATAATGGGGTCCCAGAGCTGTCATCTGGAATTTCATTTCTACTTCCATTCAATTCAATAAACATTACTAGGCAGCTGCTGGGAGCAAGCACTGATAAAACTCAGTGCCAAGCTGGCCTTACTCCTGGCCCTTGAGAGGTTTCTACTCCAGCAGATGAGGGAGAGTCAGGCATGGCATTAACCAACTATATGAAATTGTCAGTGAGTTACAAACAGGCTGCTACAGCTACTTCACTAGTGAAGTGACTATTTTTTTTTCCAATGAAGATTTTAATTTCTATTTTAAAAGGAAAAAGTCTTATTGCAAACAAAGAAAATTGAAACTGGGCATTCAGGTCAGTGATAGAACATGTACTTATACATGAAATCTCAGTACAGCAGGGAGCAGTTGGAAGGGGGGAGGAAAGGAGGAAGGGATGTGGCTCAGTGAGTAGGATGTTTGCTTAGCAAGCACAAAGCCCCAGGTTTCATCCTCAGCACCACATAAATCAGGTATGGTGATACATGACCACCATCCCTCTATCCTCAGCATGCTGTTCTCAGCTAAAAAGTTTAAAGCCAACCTAGGCTCTATGAGACCCTGTCTCAACAATGACAATAACAGCATAATTAATTAATTAAAATAAAGAAGTCCAAAGACAACAGATGTCTGTTCTGCCAGGGACGAGATGATTTATTCTGAGTAGAGAATGTAGTTAGGTGGCCTGCAAACTGTGAAGAGGGGACAGAGTCATGCAGGGACCTTCTTAGCTACCGCTAGACTCCCTGAGATCACAGCACTTGGGTCCCAGGGGAGAAAGTACAATGTGAGTGGGAGACACAGGCTTAAGGCTGGTTCAGGAGGGCAAGCCGATCTTGTTGTGTCTGCGGGTTGTTTGTCTCTAGAGTGGTGGCCAAAGTTTTTCTAGGCTTCAAACTTGAACAGCCTGGTCTACAGCTGGCATGTTGGCACTATTTGTTCAAAGTCAGATTACTTACGGGTGTGTGTGTGTGTGTGTGTGTGTGTGTGTGTGTGTGTTGTTTTTGAGACAGAGTCTCATGCCGCCTAGACTGCCTCAAAGTCAACTATGTAACAGGCCAGTAGCTAAGAAAATGCTGAGCAATCCTGGCATATGCACATGCTCAGTTGAGGGCAGCAGTTATCTTGATGGCCCCGCCAACCCTCCCTGTTTTGGTGGAAGAATTTTTGCATGCCTGATTACCTTCTGAAGGCCAAGAGGCTCCGAACACTACTGGTCTTTCCCTGCTTTCAAGGAAATACAGAAAGTAGCCATAGAGAGGAGTGATTTAGCTGAAGAAGGTCAAGTTGGGGCAATCCCACTTGATCCTTGATCCAAGGTTGTGCACAGCCGGTGTGAGGCCAGTCTATTCATGCCCACATATCTGGTCCTTTCCTTAAGGTATCTCTCAATGCATGACTTACTCTTCTTGCTTTGACACAGGGCTAGCCACTGTGGGGAAATCTTCAATGTTTCAGAGACATGCTGTCTGTTCTAAACGGCCCTGGTTCTGCTTGGTAACACCTGTATTCTGAGTTAGAAATTACTCTCTTTGATGTTTTGTAAATGGAAGTTTCTGTCCCACCCAGTCTCTCAGCCATTCAGTCCCAAGTAAACACACAGAGGCTTATGTTGATTATAAACTGGTTGTCCGATTGCTCAGGCTTATTACTAACTAGCTCTTGCAATCTAAATTAACCCTTAATTCTTATCTATGTTTAGCCATGTGACTTGGTACCTTTTCTCAGTAAGGCATTATCACCTTGCTTCTTCTGCATCTAGCAGGTGATTATCTCTTTGTCTTTCCTCTTCCCAGAATTCTCCAAGTCTGGTTGCCCCACCTAAACTTCTTGGTTGGCTACTGCCAATCAGTGTTTTATTAAGCCAATATGAGTGACAAATCTTTACAATGTACAAGAGCATTATCCTATAGCATGGCAGAGTCAGGAAATTACATAAGACTTAAAAGCTTAAACATTAAAACAAGTTGTCTCCATTACAGGGAGTAAGATGGGACTACATTTAGGAGGGCTCATTCCCAAGAACAATCTCTGAGGCACAAGGTTATGAAAGACACCCATGAAGCACCCAGAGGTAAGGGAGCTAGAAAAGGATATACGACACAGAAAGGACTTTCCAAGCTTCTCAGATATGCAAGGCTCTTATTTTAAAAATGGTGCAACATTTGTATATAACCTCTATACCTTCTTCTGGATTTTTCCATCAGCTGTAGATCGCTTACAATGCCTAATACGATGTAGATGCAAATGTGATGCAAGCAGTTGCTATGGCATTTTGTTTAGAGGATAATGACAAGATTTTTGAAATATCTGGAGCTGGCAGCATAGCCAAGTTGGTAAAGTGATTGCTGAGGATCTGAGTTCAATTCCCAGAACTCAAGTTAAAAAAAAAATCCAGGTAGGGTAGTACACATACAAACCCCAGGGCTAAGTGGTGGAGACAGAGACCCCTAGGGCTAGCTGGCCTGCCAGCCTAGCTTACTTGATGAGCTTTTAGCCTGCACATACATATGTGCACACACATAAACACAGATCTACATGCACACACACATGCACACAGAATCTGTACATTTTAATTGAAGATGCAATTTTACTTTCTTAATCTTTTTGATGGACAGGATATCATCGTGTTGCCTAGACTGGCCTCAAACTCTTGGATTCATGTCACCTCCTGCTTTAGCCTTCTAAGGATCTGGAATTCCAGACATGAAACTGTGCCCAGCTTCAAGGAGAGTTAGGATTGAAATCTGGGCCTGTGTATGCCAGGCAAGGATTATCACTGAGCTCTTGCCAATTTTTTTGGTTAAAGATTGATTGGCCATGCATAGGGGAGAGTCAAGTTTACTTAGTAAAGAAAATGTGGGGGGAAAAAAAAGAAAATGTGGAAAAAGGAAAAATAAATAAAATCCTCCAGGTTCTCATAATTTCACTACTCACATTAGGAAAAGTTTAGAATTTGTATTTTTTTAAAATACAGAAACACACATACATTATCTCTTACAAAAATGAGCCCATATTATAAAGGCAAAAATCTCACTTTAATTTTTGCTAATGTGATTTTTTTAATAAGGCTGAGTTTGTTTAGATGTTTAATGGTAATTTGTAACTTTTTTTGGGAATTGCTCATTCGTACTTCATCCATGGTGTGTTTGGATATTCACCATTCCAATTGATTTGGAAAAAATCTGGGTAAAAGATATTAGTGTTTTCTGATTGACTATTTATTTTGCACCCCACCCCCAATTTCTCATATCCTTTTAGTGTTGCCTGTGGTACATTCCTGACCCCAACTTAAGCAGTGAGACTTTGTGTAGTTGCAGATATTGACCAATAACACAGGGGTGGGGAGGGGCTGAAGAGGGGGTGGGGAAGAGAGTCCTGCCTTCCCTGCCCTGAAGAGCAGGCTTGTTGCTTTTCCTTCACAGAAGGAAGGTAAGGGGAAGAACATCAGACCCTTACCTGAGAAGATATCAGGCACACACGCCTCCCTGCAAGCTGTATGCAACCTTTCCCCAGAGACACAGCGTCTCATGTCCTCAGGGTCCCCAGAAGTGTTAGAGTTTATGAAGTGTGGAAGGTTATCTGAAGAAGGGGTTCCATCTGTCCAGCAAGTGGGAAACATTCTCGGCGTTGAAGAGACTTTTCAGTGACATGGTTGATGGCTTTGAGACCACTCACACTCCTGAAGCAACTCCTCCCTTGTGCTTCCCAATAAAGTCATTGGTTGGCCAGGCTCTACCTTGCTAGAGTCCTTACTGTGGTCTGTCGTCTGTGTCTTAGCTGACCGGGGGGGGGGGGGGGGGGGGGGGGGGGGGGGGCAGATATTTGCTCACATGACCCCAGGAGAAGGTAGGGCAGGCTTGGAGAGATGGCTCAGTCATTATGAGTACTTATTGTTCAATCGTGAGGATCAGAGTTCAAGTCCTAGCACCCAGGCCAGGTGTTTCCACCTCCAAGGGATCCAACCCCTCTCCTGACCATTGTAGGCACTGGCACACACATATACAACACAAGCACTCTCTCTCACACAACTAAAATTTTTAATTTTTTTTTCTGAGACAAGGTTTCTCTGTGTAACAGTCCTAGCTGTCCTGAAACTAGCTCTTGTAGACCAGGCAGGCCTCAAACTCACAGAGATTCACCTGCCTTTGCCTCCCAAGTGCTGGGATTAAAGGCGTGTGCTACCACTGCCAGGCTAAAAAATGTGTTTTTTAAAGAGTTAATGCAACACCATCGTATCTGGCAAAGTTGCATTTATACGATCTGAGCCTCAACTGTCTGTTTTCCAATACTAGCTGAGATCTCTCTACTTTCCTGGAGAAGGGAGGTTCCTTGAGCTATGAAGCAGAGTGCTAATTGCCAGTCCCTGAACACAGCCAGGTGAAGAACTCTGTCCCCCACCTTTTTCAGGTCACTGACCTCAAGTTCAAGCTCCACTTGGCAAAGATGGTTCAAATGATGCTGTCATTTGCTCAAGGCCAGTCCCAGATAAGCCAGTGGCTGCTCTGGTTCCAGGCTCCAGCTTTGGTCTTGGTTAAGGTATCCAGAATGCTGCCTGGGCCTCTAGGTGCTCTGAGACTGCTGTCCAGGCCTTGCTGTGGGCCAGCTCTTCCAAAGACAATACCCTCTGTGATAAGAAAAGGGAACAGAAGGGAGAGAACCAGTAGAGTTCTGTGGGATCTTTTGGCACTGTGTAGAATACTTAATAGCCATTGTCATAGAATCCAAGCAGTTCTGACAACTCAAAAGAGACATTCAAGATCAGGCCCATTGCTTTTCCCTCATAGAGGAAAGGGGAGGAAAAAGTATTCTTCTACATAGTGATGAAACATCTACTTAATCCAGATAGAGAACAAATGACAAGAACAAATGAATCTATTCCTATGTAGTTTGGTGAGCCAGTGAGTTTAAGTGGGTTTACTTATGAGAGCATGGGTAACTACACCATTGAAAGAAATACCCTCTCTCCCCAGTAACTATCAACTGTCTGTTGTAATTTGGGGAGAGGGGTGTGTGTTCTGTTCCCCAGCCGCCTGGCTCCCAAGCCCCCAGCTGCTGGCCCGCTCAGCCGCTGGTTGCTTGCTTATGCCCGAAATGAGAACCAAACTGTTGTAAATAGAGGAGAGGAGAGGTGTGTGTTGTGTTCCCCAGCCGCCAGGCTCCCAAGCCCCCAGCCACTGGCCCACTCAGCTACTGGTTGCTTGCACCCAAAATAACCACGTGAGGACGGTATTCATTTAAACTCTGCCTGGCTTATTATCACTAGCCTTTTCCCGGCTAGCCCTCACCTCATAAACTAGCCCATTATAAAAGTCTGTAAGTCACCACGTGGTGACGTACTGGAAAGGTCTAACCTGCATCCATCTGCGACAGTGGCTCGTGGTGTCTGGCTCACTTCCTTTCTTCTCCTCCCAGAACTTCTGTTCTGTCTACTCCGCCCACCTAAGGGCTGACCCATCTTATAAGCCAGGCAGCTCTTTATTCAACCAATAAGAGTAATACAAAATACAGGAGAACACTCCCACATCAACTGTCTATAATCCCTGGGAAGAGACCAGGCCTGTGATAACCCTCCCAGAAATAGAAAATTAATGTGCCCAGTTTTGCACAAGTCTCTTTTGACAATCATAGCTGCTGACCATTCAAACTGAGCCCTGTGCCCAGGACAGCAGACCACCACATAGAGAGGGCAGGCAAACAAAGCTTGGGTATTGGACCAGGACAGCCCCAATGCTCAGCTTTGGCATGCTAAGTATCTATAAGTGAGAGAGACTGGAAGGGTCCCCTTCTTTATTCTTTTTTCATTTGTCCCCAGGAAATCAGAAAAATAAACAAGTAGTAAAACCTGGAGAGGCCACTCTTACCCCCTCATACGACAAGTGTCACTGCCCTGTACCAATGGGATGCAGAGGGAGAATCTGAACAAGCAGGCTTTGCTGGAAATCTTATTTGTTAAGACCTGGCACTTCTGCCCAATCCCATTTCTACATGCTAGTCCATTCTCCATTGAACCTAAGAGGAAAAACAGAGAGAGCACCACCAGGTCTTTGGGTCTCCTTTTATGATGACTCCAAAGTCACAGGAAACTTGCACTAAATTCACTATGTTCTGCTTTCCTGTTCTGTTATACGGGTGGTACCTGTTGTGTCTGCTCAATCAGTGACTAAACATTCATTAAACATCAAGTGTCTCCACCCACCATCTTAACAACTTAAACTTACTATTTTCTGCTTTGGGGATAATGGAGAGTTAGACTGCTCAGCTGACTTAGAGGAAAACCTGGGTTTGAATCTGCATGCTGCTTTAGAGGAAAACCTGGGCTTGAATCTGCACGCTGTTTCAGCCTTCCAGTTGGCACCTGCCTGTTAGCCTAAGGCCTTTGAGCTTTAAAATCCAGCTTAGTTTATAGAAAAATCCATAGGGTGGAGCTGGAGGGATGTCTTCAGAGTATCAGCTGCCCTTCCCGAGGGCCTAGATTTGATTAATAGCACCCACATGGTGGCACACAGCTGACTGTAACTCCAGTCCCAGGGGATCCAATGTCCTCTTTTGTCCTCCACAGGCATCAGGCATGCAGACATACATGCAGGCAAAGCTCCTTTACACATAGATAAAATTAATTTTTAAAAGCTTTAAAAATACACAGAATAACTCATTCACACTTAGAGTTCAAATTAAATGATAGAAGTTAAAATTCTTCATGATAGGGGTTCAAGTCTGACTTCTTTTTCTAATTCATACACAGCCTGAGATGACCTAGGATGTCCTGGGATGGCCCTGGATATTTGAGACGGCCCAGGTCATAGGAAGAAGGTTAGTTGAACTATTTCTTTTGGAAATTTCTCCTAAAGTTTGAGTTTTTCCCTTTAAATCTCACTGGAAAATCCCCAGGAGGCTACTTCCCTATGCCCCTTCCTGGTTGACTGTAGGCCAGGACAGGGAACCCTGGGGCTTAGCTGTCTGCTGTCTCATTTCCGTCACATACAGTGCTTACCTGGTATGGACGAGGCCCTGAGCTGGATCCCCAGCACCACATGAATACAACCACAATCTTAGCACCCTAGAGGTAAAAGCAGGAAGATCAGAAGTTCAAGGTCACCCTCTGCTAAATATTGAGTTTGAGGTTCAGTCAGCCTGGACTACATAAAGCTTTGTTTCAACAAAATTAAAAAAAAAATTATTGTGGTGCTTCCGGGGACTGCTGCAATGGAATCGTCTCTCTCCTGGTCTCCAGGCTTGAGGAGAGAGAAGTCCAGGCTTTGGATTCTGATAGACTGGGAAAAAATCCTGGCACTACTATCAGGTGCTTTGAGGAACATAACCTCATCTCTCTGAGTCCTGGTTTCTTAATGACAAAATGGGAACACGACCTTAAAAATAGACGGTCGTGAGTACTGAAAGAGCCAATTAACTGAAAGACTCTGGCAGGTGGCAGCTTCAAGAGTTGCCAGTATCTTCCCAGAGCACAGTGTGTAGAAAAATTTCATTGTCAAGAGTTTGGGCTGAGAAGAGGGGAATACACACACCACACACACACGAGTCACCTCTGGCCCAGTGCAGAGTAGGTGCCAAATAGCTAGGAATGATCTTTTCTCCCACTTTTGGTAGTTAACCTTCCTCATATGTCACTCTCTGACTTCTGACCCAAGCCACAAGCCTCTAAGAAAAAAGGGTCTGAGATTTCCTTTGGGACGTGGCTTTCAATTGCCATGAGGTGTGCTACTACAAGTATCAGGATGGCTGAGAGATAACTCACTTTTGACTGAGGGTCTAGTTCATGGGATAACACTGTCCATCATGCACGAGACCCTCAGTTCCATCTCCAGCACTGCAATAGATAAGTATAAATGGGTATAGAGAAAGATAGTGATATATAGGTTATATATAGTTTGTATTGATATTTGTATATTCTATATATAGTTTATATAATGCTCTATATTTTGCAAATGATTACAAATCTACATGCTGAAATACTGACAGTAACATGTATGTTATGACTCAATAGAAAACACATGGATACAAATACACAGATTGAATATTCCTTAGCTTTACTGTCCTATCTTGAGGCCTGGCCAGTAACATGGTGCAGTCAGTAAATACAGTTAACATGTGTGCACTGCTATGCCCTGTTTATGTGGTGCTGGGGGTGGAACCCAGGGCCTCATGCACGCTGGGCAACCACTCTACCAAGTGAGCTACATTGCCAGCCTAGACTTTTTGTCTATAAATACTAATATAATACAGATAGGTCACAGGATAAATACTCAAATGTCTCCTAACTTTCCCTTGGTCATTTTACTTGTTTTATTATCAATGTAAAATGTCTCCTGCAAGCTTATGCATTAGAACCCAGCTTCAATATGCCCTCATCTGTGATGCTTTGAATAAGGAAGGCTCCCATAGGTGGAACTCCTTGGGATTAGGAGGTCTGGCTTTGCTGGAGTAGGTGCATTTTGACTGGGCTTTGAGGTTTCAAAAGATTCGAGTGGTCCCCATTGTGCTTTCTGCCTCCTGCTTGTGGATCAAGATGTGGGTTCTCTGCTGTTCCTGCTGCCATGCCTGCCACGTCTTTGCTCCTCCATCACAGACTCTCACTCTCTGAAACTGTAGTTCTTTCTTTTATAAGTTGCCTTGCTGTCCTCTTTTTAAACTGGTGTTGCCTTTTAATCCATGGCTGTCTGATCAGCAACTGCAACTCTCCTGCTATCAGCAGTGGTTACTTAGAGCAAGATCCGCAACCTGAAGAAAATCTGCTCCTTCAGGCACCAACTTTTTCAAAATTACAAAGGGAACTTATCTAAATTTCTGTCCCTTTAAAGAACCTGAGATTCCAAGGTTGAGGTAGAATTGTGCTCCTCAGAGAAGCTCACCTCCTCTCCTCCCATCTCTCCAGAAGCCCTGGTGCATGGTCGCCTTGCCTCTTCTTAAAAACCCTTCTCCACCTGGCTCCTCCCTACCACTTCCCATCAGCTAGCAGCCTCCTAACCGCAGGTGAGTTTTATTTAAACAAACACATCTGCGTTGGTGGTGCACGCCTTTAATCCCAGCACTTGGGAGGCAGAGACAGGCAGATTTTTGTGAGTTCGAGACCAGCCTGGTCTACAAGAGCTAGTTCCAGCGCAGACTCCAAAGCCACAGAGAAACCCTGTCTCGAAAAACAAAAACAAAAACAAAAACCAACAAAAAAAAAACCCAATAAAAACCAATAAACAAACGCAACTTCGTATAATTAAAGAGATGTTCCAGAGCACAAACAGAAGTGACACACTTTAAAACAATAGTCTACGACCTTGCCTCGGCCACGGTGTTTTATCACAGCAGTAGAAAAGTAACGATTACAGGGAACTTTGGAGAAGTGACTGGATCCTGAAGATTCTGACCCAATCAATGGATTAACTCCTGATGGAGTCCTAACACGGCAGCACTATCTGGTGTGGAAGGAAGTGGGGGCTAGTTAGAGGAAGCAGGTCCCTGGGGTCATGGCCTCAGTGGTGATATCTTTCCTTGGCCCCCCTTTCTGTTTTCCCCTTTCTCTGCTTCTCAGCTGGCACAAGGGAGGCATTTCTCCACCTCCTGATGCTCTAGTTTTCCACAGAAGTGAAAGCAGTGGATAAGCAGACTGTGAGTGGAAAATGTAGGAATTCAGTCGGATAGCCAATGGTAGTGGGGAGGCTTGGCCCGATGGGCGTGGCCTTCTCTGGAGATAGTGACCTGGTAAAACCCCAAGTGGAAGGATTGCGCTCTCTTGGACTGAGGAGGGTTCGCTGAAGCAGCGGCTTGGTGACCTTCTCTGGACCTCCCCTTTGCCCTTGGGAACCAGAGGGTCAGCAGTCAGAACAGCAGCAGCGCGGCAGCCCTGTTCTACAGTGCGAGTGTACTTGGTATTCGGCACCTGACTTGATCACAGAGATTCCTCACACTTTAGAAACCTTGGAAACTGAGCTGAAGCAACTCTTTGCTCTTCTTACATCTTGTAGATCAAGTGTTTGGGACAGCAGTAAAAATCTGACACAGAACTCTCAAGTATCTTTGAGAACACGCAAAGGATCCAGCTGAGTTTCTTTCCTCTTAACTCAAAGTCCATTTATTAAATGCTCCATGCCAGGTATGGGTGATTGTGCTGAGAAATCATGATGGGACTGGGAGATGAAATAGGAAACATACGTATCTCTGTGCATGGTGTTTAGAGATAAAGGCCTTATATGCAGATGGATAAAAACTAAGAGGGGGCTGCCCAGCAGGGCCGTAGATCCTCTCAGGCTCTGACTTGGGTCCTCCAGTGTCCTTTCAAATTCTGCTGATTCTTGGGGTCCCCAGGTCTTCTGTGGAGGGCTCAGGCTCTCTGGGCAGCTCTCTGAAGAGCCCTCTTCTCTGCTGACTCCAGGGGCAGAGCTGTGGAGGTCTAGGTTGCTAGGGCTGGGGAGCAGCTTCGAGGCCAGGCTTTGGTTGGCACATTCTCCATAGCTCTTTTGTGTGCCTGGTGGGAGTGGTAGCCCTTAGGAGGTCCACCCTTGCCTGTAGAGCACTGTTTTTAGCTCAGGGAGAATCTGACCTACCATCTTCAGGTCTCAGTGAGAAGCAGCCTTGGCAACTGGAACCCTAAGGGAGGGAGGCTATGCCTAGAAGTTCCCCCATGGACTCAACCTAAGTGGCATGGGTTAGTTAAGTCACCAACTGCTGCATGGTTCCAGTGAGAAAGAAGCTCAGAGGTGTGGAGCTGGGTGTAGATCTGGAGAACTGGTTCACTAATTCTCTGGCTGGCTTGGGAATCCTTGTTCCCTACTGCCTGCCAGACACTGCAAAAATCACGTGTGTATGCATACCTGCCTGAGTGTGTGTGTATGCATGTGCGTGCGGTCATGTATATGGGGGTAAAAACTGGAAGTCAACCTCAGATGTCACTCCTCAAGTGTCATCCACATTGTTTTATAGACTTGGAGTTCACTGGTTTGACTAGCCTTGCTGGCGGGCCAGCAAACTGAAGGATCCACCAGCTTCTGCCTGCCCAGTGCTGGGATGATAAGCATACACTCCCACACCTGGCTTTGATGTGGGTTCTGGGTATTGCTTTCAAGTCCTCATGCTGCACTGTCTCCCCAGTCCCTGCAACCGTCTTGAAAAGTACCTTTTCCACTGATAAAACAATCAAGGCCTAAACAAGCTCCATAACTTGCCCAAGGTCACACAACTGGAATTTCAGTGCAGGTCTCTCAGGCTCAGAAGACAGTGGGAGTAAGTGCTTGTATGTGTTAGGGATAGGACAGATAGGCTTGTCCAACTGAAGGACTGTCTTCCTGCCTCATTCTTGTACTAAGTCTAACCTCTCTATAGGAAGAGGAAGAGCAAGGAGATCCAGAGACAGAGGCTGTGGAAGGCAGAAAGGACACCTGTTTCAGAGTCAAGGAGGCCTGGACTGAATTCCAGCTGTGTGACCTCAGATGGCCTAGGGAGCTTCTTGAGGCAGTCTCTTGTAACTGGAGCTAGTCTCTGCAGACTTCCGGGGCTCTCCAGAGTCAGTCTTTCCCCATTTGATGCCCTCCACAGCCAGGCTACTTCTCCTCATTGCTTCTTATTTTGGCTTGTGAAATGAGGACCAACCTTTCCTGGCTCCTCAGCTTGTCCAAAAGGATAGAGCTTGCAGGAATTCTGGGAGTCACTTGTCACTATGGATCTGCAGACCCTTCCCATTTATTATTACATCATTAGCCTTATAACAGCCCTGTGTTGACTTGTTAGAAGAGAGGGTTCAATGGGCTCCCTACCCTACAGATGAGTAAATCTTAGTGTTCTGACTACTAGTAGGCATGCCATCCAGCTGTGAGTCCTGGCCTTTTGCTCAGATGAATAAGCACAGTTGCTAATCTAATCCTGTCGGCCTCCTTTCTCCAACCTCCATGGAGTCCTTTTGCAGCAGCTGTTTGCATCTGGGAATGCAGCCTGGCTCCATGGGCATCTCAGGTTACTGCCAGATCATAGGGTAGTTTTCCTGCAGGAATGGAAACTTCTCTGTGCTTCATTCCTGCTGACAAGAATAGCACTGATAGCACTGGAAACATCTGGGCATCAGAAAATACATCCCAGGATGGAGTGGAGCTAAGTGGTAGAACATTTGCTAGCAAGCAGTCTGCAGTGGCAGGGGGCAGGGGTGGGGTGGGGTGGGGTGTAGAGACACAGAGAGGACAAAGGACAAGCAGTCGGGGAGAAAGACACATAGACTTGGAGAAAGATCTGGGTGGGAGAGAAACACTCATACAGAGAAAGTGGGAGAGAAGGGAGAAGGGATGGGAGGGGAGGAAGAGAGAGAAAGAGAATGAGGAAGAAGAGATGAGAGAGAGGAGAGATACAGAGACAAGGAGAAAAGGGGAGTATACAGACAGACACAGAGAGACAAAGAGAGTATGTGTGTTGGGGGGGGGGCTGTTTATCTAAGACTCATTCTTGCCTCCCTCCCCTCCAGGCAGAAGCCAGGCTTCCCATTCACCTGCAGTGGAAGCTGGCCCAGGGCTCTGGAGTGGTGAGCTGCTCAGGGGCGAGTGAACAGAGAAAACTAAACCCTGGTGCTCCCCTTCAGAGAAGATGAAGGTTTTGCTTTGTTCCTGTCAAGGAAGAGCAGACTCTGGCAGGTGACGAGAATGCTGATGAGGCCCTGGAGAGAATTGGCCAGGTGGAAAGAGCACTAAGCTTGGAGTCACACAGGACTGCGGATTTCCAAAGGTGTGACCTTGAGTTAATCAGGTTGCCTCTCAGAACCTGCTTTGTGCGGTTGTTGGGAGGGGTGAGAAGGCTATAGCGGAGACTGTGCACACTTAGGAAGATGCTTTTACAGTGTTCTTAAAAGGCACATGCAATAGACCCCAGTGGAGCAGCTGGGGAGATAGCTCAGTGCAAGCATGAGGACCCGTATAAAAGCTGGGCGTTGGCAGTACATACATGTATCTACACATGGGGGGATCTGGAGGTAGGCTGGCCAGTCTGCCTAAAACTGTGAGCTCTCGTTTAGCAAGAGACCCTGTGTGAAAAAGTAAAGTGAAAAGGGATGGAGGAAGTGTGAGAGCCAAAGTTAATTTTAAGTTTTAGATGCTATGCCTAAGAGATCCATGAAGCAAAAATGCCTCTGACCCGCAAGCCCTTGCTCAAGGACAGAGAGTTCCTGAAATGCTGGAGGATGTTGTTTAAGGGAGATAGCAAGTCACAGGTTTTTACTCTCCTAAACAAGTTTGTTTGACCCATTTGCACCAGATTTGGTTGATCACACGTGGGCGGGAGTTCACAGGCAGGAAATATGTCAAGATGTATGCTTGCCCGTGATTGGACCTGGTGGGAAATACTTAAGCTACTCCAAACTATAACTTGAGGCCATTTCCTGGGAAACTGGGTATGGACTTGGCCAGAGCCCATCCACCTGGCCAGTATTTAATTAAAACTTGCTTCAAATTTGGCTTTAAATTGTGGTAGTGGTCTTATTTTTGACCTGTGGGATTAACATTTTCTGGAGGCTCTCAGCAAGATTCAGACCACCTGCCCAAATTCTAAAGCTGGACCTTCACTCTGGAACTCTGGGGCTGAGGATCCACTACTTTACAAGGCTAGTTCCAAGGCTCTGAGGCTGACTGCCTTCATTTGTGGACTATCAGAGTAAGCCGACATGCTGAGAAATGAAAGCATCTATGGAGGCCTTCTGGTGAGGCCTAGTCTGGTTCTGTTTTGTGTAATCCCAGTCTGAACATGGAGGGGTTTCTCAACAGGACCCCAATATTCTCCTGTCCAGGGCATACCCACCCACTTGGTTCTGGTTGGAAAGTTTTGTTTGTTTCCTGTGGAAAGTTTTGTTTGTCTTGTTGGAAAGTTTTGTCTGTCTGTGTTTTCTGGTGTGTCCGTAAGTTTTGTTGCAAGCGAGGCGCTAGGCAGAAATGGGTCAGATATTTTTGTTGTCTTGGTGTGCCGACACACACACATGGTTGTGTTTATGACCAGGGCTTAGAATTAATCTCTGAGTTCTCTGGTTACTGAATTCTGGTTAGTAGGAGTTCAAATGTCTGTTGGGTATGGATAATATTAAAGTCGTTTTATGTTGTTCTCCTCTATTGGAAAGCTGGCTCTGGAGCTAGATTATGCCTCTCCCTTCATTAGACCCAGGCTTATTTGAAAGTTTCCTCTGTGTCCTGTGTCAGTCTGAGCCACGTGACACAGAGACAGGGAGAAGAAAGTGTGGGCTCTGACATCCGCCAGCCTGGCATGGCCATGGCTTGAATACAGCTTGGTAGCTGGAAAGCTAGCAACTTAGAAAGACAAAAGGTGAAAGGCTTGGCTCCGGCCTTCCTTTTTACTTGTAGATTGCCCAGGAAGGAGTTGCTGGCTCCAAAGCTGGTGAGATATACAAGTGTATGGATGAGAGGTGTGGTGTCCCCCGGAAAAGGAATGTGAATAGAAAATTCCTGAGGGTAGAGGAGCAATTCAGGTTTGGACAGAGCTTGGGGGAGAGAAATAAATGCAAGGTCATGCTGTAAAGGACAAAAAGTCCTGAGCTGCCTTTAAACGATGATGGTGTGAAAGTCTGTTTCTTCCACGCGCCTCCGAGAACATGCTTAGGGCAAAGCACCAGTTTCTATGTTGGGGCGATGGTCCCCGACAAGAAAGCAAAGCAGGACAGCCAAGAAATTAGACTTGGTTTATGTGAACCTTCTGTATCTCAATATTTATGTTTATTTTATTGGATATGGTTAAAAATTTATAAAATCGCTGGGCGGTAGTGGCGCATGCCTTTAATTCCAGCACTCGGGAGGCAGAGATGCAGGCCGATCTCTGTGAGTTCGAGACCAGCCTAGCTACAAGAGCTAGTTCCAGGAATGGCTCCAAAACTGCAGAGAAACCCTGTCTCAAAAACCGAAAAAAAAATTTATAAAATCTATGAAAAAGTTAACTTAATACTAGTAATACTGAGAGTTGACAGTTAAAAAAATCTATGTATAAGTAATCTTTTGTATGTGTGTGTGTATAAGTAATCTTAAAGGAACCATGCGACATGATTCCATTTGGGGATATAACCAACATGTGGTGATTGTCATGTTTAGGCAGCCACATGGCTGGGAGCCATCTTTGCCAGGATTGGCAAAAACAGATGTCATGTGACTTCACCATCATCTTGATTAAAGGTGACCACATGGCCTACCAAGGAGGCAACAACAGGTCTCCAAAGATATTTTGGATCAGAATGGATTTTTTTTGTATGATAATTCCTGTCCTGTCTTGAAAACAAGGATTATGAAAGATAGGATTTAAAAACAATGCTTTTTAATTACGGTGCTAAAGCTGAACCTCCATGTGCCGCAAGCTGCAACATTATACAGTAATTGCTCAGCCACCTTCTCACGAGCAACTTATCAGGGTCACGATCCCTTGGTAAAGGTTCAACCAAAATTCAAGGAAATTTTGATGTTATTGCTTTGGTAATAGAGTGGCTGTTTTTTGCTCTAGATATTCGTTGTAGCTGACTCCCGTTCTGTTACACATTTGGGAGTTAATTCCCACAGTTCAGAACTGTTTCCTATGCCTTTGGGCTTACTGATCACATTCCTCTAGCTATGTGTGAAAACAGTTTCCCACTGCGAGGCTTTCATTCCTCTCTATTAGGTAAACGCAGAGATCTGCCTTCTTTCTTTATTAGCAGGCATTTGACCAGTGTTTAGGATCTAGGTTAAAGCATTCCATTTAAGACATTCATAGATATCCAAGGACACAGAATTACTACTTGCCCAAAGCTGTTGATTCATAGCTGCTCAGATAAATAGAAGAATAAGTGTGCCCTGGTTTTACCTCACCTAAAAGATTCTTAACCCCTTATGCTCACCTCCACCTCAGTTTATTGATGATTTTAGTTCAGGAAACTTCCTGCTTGTGTTTTAGTCTCAAGGACAGCAGAAGTGATAATTAGCTGCAACCCAGAGAAAAGACTTCCTGCTGGTGCCACAGACCCACAATGCCCATGATCAGAACGGCAAATAACAGTATACCCCAGAACAGATAATTTAGAGACCTAGGTCTACTCTTTGTTTTGACTACCTTAGAGCAATAAGTGTAAACTTCAGACTTAGGCTCATAGAAATTGCAGCATCTGGTGAATGTGCTAATCAGATCAGGAGCCATTAGCTTCCCCCTGACTGTGTACATGGGTTGCCTGGTTACTCAGTATCCTCTATGGATGCTGGAATAAAAAAAGTGGCACACTGACTTAAAAAGCAATCCGTGCCCTATTTATAATTTTACTGAAAATAAACTTTTAGCTCTTTGCTAACCACCTAAAAATGTAGTGTTGCACATTAGCCTTCCCTTCTAGAATTCCCTGATGATTTAATTTCTTTCTTAGCTAACTTTCTCCATTAAGGAGTTTACCAGACATGCATTAGCTATTCCCACCTTTAAACTGACAGTCACAGATCTCTCTCTCTCTCTCTCTCTCTCTCTCTCTCTCTCTCTCTCTCTCTCTCTCTCTCTCGTGTGTGTGTGTGTGTGTGTGTGTGTGTGTGTGTGTGTGTGTGTGAAAACTCTTATCTGATTTTAATGGTGGAAAAGAATTCCAGCCCTGGAACCTGCTAGGGCTGGGGAATTGCTGGTTATAAGAATACATATTACTGGGAGCATTTGTAACAGGGGAGGAAGGATTATGAGAAAAGAGAAGAATAAAGAGACATGGATAGATGGATCCTGTTGCGAGTAGATTTCTTAACCCTCAGATTTTAGGTTCTTTCACTTATTGCAGTGTCTCTAATCAAACCCTGAGAGGGGATTCTAAAGAGCTGGACTCTTAAGGACCCCATTATTCATATGCTTTCATATGCAAGAATGTATCTTGTGCTGGCAGACAAATTTGTAACACAAGAGTCACCTAGGTAATATTGGTTTTAAATACAGGAAGGGGTCATGAGGAGCAGCTGAGGCTTGAAAATGTGTGGCAGGGCTAGAGTTCCTAGAGAGCCCAACTGAAGGGTGGACCCTAGCAGTTCTGAAAATGTGACACCATGTGATAGTCACCATGAAACTAGCCACAGTGAAATGGAACAGGCTGGGATCTAGAAGGCAGGCTATGTATATACTGCCAAGGATGAGGCCAAAAAGGTAATCCAAGTCCCTCTGGGAAGCCTAAAGGATTGTGAGTAAATCCCAGATACTGAGATTTGAATTGTTATACTGTTGGAGGTTGGTTTTGCCTTATGCAGATTGTGGCTATGCCCTGCATCTTCCCTACTGAAGTAAAAAAATGTACTTTATTTTTGATATTTCAGGAGCACACAGTTGAGAGGTTTTAAACCTTTCTAAGAGGAAATTTTGGAGTTTTACCAAAAATTTAAATTATAAAACTGAATATTTTTTAAGGAACATCTTGAAATTTATGAAATGTTATGGTGAAAGTAAAACACCTCAGGTCCCCGAGCGGTGGCAGTGGGCAGTGGGCAGTGGGCATGAGTCCATGGTGGGCCAGGAAAGCTGGCGGGCCACAAAAGCAGCCGGTCCCAGGCAGGGAGCCATGTGGCAGATAAGAGACAGAGACCTATTAGGCATGCTATGCAGAGAAAGTGAGTATTTATTTAGTGGGTTATGGGGGAGTAAAGGGGAAGGGGAGAAGGGGGAAGAACAGAGAGAGGCAGAGAGAGAGAGAGAGAGAGAGAGAGAGAGAGAGAGAGAGAAACTGGGGGGAGGGAAGAAGGGAGAGAGGCAGAAGAGTAAGATAAAAAGGAAGGAGCTCAGGCTTAGCTGTCTTAGCAGGTGGGGAGAGGGAGTGGGCAGGGCTTGTCTTTTAAAGGGACAGGACAGACCATTACATAAGATTTTATTTTTTATTTTTTTTTGGTTTTTCGAGACAGGGTTTCTCTGTGGCTTTGGAGCCTGTCCTGGAACTAGCTCTTGTAGACCAGGCTGGTCTCGAACTCACAGAGATCCGCCTGCCTCTGCCTCCCGCGTGCTGGGATTAAAGGCGTGCGCCACCACCACCCGGCTAGATATTTTATTAAAATGTCTTTGTTAGTATATGATCTTGATAAATGGATAAATAAAAAGGTTAAAAATTAGGGCCACACCTATGAGCACCAAATACTAAACACCAGAAACTGGGATACCCCTGTCTTATGAAGTAGCAAGACAGTGACCCTAAGCAGTCTGACAGCTTGGAGTAGTTTCTCAGCTTATGAGTTTTGACTCTTTGGGGGCTGAAAGACCCTTTTACAGAGGTAGCCTAGGACTGCCTGCCTGTCTGTTTGGTGTTTGCATTGAGATTCATAACAGTGGCAAAGTTGCAGTTGTAATAGCAACAGGAATGATTTGGTGGTGGTAGTGGAGTCATCATAACATGGGGAACTGTATTGAATGGTCAAAGTACTGGGAAGGTTGAGAATCACTGGTTTTGAGAGTGTTCTCCTTATCTAAGGTCTATTCATGCTTGAAAATATATGTCTAACTGTTGTCTTATCTTTGGCACAGTGGCTGTGTCTTAATTTACTGCTGTTTCAACCAGCAATTGCAACTCTGCAGTTACTGGCCTGCTTCTCTGTCAGCAGTTTGGTGGCTCATCCTGCAGCCTGGCAGAAATTCTTTTCCCATAGGCACTGGCTCTGCTGCTGTTAAAGGTAAGTTTAACTAGATCTGTATCATTCCATTTACAAATAAAACTCAAGACTCAGAGGCTGGGGTAAAAACCTGCTGTAATGGTCTGTTCTGTCCCTTTAAGAGACAAGCCACACCCACTCCCTCCCCTCTTCCACTGAGGCAAGCTGATCTTCAACTTCCAGTCCAAGTCCCTCCTTTTTCTGTCTCTCTTCCAGAGAGGTAGCTGCTGCTCTGGCTACTCTCCTCCCCTCTTCTGTTTCTCTATCTTTTTCCTCTTCTCCCCTTCTCCCTTTTCCCCTCCATAACCCACTAAATAAATATCCAACCTCACTCTGCATGGTGTGCCTATCCATGTCTCTGTCTCTTGCCTGCCATGTAGCTCCCTGTCCGGGATCAGCTACCTTCGGAGACCTGCAGTGTGCCTATCTGTCTGTCTTATCTCGTGGGACTGGCTGGCCCATTGAGGTCTCTCACTCACCACATGGCTCCCTGCCTGGGACTTGTGGCCCACTGCAGCCACTCGGGGAACTATGCCATCCCTGCCTGGGACTGGCTGCTCTCAGGACCCACTGCCCTCGGCCTGCCACCACTTTGGGGACCTGCGGCATGGTCTCAGGACCCGCTGCCCGCTGCCCACTGCAGCCACTCAGGGACCTGCAGCACTTTACTTTTACCATTACACCTGCTAGCTCAGAGAAGTTGAGTAGCACCTAGCTAACCTCTTCTTGCTGAGGTCTCCTGAAAAAAGTTGTCCTTCCATGCCACAAAAACAACAAAAAAAGCCATGCCACTTAAAACTCCTCCATCCTAACATCTCTCTTTCTCATCCAGATTCCCTTGGATGCTCTATGAATACCTTATGTCAACTACTTGCTAGCTCAGCCTCCTAACCCAAGGTTAATTTTATTTGTAAATGTTATAATGTAAATGCAAACTTGGGGTTCACAGTGTGATTGAATATCCCCCAACATCTAGCCTCTTTGTCTTTGTTAACTTTGTTAAGCTTAAGCTATTTTGATAAACTAAGTCATATAAGAAACTGTTATAGCCAGGTGGTGGTGTCACATCCTTTAATTCTAACACTTAGGAGGCTGAGGCAGGTGGAGCTCTGTGAGTTTGAGCCCAGCCTGGTCTACAAAGTGAGATCCAGGACAGCAAGGACTGTAACACAGAGAAACCCTGTCTCGAAAAAAAAAAAAAAAGAAAAAAAAAGAAAAGAAAAAGAAAGAAAGAAAGAAAGAAAAGAAAAGAAAAGAAAAAAGAAACTATTACATTCTGTAATGATATATATATAAAAGGATGAGGAAATTTCCCAGTCTCTCTGTGGACTGTGTTTATTAGTTACAAGTTTTATTTTGATACTAAAAGGAACTTCAATTGAGAAATTGTATATTTTTAAGGCTCAAACTTAACAGAGATAAAGCTATAAAGAAAAGTCCTTTTTCCAAGGTCAGGCATTTAGAGAAAAGTCCCCATTTCCTCAGAAGCTTTAAGAAAGTTCCTGCTTGCTAAAAAGGGAGTAATTTTCCTTATCTCTGGCAGAAGGAACTTGTGGCCCACCCATTAACATATGACTGTGGTGCCTATTAACTTGTCAGGGGCAGTGCTAGCCTCTAGTTTCCTCATTCCCTGCTCATAAGTCCTACATGAACAAGTCCTAGTCTTAAGAAAGCTAGTAAGTTATTATAAACTGTAAAGGATAACTAAAAAATGTAACTTAATAGTCAGTGTAATGGTCTGTCCTGTCCCTTTAAGAGAAAAGCCCTGCCTACTCCCTCCCCTATCTGCTGAGGCTAGCAGATCTTCACTTCCAGCCTAAGTGTCTTTCCTTCTCTCTCCCTTCTCCCCACTTCTCCCCTCCCCCACCATTTCTCTCTCTCTCTCTTTCTCTCTCTCTCTCTCTCTCTCTCTTTCTCTCTGCTCTTCCCCCTTCTTCTCTTCCCTTTCCCTTTTCCCTCCACAACCAACTAAATAAATACTCACTTTCTCTGCATGGCGTGCCTAATAGGTCTCTGTCTCTCACCCACTGCACAGCTCCCTGCCTGGGACCGGCTGCCTTCATGGCCTGCCATAGTCTCAGGATCCTCTGCTAATTGCCGCCACTCGGGGACCTGCAGCATTTTATTTTTACCATAACATTTGGTGCTTGTGACTCAGCCAGGCTCTTTCCACATTCCCTCCTGCCTGCAGGTGGGCTGGCTGAGGATGCATGGAACCCTGGGCTCAGGAACCAGATTCCTTTACAACAGCTCTGCATTCTATCTGCCTGAATGCCAACCTCTACACACACCAGTGAGTCTTCCCCTTCCAGTCAGCCAACCACAGCCTTCACAGCTACAGTTGAGCCTTTCACTGACATTCATCTCTGGTTGCTTTCTATAGCTAAAGATGTGACCAGACTACCCAGAGTTGGTCCTCCCATGCTAGTACTGCACACGCTGTATGGTGCATTCGATTTGGGGCCCAAGGCCCCTCAGATTTTTCTTTCTCCTTTCCTTTCCTTTCCTTTTTGACTACTCACAAGTGGTCCCCACCATGAGAGACCACTTGGAGCAGCCTCTAGCCTCTCTGGCTTCCAAGTCACCCGGACTGGAGCCAGTCAGGTTTTAACACCCCGCCTATACCTTATAAATGATCAAATTCCTTAGTGTGTTCAGAATGATACTTATTATAGTCATGCAAAGTATTAATGTGATTAATTATAGGAAAAAGCTTTATTTATCTGATATGTGTTTTCAGGGTTAAGCCTAGGTTTGTTTAGCTCAAATATATTTAATAGATAATGGTCCTCAAACTTGTCAGAGATCTGTTGAATATGACATTTAAAATCTTTAATGGAAGCCGGGTGGTGGTGGCGCATGCCTTTAATCCCAGCACTCGGGAGGCAGAGGCAGGCAGATCTCTGTGAGTTCGAGACCAGCCTGGTCTACAAGAGCTAGTTCCAGGACAGGCTCCAAAGCTACAGAGAAACCCTGTCTCGAAAAAAAAAATTCTTTAATGGAAAAAAATTTACTATGACAAAGATCCCCAACTCCTAGCAATGACCCCAAGGTCGCCAAAGAAGATGATGGAGCAGCATGATGACTCCTCCTAGATTGTAGTAACACTAACCATTGGGTGAGACTTCCCCAATGCTGTATCTGCTACCAGGGACCTGGTCCAAACTGGACAAACAGGACACTGGAGAGTTGATTGCCTCACTTTGCCTAGACAAAGTAAGGTCAGTCCCCCCCAGATTCATCCTCCATAGGAAAGCCTCTTATTTGGCCTGGCAGCCAAAGAATAACGCTGTGCTGGTACCTCTGGCCCCAATGCCATGGAGACCACAGGAGCCTGGGATGACGGTCTAGATAATGAACTAGTCTCTGCCATTTTAATTGATACACAGGCCATTTGCATTATACTTCCTGATATAATTTATTCTTCTCAAATCTCTGATGGCATTGATAGATAGGCTAACTGCAGGGTTCTTTTAGTTTAGCAGCAGCAGGCAACTAGGTTCTTCTCCAAGGCTCCAGCCAGCTTGTTAGTTCATTTCATATATAGAAATTAGGCCGCGCTTTTTCTAGAGCTACTAGGTATCCTGTTGAGAAAAGGTAGACAGATTTGCCTTGCCAAAAGGCTTCATATTAAAAAATAAAGGAACATGATTTGAAATGACTTGTGTCTCTGGTAAATGATTAGATGGAAAGAAAAAAGTGTTAAAGTCTATGCAAGTTTTGAGGGTCTAAGAATGTATTAAGATATATAAAAGTAGAGGATGTGAACGCTTAAATATGTTTAGAAGGTCTCAGAAAATTATTTAAGATGTATAATTTTTGCCAGTTGTAAAGGTATGTCAGTGATTGAAGGTATGCAGAATGTTTCAGGTTTCTTTCCCCTTCTATGCCGTTGTTACATTAAGATTTCAAAAGTTCAGAGTTTTAACATTCATCAATGGAGTTCTGATAAGCAGGTAGAGCACTGATTACTGTTAATAATCACAGGCTTAAGATTTCAAATTTCCTTTGGTTATCTTCTAAGTAGACACTTAAATGTACTTCTCATCATGCTAAAATTGTCCCTGTCCAATGTATATTTGACTTCCTGGGCAGAGGAAAAATGTTCATGCTTTTTAACCCAAATCTATAGTTTTTGCTAGGACTAAAAAAGGTGTGAGTCTGCTCCAGCTGTTTTACAGACACCTGTCACCTGCTTTTTCCAGAATGTGTAATGAGGGTCTATGTAGCCTAAGCTGTTCTCAAAATCACATTCCTCTTACTCCAGTCTCCCAAGTTTTGTTCCCCTAATGCCTAGCTTCATTGAGACATCACTGTGTGTGTGTGTGTGTGTGTGTGTTATTCATATACAGGCACACTATTCTACTCATGCCCACAGTAGAGGTGAAAGGGTATCTTCTATTAATACCACTGGTCGAGAATAAGATTACTACCATAATTTAAAGCCAAATTTGAAGCAAGCTTTATTTAAATACTGGCCATGTGGATGGGCTTTGGCTAGGTTCATACTCAGTTTCCCAGGAAATGGCCTGAAGTCACAGGTTGCAGCAGTTTAAGTATTTCCCATCAGGTCCAAAAAGGGGTAGCATACATTCTGATGTGTTTTCTGCCTACACCCAATTAGGGGCAAACATACATCCTGATGTATTTCTTGCCTGTGAACTTCCCATCCACATGTGATCAAGCATATCCTGTGCCGGTGAGTCAAACTTATTTAGGAGAATAAAAACATGTGACCCCCATCTCAAAACAAAAACAACCACCCAAAAACAAACAAAAAGAACAACAAAAAAAATTCAAAGAAGTGACTTAGTTGACAAAGTGCTTCCCTACAGTATCCAGAAACTATATAAAAGTCTAGGTGTGGTAATGAAATTAAAATTTCAGCAACAGTGGAGACACCTGGACCCCTGGAAGCTTGCTGGTCACCTAACTTGGCCTAGTTGGTGAAGTTTCAGGTCAGTGAGGCACCCTGCACTTGAACCAATTGCGTCATAAACTTATGGTGCTTCTCTGAAATAGAGACTAGAATCTGAGGGATAGAGGAGTGTCACAAGATGCCAGCTGGTGCTGAATCACCACCAGCACTTGAAACTTTGTGGAAGAAACTCCTTGATGTCTTCTTAGTCGAATTTGAATTCATCAAGAGACACTCATCCAAAACTGGAGAACGGCCAGCAGTCATCAAATCTGGTCAAGTGACTCATAGTTAACATGCATGTCCTTAAATGTTGGGTTCAGCCTGTGCACTTTTCATATAATGATTTCAGTGATGTGTGCCTGGAGAAGATGCTTAAGTTAGTCTTGGATTCTGACTTCAATCATGTCATTTCCAAATAGATTGTGTGTTAGTTACTTTTCTGCTGCCATGATAAAATTCCACTACCAAAACAACTTGAAGAGGACTTCATTTTGTCTTAAGCTTCCAGAAGGCTGGTGTCCATAATGGCAGGGAAGTCTTGACAGCTGGAATAGGAAGCCAACTGATCACATTTTATTAGCACAGGTTGGCAGTGGGAGGGAGGGAGAGGAGAGGAGAGGAGAGGAGAGGAGAGGAGAGGAGAGGAGAGGAGAGGAGAGAGAGAGCAAGTACAGGAAATGAAGCAAGAATATAAACCTTGAAAGCCCACCCCTCTGTGACACACATTCTCCAGCAAAGTCTACCTCCTAAAGATTCTGCAGTCTCCCCCACACAGTGCCATCAACAGCTGGGGACCGTGTAATTAAACATATGAGACTTTGGAAGAAACTTCTAATTTAAACCACAGAAGATAAATGGCTTTGGGTTTTGGACATTTGAATATAGAGCTGCTCACCCGGAACTCTTTGATAAACAGTTACATCATACTAGACTTAGCAGGAGTGTTTCCAGGTTGGCGAACATCTTGACTGATGGGAAACTTTTCAATCTTACAAGAGGGTAAATGACAGAACTTATGAATTCTAGGAAAACTGGCATGATTGTAGACACTGTGGTCCTGAGGGAATGGTATTGGGTTAGAAAGAATAATGATACCTATCTGGTAACATCACTACTTTAGACTTTCCTTCGCATTGTACCTCATCAGTGATACCGTGTGTCAGAAGAGGTGCACTTCCTCCTCTGCCACCTTCCTAGGGAGACAAGACAATCCAGGGATTGTCTAGATTATGTAACCTGATCAATACAGGGAAAGGGTTTATAAGGGACCACTAAACATTGCACTCCAAAAGTACAGAGACAATGCCATTCATTTCTAGTGATTGCTAAGAGATGGTCTCTTAAGATCCAGTGATTGGGTTTTGCTGGGTGAGTAGTTGACCCATCAAGATAATCAAAGATGAGAATCTCACTGAGTACCATATAAACAACTGAACTAGTCATCAATGACTTGGCTATTAAATGTGGTGACCAAGCAAACACATCTGGGTACACCTGGTTATACTGTATTGGAAGACAGAACTCCTAATGACCTGTAAAGATATCTCAGGCTGAGTTTATTAATCTTCCATGGAGGGTGGTTGTTTCAGTCATTTTAATACTGGCTGACTAAATGTCCAGTCATTAGATATGAGAGGGTATATATCATCTGTGTGGTTCTTTATCATACGTTGACTCCAACTCTTTGATCATTTGAATCTTCTCTGATCCATCTTTAATTATTAGTATCTATTGTTTGCTTAAATAATTTACAAGTCCCTGTGACAAGTATGTTATACCAAGGATGTTTTCATATCTGTTTTTTAATAAGATACATGTAGATAAGGATGTAAGTATGATAATTTTCCACTGTCTTAGGCAGAAGATCATCCTTAGATCTCATATCTAAAACTCCATCTCATTCAAACTTTCTGGTTTAGAAATTGTCACCAGATGACTGAAATACTTAATAAATAGCAATGAATTTGCTGGGTCAGGTGGACCTCATATATCTCCCAGTCCTGTTCACACATGATATGCTGTATTGACTCTCAACTATTTAAAAATGCAATAAGGAAAAAATGCAATAAGGAAACTTGATCTTATAAAAGTTTGTGTTTCACGTGATGCCCTTAACAAGAATCAGCACCCTGGTTGGTGTTTACCTTCTGCTACATCTGGATTGTGACCTGAGCATCTGTAAAACTTCCCTGGGCTGCCGGGCGGTGGTGGCGCATGCCTTTAATCCCAGCACTCGGGAGGCAGAGGCAGGTGGATCTCTGTGAGTTCGAGGCCAGCCTGGTCTACAGAGCTAGTTCTAGTGCAGGCTCCAAAGCCACAGAGAAACCCTGTCTCGAAAAACCAAAACAAAAACAAAAACAAAAACTTCCCTGGTTTCTGATATGTGCTCGTCTTTCCAGGCATGCACTGATCTTCTGAAGTAGCTTCCTACCTGTTTCAGTAGGCGTGTATTACATATTCAGGGATTAGAGAAGGATTTTAACTTGGATTCTAAGAATTAAATTCCAGTTCTCATGCCTCTACAGCAAGCACTTTACCAACTTAACTACCTCACTTAGTCTTGATATGCTCTTAAAAACGATTTATTTTACGTGTATGGGTGTTTTGCCTGCATACATGTATACCACTTGCGTGTCTGGTACCTATAGAGGCTAGAAGAGGGCACTGCATCCCTTGGGAATGGAGTCACAGATGGTTATGAGCCACCATGTGGAAAGTGGGAATCTAAAAATTGAACTGGGTCCTCTAGAAAAGCAGCTAGTGATCTTAACCATTGAGATACCTCTCCAGCCCTCTCTTGAAATAGTTTTAAGACTAGTGGGAGTCTGTGAGATGGCTCAGCCACTGAATCTGATGACCCAAATTCTTCACTAGGACCTGCCTGGTAAAAGGAAAGAACAGACTGTCTGAGGGACAAGGATGGTTGCTGTTGTAATCTGTGACTGCTTCATTGGGTGTAGAAACAGTTGGATTACAGAGGGGCTTTTACTGTTCACTGTCAATAGAACAGCAAAGACTAAGTTGCTAGTTGACTCAGGTCGGAAAAACAAACAAAAAGAGTGTTAGGGACTGAGAGAGCCTGGCCCTGGCCTGGAGTGTTTGTGATGGAGCCTCAGTCCATCATCCTAGGTATGCATTATTTAGGCTGCTTCCACAGTATTTTCTGCTTCTCAGAAATCATTCATGCAAAACTCTGAGCTTAAACTGTGACTCTATTAGTCAGTCTTTCACACTGAAAACATTCAACCAGTATATAGTTTTATTATCTGGATCTAGGGAGCAAAAGCAAGGAGTAAATAATAGATTTAGGATTCTTTTTAAGAAATTTGACTCAATGTGCGGTGTCTGCTTTTACAACTTTTCAAGAACCTTGCTCTCTCACACTTCTTGGGAGGGCAATTATGCCTGTATGTCCTTTCTTGTCATTCTTATCAATAGCCCCATGGCACTCCCATTTCTTCTGAGCTGCAGCTGGATTCCTTGGCAGCTCATAATTTGCCTGTTCTGACACCATCTAACTAGGGTCAGCATGGACAAATCTGTGGAAAGGCACTTGTTATCACTGGCTGGCAGGACATATAAACTGTGGCGGTGTCAGGATGTACAAAAGCAGCATATGTGTGCATGTGTGTACTCATGTATGTGCACATGTATACGCCAATTTATGTGTATTTGGATGTCGGAGGTCAACATCAGGTATCTTTCTCAGTCATTCTCCTCCTTAGGTTTTTGAGACAGGGGACTCTTACTGAGTCTTGAGGCCATCAACTTGTCTGGACCAGTTGGACAGTGAACTCCAGGGATCTGCTCATCTCCACCCTCCACAGCACCAAGGTTACAGATGTCTGCTCCCACACCTGTGTTTTTCTGTGGATGCTAGCAGTCCAAACACAGGTCTTCAGGTTTGCATAGCAAGCATCCTACTAACATAGCCATCTCTCCAGCTCTGAACAAGTGTTCTCCCAATTTGTGACCTAAAAATGTTCACAGTTACCACCTCTTCCTGGAACAGCCATGGTTACTTGGAAGTCATTTATGAATTCAGTGGTCCCTGTATAGGTTTCAGAAAGTGGGGGGGAATAACACCATCTTTTCTTTTTACTGATTTTACGGCTAATAATATATTTGACTTTTCAGAACTTAATCATGAGGAACTCTGAACTTAGAAAATGACTCCATGAAAGATAATCATTTTTTCACACTGAAAATATTTGTCTGATACCACTGTTTCCTAGTCTAGGGAACAAAAGGAAAATCAAGCTTCAGGATTGCATTTATAAAGCTTGATTTAGTTTGCAGAAAGAGTGTTTGTGCAGCCTTTTAGGAACTGTGCTCTCATCCCCATCTGGGGGCGTCTCCACCATCTGTGGCATTGCTTCCTGTTTAATTTGTTTTCAGGTTATATGGCCTGTGGGAGCTCAGGAGATTTTGAACACTATCACTGTAGAGAGAATTGCTCAGCTCTGAGGCACAATAAGAACTGAAACTGAAAGGCAGATGTAAAACAGGCGTGAAGACTCATTCCAAGGGGGAAATAAGCCCACACAGATCGCCTTCCTCAGTCTGGAGTCCAGGGGAAAGCAAGCCGTGACAGGTACATGGAGTTCTCTGCAGTTCCAGAGTCAGCCAACTACTCCTGGAAGGAGGTGCGAGCTGCTGAGGGAATAAGGCTAAGGGGCTCTGCCATGTGCATACTGAAGGGAGGCACTCCATAATGAGTTTCAGATGGGTCCAGCTGTGTCATGGAAGATGACATGCCATGCAGAGGAATGAGCAGTGGGTGGTCTGTGCCCAGCCAGCCACCACCTGCTGTGCAGTTGTGTCAACCCAGGTCTTCCAAGAAACAGACACTGAAGCAGGATGAGATGAGTGCATGGTCATTAGGCAAATGCCTGGAAGCAGAAGTGGAGGTGGAAGTGGGGGGACCTCAGACCTCCTGGTGGGTCTGCCCTACATAAGAGATGGGAGGAAGGAAGGTGAGATGGTAGTTTCTCATGCTGCCCTTAGAAGGGTGGGCAAGACCAGGAGCAGAAGGGAAGTTCCTGAGCAGAGGGGTTCCCTGACTTCTGGTCTGCTTTGGTATCCTCACTGGGAACAACATGTGGGAGAATGGAAGGCTGTCACCTTTCCCTGAGCCTCACTGCCCACCACTGTGAAGTGAAGATTGTCAAAAGGATTAAATAAGATACTGTATGTGGCATCAGGTGTGGTAGCTCACGCCCATCATTCCAGAACTTGGGAATCTGAGGCAGGAGGATAGTTTTGAGACCCTGTCTCAGAAACCAAACAACAACATCTACAAAGTGTTTGGTGTGGAGAGAAATACCCAGCAAAGACGATGAATGTAAACTCTCCTTACCTCCTTGTCAGGCCCCACCCTGAGCCAAGTTCTCCACAGGATGACATGTTCTCTCTCCCCTCAGCTCTCTTAAGCCTTACTTCCTCCCAACCCCTAACCAAATATACAAGGAGGCAGGTGTGAGCACACCGATGGCCAGGGCTAGAGGACTTGTGTTTTTGCAGCTAGTTCTTGCATTTCTCTAAGAGGCCACAAGACTTCATCCCCAGTGTGCTGATGGAGGGGGAGGGCTAGCCCTCTCACTTGGAGGGAAACCACAGCACAGTTGGAGAACTGACTCATGCCCCTTGGGAGCATTCTTAGGGAAGATTCTCATTCAAGCTCTGCTTCTGCTACTTGAATTGAGGGTCACATCATTCCTACCATACCCACGGTTTCCATCTAACCTCCTGCCATCCTCCATGGGCCACAGGTACCTGCCATACCTCTTTCTCTGTCCCCTCTTCCTCCAGCATCCTCCCTCCAATTCCCCCTCCTAGTGAAAGTTGTTTCCCTGTCCAGCTTAGATGCTCCCTCCATGGGTACCCTTTTCTGGCACACTGCTCTCACTGCTGGCTCCAGTTCCTAGACTTGCCATCTCATGTGTCTCTGGGCCTGCCTCTAGTATCTGGAAAAGAGAGGACAGATACTGGTAATGGTGCTACCATCGCTAATCACGATATAGTGATAAAAATTAGGCAAGATAGTGATAAAAAGCACCTTTAAAGGACTATATAAACAAGTGCCATGGTCTATGATATCCCTGCACCCCAACAGATACTGGTAGATAAGTGTTTAATTCTGGATAGTAGAAGCTCTCAGTACAGAGACAAGGGGGAAACCTTAGACCCAATGTGTTCTGAGGCAATCCTGTCCTATCTGGGCCTCAGCTTTTTCCTTTGTAGATAAAGGATGGTCTCCAAGGGCCCTCCTGCCTGTGCTGGCTTGAGTCAGAGGCTCTGAGTCCTAGACTCTGTAAGCAGTGGTTGATCTTCAAGATCCTCCGTGCTCCAAAGTTGCTGACTTCCCACGCTGGACAGCTCCCACTCCCGTCCTGGAGCCATGCAGGCTCCTGAGTCTCAGCACCTGGACAGCACCCTAGACAGAGGCAGCAGAGGACTGACTACCGCTTCATAGACTCCAGCCCCCAAGCTCCAAGATATTATATGAAAGAGAGAGGCAAGTATCTTCCCTGATGGAGAGGTAGGCCTCAGCAGGAGGGAGGACCTCCAGACTAAAGGGGGAGACATCTGGTCAGGATCTGGGCCTTAGCAGAAGAACTCAGAGACTGCAGCTTTTGGGGTCAACCCCTAACTTTTAGGGCCATGATCCCAGAATCATTTGGATCAGACCTAACCCAAATGTAGGATGTAGTAGACATCTCACTTGATGCCTTATTTGCTGTCCATTTTTGTTCTTTGTATTGATACAGGGTCCTTGTAGTCAAGAGTGACCTTGCATTCCTGATCATCCTGCCTCCACCTCTCAAGTTCTGGGATTCAGGATGTGTGACAGCATGCCTGGTTTCACTTGATTCTACTGGGGAGTGTTTTCTTTTTCCTTCCCCCCCACTCTGCTGTGAATGTTCAGAATCTTATTATCAGTTAAGAGTTCTATCCCACGCAGCCATTTTGGCACATCCTAGGCTATGGGATATTTTTACATCTTTCACTGTTTCTTTGATGTTGGAACCAGTAATTGATTCTTAGACATCTCCACCATAAGTCATACTTGTTCATTGACATACCTCTTTTTATACCTGGTACCACTTATAGCTGTAAAAGATAACATAAAATGCATGAAGACATTAACATTTTCTTTCTTTAAACAGATTCTAAGTTGTTCACTTTTTGCTGAGTTGTTGACCCATTGGCACATCTATCAGCGTTTGGTGTTTCCTGTGAGCTAGACCCTATACTTGGATTTTCATACCAAACCCCATCACTACCCCATAACTAAACCCATAACTATCCCTACTGAGGGAGGAATTGCAATTCCCTTTTCTCAAAGATGAGAAAAATATGACTCAGAGGTTAATTGTCTTTCCCAAGGCCTCCTAGAAGACGACTAAACTGGGATTTCTAGTTGGTGCCTTAATCTCCTTTTTATTTGGTATTTTCTAGTTTTATTTCTGTTACTGGGATAAAAATACCCTGGCCAAAAAGACTTAGGGGAGGAAGGGACTTATTTATCTTATGACTCCAAGCCTCAGTCTATCAATTCTGAGAAGCTGTGAGAGGATCTCAGGCAGCTAGTCGCATCACACTCACAGCCAAGAGCAGAGAGCAACAAGTCCATCCTTGCTGTCCGCTTGCACCTCATATACAGTTCAGGGTCCAGACTAGGAATGGTGCTACCTACAGTGGCCTGACTCTTTCTACAATTAAGACTCAAGATAATTCATCACAGACAAACTTGTAGGCCAAAACTGGTCCAGATGCCCACTCATTAAGACTTACTTTATTAGGGTTTCTATAGCAGTGAAGTGACCTCATAATGTCTCTTATAAGAAAACATTTAATTGGGGTGGCTCACTTGCAGTTTCAGAGGTTCAGTCCATTATCATCATGACCAGGAGCATGACAACATGCAGGCAAACATGGTGCTAGAGCAGCTTAGAGTTCTACATCTTTTAGGCAACAGAAAGTTGACTGTCACACTGAGTGAAGCTTGAGAAAAAGACCTCAAAGCCTGCCTCCACAGTGACATACTTCCTCCAACAAGGCCACGCCTCCTAATAGTGCCACCCCCTTTGGGGGCCATTTTCTTTCAAACCACCGCTACTCTCTTCCCAGGTGACTCTAGGTTATGCCACATTTAACTAAGTTGATAGTTTAATCAGTAAATTAGTATTGGGAATTAGACCCAGAGACTCATATATACTACTCAAACATTCTTCTAAACCAGTGGTTCCTAACCTATAGGACCATTGGAATACATATATTTACATTATGATACATAACTATAGCATAAATTCTGTTATGAAGAATCAACAAAAATAGTTTTATGGTTGGGAATCACCACAACATGAGGAAGTGTATGAAAGGGTCACAGCATTAGGAAGGTTGAGAACCACTGTTCTAAACTGACAACTTCCTCCTCTTCCTCTTCCTCCTTTCTTGTGCTCCTGAGTCCTCCTCCTGCATAGCTGGAATTCCTGGGTGATATTAAATTTCTGGTCGTATCAGATTAGATCACTGTTACCTCCTTAGCTGCCCATCATCTTTATGCCATCCCCATTACCAGTCTTTGCTTCTGTGTCTGTTTTGTTTTGTTGTTTTGAGACAGCTTCTCCCTATGTATCTCTGGCTGACCAGAAACTCACTATGTAAACTAAATGGGCCTTGAAGTTGCAGTGATTCTCCTGCTTCTACCTGCTGACTGTTAGAAGTCCAGGCATGGGCTGCCATACCAGCTTTATTCTCACTGTTTGAAAAGACAGAATACTGCAGTGTCATGGTTTGGTGTGTGAGATTCATCTGTCCAGATAGAATAGACATGTTCATTTTTTTTTCATTTGTTAGTTCAACATAAAACAATGAGAACTGGCTAAACAGAGTTATTTGCTTGATTTTATTCCAGGGACATAAAGATCATGGTTATCTTTTATATGCAGATCTTTGAGGACCCAATACCTCACCACTTCTACACTGAAGAAGGAATTTGTCTAGGCCTCAGGGGTCTGAGAGCACAGCTCAGCTGGCAGCGTGCTTGCCTGGCATGCACAAAAACATGGATTCAACCCCCAGCAGCACATGAACGAAGTGCCTGAGTTTCCAGCACTTGGAAGATGGAGGTAGGGAGATCAGACTTCAAAATCATACTCAGACAGCAAGTTCCAGGCAACCTAAGCTAGAGGAGTACTCTGTCTCAAAAACCAAAATCAAAATCAATCACCAAAAGCCTAGGAACCAGGCCTGGAGAGACGGCTCACAGGTTAAGAGCGCTGACTGGTATTGGAGAGGATCAGGGTTTGGTTCCCAGCACCCACGTGGTGGCTCACACCTGCTTGTTATTCTACTTCTAGGAGATATGATGCCTTCTTCTGGTCTCCTGCATACTTGCAGTACACACACACTCATAAAAATTTTTAACAATAATAATGATAATAATTAAAGTAGGGACTTGGTAGAGAGGTAACAGGTCTTGCAGGAGAAGGGCCTGTGGAAGACAGATGGGAAAGATCTAGCCTAGTGATGACTGCCACATGGTGTCATGGAGTTAGTTAAGTGGAAGTGATGTGAGCTCTGATCTGAGAACTATAATAGATCACTCATGCCAATCAAACAAACACTGGTGGTCTGCAACAGTAAAGGGTGTTCTGCTTGCTGTGGAGGAAAAGGAGTATTTCTCTGATAAACTTAGTTGGGTGCTATCAGCTGAAAAGGCCAGTGCAGTAAGGGAGTTAGTGAGGAAGAGGAAAGAAGTTTTGCTTAGAGCCACATGACCCAAGTTTGGATCTCATTTCACCCTCCAACAAGCTTTAAGGGAGCTGCAAAGAGTCCTACCTCAGTTACGGAAACAGCTGACCTAACTCCTGACTTCTCTCTATCACTAATGTTAGAAAAAAGCAATAGCTCCTTCAAAACTTAAACATCAGGTCCATTCCTAGAAATATCTCCAAAGGAATTGAAAACAAGGGCTTAAATGGACATCTGCACAACTGTGCTCATAGTAGTGCACAGGAGCCGAAGGATGGAAATAATTTCTGTGTTCAGTCCTGGATGAATGGATATAGAAGACGCTGTCTTTATGTAATGGAATAAAAGAATGAAATTCCAGTACATGTTTGTGATATGGATAATCCTTGCATGGATAGTGGTGCAGCCATTATGTAAAGAGAATAAGCCAAATGTAGATGGACATATGTGTCTGATTCCACTTATAGGAGGCATCCAGAATAATCAAATTCAGAGAAAGAAAATATAAAGGTGTTTAGCAGGGGCTGGGGGTACACCATCGCAAATATTCCACTGAACTTGATGTTCAGAAAATGTTCAAGTAGTAAATGTTGCTCCCACAATAAGAAATACAGTTAAAACTCACAGGATAAAAAAAAAAAAAGCTAATATCTGAGAGCTGTAGACATCTGCAATCCCAGCAAGTGGGTCTGGAGACAGGAAGACTCAGGGTCTGGATTAGCCTTGGCTATGTGTCTAGTTTGAGACTAGTCTGGGATGAATGGGACTCTGTCTAAAAATAAGAACTGGATTAAGAGTTCTGAAAGAGAGAAGTATAAAGTAGAGGAGTGAGTTTTGTAACCTGGGGCATGGCAGTAAAACAGCAGGCAGTAGACATAGGATTTACATTTTTATTAGAGCAGCTGTGAATTTGGGACTCTCACCAAGGACTTTAACAATCTGTTTTCTAACCTGGAGAGAGAGAGAGAGAGAGAGAGAGAGAGAGAGAGAGAGAGAGAGAGAGAGAGAGAGAGTAGTTGGTGGATGTGACTTGTTTTCCTATCAGCTTTTAGGATAGTTGGACTCTGGGAGAAAAAAAAACGCAATCCAATGTGCCTGATTCATTATTTTTTAATGCTTCTCATTACGTTCTATTCTGAGGTATTGAATTCTATTCCATAATAAACTGGTCCATGCCAGTGAAAGGCTAAGTCATTGTTATTGTCAGGAAGAGGCAGCTAATGAGCTCTGAGCGCCCAGTGTTCTTCCTCTCTGCTCACCAGGCGCCCGAGGGCAGGGAGTATCCTGCCCCAGGATCCTGGTGTGTCCCTTTTGGAAAAGGAATCAACTAGGCTTCCTGTTTATCAATCTCTTAAGAGTCTTCTCTGGGGCCCCAGATTCCCAGAATCCAGCTAACCATAGCTCTGCAGATGGATTTGCAATCTTGAAGATGAGAACCAAACTGGGTGATTTAAGGGACTCCAACAAGGTGCTGCTTGTAGTTCTGCCTGAAGATTTTGGTCCCTTTAACTATTCTTACTAACACTTTAGGGCTGGATGTATAGTCAGTAGATGCTGGCTATCAATCCCCAGCACTAAAAACATTACAGCACTTAATGGTGAAAACTGAAGCATGGTCCATGTGAATAAAGGTTAGCATATACCAACACATAATTTGGCAGTAGCTAGGTGTGGTAGCTGTTATGATTTGTGGCAGTGCGACCTTGACAGGTTCCCCTGCTGGTATGGAGAGACAGACAGATATGTCACTTGGAGAGAGCTTGGGTAAAGAGTTTATTTAGTGGGTATTGGGAAGGGTATAAGGGTAAGGGGTTATGGAGGGAAGAGAGAAAGAGAAACAGATGTGGGGGGAGAAAGAAGGAGGCAAGGAGAGAAGGGAGAGGCAGAGGTTGCCTCTTCAGATGAAGGGTGTACAGAGAGAGAAAGAGGAAGAGAGGAGGTGGGAGATCCACTTGACTTTGCAGGAAGAGGGAGATTGGGAGTGTGCAGGGCTTGTCTCTTAAAGGAACTGAGACCTAGTAGAAAGAAAAGGCCAGCAGAATTATAACAGTAGCACATACTTGCAATTTAAGCACTTGGAAAATCAATGCAGGAGGATTGCCATAAGTTTGAGACTAGCCTGGGGTATATAGTGAGGTGTGCCTCAACAAACAAAATAAATAAGTAACAGATAAATAAAACTGACCAGGCATAATATTCCTCCACAGGCTGAGCAGGGATATTAGAAGTTTATAACCAGCCTAAGTAACAGTGAGGCCATCTCAAAAGAAAATACCACACGAAGGGCTTTTGGAAGCCCTTCTATCATGCATAAGGCTGCAGGTTTAACCCCAGTACCATATGCACACAGACACACAAAGTAATTTTGGAAGTAAGTTGATAGAACTTTTAAACAACTATATCACACACAATAGCTGTTTTTAAGCAACTCAGTATTTCCATTTGTATATGGAGGTTGGAGGGAAGATCCTGACTTCCCCCCACCTTTTACTTTAAAACACACACACACACACACACACACACACACACACACGTAGTGAGGGTGTGGAGAGAGCTCTTGCAGAGGACTGGAGTTCAGTTAACAGCGCTTACACCAAGCAACTCACAGCTGCCAAAGACCCTCTTCAAGCCTCCACAGTTCTTTGTATTTCCCCCTACCTATTACCTGCCACTGTTACCTTCTCTCTCTTGAAACCATCAACAGGGCTTTTTTTTTTTTTTGAAAAAAGGATTTAAAGTCCAAGAGGAATGTGTGATGGTCTGTTCTGTCCCATTAAGAGACAAGCCCCGCCCACTTCCTCTCCCTGTCCACTGAGGCAAGCTGATCTTTAGCTTCCAGCCTGAGTTCTTCCTTTTTCCATCTCTCTCCAGAAGAGGTAGCTGTTGCTGTGGCTCCTCTCCTCTTCCCCCTTCTTCCTCCCTTCTCTCTCTCTCTCTCTCTCTCTCTCTCTCTCTCTCTCTCTCTCTGTGTTTCTTTCCTCATCCCCCTTCTCCCTCCCTCTCGCTTTCCCTTCCATAACCCACTAAATAAATATCCAACCTCACTCTGTATGGCTTTCCTATCTGTCTGTCTCTTACCTGCTGTGGCTGCAGCTCCTTGTGGGACTTGCTGCTCTTGGTCTCTCACCTGCCATGCGGCTCCCGGCCTGGGACTCGCTGCCCTGCATGGCCTGCAAGCTACTTGGGGGCTCCCTGCCTGGGACTAGCTGCCTATGTACCCTCCATGGTCTTATGGCCCGCTGCCCACTGCTGCCACTTGGGGACCTGCAGTGTTTTACTTAAACCATTACATTGGTGCCATGACTCGGATGCTTGTGACTTGGCCAGGCTCTCCATGTTCCCTCATGCTCACGGGTGGGCCAGCTGAGGAAACATGGATCCCTGGGCTCGGGAACCAGGTTTCTTAACAACAGCTCTGTGCTGTGCCTGAACACCAACCTCTATGCATACCAGTGGCTTTGGTGGTGAGTTTTCCCTTTCCAGCCCCCAATCACAGCCTTCACGGCTATGGTTGAGCCCTTCACTAACATTCATCTCTGATTGCTTTTCATAGCTAATAACACGACCGAACGAGCCAGGGTTGCTCCTCCCGCACTAGCACTGCACATGTTATGTGGTGCATTCAATATGGGGACCCAGTGTCCCCTGGAGTTTTCTTTCTCCTTTCTTTTTCTTTTCTTTTCTTTTGGATCATTCATAAGTGGTCCTTGCTGTGAGAGACCATTCTGAGCGGCCTCTAAGCTTCTCTGGCTTCTGAGTTGCCTGGACCAGAGCTAGTCAGGCTTCAACACCCCGCCTGTAGAGAGAGGATGTTCTTCTATAGGCCCTATGGTATTTTTTGCCAAGTTTTCATGTTTTTAGCTATGGTATAAACCCTCAAACGACGTTCTGCCAGTGTTCTGCTGGCTCCACTTTTCCTCAAACTGTCCCTGCCACTGCTACCAACAAAATTGGTTGGATCCATGAGGCAGCTGTTTTCAAGTCTAGCCTTTGCTCCCCGCTGCAGCATGTGGCACAGTGGCTCGGCAACAGGGTAGATCACACCTCTAGGTAATCTCTCATGGCTCAAAAAAAGTGGCTTTTCCATACATGTGACCACCATCATTTGACTGAGGTCAGGTGACTTCACTGCCATCTTAACTGAGAGCCAGGTCAGATGACCAAGTCCTGCCATCTTTACTAAGGTGTTCCCTGCCTGGTTCCCTGGTGTTGACTCTGTTACGTGTGTGTTTTGCGCAGTAACATGCCTATGGTAGGGCCCACCAAGAGCATCCACTTTGCCCAATTCCTGTTCACTGTGTGCATGTGCATACATGTAGCTTAAATGCACCTATGTTTACTGTTAACTGTTATAATTGCCTGTTCATTGTGTCTCATTCCAGACTACAAAACAGTAATCTCATGTTTTAAACTGGTATGTACTTTTAAGTCTCTTACAAAAATACTTTATATTCAATCCAAACCTGCTTTAAAATATATTAAATATATTAAGCTGGTCTCTACTATTGTCAGTTGTCCATTAACCTTCTATTGCAAGCAGTTTTTTTTTCTTCTGTCTTTTTGCAAGTGTAAATCTTTACTGTTATGTTAAGAGCCAGTACGGTCAAGCTCAGACCCAGCTCTCCAGGCAGATTCTATACTGTAGTTACACCTGATAAACAGTCCTCAACCGCTCCGAGATCTAAGGAATATGGCAGTTAAATATTTAATTATTAAAGACCTTTTCACAACAAAAGAGAAAGGTTATTTCCTAGCAGCAGTACTCTATTTCCTCCAAAGAAGACAGATGACAAATGTGCACAAAACAACATCCATCTGCAATTCGCTTCAACTGGCAAGCACTGACCACTGAGCAAAACTGCCTTTCATCTAAACTGAAGATCTCCAGACAGTAGTCAGAATCACTGGAATCGACAGCCTAGCTGGTCAGGTCAAGGTAGGCTTGTCTTCCTATAGATTTCTTAGCCCACAGAATATTTTGGAGCCTGTCAGGCCCTGTGCTAAACAGCAAAAGTCAAATATGACCCTCAGCGACCATAAAGGACCCTGAGGAGTAGCTCTAGGTGCCAACCAAGTAAGTTCTCTGTCGTTTTTTAATCAATAACTCAAGTAAAATTTTATCCTTCTCAAAGATCTCTGATGCAGTTTGACAGCTGAGAAGTTTTGTCAGTTAAAAGGACAACCTCACCAAACAAATTTTAGCAAAATAAAAAAAAATAGCAAATAAATTTAGAAAAATAAAAAAAATTAGGTGTGTACCTGTAAGTTACAAAGGTGTGAGGACAAGTACATACTATCAGATTTCTATCACACACTCCCACAGTCTTAAAAATACTTTTCATTGTGCAAAAACATGTCACAGTCATTCTAACATAAATATGCTCCTGTTTAAAACTTATGTCTTCACAAACCCAAAAAATTCTTGTGAGTTCCAGAGAGCTGAATTAAAGGATCCATTTTAAACAGGTGTAAGAGACACCAGAAATTTCCATACCACAAACACCAGACAGGAACAAAGGAACCAGCTACCCCAGGATGTGACCAGCACCCAGCTTTCTCAGGTTCCCTCCCAAGACAACACCCACAAATAAGCAGGAGGCAGTTTTGAGAATCTGCTACCCCAATTCCTTTAACCTGTTGTGCCTAACCTCCTGCCTTTTTATTTTAAAAAAGAGATGGGAATGTAATGGTCTGTCCTGTCCCTTTAAGAGACAAGCCCCACCCCACCCTCCCCTGTCCACCCAGGCAAGCTGATCTTCAGCTTCCAATCTGAGTTTTTCCTTTTTCAGTCTCTCTCTCAAAGAGGTAGCTGCTGCCATGACTCTGGTTCTCTCTCTCTCTCTCTCTCTCTCTCTCTCTCTCTCTCTCTCTTCCTCTCTCACTGCTCTTCTCCCTTCTCCCGTTACCCCCTTTCCCCTCCATAACCCACTAAGTAAATATTCAACCTCACTCTTCATGGCATGCCTATCTGTCTTAGTCTCTCTCACATGACACACAACTCCCTGCCTGGGACTTGCTGCCCCTCGTGGCCCATGGGCCACTCAGCGGCTCCCTGCCTGGGCCAGCTGCCTTCGTAGCCTGCATGGTCTTGTGTCTGCTGCCTACTGCAGCCACTCAGGGGCCTGCAGCATTTTACTTTTACCATTACAGAGTATTTGCTCTCTCTCTCTCTCTCTCTCTCTCTCTTTCTCTCTGATGCTTTTTCCTTGTTATTTCAACCTGCTGAGATCCAGTCCATTATTCCTCTGATGTTCCCAGGTTCCCCAATTAGCATTGTGAAGTGATCTCTGCAACCAAATCCATCAGATGCTGTGATGGCTAATATGGGTTGTCAATTTGACAGGTTCCTGAGCCTCTAGGAGATAAATCTCTGTGAGGGAAGTTTCTGGATGGATAACTGAGGTGGGAAGAGCTACCCTAAATTTAGGAGACACAATTCCCTGGGCTGGAACTCTGGACTGAATGAAAAGGAGAAAGCAAGGTGACCGTCCACCTCATCTCTTGTTTACTGACTGCAGATGCACTGTGATCAGCTGCCTCTAGCTCCTGCTGCCATGTTTCTCTGCCCTGATGAACTATGCCCTCAAGCTGTGAGCTAAACTAGACCATTTTGTCCTAAAGTTGTTGTCGTCAAACATGCTGTCACAGCAACAAAAAAAGTCACACATACAGACACTTCCTTTGATGACTGTGACTTTCCCCATAGCTTCTGTGGTGACCCACTCTCTGGGTCTCCCAGTACTGCCTCTTCTCTGCCTCTCTCCCTCTGCCCAGCCCTTACATACTTTATTTCTTTGGAGTTCAGGCACTCTTTGTTCTGGGTTCCCTGTCTTAGATAGCCTGTCCATCTCCCTTGGAGTCAAAGTCATCCATGTACCACCAAGAACAACTCTCTAGATCTTGTCAGGCCAGACCTCTCATTTTAGCTCCACCCTCAGTCCTGCCTGGCTGCCCTCCCTGGTCATCACACAGGTGCTCAAATTTATCTAATAGGATTCAGTGTCTCCCTTTTCAAACCATCTTATCTTCCCTATTTCAGTGACTAAGCTCAGATCTTGGGTGTCACCCTCCTAGACTAAACTCTGCCAGGACAGAAATTCATTTGTTTTTATTCTGCCTATTCCAAGTCTCTATAATGCTGACTGACTATAGTGGATAGTCTAACAGGGTATAGGATGTCTATAGGATGTGTGTGTGTGTGTGTGTGTTTATAGGTATATTGTAATAAGAATCTATTTGATGAGTCCCTGCTCTCTCCCTACATGCTGAAACCATTTCAAAGATGTACCCATCTTCCCCTGAGACATTCCCTCAGATGCATCCCTGCCTCTAGAAGCTTGCTGCTACCCTAGTCTGACCCATGTTCTGCCTGGACAAGAGCACGACCCCCCCTCTTGCTGGTCTTTCTGATTCTCATCTCCTGTTCCCTAGAACACTAGCCAGAAATTCTGGATTTTTTTTGTTTGGTTTTTCAAGACAGGATTTCTCTGTAGTTTTGCTGCCTGCCCTGGAACTAGTTCTTGTAGACCAGGCTGGCCTCAAACTCACAGAGATCTGCCTGTCTTTGCTTTCTGAGTGCTGGGATTAAAGGTGTGCGCCACCACTGCCTGGTCAGAAATTCTGTTTTAAAACCTCAAATGATCTGTACTTTAACTAATGAAGACCCTTCACAGAGCCCCTGGGGATATCAGGATATATTTCCTGTCATTGAGGGAGACAGAGGATTTTTGGGTTTTTTGTTTGTTTTATTGTTGTTTTTCATTGTTGGGGATTGGTCATGAGCATGCTAGACAAACATTCTACTAATGAGATACTTCCTTAGCCCAGAGCCTTGGATTTTTCCTTACTGTTATTGTTATTATTATTGTGGGGTTTCCCTCCCAAGATAGTGTTTTGTAATTCAGCCTGGATTGGCCCAGAACTTGACAAACATAGAGATCTGATTTGGTCTCCAAAGTGCTGGGCTTCTAGCACACCTGGCTTCATCTTTAATAAATACTTCTCTGACCACTAGGGCCAACTGAAGGCCAGACTCCTTGGCCCACCCAGGCCCAGAATTTCTTCCCAGAGGATGATGTTGGGGACCTCTGTACCAAAGAGACTGCTTGGAGATGATGTTAATTCCCTAACATCATCTGTTAGTTAGAACTATTCTGTCAGTTCCTTGCAAAGATTCTGCCTGCTTTGTGCCCCCCTGGTCTCCTGTTCCTCTCTGCATGTTCCTCCCACTCACTGTGGAGCTCATCAGGGAGCAAGGGCTGGGTGTAGCTCCCAGCTGTTCTACAGAGCTGGGAGAGGAAAGAGTAGAAGAGAAATAAAGCCACCAAGGAACTTCAGGCCTCTTCTTCCTTGGTATCCCACTTTCTTGTCATTCTGAGTCCCCAGCATGCTCTACCTGTGGCCACCACTGATTGTCACCTAATGACTCCATAAATGGGCATCCTACGCTTCCAGCAAGGATCAGAGCACTTCTCCAGGGTAAGTGTGTGGTGTGAGAGGGAGAGACACATCTGCCTCCTTTCAAGGAGGGAAAAGACTCTTGGCTTCAGCTGCTTCAATGGGCTTGAAAATATTGGTACCTTAGAGCCCGGAGTGATGAAGATAGAGGCTCAGAAGTCTTCTGAGGTGAGCACAAAAGAAATTTGGGCAGAAGATTTTTTTCTGGAAGATTTTTTTGAACTCAGGTTGCAGGGTTCTTGAGAAATATTCAGATCCCAGCTTCAGAGACATCCTAAGGAAGTCACTGAACTGAAACTGAGGGATCCTTTTGGAAAATAGACTAAATTTGGACCATAAGGGCTCCTATAGGACTCACAGAATTCAGGCAAAAGGACTTTCTGAGATGCTTTTACTAATTGTGGGAATGTCCAGAGAGTTTGCTAAACTCAGACCCAACTGAATATTCATGGGGACAACACTGAACTCAAGTTACACAGGCTTCAAACAGAAATCAGTGAGCTCAGTTTAGTAACTGGGGTGTCACGGAACTCTTATTGCACGCCTAAAACTTTGATTGTGCATTCAAAGTCCACGTGACTTCCTTTTGCTACACCCAGAGATATAGGACCTGCCAATGGACAGGGACACAGACTGTAATCACTCATAAGGTCACTCATACTTTCTCTTCACCCTCCATATGCACTCAAGTGTATATATACCCATACACACACGCACACACATACATACACATGACGAGAGAGAGTTTTCCCCAACCCTTCCCCTAGATACTGCATATTTCCTGAATCTTTAGCACAAGAATACAATCCCTCAGACATTTTCTGCTCTTGTTTCTACCTCCACCTAGATCCCATCTAGTCTCATGACTTCAATACTGTGTTCTCTGAAAACTCTTTACATCTTAAGCCCATATCTCTCCTTCTGTTCCAGAAAGCTCATGTCTGTCTGCTTCACACATCCACATGACTGGCTTTCAAGCATTTTAATTCCCACAGTTCCCAAAACCAGGCTTCTGATCTTCCCTCTCAGTCTCCCTCTTTACAGTCTTCCCTAACTTAATAAAGGACAATTGCATTCTCCCAGGTTCCCAAACTATTAGCTTAAATTATCTTCTTCTTCTTCTTCTTCTTCTTCTTCTTCTTCTTCTTCTTCTTCTTCTTCTTCTTCTTCTTCTTCTTCTTCTTCTTCTTCTTCTTCTTTTTGTTTTGTTTTGTTTTTTTGAGACAGGGTTTCTCTGCAGCTTTTGGAGTCTGTCCTGGAACTAGCTCTTGTAGACCAGGCTGGCCTCGAACTCAGAGATCCGCCTGCCTCTACCTCCTGAGTGCTGGGATTAAAGGCGTGCACCACCACTGCCCAGCTTAAATTATCTTCTTTATCTTTTCTTTTATCGGCAGATTCTGTTCATTCTTCCTCTAAAATATATTTGGTACCCAACCTCTGATGACCACTCTACCATCTTCACCCTGGTCCAAGGCCTCATTTGACATCCCTGGGTTATTCCTCTAGTGTCTTTGTTTGAGGTCTTACCATGCTATGCTCTGTGGCTCGGGCAAGCCTTCAACCCCTCTGTTGACACCCAGCAGTCAGAGTGATCTTTTAGAACAGCAAGCCAGTTCAGGTTCATTTGTTTAAAACCCAGCAGTCGCCCTTATCTCAGACTTGGCCATTTGCCTCCAGTTCTTCATCTCACTTCTCTCCAGTCTCCCCTCTCCTTCCTCGTCTACTGCACTCGCTCCCATGTTCTCTCTGACCACCCTTGCCTCTTTGCTGTTTTCAAATATGTCAAGATTATGATACTGCAGGACTCACTTATGTATTTTCTATTCCCTGAATGGAGCATGCCCTCCTAGCTCTCCACACTGTCCTTGGGTCCCTGCTCTAATATTGCCCTACCTTAGGGACTGTCCTTGTTATTATAATGTAAACAATCCATGGCTTCATGAGCATCACCCCCTTTACCCAGCTCCGCGTGTTCTTTGTAGCTCTTCTCATGATCTGATAGACGGCAGATATATTTTCTTAGGAATTGTTTGCCTGTCTAACCTAGATTACAAACCCTAGGAAAGCAAAGGCTTGTTCACTGCTGTATCCCCTGCTCCTATGTTAGTGCCTGGAAAATTGCAGTGCGTAATCAATCAGTAGTTTCTTTGATGAATGAATGAATGCTAGAAACTAAATATTTGTTGAATTAAATAGAACTGTACCTGACCCTTGAAATTATATTTACATACTTATGTCTGTGTGCACACATATGCACACACACGTGCATGTGTGTGCATATGTGTGTACATGTGTGTAGGTCAGGTGGCAGCCCTTGGCAATCAGTTCTCTCCTTCTCCATATGGAGTCATCAGGTTTGGTGACACTCACTTATACCTCCTGAGCCATCTTGTCAGCCATGGGCCTGATTCTTAACCTTTGTGGATCACAGAGAGCTATATCTTTTTAGAGATCTTAAGCAGAGGAGGGCCTAGGACTAGGAAAAGAGACAAAGAGGAAGGAAGGGAGGAAGGGAGGAAGGGAGGAAGGGAGGGAGGAGCAAAGGAAGGAAGGAAGGAAAGGAAGGAAAGGAAACTTTGTAAATAAGTCACTCTAGTCCTTTTAGATGGAAAAAAGTGCTGAGTGAAGGGTCCAAGAATAAGAAAAAAAATTTTATTCCAGAAATAGACATGTAGAAGTAGAGAAATATAAAGTAGTAAACCTAAGAGCTTTCTCAGCAGTTTAAAGATTAACTATTAACAGTGGGTTATTTCGCTTTACAACTCATACCTCTATTCACAAGGCCAAAGCATCTCTCTGCAAACTGAGAGAGCTGATTCAACTTTTAGGAAATAGATATATGACCTCTGGGTTACGCATTATCCCTGCTATGTGAAACTGGCAGCATCAAAGGGGAGGGCAAGGGCTTCAGTAACCACCACCTGGAAGTACTAAGAAAGACAAACACTAGTTTAACTGAAAAACTCTGTTAATGGAGATTGTAAAGTAAGGCAATCTGTATCTAAGTTTTACCTTGAGATTGTAAAAATTTGTTCAGACCAAATGCTTGGTGCCCCTACTCTAAAAAGGTGGGTTCAAAAACCAGCCTTCACCACAGCCTAACAAAATCAATCTCTGGCTGTGGTCTCAGCTAACTGATAAGCTTTTTGTGCCCCATGGAGTTTTTTTTATTTTATTTTTTTCTGGATTCTGGTTTCTGAAATAAATTTTGCTTCTGATTTATTAGACTTTGGTGGTCTGTCCCCATCTTTGCGCCACCCCCCTGGACCCAATACTTAGTATGAGGAAGGACAGAACTCTTAATCAGCCTGCAGGGACTGACATGACAGCTAAATGGCAAAGGTAAAGTCTGCTCTAAGAGCAAATGCTGCTTTGAGTCTTTAAAGCAGAGAGCTGAACCAAACAAGGCAGCACTGATGTTTGTGAGGCAACTGAGCCTTACTGCAGGCAAGACACTTTCATCCTTAGGCCAGAGGGGCACATAGGTTGTTTCCAGGTTCTGGCTATTACAAATAATGCTGCTGTGAACATAGTTGAGCACATGTCTTTGTGGTATGATTGAGCATCTTTTGGGTATATGCCCAAGAGTTGGTATTACTGGGTCTTGAAGTAGATTAATTCCCAATTTTCTGAGAATCTGCCATACTGATTTCTGAAGTGGTTGCACAAGTTTGCACTCTCAGCAGCAATGGAGGAGTGTTCCCCTTACTCCACATCCTCTCCATAAGCTATCATCAGGTGTTTTTGATCTTAGCCATTCTGACAGGTGTAAGATGGTATCTCAGAGTCATTTTGATTTTCACTTCCCTGACAGCTAAGAATGTTGAGCAATTCCTAAAGTGGCTATTTGCAATTCTTCTGTTTCTGTCCTACTGTTTGAAGGTTGAACCAGTTTTGCCATTTGATACTCCTGGGGCAATGCCTTTAAGATAACTTTGGCTGTGATGGAAACTGTGGTTGTTTGAATGAGAATGGCTCCCATAGGCTCCTATATTTTAAAACTTGAGCCCTAGTTGGTAGGACTGTTTGGGGAGGATTAGAAAGTGTGACTTTGTTGGAGGAGGTGCCTCATTGGAGGCCAACTTTGAAGTTTCCAAAAGCTCCTGTGATTTCCAGTGTGCTTCTCTTTGCCTTATGGTTGTGGATCAAGAGGAGAGCGCTCAGCTGTTCCTTTATATCATGAACTCTCGCCTTCTGAAATTTTAAGCCAAATTAAACACTATCTTAGAGTTACTATTCCTGTGATGAAACACTGTAACCAAAAGCTACTTGGGGGAAGAAAGTGTTTATTTGGCTTATACTTTCATATCACTGGAATGAACTCAAGACAAGAAAACAAACAGGTCAGGAACCTGGAGACAGGATCTGACAAAGAGGCCATAGAGAGGTTGCTGTCTGTTTACTGGCTTGCTCTCATGGCTTGCTCAGCCTAGTTCTTATAGAAATAAGACCACCAGCCCATGGATGGCACCATCCACAATGGGCTAAGCCCTTCCCATCAATCGCTAATTAAGAAAATGACCTACAACAGGATCTTATGGAGGCATTTTTTTTCTCAATCAAGTTTCCCTCCTTTCAGATGACTCTAGATTGTGTCAAACTGACATAAAACAAGTCAACACAAACATTTTCTTTTATAAGTTGCCTTGGTCATAGTGTTTTATCACAGCAGTAGAAAAGTAACTAAGACAAACACCAAAGGGATATTATCCATAGGCACACAGGAGAGTATCCATTATTGCTGTGCTGGCAAGGGTGGCATAACACACTTCAGGTGAAACTAGTGTCTTTTATTGATCAAAAACACCTTTCAGTATCTTTCCAAGTCTGAATTCTGTGAGCTCTGCTCATCTCGTCTCATTCTGACCTTCTAGTCCTGTCATACCCACTGTTGATAAAATCACACCCCAACTTCAATGACCCTGTCAAGGAGGCATGGGGAGTAGGTAGTCATTTGCCACTGGATTGGTCTGTCTTTCTTACTGCCCATCACTTTACCAACCCATACATTGGCTCAGGTTGAGAAAACTGGCCCATGGTGGGTAGGTCAGGCAGAATAATGCCTTCCTCAGTATGCCTACTTATTAATCCCTTTTGCCTTACCTGGCAGAAGGACTATGTAGATGTAAGTTAGGAGAGTGAGGTGGGGAAAGGATTTTGGATTCTCCAGGGAGGGGCAGAGGGATCACCAGGGTCCACTGAAGAAGGCAGGGGAGTCAGAGAAAAAGGGTTGGAGTGACGTGATTTGTAGAGAGAGAGGTGGCCGTGAGTAAAGAGTGAGGGTGACCCTGGATGACTGGAAAAGGCCAGGAACTACATTCTCCCCAGAGGGTCCAAAAGGAAGACAGTATAGCAGACCCCTTGGTTTCAGCTACCTGAGACTCATTTCCTCACAACCTGGAAATTGGAAAAAGAAAAAAAAAAGTCTCCTAAGGAGGAAGAGGAAGTGAGCATGGTAGCTAAGAGCATGAGACTTGTGCTGGTTAGGCGTAGCAGTAAGAGTTAAAAACTCTTCCTGCTGAATCTGATGTTCTGAGTTTGATCCCAGGGTCAAACCTGGTGAATGAGAGAACCAAGTCATACAATTTGCTCTCTGATCTCCATATGTACTGTGAAGTGCATGATCTCCCACTGCTCATGAAATAAACAAATAAATGTAAATTTTAAAAGGCACATGGGCCTTGGGGATAGGCAGGCTTAATCCAAATTCCAGCTTCATTTCCCTATGTCTGAAAAGGTTTGAGGGTTTAGCTCAAGTCCATGCTTCGAGCCCTAGCACTTAAGTGAGGAAAAACATGCAAACCCAGCAGGTTAGGGCCCAAATACAGCACCTGAAAACCAGGAAGGGCTCAATAGATTGCCACAGAAGTTATTGTTTATTGCTACTGCCACATCTGCTATTACTCTTACCACCACTACCACTCTGATTCTGATGGTTCTCTGGCTGCTGAGGCTATCACCACTATATCACACCATCATTGGCTGAGAATATAGCTTGGGAAGGATTGACAGAAACATCAGCAGTAATGAGGGAAGACAGAATTAGAAAGGGTCAAAAGTAGAAGTTCCAGTGCCTACCCACTGTTCTGGTGGGACATATCTCTCAACCTGAAGACCCCAGGGCTGAGAAATTGATATCTGCACCTACCTGCTGGACATCCCTGCTAGACTGCCCTTGTCTTACGCTGTAGCCTTCTGGCTGACAGGCAAATGCAAATCCCTAGCCAAGGCCTCCGTCTGTGCTTCTTCTGGCTGGCTCTGTGCCATTGAGCCAGGCCTGGACGCCAGGCTTTGCAATACTAAGGGGATGCAAGCCAGTGCCACCAGGCCTGGTTGAACCAGCTTCTAGGGGCCTGAAGCAGGAAGATCACAACATGGCAGAGTCCAGGATTCAAGGTGCTGGTCCTGTGCTCTGGGAGAAAAAACAGAACCTAAGGTCTAATTATAGCCATTTTCTTGTGGAATTTTCCATTGAGAAAGCAAACCACAGAGCAGAAGAACGTGTGGGCAAGGTACCAACGCCTCCTTTCTGTGATTCTTTCCCAAGGCACCACTATTGTTTAGGAGGCTTCCTTTTCTTCAAATGAATAAAAAGGCACCAGATTGCTCTTCCCTAAAACTCTGAGTTTTGATGAGTAACACACTAAGACAATATGATGTAGGTATTTTTAGCATGTAATACCACTTAATATGGTGGTTATGAATTATCCTCTGAACCAGGCCTCGTAGCACTGGCTTGTCATCTCAGCTTCTAGGGGCCTGAATCAGGAAGATCACAACTTCATGGTCAGATTGGGGAACTTAGTGCGATCCTGTCTCAAAATTAAAAGAAATAGTAACAATAGAAAGAGAGGGATTTGGGATATGGCATTATAGCTCAACAGTAGAATTCTGTGGTGGTTGGAAAGAAAATGGCACCCAAAGGGAGTGGCACTATTAGGAGGTGTAGCCTTATTGGAGGACATGTGTCACTGTAGAGGTAGGCTTTGAGGTCTCCTATGCTCAGGTGACGCCCAGTGTGACAGTTCACTTCCTGATGCCTGCAGATCAAGATCAGTTCCTTCTCCAGCACCATGTCTGCCTGCATGACTCCATGTTTCCCCGCCATGATGATAATGGACTAAACCTTTGAAACTGTAAGCCACCCAAATTAAATGATTTCCTTTATAAAAGTTTCTGAGTCATGGTGTGTCTTCATAGCAATTAAGACAAATACTTCCTAGCATACACAAGGTTATTTCTATCCTCTGTGTGTATATGTGTCCACACCCATGCACACATGGTGGGGTCCAGGTATACATACACAACATGGCACACATGCGGAGTTCAGACAATAGTTGCTGGAGTCAGTTCTCTCCTTTACCAGGTAGGTCCCAGCATGGGACTCTTCAGGCTCAATGGTAGGGGCCTTTATCTGTTGAGCCATCTCACTGTACACCTAAGGCCCTGGGTTCATTCCCTAGCACTGGGTGAAAAATTCCCAGCAGAATCCTCATCTGGATTCAGATAGAATCTAGCATTACATTGGAGCTTATTTGTTCATTTGCTTGTTTTCAGGTGGGGCCTTACTGTGTAGCTTACACTGACTTCTAACAATCCTGTCTCAGCCCTCTGGGTACTGGTATTACAGGTGTCTGTCACCACATTGGGCACACGATCTTGTTAGATAAAAAGGAAAAGGGGAGCTGGAAAGATGCCTCAGTGGTTAACAGCACTTACTGCTTTTGCAGAGGACTCAGGTTCAGTCCCCAGCATAGACATTAGGTGGCTCACAACCACCTGTAATTTCAGTTCAGAAGATCAGGTGTCTTCCTCTAGCCTTTATGGGCACTTACATGCCTTGTAGTGCACATAAAATCATGCTAGCACACACATGCACATATAAGTAAATAAGCACATCACCAAATCTTTAAAAATAAAGGAAAAGAAAAGTCACTGCTAGAAAGTTGATTTCTAACTTTATGTATCCTTGAACAGAAACATTGAATTTGGCCAGGCGGTGGTGGCACATGCCTTTAATCCCAGCATTCAGGAAGCAGAAGCAGGCAAATCTCTGCAAGTTTAAGGCCAGTCTGGTCTATAGAGCGAGCTTCAGGACTGTCTCCATAGCTACTGGGAAACTCTGTCTCAAAAAACCAAAAACATTGAATTTGTTGATTGGCTAATTCAGTTACGACTGATCAAAATAGATCTGAGACATCATGACTGTTCAGGGTTATTTCAAATGTAGCAACTAAATGGAAAATTTCCCAGAGTATGGGGTGGGGATGCTAGTGAAATTTGTTGGTAGACACGTGCTTAAGATACAAAATGATCTGGGTTAGGTCATATTGTTTAAAAAAACAAACAATAAACCAAAAAGATTCCCCAGAAAGAAACAAGACATGAAGAAGAATGAGTCAGATGACATTTGACAAGGTCTTTGAATGTCCTCCCCTGGAGAGAATTGATGGATGCAGGGCAATCAGCATTCTCCTTCACCACAGGTGATACCCAAGTCACTGTATGCTTTGCAAGTGTTATTTGCCTGGATATTTCAGAGTATTTCTTTCAGCTCGTAATCCCACCTCTGAGAATCTATCCTAAAGAAATATTCTAAATTTAGAAAGCACTATTGATATATGTTTATTGATTGCCTAATTATGCATAAATGTGAAACTTCCTAAATGACCACCCAGAGGTCTGGCCATAGGTAGCTGGTTAAATAAACAACAGCAAATCTGTTCAGTGGAATAGTGCACAGCCGCACCCAGGGGTTATGTGGGAGCTCAAGGGAAGTTTTCTGAATAGTGAGTGCAATTAGTTACAAAATGGCATAATTTTAGCTATCTGAAAACTTCAGGTAAAAAAATTAGAAATACTAATATTTAATCATTATATTAAAAACTAAATTTAAGATATATTAGTGAGTGTATTAGCATGATGTGGGTAATGATTTTTTGTACATGTTTTGGGCTAGGAATGTTTTACTACATTTTTGTTTATTTTTGTGTAGGTATGTGTATATGTGTGTGGCATTCATGGTCCATCATGTACCTGTCGAGGTCAGGAGACAGTTTGCATGTGTTAATCCTCTTCCACCATGCAGGCCCCAGGGATGGAACTGAGGTCATTGTCTTGGCTGAGAGCCTCTTGTTGAGCTACCTCATTGACCTTATTCTGAGCTTTCAATTCTGTAGTTCAGTATAAACTGCGTGGTTAGCAGTCTGATCCCTAGACCCTGTTATTGTGGATTAAGGATAAAATCCATGGATTGAATATGCAACTTATTTGCACTTAAAATCAAGATGTTTTTCTTTGGATGAGGGAGATGTGCATCACTGAGTTTATAGGAGACAGATCTGAAATTTAATTCAGGCCTTAGTTATCTGCTATTTACAAAATCTCTAATCTCTAAATCTACATACATAGAAACCCAGAAATGGGGTCATTTTGCCTCCAGTATGAATCATTTTTCTTCCTTAAATCCATTTTTTTATGAAACCATAAAACTGTGACATTATAAACATAAAAGAAAAATGCCCACAATTTCTTTGCCTTAAAGTAATAATTCTTTGGTATATTGCCTTCCATTTTCTGTTTGTTTGCTTTGTTTTGAGATGGATCTTATGTAGCCCAGGCTGGCCTTGATCTTGCTGAGTTGTTGAGGATGGTCTCCTCCCAAGGGCTAAGGTTTGCTTGTTAGTTATCACCATACCTAAGCACTTCTTCCTTCCCTTCCCTTCCCTTCCCTTCCCTTCCCTTCCCTTCCCTTCCCTTCCCTTCCATTCCCTTTTCTTCTCTTCTCTTCCCTTCCCCTCCCCATCTCTTCCTTTCCCTTCCCTCTTCTCCCCTTTCTTTCTGTGTATCTGTCTCTCTTTTTTTCTTTTTTCCTTCCTTCCTTTCTTTCTTTCTTTCTTTCTTTCTTTCTTTCTTTCTTTCTTTCTTTTTTTCTGAGATAGTCCTACTATGTAGTCTAGGCTAGTCTCAAACTCTGGATCATAGCCTCCCACGTTTTGGGATCATAGACACTACCACACATTTTTTTAAAATGTATTTTATATATATTTTTAAAATGTATATTTTGTTGATTAGGATTCTTTAATTGTAAGCATTCACCAAAATCCACCTTAAAGTAGCATAACTTAAAGAATGGATAGTTTAGCCGGGCGGTGGTGGCGCATGCCTTTAATCCCAGCACTCGGGAGGCAGAGGCAGGAGGATCTTTGTGAGTTCGAGACTAGCCTGGTCTACAAGAGCTAGTTCCAGTGCAGGCTCCAAAGCCACAGAGAAACCCTGTCTCGAAAAACCAAAAAAAAAAAAAAAAAAAGAAAGAAAGAAAAAGAATGGATAGTTTAATAACTAGAAAATACACTAGCTTTTGGAGTGGCCAGATTCAAATGATATATTCAAAACATTGCTAAGGCCATATGTCTCTCCATGCCTTGGTTCTCCTTTCCTCTATATGGTTTCATTATTTGATCTGTCCACATGTTAGGAAGAATGGCCAGCAGTTTAGTGAGACTTCTATGATCCTTAGAATTTTCAATACCAGAGGAAGACAAAGCAACTCACATCATGTATACATTGTCCTTGGCCATCTATGGGTCACATGCTCACCCTGAGGTAAACAGGTATTGAGCTGGAGATAAAGGTAGCGTTATTGTCTAGGCCAATGTCACATGCATACTCCTGCAGGCCGGGGGAGGGGACAGTATAACTGACAACCAGAGAAGTCACAGTGTCTTTAAAGTGGGTGTTGATCATTCAAAACTGGGAACCAACATCCATTTATATTTTATTTCTTTATTCAAAAATGATCATTTTGAACATAAAATCATATGCATGTATGAAAATATCATGGCTAAACCATTATTTTGATGTCATGTAATCCAGAAAAAAGATGTAAAAATAACATATTTATCTTGTACAGTGTATTTTGAAATGTGTTGTTGAATAGCTAAGTTAACACACATATTACCTCATATATCCAGTTTATATCATGAATATTTTGTAGTTTTCTCCACTTTTTATAATTACCATTTTAATGACTTCAGGATTGCATTACTGTAATGTAATCACAGTATTTAGGAAATAGAAGCAGGAAAATCAGGAATTCAAAGTCATCCTCTGCTACATAAAGAGTTCAAGGCCAACTCAAGCTACAGGAGACCCCTTCTTAACAAACCAATAAACTAGATTAAAGGAAAAAAGAAAACAAAAATTTGAAATGTCTATTGTTTGTGGTGGGACCGAATTCCTACAATTGTTCATTCCCATAAACTTTTGGAAGAAAAGTAAGAATTTCCCTTTGCCCCTTTATGTGTAGTTTTCTCTATAGTTCAGATTAGTTTTGGAAGATAGTGGAAGATAGATGTCCTGAAGAGAGTTTACTGGGTTAAAGGGGAGAACGATGACTCATCCTGGCAAATCATTTTTAGAAGGGCTCTGCTAGTGCACTGGGAGCAGGGTAGAGGGGAATTGTATTGTCAGAACTTGCAAGATGAGCCCGGCTGAGGCTACTACAAATTGGCATGTTCTTTAGCCACCACTAAAGCACAAATAAGAAATATAAAGAACTGATGAGGCCCACCCTTTCATCCCAGCAGTGAGGAAGCAGAGTTCTTACACCTTTAATGTCAGCCTGGGCTATGTGGAAAATTCAAGGTTAGCCAGGATTGTATAGTGAGACCCTATACACACACACACACACAAAGAAAACCCAAACAAGAATAATACATACACAGATAAAATGCAAATGTTTCTGGTCAGGAAAATATATGCTAGAACAGTGAGATAACACTTTTCACCCTTCAGGTTGATAAAAATAACATACTACCCAGACTTGGTGGGGCAAGTCTGTAATCCCAGAGGAGGATCAATCATTCAAGGCCAGCCACTGCTATACGAGACCTTATCTAAAATAAAAATAAAACGACATCAATACCCTTCACCTAACACACAGTACTTGTTAATGCTGAGGTGACAGATTCTCTTAAGCTCAGCTGGTAGGAATGGGATTTGCTGCAACCTTTTAGAAATGTAATCCGGTCATATGATTTAAAAATTAAAGTATACATTTACTTTATCACATTGATCTGTGAAGCATTTATCTAATTATTCTTTATCAATAAAAATCAGTAGTCAGATATGGGGTAAACACCTGGCTGATCAGAGAAGTGGTGGAGAAGCCATCTCTCATCTCCCATCTCTTCTGTTCCTCCAACCAAAAGAGCTGAGATCCTCTCTCAGTGCCCCCTTCTATTTCCTGTCTCCTATCTGTCTTCGGTTCTCCAAAATCTCTATGGTTAATTGTTAAGTGGAGACTGTATATTGGTTTCCCAGCCATCCAGACCCAAATTATCACACAGAAATGCTATTAATTACAACACTACTTGGCCAATGGCTTAGACATATTCCTACCTAGTTCTTATATCTTAAATTAATAAATGAAATTGACCCATTTCTATTAATCTATGTATCACCACAAGACTGTGGCTTACTAGTAAGGCTCTGCATCTGTCTCCTTCGGCAGCTACATGGCATCTCTTGACTCCGCCTTCTTTCTCCCAGCATTCGGTTTAGTTTTCCTACCTAGCTATATTCTGCCCTGCCATAGGCCAAAGCAGCTTATTTATTAACCAATGGTAATAAAACATATTCACAGCATACAGAGGGGATTCCCACATCAGTTAATTTTGATCAGATTGTGGTTAGCTGTGCCATCTGACTCAAAGCAAACTTTATTGTCAGAATATAATCAAAATATCTCACAACAAATCTGACAATCCCATTTTTGTGAATCTATCCTATGAAAAGAAAACTATATCAAAGCTAGGCAAGGTGGTGAATTCCTTTAATCCCAGAAGGGGCAGAGATAGGCAGATCTCTGAGTTTAAGGCCAGCCTGATCTACAAAGAGAGTTCCAGAACTGACAGGGCTATGTAGAAAAACCCTGTCTCAAAAAAACAGGGATAGTTTAACAGCTTCCCCCTGGATGACTACCTTAATCTCCACCATAATAAGTCCCCTTCCCATATTAATTTTAAAATTATTCAGCTAATGGTAGCCAGATATCAACCAATGGCCCTGATAAAAATGGGTAATTTAAAACAAGACTGAGACCCATGATTGGGCTCTTGTAGGAACAAGAAAGGGGGGTGGTAATGAAAGAGCAGAACAAACTCCATTTTGAGAAAGAACTCCGTTTTAGATAGGACCTAACTAGGGTGGGTGAATGCAGCCCAGCAAATTCATAAACATTCCCCAAAAACTGTGCCTTCCCGCATCAAAGTGACCCACCAGGGTATCCAAACAACATCCGCTTGCTTCAAATCAGATACCTTGTAGGTATCTGATTAACTGCTGTTTTAAAATTCCAGTCTGCTGAGAGTTTGAAATTTCTCTATACCCCAACCAACAACTTCAAAAGTTGTATACTTTTACCCAGTCCCCAAAATGCCAAGGCTTGTGCCACCCTGAAGTCTTGGGGTCGTTCTCCCCAACCCGCTGTGTCGGTGTGTTGGATCATGGTCCAACTTAGCTAACTTGTAATCAATAAACCCCAGTGTGTTTACATTGAATGCTGGCTCTGTGGTGGTCTTTGGGAATTCCATGACACAGGCATAACACTTAGCTTTTGGTTTTCCATGCTCCAGTGTTTCTTTCTGACAATAAAGTTTTATGGCTAGAGACAGAAGTTTGACTGACTTGGCCTATAGGCTACAGCTGGCCAACCCTTAAATTAGAATATCATCATTTATCACATCTTAGTAACTTTGTAGATATTGGCAATAGGCATCAGTGTCTGTAAGCTTTAGATAAAAAGAAGAAAACCAGGCATATGGGCTTCCTAATGTCTTGCCAAACCCTTCTTATTCTCCTACCAAATGACCAAACACACATCTAATTCAATCTATGCAGATTTTCAGGGAATACGTGGGGAGAAGACACACGTTGAATTACACCAAGCAATCAGCAATCAATCAAAATCTAGACCATAGATATACAGATAAGTCAAAGGATTCTTTGGCAAATGAGATAAAATAAATGGAAATATGGATTGAAAGAAATTTAGGAACATATCATCTTGTAGAATGGAAAGGACTAAAACCCAGAGTAAAGGGATATATAGAGTTGTGTGATTAATATAAAGATCAAGCTCTGGGAAGGTCTTTGAATGGGAATTCTGGGAAGGACTGCAAGATTCCAATTATTTTATTTTATTTTGAAGGGATGGGACATAGAGTTTTATTCTGTAGCCCTAGCTAGTCTGGAATACCTTATGTAGACCAGGCTGGCCTTGAATTCATAGATATTTACCTGCCTCTGTCTCCTGAGTGCTGGGATTAAAGATTATGCTACAAAATTCTAATTATTTTCATTTGTTTATTTGTTTGTTTTCTGAGACAGGGTTTCTCTGTGTAATAGCTCTAGCTGTCCTAGAACTCATTTGTAGATCAGGCTGGCTTTGAACTCACAGATATCCACCTGCCTCTGCCTCCTGAATGCTGGGATCAAAGGCATGAACCATCATTCACTGATTAAAATTGTAATTCTTTTTTTTTTAAAGATTTATTTATTTATTTATTTATACAACATTCCTTCCTTGTATGCTTACATGCCAGAAGAGGGCAACAGATCTCATTACAGATGGCTGTGAGCCACCATGTGGGTGCTGGGAATTGAACTCAGGACCTCTGGAAGAGCAGTCAGTGCTCTTAACCTCTGAGCCATCTCTCCAGCCCTAAAATTGTAATTCTTAACAAGAGTATTCACCTTAAATTAAAAGACATGTATTTGAGTGTGTGTATGTTAAAATATTTGTATTTTTTAAGTTTTTGTTGTTATTGTTTATTTTGTTTTTGAGATAAGGTCTTGCTACGTAGCCTAAGCTAGGCTTGAGCTCAACGCGATCCTCTTGCTTCAGGCTCCTGAATTCTGGGATTACAAGAGTGTATACCACTCTGCCCAATTTACTAATTTTTCTGTATTAAAAAAAAATAAGAGTTTTAAGCCAGGTCAGAGGGCATAGGCCTGTAATCCCTTCTAGTTGGGAGACTGAGGCAAGAGGAACAAAATCCAAGGCCTGCTTGGGCCATAGTGGGAGGTGAAGGCCAGCCTGGACAACTCTTTAAGGTCATATCACAAAACAAAAGGTAAAAAGAAGATTGGAGGCCTTAGCTCACAGGTAGAAGATTTGTCTGACAAGATCAAAGCTCTGAGTTTGATTCCCAATTGAGGAAACCTGCAGAGGGAGGACATGCTTGCAGTCAGAGCCGGGGGTTCTAAAACCAAATAGTTGGGCACCAGATGAAGGTAGAAGTCACAAAATAATCCCACACCAGTTTAGAATTATGAAAATAAAGGGTTATTTATTTAAGGGAAACTTACAGATCACTGTCCTAGATAACAGTCCTCTGCACAAACAGGAACAGAGTCCAGTAGCTGGAAGCTGAAAGCAAGAGAGGGAGCACAAGCTTTACAGCTGCATTTACAGTATAAAAGACCATGCCAAGTGGGCTGGTATCTTAGATGCTATTGGCTAAAGGAGCAGAATGTGCTCCCACAGCAGGCTTGAGGCCTTCAAAGAGGAACACAGGTCTTACAGATACAGTGTGAGACATAAAGTCTGTAATGAGCTTGTTTGGTTTACTCTATCCATTTCTGAAGCTTGATATAGTCATGGAATGCTTAGTTACATGAACCATCAGAGTTATTTTATGACTTTAGTTTGCAAACCAAATAGTATCTTTCGCTGGGCAGTGGTGGCGCACGCCTTTAATCCCAGCACTCGGGGGGCAGAGGCAGGCGGATCTTTGTGAGTTTGAGACCAGCCTGGTCTACAAGAGCTAGTTCCAGCGCAGGCTCCAAAGCCACAGAGAAACCCTGTCTCGAAAAACCAAAAAAAAAAAAAAAATAGTAGCTTTCCATCTCTAGAGGTCAAGAGTCATCCTCACTGGATGACTGGCTCTGCTCAAAGTTTGGTCACATCCTTCACTGTCTGTCTGCATTTAATGCATCACTGCACGACACAAGCAAACCTATTTATTGTTGTTCTGTCAGTGACTTTGAACACTTTATTCCTAAGTGTGTGTGTGTGTGTGTGTTTCCGGTTGCTCATTGAGGCTTGTCTCTTTTGGACTTTATTGTAGGGTTCAGCAGAGTTCACTGAGTACGGAAATAACAAGAAGTGTTTTGCATTTTGCTAGAAACAGACAAAAATCTTATTTGGTGGATTTATCAGGTGCAGGGGAAGAATGAATGGGGCAGCTATGGGTTTCAGATGTTGTTCATTTCTTCCGCACAAACTTCTTGAGTTCCAGATGAGTGGGACCGTTCTACCTTATGTAGCTCAACACTGACTTAGAACTTACTCATTACATAACTCAGATTGACCTTGAAGGTACAATCTTCCTGCCTCTGCCTCCTGAGTGTCAAGACCACAAGTCTGTCCCAGTTGGCTCAGCAGCTCAGGAAGCCCAAGTCAGAATATAAAAAAAAAAAATGTAGTAACTTAAAGAAGGTGCTCTCAGTCATTTAGAAAAAAGAATCACTATGGAGAAGGACAGGGCAGGGCAAATACATCTTGATAAGAAATTTTGTGTTTGTTCGTTTGGGGATTTTGGTGTATTTTTTTAAAATTTTGTTTTGTTTTGTTTTAAGGGGGCAATGGGGAGATGTGGTATCTAAGGTCCAAGAACTGAATGAACACGGGCGAAAGGTAGGGGAAGTTGACAATGTCTATTATTTTACCAGTTTTCTTAGAACTTGGTTATTCATGTATTTTCACTAGTTCTCCCTGATAAGAAAGTAGGACTTGGTTTGTAGTCTAGGCTTCCAAGAGTGACAGCCATGCTTAAATCCCAGCCTTGCTATTTAATTAGTTGGTGACTTTCATAGAGTCACTTCCAAATCCCAGGCTCACTTTCCATATATATATAGAATTTGTATATATTATGTATTTTTGTATGTATATACATACACAATGTGCCTTCTTAGGGGACAGTTCATATTAAAATTATAAGACTCATATTTCATTCACCATTCCATAATTACATTTCTCAGTTTCCCACTTTCCACTTATTTTGCATTATTTTTCTTACTGGTTTATTTTAGCAAGTTCTAAATTGTAGCTCAAGAGCAGATTCAGCTTACAGCCTGTAGGATGAGTAAAAGATATTAATGCCTATGAATGGCTCTGCACAGAGGCCTTCACACTGTTGGATAATCTCAGTGGTTTAAAGCGTTCGAGTCATTCAAGTCAAAGAGAAGAGAAACCTCAGCGGATCCTTCATAAGAATTTTGCGGGTAGACTCTGTGGGAGGTCCAGACCTAGCCAGGTGTATCAGCTTTAATCACTGTGTCGAAACACCCAACTGAAACAGCTGGAGGGAGGAAGGACTGATGCTGGCTCCCAGTTCAGAAGTCTAGCTCCATGGTTAGTGCTCCCTGTTGTGCCTGGACCATAGTAAGGCGGGGATCTTAGCAGGAGGGCTTGTGGAACAGAGCTCTGAGAAGCAAAAAGAGGAAGAGGCCCAGAACAAGGTAAATCTTTTAGGCAGACCCCAATTTCCTTCAAGGAGGTCCCACCTCTTGAATTCAAGAGATTCAGTCACTGTTTAAATCAGAGGCCTCAGGATCCAAACATTGACTCCTCCAGCAGGGGAACCAAGCTTTCTGCAGAGTCTTGTAAGGGGACATTACATAACAAAATTCAAGATTAGCATAGTCTTCATGAAACTTCCTTCCTCCAAAACCCAAAAGAAATAGCAAAATCATTTTTTTTTTTTTTTTTTTGGTTTTTCGAGACAGGGTTTCTCTGTGGCTTTGGAGCCTATCCTGGAACTCCCTCTGTAGTCCAGGCTGGTCTCAAACTCACAGAGATCCGCCTGCCTCTGCCTCCCGAGTGCTGGGATTAAAGGCGTGCGCCACCACCGCCCGGCTTAGCAAAATCATTTTTTTAACTAAAAGGTAAAAATGATTATTGTATTAGGTTTAGGCAATGTCCTGTAAAGGAAGTTTTACTCTTGTTTAGCGGATTGTCCTGACACGAATGGTATTTCCCTGAGGATACAGAGAACTCTGTATGATTTACATGCAACAAGAAGGAATTTTACTTCTAAAAGAAGTACTTGCCAATCTTGGGTCCTATTTTTGTTCTGCTTCCTTTTAAACCTCTTTGGCAAATCAATTACCTTTAGTGATAAAAAGAGGTAATGAGTGTATTCTCAAATGTAGACATATTTAACAAAAATTCTAGGAAACTTTTTGGCTTGGAGATTTTTTTGAGAACACATTATTATGAGAATGTGTAGCTTTTATATTTAGCCATGAGCCAAGAGCTGTAACTCTACTACCTAGACGAAGTTCTCATGTTCAGCAAATCTTTCTTTGTTCTGTGAATATTGTTCATTCTTCACTGTCTTTTAGTTTGTGTTACATTGCTTTGTTGTGCTGGCTATTTTCCATGCAGGTCTTTATCTCCTCAAAATACATATCAAGTTGATATGGCCCTGATGTTGATATGTAGCTGAGGATGACTTTGAATTGAATGCTTAACCCATATGCCTCCAGATTGCAAGTGCTAGGACCATGGACACATTCCACTACACTCTGTTTTCTTGAAATTAATTGGCCTGTCAGGTCATTCAGTTCCAAGTTTTCCTTATCCCTAGAGAACATAGTGATGGCACATTCAAGAGGACCTACTAAATTAGCCATTAAAAGTCTATAAATATCAAGGTACAATAAACATCCTGCCCTTCCTGACATCCTTCCCTTGAGGAGCAAGAGTGTAGTATCAACAAATTTTAGAAATTGAGCACCTAACAATTCAGCTTTTTTCTTTTTTGTCTTTTTAAAGACATGATCTTACTACAGAATTATGTAGACGAGGCTGGCCTCAAACCGCAGCAGATCCTCCTGCCTCTGCCTCTGCCTCTTCCTCTTTATTTAGTAACAACTAATGACACACGTAGAGCGATGAACTCCACTATAGGGGTAAGGACACAATTCTTGACTGTTTAGCTCTGTTTTCATGTATATGTCTTGAACCCCTACAGTTCTAGCATATTACAGATAGTAAATGTTTGATAGTTGCAATAAATGATTGATATACTTTCAGAGGTTTTTCTTTTTTAAGTGGAAATATCATGACAAATCAAGTGTTAATAGCTATCTTGGGTTGGGGTATAACTCAGTTTCTGAGTGCTTGCTTCATGTGCAGGAGGCCTCGGGATCAATTCCACATTCTGTAAAAATAAGTAAATCAGCTGGGCGGTGGTGGTGCACGCCTTTAATCCCAGCACTCGGGAGGCAGAGGCAGGCGGATCTTTGTGAGTTCGAGACCAGCCTGGTCTACAAGAGCTAGTTCCAGAGCAGGCTCCAAAGCCGCAGAGAAACCCTGTCTCGAAAAATCAAAAAAAAAAAAAAAGTAAATCAATACAATAAGACCGATCTTTTAGGTTTCCTCTCCCATAGCCTTGCTGAGCAGGGGCAAGAACTCTGAGTTAGATCACAGTTACTGCACAAAACAAAACGAAACAGCTGGATGTGGGCGCACACCTGTAATCCCAGCACCTGGGAATCTGAGGCAGAAGGATTTCAAGTTCGAGGGTCATCTGGGGTACATTGTGAAATTCTGAAAGAACTAAGAACCAAAGAAACCTGTAAATAAGCATAAATAAATCATAAGGTAACAAACGTAGGTACTGCTGTCATTTTTCAGAAACAGCTCTTGGGTCCTGGCTGTAGTGTTACCTGGATTACGAGACTGGCCAAAGGAACCAAACATGTGAAGTGGAATGTATTCTCTTTCTGGCGTTTAAACACAAGCTGTAAGGACAAAATGTTTGTAGTTGTGATATTGATTTTTTTCCTCCATTTATCCTGTCTTTCCTCAACGCTAATAGGTGTATGTAATGACTCCACACCAAAAATTCTTTTCTATGGATTAGGAGATATGTATTTTATTAGAACAAAGCAGAATTCACAACCCACAACAAAGCAATTTGCTGAAGTCAGTCTAGAGTTCATTTCCGGCTCATCCTTCATGAAATGCCTTTCATTGGTCTTTTAGCTCCTTTTGCCTTTCCTTTCTCTGCTTTCCTCCCCTACACTGTTTTTATTTGTATTACCATCATGTGGTATTATGATCTAGTCTCTTCTTCCCATTTCCTCCATGGGCCAGAAGCTCGTTGAGGGTCCATACTAAAGCTTGTTTGACAGTCTGTTTCGAACCTTCGACAGTGTCTGGCTGAAAGTCACTCAATGAAACGTGGTAAGTGAATGAATGAAGACTTCTCTAGTCTCCTAAGTTATTTGACTTTAATGACTTTTTTTTTTTTAGATAGAGTCTTATTGTCCCTCTGGCTAGCCTGGAGTTCTCTATGTAGACCAGGCTAGTCTTGAACTCAGAGATATGCCTGCCTCTGCCTCTCGAGTGCTGGGACTAACAGTGTACATAACTACACCTGACTTTTTGACTCTTATACTTTTCTTTTGGGTTTTTTGAGACAGGGTTTCTCTGTGTAACAGGTCTAGCTGTCCTGGAACTAGCTCATGTAGATCAGGCTGGCCTCAAAGATCTGCCTGCTTCTGCCTCCCTAGTGCTGGGATTAAAGACGTGCACCACCACTGCCTGGCTCGACTCTTTGACTCTTTTCTTTCTTTTTTTTTTTTTTATAAAAAAAGTTCTTCAGTTAAGTTTTTTTTAAAATTGTTTTTATTGCTTATACTCTTGAGTAAGCAGAAAACCCATTTATTCACAGACTGTGGAAGCTGGGGGCAGATAGGTTGCAATGTCAGGACTCCTCTCTATGGATTTCCTTGTTCCTCTGATTTTACTTTCTATTTAGCTGTAATTTTCATTTAAGAGCTAAACATATCTTATAGGCAGATGCAAGATAAAAATTGCATATTCTTCTGATTTTCCTGTTCCTGTCTGTGGTGTGGGAGTGCAGAATGTGCCATGAGATGGTAATGATCACATGTGAGGGGGGAAGAATTGCCTCCTGGTGTAGCTAGTGTGTGTTGCTCACAGAGCTATCAGGACAAGGTCCTATGATGCTGCGTCTTGGCCTTGAAAGCCCTTTTCCACTTCTCCCGAGTATAGTGTTTTCTTCTAGGGGAGAGCTATATAAAATGAAGTGTATAGCTGGGAGAACAATGCCAATCAGGCTTTAGCAAATGTTAATCTGAGTACGAATGTTTAGGAAAAGCAATGTGACCAAAGTAATAGGGACAAGTAGTTAGAGTTTCCTTGATGACATTAATTAATAATTGTTTGTGAGGCAGAGAAATGGCTCAGCTTCTTTTAGAGGACCCAAGTTCAATTGCCAGCACCTACATGGTGGCCCACACAGCGGAATATGATGCCAATTCTCAGGCGACCCAGTACCCAATTCTGGCTTCTTTGGACACTGCATACAGGTGGCACACAAGTATATAAGGGTCAAACACTCATTCACAAAAAATAAAAATAATAAATAAAAATTAAAAAAATAATTGTGTGCAGTTGAACTCAATTGTATTTAGTTCTTTGCATATGCCCCTTAGGGAAGAAGCTAAACAGAGGGCAAAGGAGGAAAATTCACTTTAAAAAAGATTCATTATTTGTTTTATTTACATCTATGTGTGCCTGTCTGTGGTTGGGGGGTTATGCACATGTGAGTGCAGGTATTTGCTAAAGCCAGAGGTGTCAGATCTCTCTGGAGCTGGAGTTCCAGGCAGTTGTGAGCTATCTGACATGGGTGCTGGGAACTGAACTCAAGTCCTCTGCAGGGCAGTGAGTGCTCTCAAGCTTTTTCTCCATCCCTAGAGGAAATGAATCTAATTGACTGTGTGTGTGTGTGTGTGTGTGTGTGTGTGTGTGTTTAGGCCCGAGACCAACTTTGTCAGCATTAGGTATTTTCCTCAGTTGCTCTCCACCTTTTCTTACTACTGTGCCCTGGCTAGCCTGAAACTCTCTAAGTAGATCACTCTAGCTGAAATTCACAGAGATCCACTTTCCTCTCTCTCCCCAGTACTGGGCCCATCCACCTTTTTTTTTTTTTCCCAAGACAGAGTCTTTTGCCAATACTTTACCTCACTGATCCTGTATATTGGTTAGCCATGGCAAACACTTTACTACCAAATGAGCCATTTCCCTAACCCTTAACTGGCTAGTTACTTGACTTACGATATATCTTCTTTTCAAAACAGTTCTATGTAGTTCGGCCCCTTCTACGTTGCTTAGAATTTGAAGTCCTTGGCCTCAGCCTTCCCTGTTTTGGGATTTCAGGTATATGCCACTACAGCCTGACAAGGAGAGTCCTTTTCTTTCTTTTCTTAAAATTTTTATTTTATGTGCATTGTGTTTTGCCAGGGGTGTCAGGTTGCCTGAAACTGGAATCACAGACAGCAGTGAGCTGCCACGTGGGTGCTGGGAATTGAACCAGATCCCCTGGAAGAGCAATCAGTGCTCCCAACCACTGAGTCATCTCTCCAATCCCCAGAGTACTTTTCTTGAGAGAATGCACTTGAGAGAGCAAAAGCACTGCAGTTTTATAAGCTCAGGGAAAATGAATGTTGTGAAGGTTTGTGGGTGCCCTAGATGACTGTGTCATCAGGAAGTTAAAAGAAGGACAAGGACTTGGGGCATGTGTAATAGCTCAGTGGCAGAGCTAGTACTTAGAGCTTGTGAGCCTTGGGTTCAATCTCTAGCCTTAGGCAAAAAATAAGATGACAGGCTTGTTGGACTTGAGTCAGTTTTACACACTGAAATCATAAACAGCACTAGCAACAATGCCATCACTCCATGCTTATCTGCTCCTATATCTAGTTCATTAGAATATATTTTATACACAGAAACTTATATGTACCATTAGAAGTTCCATTTAGTGATTATCTCATATGTAGCTGAAACTTTGCATCTATTTTATTCCTTAGAAGAAGCCTGCAATAATAACTAATATTCTAAATGGACAGGTTAGGAACTGAGGTTCAGGTAAGTCAAACAAGTCAAAGTCACACACTTAAGTTGAGAGTCCAGAATTGTTGCTTTTGTCTTTGGACTAAATTGATATGACACACATGTCTCCAATTGAGCCAAAAGGATATATGATATCTTCTATTTATGCCATATGGTATTTTTCTTTATCTTTCCTTCCTTCCTTTTTTTTGAGACAGGGTATCAATATGCAGTCTTGACTGGCTGAACTCTGTAGGTGGACTAAAGGGATCTCAAATTCACATAGATCTGTTTCTCAAGAGCTGGAATTAAAGGATTTGACACCACCACACCAACTGCTTATAACATTTTTCTCTCTCCCTCACTCACTCACATGGACACTTATATAGCTTGTATATGTTGCTATCATTTCTCCTGTGCCTCTGGGTCAGGTACCTGCTTCACTCCCCTTCCATATCTTCTGTTAGTTCCATATAATTGGTGCTCAGCAAAAACAAATTTTTAAAAAAAATTTTTAAAAAATTACCTATATGGCGGGGCGGTGGTGGCGCATGCCTTTAATTCCAGCACTCGGGAGGCAGAGGCAGGCGGATCTCTGTGAGTTCCAGATCAGCCTGGTCTATAAGAGCTAGTTCCAAGACAGGCTCCAAAGCTACAGAGAAACCCTGTCTCGAAAACAAACAAACAAAAAAATTACCTATATGTATGGGTGTGGGCACTTGAGTGTTCCCGCAGAGTTCAGAAGAGGGTGTTGATGTTTGTGGACATCCTGACTTGGGTGCTGAAAAGTGAATTCAAGTCCTCTGTAAGAGCAATAAGCCCTCTTAACCGCGGAGTTCTCTTTCCAGCTCCTCAGAAAAACATTTTGAAGGTAATTACAAAGGTGAGGTCGGGAGTTCTAAGAAGTGCATTCAACAATTTGATTTAGCACCTACATCTGTGCTAGGCGCTGGGGATAGATGACCGAGCCTGTCAGCGTCCTCTAAGTTCATCATTGGTATAGGTCCGGGTCATGACCCACTAGCTAAAGGTCAATTCTCCCGTGGTCCTCAGATACAAATAACTGGGCAGAAGTAGGTCAAGTTAAACACTTTCTGGGGCTTGAACTTCATCAGCCATAAGGTGAAGCGCCATCTGTGAAGGGAGATAAAAGAGTGTAGAGCGCCCTGCGCTCAGCCGAGATAAAGAGGTGTGGCGACTCGGCCTGGCCCCAGTTTTTCCTCGAGGTCCTTGGCGGCCCGACAGCACTCAGATTCAGGACAGTCGGATCCTCTGGTGAACTGTCCCGTTCAGGCTCGCTAGAACCATCAGCGCCCTTGGTGAAAAAAATCCCAATTATCAGTTCCCTACGGAACAGAAGTGCCTTCGCGAGGACTCAAAGGGAACGCATGGGACGGAGAACCCACACAGGGGGTCTCCCGAACCCCAAAGCGCTCATCGCTTTCTCCTTACTACCTAAACCGACGTCCCCGCCCCTCCACTCTTCTCAGGCTGCCTTCCTCCTCCCGCGCCGGGCACGGAGGAGGAAGGGCCAGCGCCCCGTATCTCGCGAGAGTTCCCACAAGTCCCGCGAGATTCGCTCGCCGCTGCTGCCGCTGCTGCCGCCGCCTCTTACGTCTTTCCCTTTGACAAGTCGCCGCCGCTGCAGCAAAAATATAAAGGACGCGGCTAGAGCAGCCGCTGTCCAGCCAGGTGTCGGGCGCTGTAGCCGCGCCCCACCGCCGCCAGCTCCCGACCCGCGTACGGTAACGCTTCCTCTTTCATCATCTGGACCTCCCGTGTGTGTGCTCGGCTGGTCCAGCCGGGCCGCTCGGGGCCGTTCCCGGGCCGCCAGCCGAGTGGGGCTGCCGGCTCCCTGTGGACGGCGGGCGGAGGCCTGAGGAAGCCTGGCTCCTTGGAAGCCTCTTAGAAGCCGAGCTACCCGCGGGAGGGTCGAGGGACCCGCCCCTGAATAGGCTCGCTGCCCGCGTCCCTTGGCTCCTCAGGGGTTGCGTCTGTGACCTTCTCCCCTTTATCCGCTAACGAGCGCTGCTCCCTTAACCGGGACTGGGACCGGGGAGCGGCTCTCCTCGCTCTTCATCTTGGGGAGTCGCGACTCCGGTGCTCCCGGTCGCCGGCAGACTTCGGAGGGGTGGAGGTTGAGACGATGTGTCTTTCTTGTCGTCTGTGCCTTTGGGTGGAGGCTGCTCATCCTTTCGGTAAACCTTTCTCCAAATCTCTCACTCGATAAAATAACAGTTTCTAAAGCCTTGGCCACCTGGAGCGGAGACGAGAAGACTATTGTGTAGTCTCTAGAGTGAGAGGTGGATGGTGGTGATGACAGGAGCTATCTCAGGGAGCAGTGATGGGTGGCGGGTTCTTGGGAGACACGAGGACAGAAGCTTGGTTCTTACCTCTCCCAGGAGGTTATGTAAAGTCTCTCTCTCTCTCTCTCTCTCTCTCTCTCTCTCTCTCTCTCTCTCTCTCTCTCTCTCTGTCTCTGTCTCTCTCTGTGTGTGTATGTATGTTAGCTGTGGAGCATAAGGATAGAATCTGCGTTTGCATTAGTTTAAAAAATGTAATACTTTGAAGGTGTATATAGGTAATCAAATAACAAGAGTAATAAATTTCAACGAATTAGAAACCCATCTCCAGAGAGCTAACATTTCACTATTAGTATTTTGATATATTTCTAATAGGCCCTTTACGTTTTGGTTTTTAATAGTACTTGGTTCGTCCTTGAATGGTACATCCTCATTTTATGTATGTTCCCCAAATGATTTGTTTTGTCATTCCTTTGGCCCACTTGATTAAACCGGTTACTTGTTCATTATCACTGTCTGCACTCTGCCATCACCATCTTTTATTATGCCTTCTTCCAAAATGATTTTTTGCTCAAATGACTTTAAAAATCAAATGTTAACATTTTTCTTTTTGGATTTAATACCTGAATATTTTTATAGTTTTGTTTGTGATGAGTCCTCTAAATTGGGCCAGTATTTATGTAAAGCAAAAGCAATGTTAATTACGATGAGAAGAAAACTAAGCTTCAAAGTTTTTAAAAATTGATGGTGTTGTCCCTATGATTATATGTCTCCATACCAAAAGTGCATGTCCCGTGTGCCTGTATTGTGCATAAATGCACACAAATGTTATACATGTTTGTCCTCTGTACCTGTACACACATTGGTATATCGTAGAAATAAACTAAAATATTTTGTCATATTATTTGAGAAAGAAGCAGCATTAGGTAGGGCAAAGAATGGTCAGTTATAATATTTTCCCTAAATCACATGACAGGGTTTTGTGACAGAAAGTTATCTAGGGAGGTTGGAAACTTGGCATCTTTCAAAAATAGGATAGATTGTCAGTTGTCATTGGATGGATGGCCTGTTAAGGCCTCCTGTAATTAGTAGCTTTTATAACTTTTGCTTCCCGTATGGTTTTTATCACTTGTTTTTTAAATTTTCAGTCTTGCCATTTACATGTGACACTATCCATTGATTTCCTGATCATATCTTTTCTCCGTGCAGACATGCTTGTGGCGTGTGGAGGAGAAAGCAATGAAAATGCATCACTTAATTTGCTCATTAATGTAAACATGTATGAAAATACCATTTTATTTAAATGGATTTCAGAGAATGTGTTGTTGATTGGGCTGTACTGGTTAGTAGAAGTTGCATGTAACAGATAGTGAAAAGCCTTATTATATTAAGAAAAATGACTGGGTGCAATGGACAGCTGATTTTTAAGTTTGGTTTTTTTAGAATAAAAATGACAATGTTGATGTATTTTGGGATAAGGTGAAGCTTGTGTTAAGTAAAAGCATAAATGAAGCAAAAGTTGAATTATAGGTACAGGCAGAATGATCAAGATTTCCAGGCCAGTCTCGGCTACATTAGAGATATGGTTTCAAAAAACAATGAACAGCTGGGCGGTGGTGGCACACGCCTTTAATCGCAGCACTGGGGAGGCAGAGGCAGGCGGATCTTTGTGAGTTCGAGACCAGCCTGGTCTACAAGAGCTAGTTCCAGCGCAGACTCCAAAGCCACAGAGAAACCCTGTCTCGAAAAACCAAAACCAAAACCAAAACCAAAACAAAAAAAACCAAAACAATGAACAAACTCTTGAAATTTTGTAGGTAGACAACCATAAAAGGAACAAACAGTTGAACAGAATTTTTTTAGTTGTATATAAAACTTTGCCTTAATGCACCCATAAAACAGTTTGTTTTGGATACCTCGTAGATATTATCAAGATCTTGAACAGAAATTGTTGACTAAGTCATTTAAAAAGGAGATTATAAATTTAACAAAGTCTCTTAAGCTAGTATTTTTTTTTTTAAAACTGAAAGGAGCATGAAATAGGTACTTAAAAGATGCCCTTTTGGTTATTTTGTTTTTTTTTTTTTCTGCTGGCCCTGTAAATGAATGGGAATATTAAATTTCAGAGGCGCTCTATCAGCAGGTAAGTATGATGGTTGAAACAGATGATGGTTCTAGGTTTTATTTTTAATTTTTTCTTTTTGAGACAGGATCTTATGCAGCTTAGGCTGCTTCTAACTCTGGCTGAGACTGCTCATGAACTCGTCATGATCCTCCTGCTTCCTCCCTCAGGTGCTGAGGATATGTGTAGTACCATGTCTGGCTTGATTTGTTTGCTTGGTTGGTTTTTTTGTTTTTTGTTTTGGTTTTGTGTTTTGGTTGATCATACTGTGTAGACCAAGCTGGCCTTGAACTCGTAGATCTGACTGCCTCTGGATCCAAGTGTTAAGAGGCATCACTCCTGGCTAATTGCTAAGTTTCTTATGACTTTTTGAGTATTGGTCTTTGATTTTGTAGAAATTCTCTCATTTTGGCTTATTTGATAGTTTTCTCATGATTAGATTGAAATTACTCATGTTTTGACTGTAGCAATGATACTGTATCAATGCATTTTATGGGGCTCATGGTGTTGATGTGTCTAGTTACTAATGATACTTTAACCTTGATGACTTCTGCTAGATTATTCTAGGTGAGGTTACTTTTTGCCCCTTTGAGAATAATATAATTCTCATTGATGTATTAATATATTTTCTTGTAGGAGATACTTCAGAAGTACATATAGGTAGTTTCTTTCAAACTTTCTCCTCTTGTTTGAGGCATACATTGTGGAAGTATTTGTATTTCCCTCATTCTTACATTTATGAATTGGACTTCATCTATAAAGGATTAATTCCCTTTCTCACTCATTTGCTAATTTGTTTTAGTATGGTGTCGTGGGTATTTGTTTGATTCTATTGACTGTTATCCAATATAATAGTATTATGTTGCTCACATTGTTCCAGTTTTGGCCTCTGGGAGCTTTTCTAGTTCCACCTTTTCCTGTCTCAGGAAAGTCCTGTGGGAGAGAGGAACAAATAAAAACTATGTATGTTATATATATGAAGGTGTCATAATAATCCCCATTACTTTGTATGTTAAACTGAAAAGTTATTAATAATATAATTTTTTTCCATTCTGTTTTCACAAACTAGTAATATTCAGCCTGTTTTCCAATCCCAGTCCTGGAATCAACCACTCCTCCTGGGAGTTCTGGTACCTTTTATTGGAGAATAGTACTTAACGTTGAGCTTTGGATACTTATTCCTAGGCCTTTGGATAAATTAGGAAGTATATTTAAAAAGCTGGCCCTCCTTATGTAAGGATTGCACGTCCATGGATTCATTTGACATGTTGAAAATATTTGCAAAAAAATTACACTTATGTGTTTGTATGTGTGTATTTGTGTTTGTATGGTTTTTTTTTTTTTTTATCGTGTTTGTATGTAGTAATTAAAGGGCGACTCGTGAGATTTGGTTCTCTTCTTCCACTATGTGGATCTAGGGGACCAAACTCAGGTTGCAAGCCTTGGTGACAAGCCTTGTTAGCTACTGAGCCAATCTCACCCTAAGTAAAGTAACTGTTTGTATTATATTAAGTATTAAATGTAATTTCTTATGTTATGGGTAAGTTGTAGGCAAATATGATGCAGGTTTTCTCAAACCTTTTTTACTCAAGTTAACCTTTTGTCAAGTTTTTATGTGATCCTGAATATATAGTTATATAAAATAAATATACAAATGAAAGTTTTACTGATAATCATAAACTTATTTTAAAACAACTGTTTTTGTATGCATATGGATTTACTAAAGAATTTGAATATTGAGAAATAGGGTGTGCTTTACTTACTTTTATATAAGAAATTAAATCTTGACTGAATATTTGATACTACAGGACATAGAGGTTCTTCCAGTATTTTTTAGAATTGATCAATATTTTGCTTTTATAGTCAACAACATTGATATTTCTGCTTCTCATAAATTCATAGTACAAAATTGCAGAAGTTTGTTTCGAGCCATTTCAGAAATGTGGGAAAGTCTGTTCTAATTTGAAATCAAAATTTAATGATTTTTATATGAAAGTCAAGCCAGCAACTTTTAAAATCAAATGTCCTAACATAGAACAATCCAGATATATATTAGTTTGATGCTTATTTGCCGAGGAATGATGATAAAAATATTGGAAGTCTTATTTTCTGTAATTCAACTATTGTATTTCTATATGAGTGGAACATTTTGTTTGCATATTAAAAATACTGCAATCCATAATTTATAGTAGCCTCCATCTGAGCCATGGTGTTTCTGGCATTTCTCCCTGGCATTGCATGGTGCCATGGCATGCACATGTTCAGAACCAAGGCTTCAGTATAGTACAGCATGCAACAGGGTGAGTGCTGCTAGAGACTCACTGGGTCATTTTTATGTGTAGAAACCTATGTTGTAGCTAGACTTTTGACCACCCCTGAATTTAGTTACATTGCTCACAGTTTAAGAAGTTGACTATAAGGGACCAGAGAACAATAGATTATATTTGCCAGGGAGGGGGTGATGACTCTGGAACCTATTTCCTGAAGATACTGAAGGGCAACTATATTTATTTCTTTGTACATTAAAGACCATGCATTTATATCAATACCTTTTCTTCCAAAACTACAAGGTCGTTCTGACCTTATCTGATTCCTTATTTGTATCTTCTTTCTGTGAGAGAAGCCTGGATCTCAGTATAGTAACATACATTTTTTAACTTTTGAAGCATCCATCAGGTAGTTAGTTTGCTAACTTATGAAAAGCATTCACTAAATTGATTCCGTGTGCAGTTATCATCTTTAGCCTTAGTTATTTAAGTTAGCTGTTTTATTTCCTGCTTTCTTTAGTGTGGCTCTGTTACTTTTATGCAGTGCAGTTCAGTTCCTTTGTGACTTCTTTATTTTCTATTTTGATTTCTCTCAGTCCTGGTTGATGTTAACTAGTTATTATTATGAATGATGATGATTTCAGAAAAGAACTCTCAAGTGTTTCACCTTAGTCCCAAACTTGGTGTTCTCTTGCCTCAGCCTTCTGAGTGCTGGGGCTACAGGCATGTATCATCATACATGGGTGTTATTGTTAGTTTTGGTTTGTGAAACAGTACAGTTACTAAATGTGAGTGTATAGGTATGTGCGCATGAGTGCAGATGCCTGAGATAGCTAGAGACACCAAATTCCCTTAGAGATGGAATGAGAGGTAGGCGTGAGCCTCTTGTTGTGGGTTCTGGAAACTGAACTGAAGTCCTCTGTAAGAGTAGTGTGAACCACTCCAAGCCCCCCAAGAAGATCAATATTAAAATGAAATTGAGAGTTTAAAATTCTGGGTTAGGATGGTCCTATCAAATTTTACTGATGCCATGGAACTAGGACAACTAAAGTCATCTCCATCATAGGGTAGCAAGTAAGGCTGGGGATTTAGGTTCTTTGCCAGAAAGGATAATGCTCCAGGTGCTAGGAACACATTAGTTAAAAATCAGGGTTGAGGATGTAGCTCAATGCTTGCCTAGCATATGGTAGGTGCTGGGTGTGATCCCCACCACTGACAAATAAGCCAGTGCATTCTTTCACTTAAGGAACCTATATTTTAGTGGTTTATGATTGATTGATGGTTCCCAGGTAAACAGGTGCTAGGTGCTTGATTGTGAATAGAACCAGTATTTGTCTGGTGGGTCTTAAAATGTCTTTGATGCTGATACAGACTTCAGATAACACTTGATTTTGGTGATTAGTGGTCTTCACCAACCTTTTGTGTCTCTTCTTTCAAATTTACTTACTTATTTGCTGTGCTGTGGATTGAATCCACATGGTAGATACAATTCCATCCCCAGTTCTCATTCCCCCCCCCTTCATTTCAGGCTTATTTATTGTTTAAATTTGAGGTATACTGTATGATTTTTAGTGACATGATTTTAGGTAATTTTTTTTACTTCTTTTTTTTTCTTTATTGATATTTATTAAGCTCTACATTTTTTTCTGCTCCCCTCCCTGCCTCTCCTCTCCCCCAATGTCCCTATGCTCCCAATTTACTCAGGAGATCTTGTCTTTTTATACTTTCCCATGTATATTAGGTCTGTGTAAGTCTCTCTTAGTGTCCTCATTGTTGTCTAAGTTCTCTGTGATTATGGTTTGTAGGCTGGCTTTCTTTGTTTTATGTTTAAAAACTACCTATGAGTGAGTACATGTGACAATTGTCTT
>JAQHUG010000010.1:5672700-5690639 GCA_028555095.1 Dicrostonyx torquatus
AGTGTTCCCTTTTCCCCACACCCTCTCCAGCATAGGTTGTCACAAGTGTTTTTGATCTTGGCCATTCTTACAGGTGTAAGATGGAATCTCAGAGTTGTTTTGATTTGCATTTCTCTGATGACTAAGGATGTTGAACATTTCCTTGTCTTAGGTAAATATTTTAAACACCCATTTTACATATGTATGTATGTATGTATGTATGTATGTATGTATGTATGTATGTATGTATGGTGTATTTGTGTTGTGGGTAGGCCAGAGGGCAACTTTAGGAGTTGTTTCTTCCCATTTGCTTTGTTTTGAGGCATGGTCTCTCATGTTTCTATAGTTGCACTGTATACTTCATGCTAGCTGACCTGGCAATTCTCTGGTTTCCACCTCTCATAGGAGTTCTGCTGGACTTAGAGATGTGTGCCATGATATGTTGTGTATCCTCTTCTACTCACTGAACCATCTCTTTGGTTCATCTTTTTGAGACAGTCTCCTGTGTGACATGGGCAAGCCACAAAATCTGTTTCAGGTTTCCTAGTGCTAGGTTACAGGAGTGAGCCATCTGTTTAAATTTACTTTCTTCTTTCCTTCCTCTTTCCCTTTCCTACCTTATTTCCCTCTCTTTATTTTCTCTTACTGTGCAACCAAGCCAGTTTTAGACTTGTGATCCTATTGCCTCAGTTTGCTGACTACTGGGATTATAAGAATCTCCTTTTTTTTTTTTTACAATCAAATGAAATATGCCATTGTATATATCTCATCATTTCTTTATTCAGTCATATGTTGACAGCTATTGTCTTAATTGCTTTTCTGTTGTTGTGAAGAGACAACATAACCAATGTAACTTATACAAGAATTTACTGAGGCTCATGGTTCCAGAGGGTGAGACTTCAGGATCATCGTGGTGGTGAACATGGCAGCAGGTAGGCAAGCAGGCATGATGCTGGAGCAGTAGCTGAGAGCTTACATTCTGATCCACAGGCATGAAGCAGAGAGAGTGCTAAGAATGGCATGAACTTTCAAAATCTCAAAGCTCACATCCAGTGACACACCTTCATTAACAAGGCCACACCTCCTAATCCTTCTCAAACAGTTCTGCCATCTAGAGACCAAGCATTCAAGTATATGAGCCTATGGGGACCATTCTCATTCAAACCATCACGTCTTGACCACTGTGATAATACCGTAGTGCACACGAGAATCTAGATATCTCTGGGAGGTGCTGATTTTACTTTTGTGGAGTGTGTATCTGGAAGAGACTTTAAATGTTTTTTTTTTGAGTAATTTCTGTAATGAATATTATAAGATACATTATTTTAGCCAGTGGGTGTCTATATCCTCCTTAAAACGTACCATTTTATCTTTTCTTTTGAGACAGTGTTGTATGTAGCCCAAGTTGGACTCTACCTTGCAGCTGAGAATGACAATGTTCTAAATTCTTTCTTCTTCATCTTTTTTTTTCCCCTCATTGATTTTTCAAGACAGAGTTTCTCAGTAGCTATGGATCCAGTCCTGGAACTCATTCTGTAGACCAGGTTGACCTTGAACTCACAGAGGTCCTCCTGCCTCAGCCTCCTGAGTGCTAGGATTAAGGTGTGTGCCACCATTGCCTGACCATTCCAAGTTCTTGATTTCAAGTGTTGATTGAAGGCTGGAAGTGAGCCTGAATGATAATCGTAGTTCTATTTTCTTACAGTTTTTAATTCTTTTGGAAAGAATTAGTAAGGCAGAGTGATGGAGAGATGTGTATAACCTAATAATAATATGGTAGAGAGTAGACAGCTGCATATGTAAACTATAATGCTGGTTATTGGACACTTATGTAGGCAATAGTCTGAGCACTTTCATTTACTATTTTTAGATTGACAAAATTGCTTAATTTTGAAGTGTAAATTTATTGTAGAATGATTAAATCTAGCTAATTAACGTGTATTTGCTACTTTTTGCAGCTGTATCTTAACTAACTTGCACTTTTTAAACATTTTTCTGTGTGTTATTTAGGACTCCTTTAAATCTGTAAACTATTTTGCATATGAGGAAATTGGAATACAGAGAACACAGGTAGTTAGTTAATGATGCTAACTGAGAACTCATCAGTGAAATCAGTGTTGACACAGATATTCTGGGAAGCAGATCACAGAAATAGCTGCCTCCATGTGATGGTTTTGGAGGTCTGAAGTCTCATCCAAGTAGTATCCTGTGGGTTGGACCATTTTTACATGGATGTTGAGGAATTCAGAATTGATAGTAATACAATTTTTAGGGTCTACATATTTGGTTTGATTTCAAAAAATATGTGTCTAGTTGTTTTGCCAAGAAAAGGAGTAGGTATTAGGATAGAACAGTAATTAGTGAAAGGATCAGGTTTTGCTACAGAAAAATCAACATCAGTGGATTCTGAAATGTCAAGGTTTTCTTGGTAGACCTTGAAATTCAACACTAACAGGCAAGGTTAAAAAAAAACTGTTTAAGAGCAGAGATAAGCTGACAAATAATTCATATAAGTTGTTGGAGGAGAGGGCTGCTTGTTTGTCCCAGCCGCCCACTAGCTTAGCCCCAAAATAACCACACAAAAACTGTATTAATTAATTAAATCACTGTTTGGCCCATTAGCTCATTAGTTTCTTATTGGCTAATTCTTACATCTTAATTTAACCCATTTTTATTAATCTGTGTATCGCCACATGGCGGTGGCTTACCAGGTAAAATTCTAACCGGCATCTGTCTCAGGCGGAGGATGCATGGCTTCTCTCTAACTCTGCTTTCTTCCTCCCAGAATTCAGTTCTGTCTTCTCTGCCTACCTAAGTTCTGCCCTATCAGGCCAAGGCAGTTTCTTTATTTATTAACCAATACAAGCATCACACAGAGGGGACTCCCACATCACCAATTTTAGTTTTTTATTCTATAAAATACTTCCTGTAGTCAGGCAGAAATTATTCTCATATTTGATAAAGTTCTTTAGAGGGAGAACTGCTGGGGGGGTTGAAGTGCTGAATCTCCTCAGCCAGAGCCAGGACCTTACTCTTTTTCTGGGACACTGCTAGATTGTAAGTGGTGGACTTCTGCATTGTTTTCTTTGCAGTTTTGAGCTTTTAAGTAAGTGATTGGGCCAGCAAGGTGGGTCACTAGGTACAATCCCTTGCTTGCAAGTATAGTGTTCCATCTGTAGAACCCAATTGTGTATAGAACTGACTCATGTAACTTGTTCTCTGACTTTTACACATGTACCATGGCATATGTCTCTACCCCCAAACAAACAAACAAATATAAAAAAAGGTTATTAGAAAGTTATTTGACTTGATAGCAAGAAGGTAGTTGGTATGCTGTGAGCCGAAATAGCCTGTTGTAATTAACATGTTTCTTTATTTTTGTTTTGTTTATTGAGAGTATGTGTGAATATAAGTGTACAGGTGCACTCATGCGCAGAGTCCAGAAGGATTCCAAGGAGTGGGATTACAGGTATTCACAGGATACTTGGCTTGTCATAAGGTGCTGGGAGCTAAATTCCAGTGCTTTTAATCTCTGAGGCACCTCTCCTGGCTCCATTGGCATGTTCTAAAATTAAAAAAAAAAGGTGGTGATGGAACTCTGGGTTTATTTGTTTGTTCCCCAGTGTTGGGGATGAACTCAGGATTTTTGTTTTGCTGGGCAGGTGCTCTACCTCTAAACTACATTCTCCAACCTAAAGCCTATTTTTTAAGGTATTATTAAGACAAGAGTTATAATTTATATATAAAACTGAACACTGACAACTGAAGTGTTGTAATATTTTTAAAACTGGTTGTTTTATTTTTTAAAATTATTATTTTGAGGCTGGGTCTCAATGTGTAGCCCTGGCTGACCTGGAACTCATTTCATAACTTTAGCTTTCAAGGAGCTGCTTGCTTCTGCTTTGAAGTGCTGGTATTAAAGGTGGATACTACCATGCCTGGCCTACAGTGTCTAATAGGCTGTGGAATATTAAAGTGGTTTTGATTATGTTATGGGTCAGTATAGAGCTGAGAGCTTTCTGTTTCTGGAAGTTTGAAAAAGGCAGTCTAGTAGCTTCTTAGTGAGTAGTTGTGAGGCAGTAGAGAGATGGCATAAATGTTGGTTTATGCATTTTGAAAACAGCTTCAATTGTTTGGTAAAGTAGTTGGTTACCAACAAGATGTGACTTTATTTTCCAAAATTTTAATTGCTGAGTATTTTGCATTCTTAAACTATTATTTAAGATGGCTTTCTGTTCTTTCAAAGCTATTTTATTTTCTTATGCTTTTACTACTTTCTAATCACTATCTTCCTCTTGTCTGCCATCTTTTGGGTTGGCTCCTTATTTCAGAGTGAGGCAGACAGGACTTGGTTTTTGTACAGAAGATAAAACTAGTTGCTTTTGAGCTCAGTGTACTCGAGTCTTACGCAGTAAACCTGATGATGATAAATTCCAGAAGTACTAAAGCCCATGGTACTAGAAACTAACAGTGACTGCAATATTGTTTACAAATCTGCACTTCTTTTCTGTGAATGTTGTTTTATTAAGTAATTAAAAAAATAATTTGAACCTTTTTCACAGAAAGCTTTTGGTCAGCCTGCTGTTAAAGAACTTGTAAGTAATAGGAATTTTATAGGCAGGTTTAGCAAGTGGATTGCTGGTGAGCGTCTTGTCAAGATATTTTTTTTTTTAAAGCTCTAGATAAGACCAAGGACTTTGGACTTGTTAGGCAAGTGTTCTACCTCCACCTCCTTCCTCAGATGATTTTTTTTTATAGTACTTTAACTATAATATGATTAGATGGCCACTTTTGTCTGACTATGAGTTTATCTCTTTTGAAAATATGTAGAGATTATATTCATTCAGTACTAGGCAGCATTCTATCTTAAAAAAAGAAAGCTGTGTAGTGGTGGTACATGCCTCAAATCCCAGCACTCTGGAGGCAGAAGCAGGTTGATCTCTGTGAGTTTGAGACCAGCCTGGTCTATAGAATGAGTTTCAGAACAGCCAAGTCTTGAAAAAAAGATCATTTCAGGGCTAGATAGATGGCTCAGCAGTTAAAAAGCATTTGCTGCTTTCCTGGAGAACCTAGTTTGGGTCCCAGCACCCATGAGGTGACTTACACCCCACCTGTAACTCCAATTCCTGGGGCATCTCTCTTTTGCCCTCTACAGGCCATAGATGTAATACACATAGGACATATACATACATGAAATATGCATAAAGTGTACATAAAAGGAAAATAAACAAATCTTTAGAAATAGAATATTTTAAGGATATGTTCACTAGTTCAGAATTAAATATAATAAAGGGTTATTTATTTAGGGGAGACTCATAGATCACTGTCCTAGATCACAGTCCTTTGTACAAACGGGGAACAGAAAGTGAGTCTAGCAGCTGGAAGCAAGCTTTGGAAGCAAAAGAGAGAGAGAGAGAGAGAGAGAGAGAGAGAGAGAGAGAGAGAGAGAGAGAGAGAGAGAGAGGAGAGAGAGAGAGAGAGAGAGAGAGAGAGAGAAGGCTTTACAGCTGCATTTATAGTATAAGAGATCATGCCCAAGTGGGCTGGTATCTTAAAGGCTATTGGTTGAAGAAGTGGAAGGGGCTCCCACAGCACCTTCCTCTTTTGTTTAAATAAGAGAGTTTTAAACCCAATATAAAACTATATACACAGGAACAGATATCAAGTATAAGATTAGAATTAGAACCAGCATAAATAATATTAAGTAAGGAACATATGCTAAATGTTTTAATAAACATTCTATCCTAAGGCGTTTAAGTGTTATATTGGAAATGGCTTGGCAAGATCATAAAAGGATGGTAACTATGACTATCTAATCTTCAACCCCATCGAAGGCCTGAGAAGGGAGATAATGTTACTTGAGTAGGCAGGAAGTGCAATCAAGCTGCTTCCAAAATATACAGTAGATGATAGAGACAACTGGCTGCCTGAGCAATCACTCAAAGTCTCATTTGCAATGTTGAAGCAACCAACTTTGGCTATCATCTGTAGTAATTGACAGATCATTTTCAGAGGCAGGAAAAATTTCAAAATGGTCTTAACCTGTCTTGGCAAGATTTGACAGTCTTTTTTCTTGTATCCTTCTTGTCCACTTTGGATATCATGCACTTTGTAAGTGGTGAGGCATGGGCAGTTTCTTGCCCAAAGGCCTGTTATGCCAAGAAGAAGTCAAACTCCAATTGAAGTGTCTTTTATACGCAACACTCTCTCGAGGACTAGATCAGTGTTGCCAGGAGTAATTGTGTCTCACGTCAACAGAATCATAAGTTATTTAAATGCCAATTTCTGCAGATCTTTGAAGTGGTTGAAGATTACCACTTAGATAGATTTATCTATGCAGACTACAATTGCTATGTTTCAAAAGACCTAATTAGTCTGACTAAAAGTATAACAAACATGAATGACTATTGACTTATAATACTTGATACCTATATAACTTAGAGATTAAGACTTCATATCAGAGTATTAGTCTTTAAACAACTGTGCAGTAAAGGAGGACAATGACATCAAAATGTAAACAATGTATAAATATCTTAATCAGAGGTAGAAATATATAATGCAATATGATAAATATGTCCTTAAATTGTATCAATATACAAAATATTTTAAACAGAGGTAGAAACATGCATACATACAGTATGACAAAAATAACTTTGCATAGGTGTACAAATATTGTAAAGAGAAATAACAAATACAATTTGAACTTATATCAATATACAAGAAACTATACTTGTAAATTGTCCATAAGTAATAGCTCGCAAGTATTCACTCTATTACTCACTATTATTATTATTAGCGTGAATAAGTTCACACTAATAATACCTATTATCCCATTCAACCCCCCCCTTTTTGTGATCTCTAGGCTTACATAATTTCTAGCCCAACTCCCAACCCTATGCCAGTAATAATCAACCCCTAAATGTTGTCTCTAACCATGAGGACAAACTTTTGGGAGAAGGGATGTCACTTTCTAGAATTGCTTCCTGCTGTCATGGGGGTGATGTTTTTTCTATGGGATCCTGTAAAAGTAAAATGATGGTTAAATTTAAAGATTGCTGTTTGTATAATTACAAATGGTCTCTGAGTGGTTGATAGGGTCTTTTTGTTTGTTTGTTTGTTTTGAAGTTCTTATTTGGAGTTTTAGCTAGAACATTGTAAAGAAGGTGCATCATTTTTCGCAGCTGGTACCCAAAAACTGGTCTCATAGTAGCGCTATCAGCATCAAGACATCATGTCAACCAGGTGGAGTTGTTGTTGTGGGGCCCCATATTCTTTCTGGAATCATCAAAGATTACTGCAGAAAAAATCTACTGTTCATTGTAGAAAACTTAAGTATTATTCATATAGACATATATTCAATGAAAGATATGATATAAACAAAATGGGCATGGAGAAAAGTAAATTCTATCTTCTTTCTGTCCTATATCAGATGATTCCTGACAGGAGACAGAAATTTTTTATTTTTTTGGTTTTTCGAGACAGGGTTTCTCTGCAGCTTTGGAGTCAGTCCTGGAACTAGCTCTTGTAGACCAGGCTAGTCTCAAACTCACAGAGATCCGCCTGCCTCTGCCTCTCGAGTGCTGGGATTAAAGGCGTGTGCCACCACCGCCCGGCAGGACAGAAATTCTGAATCTTTCTTTTAACAACGTGCTTGGATTTAGAGAAGAATAGCCATTGTCGAACTCCAAAGCCAGCTCTTATTTTTAAGTAGAGATGTATATGTGTTCTAATAATCAAATTTTACCATGTAGATAATACAGCATCATAAAGCAGATTTCTCTTTGCTTGTTGATTCTTTCTGGATAGCTATTTTTTATCTTTAGGCATTTAGATGCTCAAGGTCTTTCCACTCTTTGAAGATAAATATTTTCCTGTAAAGACAAGAACAGAACCCTGCCCCAACCCTTATGAGGTTTCCTTACCACCTGTATGATTGTCCCCTCTGTGGATTTCTCTTTCTCAAGAGATTTTTCTTTTTCAAACAGAATCTTTATTAATTTTAATGGTATCCGTAACTTTTCTTGTCTTATAGAAACAAGAGCAAAGCCCCTTCCCCAATGTAGCACATCTCCTGGCTTCCATTGTGAGGTCATCCTTGAAATAAACTGGCTGATTTAATTCAAAGACTTTACTATTATCCAATGTCTCTCTGCTGCTGTTGTCCCTTTCTCATTAGTGTTAAGAAAATTCAAGGTTAATAAAGCATTATGTAATCTATTTCTGGGGGTATTTTCCATCCTTTTCTGTTTGCTTAACATAATCCCTTATAGTTCGTTTTGATCTTCCTATAACTGCCTCACCTGTAGGATTGTTTGGTATACCTGTAATATGCTTTATATTATAATAAGCAAAAAATTCATTTTCTTAGACATATATGTTGGATCATTGTCTGTCTTTATTCATGCAGGTATACCCATGATGGCCATAACTTCTAATAAATGCGTGATTACTGAATCAGCCTTTTCTGAGCTCAAGGCAGTTGCCCATTGAAAACCTGAATAAGTGTCAGTGGTGTGGTGTACATATTTTAATTTTCCAAATTCTGTAAAGTGGAACACATTCATCTGCCAGATCTCATTTCTTTGAGTACCCTTTGGGTTAATTACTACAGGTAATGGTGTTTTGTTATGGAAAGAGCAGGCAGGACATTTCATTATAATCTCCTTAGCTTGTTGCCATGTAATAGAAAACTCTTTTCTTTAAACCTTTGCTATAGACATGTTTCTTGAGAAATTCTGAGGCCTTCAGCACACTTCCAATCAATAATCAATCAATTTCTGCATTACCTTGTGCTAGAGGACCTGGCAGACCCATATGGGATCAGATGTGTGTTGTGTATATTGGACAAAGCCTATTCCTGATTATATCTTGAACTTGTATGAATAATGAGGTCAATTCTGTATCATCTGGTATAAATCCAGCAGTTTCAGTATTCAAGACAACTCTTTCTGCATATTGTGAATCAGTAACTATATTGAGAGGTTTTTAAAAATCCCTTAGTACCATGAGAATAGTATATAATTCTGCCTTTTGGACAGAATTGTAAGGGCTTTTTTTCTACCTTACTCAATTCTTCTGATTTGTAACCTGCCTTTCCTGATTTATTTGCATCTGTATAAAATGTACAGATTCCAGTTATTGGAACATCACATAGAATTCGAGGAAGAATCCAAGTAGTTCTCTTTATAAGGTTAATTCTTTCACTTGTGGGATAATTGCTATTAATTTCTCCCAAAAAATTAGCACAAGCTCTTTGCCAAGGTTCATTGTCTTCCCATAAGTTTTAAATTTCATCATCAGTAAAAGGAAGTGTAATCTCTGCTGGGTCTATAACTGCTAGTTGATGAAGTCTCAATTTTCCCTTTATAATGAATTCAGAGACTCTTTCCATATAAGTTTTTAATTTTTTACTTGGTTTATGTGGTAAAAAGATCCATTCTAAGATAATATCTTCCCTCTGCATTAAAATTCCTGTAGGGGAAATTCTGGAAGGCAATATGACAAGAATACAATTAAGATTTGGATTCACTCTATCTACATGTGCCTCCTGCAATTTCTCTTCAATGACCATCAATTTTTTTCTTCAGCTTGTTAATTCTCTGGGAATATTTAAGTCTTTGTCACCATATAAGGTTTTGTTTAAATGAACTATTAGGTCAGGTGTTATCTCAACAGCCAGTTGTAGACTGGAAATAATCTCTTAACAATCTTTAAAAGTAGCCGAGCGGTGGTGGCGCACGCCTTTAATCCCAGCACTCAGGAGGCAGAGGCAGGCGGATCTTTGTGAGTTCGAGACCAGCCTGGTCTACAAGGGCTAGTTCCAGGACAGGCTCCAAAGCCACAGAGAAACCCTGTCTCGAAAAGCCAAAAAAAAAACCCAAAAACTCTTACAGAGTCCGCAATTGGTTTCTCCTAATTTGTGCCTTTTGTGTTCTAATTTTCTGTAAACCTGTTTTGTAACCTGGGTAATTGACAGAATTTCTTCTTTGTATTTTTTCAGGAGCAATTTATAATCCCCATTTAGGCAAAACTTTTTTTTTTTTTTTTTTTTTTACTTCTTCAAACATTCTTTCTAAAGTATCTGCATTTGAGTCAGATAACAAAATGGTGTCCATGTAATGGTAAATTATAGTCTCAGGAAATTGCTTGTGTATTATTTCCAATGGCTGGTTTACAAAGTATTTGCACGGGTTGGTACTATTGAGTATTCCCTGTGGGAGGGCAGTCCACTGGTATCTCTTAGTAGGCTGAGAATTATTATAAGTAGACACTGTGAAAGCAATTTTTTTCTATTCTTTTCTTGTAAAGGTATAGTGAAGAAACAATCCTTTAAATCAATAACTATAAGAGGCCATCCTTTTGGTAATGGAGAAGGCAGAGGAATTCCAGACTGTAGAGTTCTCCTAGGTTGGATAACCTTGTTGACAGCTCTTAGATTTGTCATCATTCACAATTTTCCAGATTTCTTTTTAACAACAAATACAGGAGAATTCCAAGGGCTGGTTGATTCTTCATTTTGGTGAGCATCTAATTGCTTCTGTACCAGCTGCTCTAAAACCTGCAGTTTGTCTTCCATTAAAGGCCATATGGGTTTCTCAGTTAACCATTTTAAAGGCAAGGCTGTTTGTACTTCCGAAGGTTTGCTAGTTGCTTTGTGTTTCTGTACAGCCTAAATGGCTGGTGGCCTTTGTTTGTAATATTTTATATCTTTCCCAGAAACATGAGTTTTGGAGACTGCAGGAATGTTAACCTAGGTATTTCATTGCTGCAATAGGTCATGACCCCATAAATTCACTGCAATATAAGCTACATATGGCCTCAGCCTTCCTTTCTGTCCTTCTGGTCTAATGCATTCAACCCACCTCTTGCTTTGTTTTACTTGAGATAGGGTTCCAATTTCTAGGAATTGAATATCTGCCTCCTGAAGAGACCAATCTGGATGCCAAGAGTCACATCCACACCTGTGTCTAGAAATCCCTCAATTTTAATGTCATTTATACACTCTCTTAGCTTTTGTCCTTGATCATTTATAGAAGTCTGCCAAAATATATGTTTCCTATTTCCTACTGGAGTTTTTTACTCAACCTCCAGGTCTATTCCATCATCCGGAACAGTATGTTTTGTTTTGTTTTTTTACAGTAGACACTGGATTGTTTAATTTTCCTGGTGAGACCTGTTGTCCACAATGACTGGGAATGACTGGGCCTTGTTTAACATCAGGGCCTGCAAGAGGCCCCCCAAGGAGTTTTCCAGTCATATTGGGTTGCCTTGTCTCTTATTGATCTACATTCATTAGTCCAGTGTTGGCTTTTGCCACACCTCCTACATATACCAGAAGGCTGAGTCCTCCTATTCTTGCCATTCCTAGAGGAGACATTATTCCTAGGAATTCCTTGTCTACAGTCCCTTCTTAGATGTCCTATTCTTCCACAATTAAAACATTTGACATTTTGGTGTCTCCTCATACCACTGGAAATCGCTTCTCCTACCCAAGCTTCAGTAATAGCCAAATGTTTCAACATTCATTGTATGCAAGATCCATTCATCTATGGGTGCTGATCTAACCTTGAAAGGCCCAAGGATCTTCTTACATTCTAAGTTGGTATTTTCAAAAGCCAAGGATTCAATTAGTGCACGTCTAGCTTCAGGGTCTATCACTCTTATTTGTACAGCCTTATTTAATCTTTGTAAGAAGTCAGTAAAAGGTTCTCTCTGTCCCTGTTTAACCCTAATATATGACTCAGTCCTCCTTCCTAGTTCCAAGCATTTAAAGCTGCTCTGCTGCATAGGGACAAGGTGTGTTCATCATTTGAGCCTGTTCCTGAGCATCAGAGTAATGACCTTTGCCAAAAATTTGATCTTTGGGCGTCTCAGATCCTTTGGCTTTCCCCTGTTGCTCTAAAATTTTTCCCTTTTCTCTCTAATAACACTTCAAAAGCAGCTGAGGTCCATTTTCTAGGACCACTGAGATTAATTGAAGCCAATTGTGTAGAGTAGCCTTAGTGCTCGAAGCCCCCGTGTTCACCATTTCCCTGACAAAAGGTAGATGTAGCATAAGAAACTATTGCTTGTTTTTATTTCTTTTAGATTGCTTATATGTATTGGTTTCCATGCATATTCTTTGGCTACTTTAGGGTACTTTGTGTCAGATGGTCTTTCTGAGGAAATTACCAGATATGCAGTTGTAACTCTGTGTAAGTCATCCCAGGGTCTGGCACGTACTGATGAGGCTAAATCCTATCTTTGTAGCTTCTGTCCCTGCTTATCAATTGCAATAAATTCCTCAGTCTTTTCAAGTCTTTTTTTTTGTTTTGTTTTGTTTTTTTGAGACAGGGGTTTTTTTGTAGCTTTTTGGAGCCTGTCCTGGAACTAGCTTTTGTAGTCCAGGCTGGCCTCGAACTCACAGAGATCCGCCTGCCTCTGCCTCCCGAGTGCTGGGATTAAAGGCGTGCGCCACCACTGCCCGGCTCAAATCTTTTTACTATTGACTTTTTTTAAAAGTCTGAATTTCCTGTAATATCCCATCCTTGGACATATCATAACTTTTTAACAGATTTCGATAGTTAGATTCAACAGTACAAGGACAGGATTTAGCCTCATCGGTAAGTGAGGCCCCTTAATCATATAGAGTAGTATAGAAAAAGGTGCAGAAATAGAGCATTTGTTTTGTAAAAGATTAGGGCAAAGGGCTGGAGAAATGGCTTAATAGTTAAGAGCGCTTGTTGGTCTTGAAGAGGACCTGTGTTTGTTTCCCAGCATCTACATGGTGGCTTGGAGCCCGCTTAACTCCAATTCCAGGTGATCTGACATTCTCTTCTGGCCTCCATGCACCAAGCAGACACATGGTGCCATGTAGACAAAGACACCCATATATACAAAAATTAAATAAATAAAATAATAAATTAGGGGAACAGTTAATTGAACTGGAATTGTGGGAACTAGCCTGCTTCTGAATGGACGTCATAATGGCTTGGTAGGAAAGAGCTTTCATCTTGTCTTTAATAGCTAGACAGTGATATAGTTGATTGTTAGAAATGAGCTTTAGATTAACCTGGCAGAAGTAGATAGACTATATTAGGACTTGTACTTTCTAGAGCAGGTTATGAAATGTGACACATGGCTGTGCCAGTGGGAATGTGTAAGAGATTGTCATTCCATATGCCATATAAAAAGGAAAGAAGTTAAAGAAGACTCTGGTTTTGGCCCCAGGTTAGCATCAGGGTGATGTGCCCAAGGATCTTTTTTGTTGTTGTTGTTTTTTGTTTGTTTGTTTTTCTTTTCTTTTTTTTTTTGGTTTTTCAAGACAAGGTTTCTCTGTAGCTTTGGAGCCTGTGCTGTACTAGCTCTTGTAGACCAGGTTGGCCTCAAACTCACAGAGATCCTCCTGCCTCTGCATCCCGAGTGCTGGTATTAAAGGTGCGTGCCACTACCGCCCCGGCTAGGATGTGTTTTTATAACAATGTAGGAAGGGAGTGTAGGGAAGTGTGTGTGTGGGGGGGGGTGGGAATAGAGAAGCTGGAAGAGGTGGTGGGGCTAATTTTGGATATGGTGTAATGGAGATAAGAAACAATGACTTGGCAATGTTATTAGACATTTTGAAATTTAAGACTGGTTCTGTAGAGATGCTGGCCAAGGAGGGAACTTGTGGGACTAACTGGCAATCTCAAACGGACAAAGGGCAAAGGCCTGTAAGTCATTGGGTTCTTTTCCTTTGTTGTTTTGGGTTACTTTTCAAGCAAACAACATACAACAAAATTTGCCATCTTAATTATTTGGTAATATTTGACAGGTGATTTAACTATCTCTCTCTCTCTGCCCATTTTATTCCTCAGAAATTTTACTGTATTCTTTGCTGTTTTGCTGTTAACTTTCTTTACCTGTTCCTTAGACAGTGGTCAGCAGTGGCCTACTTTTTATCACATTGCTTTTACATTGTTTAGAATTTCACTAGATATTACATAATAGGCACATAATTATATATAATATATAACAAACATAATACACAGCACACACGCACATCTATAAGTAAATGGAAAGTTAATTATGTTGTCATGTTTCTTTTTTGAGACAGATTTTGTTATGTAGTCCAGGTTGGACTCAACTTTGTGATGTTCCTGGTTCTGCTTTTCAAAGTTAATCGTTGATGTCTTGCTTACTTGTATTACTCAGCATAATGCTGTTACCATGTTTTTTTTTCAAAGCTCTTCTTTTGTGTGTGTGTGGTTTTTTTGTTTTTTGTTTTTGACAGGATTTCCGTGGTTGTCCTGGAACTTACTCTGTAGATAAGCCGGGCTTCAAATTTACAAATTTACCACCTGGCCTTTATAAACTCATTTTTAAAAAGTTGCTGAGTAGTATGCTGCTGTATGCATACATCACAGCTTACATCTTTTTAGAAAAGGTTTTATTTATTTTTAAAGATTTATTTTATACTGGGCGGTGGTGGCGCATGCCTTTAATCCCAGCACTTGGGAGGCAGAGGCAGGCGGATCTCTGTGAGTTCGAGGCCAGCCTGGTCTATAAGAGCTAGTTCCAGGACAGGCTCCAAAGCAACACAGAGAAACCCTCTCGAAAAACCAAAAAAAAAAAAAAAAAAGATTTATTTTTATAATTTATAATTATGTATGTGGGTTTGTGCTCATGAGTGCTAGTGCTAGTGCTTTTCTTGGAGTTGGAGTTACAGGAAGTTGTTAGTCACTTGATGTGGGTACTGGGAATTGAACTCAGGTCCTCTGAAAGAGCAGTGCACGTGCTTAACCACTATTCATCTATTGATGGCATTCGTCAGTCATGCCCACAGACATCTATTGATGAGTATTTGCGCTCCCAGATTTTGGCTTTTATGAATGATGCTGCTGTGAAGTTGCGTGTAAATATGTAGTGAATACCTAAGGAATAGAATTTTGTGTATAATGAAAAGTACAATGTATGTTCCTTATGAACTACATACATACTAAAATGGCAAATAGTTTTTCATTTAACATTTCTCTTAGCAATGTGTGAGTCTTCTGCTTGCTCCATGTCTGCACAGGTATTTGGTATTGACTGTGTTTTTAAAATTTTAGCTAGGTTAGTGGCTTATTGTGGTTTTAATTTATATTTCATTAAGGACTACTGATGTTAGCTATCTTTTTACATGGTCATTTGACTGTTAATATATCTTGGTGACATGTTTATTTAAATACTTTGCCTAATTAAAAACTTGAGTTTTCTTATTACTGAGTTGTATTGTTTTGTTGTTGTTTGGATTTTGAGGTAGGAGTCTTACTATGCTATCCAATTTAATCTCCAACTCTTGGGTTCAGTGATCAATCCTCTTTTCTCAGCGTCATGAGTACTTGTAACTAAAGCTGTGTGCTACTATGTCTTCTTTTAGGACTCTTTCTAAAATACGTTCTGGTTAAAAGTCTTTCATTGGATACATGATTTACAAATAGTTTTGTTTTTTTCAGTTTTTGTTTGATTTTTAATCTTTAAAAAATTAAGATATATTTATATTAATTTTCTTTAAAAATTTTAAGGTGTGTTTAGGCTGTGGTGTGTATATATTTCCATGATGTGTGTCTGCGTTTGTGTGTGTATGGATGTGGGTGTGCACATGCCACTGTGTGAGTGTAGAAGTCAGAGGACAACTCTAAAAAGTTGGTTCTCTCCTTTCATCAAGGGCTTTGGGAATTGGAACTCAGGTTGTCAGGCTTGCACAGCTTGCCTAGGCTGTTTTGCTGACCTGACTTTTGATTTTATATTCATGAGTGTTTTTCCTTTATATATGTCTGTGTAGCACAGTTACTTGCCTGGTGCCTGTGGGGGCCAGAAGAGGGTGTTAGATCCTATGGAACTGGAATTACAGACAGTTATAAGCTTCTATGTGAGAGTGGAGAACTGAACCTGGGACTTTTGCAAGAGCAGCCAGTGCTCTTAACTGCTGAGCCATCTCATTAATTTCAATATTATTTGAAAGTTTTAAATTTGGATTGTCCCATGTTATTTTTTTCTTATTTTAATCAGGTTTGCCAAATTTACCTTTTTTTTTCTTTCTTGTTATGTCGTCCAAAGTAGCATCACAGTAGGCATTTTCTTTTGCAGATTTTTAGTTTTAGCTCTTGCATGTTGGGTTATTAAACAAATTTGAGTTGACTTTTGTATATGGTATGAAGTTAAGGTAAAGTTCATTTTACCTTATGTATAATCAGTTGTTCCAGCACCTTTTGTTTAAAAAAAAAATGGCTGGACCAACCCCTCGTGACCCTAACTTTCTTGCTCATATTCTTCCTCCTTCTGCTCTTCAACTGGATCTTGGGAGCTCAGTCCCGTGCTCCAATGTGGGTTTCTGTCTCTACTTCCCTCTGTCGCTGGGTGAAGGTTCTATGGTGATATTCAAGATAGTCATCAGTCTGATTATGGCACAAGGTCAGTTCAGGCACCCTCTCCTTCACTGCCCAGGGACCTAGCTGGGGTCATCCCCGCAGACTCCTGGGAACCCCTCCAGAGCCAAGCCTCTTGCCAACCCCAAAATGGCTCCCCCCACTCCCATGATCCACATCCAACTTTGGTCCACCCACTGAGACAGTGTACCTGAGCTAATGGGAGCTCACCAACTTCAGCTGGGCTGGGACTGAACAAGCATGAGATAAAACGGGATCCTCTTGAATGTGGCTGACTATTGGGACAGACTGAGGGGCCAATGATAATGACACTAGCATTTGTCTCTACTGCATGTACTGGCTTTTTGGGATCCAATTCTATTTGGAGGCATACCATCCTAAGCCTGGATGTGGGGGAGAGGGCCTTGGACTTCCCACAGGGCAGGGTACCTTGCCCTCTCTTAGGATTGGAGGGGGGGGTTGGGGGAGGGTGTGGGAGTGGGAGGGAAGTGGGAGGAAGGGAGGAAGTGGAAATTTTGATTGGTATTTATAAAGTAATTTAAAAAAATTTAAAAAATGGCTGGACAGTGGTGGCTCACACCTTTAATCCCAGCACTCCAGAGGCAGAGGTAGGTGGATCTCTGTTGATTTCAAGGCCTTCCTAATCTACAAGAGGGGGTTCCAGGACAGCTAGTACTGTTACACAGAGAAACTCTATATCGAAAAACAAAAAAAAAAAAAAACAAAAAAAAAGAAAGAAAGAAAAAAAGAAACTGTCTTGGTATTTCAATTAAAAAAACATTTGACATTGGTCATATATTTGGGTTTCCTTATGTATTGTCAGTTAAGGTATGTTCATTTGTCTTAATGGCAGTATCACATGCCTTGATTATATTAGCTTTATAATTTCTGATTCAATAAATTTGATCTCCAGCTTTGGTGTGTGTATTGGAGAATACACACACACACATGCCTCTGCGTGTCCGTGTGTGCACATGCAAACTTGTATGAAGGTCAGAGGTCACCTTGGATATCTTCCTTTGTACCTTGCTTTTGGACTGGCTGAATCTGAAGCTCACTGATTAGGCTAGATTGCCAATGCTGGGGTTACAGAGTACGCCATGGTGCTGGACTCTGAGCTCAGGTCGTTATGCTTGTGTAGCAAGCACTTAACTGACTGATCATCGCCCCAACACCCCTTCCAACTTTGTTTTTTATCAGAACTGTTTTCCCCCTCATTTTCATTCCCTTCTCTCTTTTCTTCTTCCCTCCCCTCTTCTTCCTTTCCCCTTCCCTATTCTTCTCCTTCCCATGTTGTTCTCCTTTTCTTTTTTGGAAATGAAATCTTGCTATGTTACTCAGGCTCTTGACCTTACAGTTCTGAGCTCAGGGGATCCTCTTGTGTTAGCCTCCCAAGCCTTTGTATGTCTGCCGCCAAAAAATTCTGAATACTACTGTGAAAGTTCATTTGCCTTTTCTCTGGTTATCTGATTTGAAACCCTCCCCTACCTCTCTCTTTAGTTTTCCTTTTTTTTAATTTAATTTTTATTTTTTTATTGTTAAAAGAAAAATTTACATTTACTCCCCTTGTCCCAG
>JAQHUG010000010.1:5691022-5783353 GCA_028555095.1 Dicrostonyx torquatus
TCTGATGTGAATGTGGGTCTCTGGCTCTATCTCCATCTATCATGCGAAATTTCTATGGTGACAATCAAGGTATTCAACAATGTAACTATGGGACAAGGTCAGTTGAGGCACGCTCTCCTCTGCTGCCCAAGTACCTAGCTGGGGTCTCTTTAGTTTTCTGCGATAGTGTTTCACTATGTAGCCTGAGCTGGCCTAGATCTTGATATGTAGACCATGCTAATCTCAGACTCATAGAGATCTGCCTGCCAAGTGCTGGAATTAAAGGTATGCATGCCGTGCCCAGCCCTAGAATATTTGAACAATCTTGAGGTGGTGATTAGGGAGAATGTATTTTAAAATTGCAGTAGCAGACCTTTTAGAATGAGATACATTGGCATTCGATTCATTGAAACATTTTGAGGTTTTTAATTTAAAAATTTAAAATGATGTAGAACCTGTGAAACTACCTCTTCTACCACTATGATGATTAGAAGCAGTGTGATTTAGTGCTTGGAAGGCCAGATGTCAGGCTGTTGTCTTACTTAGCCTGTTAGTTGTTGGCACTGTGACCGAAACAAACTCTTTAGCCTGTCTGTGCCTTTTATTTCCTTTGCTGGCAAATGGGGGTAGCCTGGGCACCTGTTTCATATAGTTGTCTTGATCCAGTAATGGTTCCTGCCATGTAGAAAGTGCTCAATAAATGTTAATAGCTGTTATTGCTTTGTTTACCTGGAACGTTGGTGCAAACTTCAGATTTTGGCAAATTCACTTGCAGGAACCATTTTAAAGACTCACTTGTAGGAATTCTCTGTTCATCTTTTAGCCTTCCTCTCCCCTCCTTTAATTTATTTTGGTTTCAGGATAATATTGAAGTACTATCTGTTTTTTTTTTTAAACACCTAATCTTTTGGTGGTTTCTCCAATTCTACTTTTTGTTGGTGGATTTGATAATTTATGTAATTATATTTGGATTTGTGCTTTGGATAAGAAAGAGGAAAAAAGACAAATGGACTTCTTTTAGTAGGATAAATCATTCTATAGATAAAAACAAAACAAAACAGCAGTTTGCCAGGATTTAGCTGGTTCATCAGGATTGTGAATTAGTGGTTCTAGAATGAAATCCCATTCGTTTGATTCTTTTTTGTCTATAGTTGTCTGTAGTTCTTTTTGTGCTGAATAAGCACATTGACTTCTTGCTTTGTTGACTAGTTCTTACTGACGTTGTAGCAAAACAATTTGCAGCAGATGCAGCTAGTCTTTCTGCTTTTTGTGCATTTCCCTTTAATTAGTGGTAATTGCAAACATTAAGTGTTGATTTTGCACAGTTAAACATCGATAATTTTGTCAAAAGACAAAATTTAGAGCAAACTAAGTTATAGATTTAATTGACTTTTATACATGATTCCTGAATCGGGCAGCACCTCATTCTGTTCTAGAATGAGTGTTCTAGTGAGCTGAGTAGAGGAGATTAGCTTTATGGACAGAAAAGGACTGAAGCAAGCAGAAATAAAGAACAAAGTAGATTGGTTCTTTAAATCTGCCGGTGTGTGTAGGATAAAGCAAAGGGTTTCTGTCATGTGCCCAAGACTGGCTCTTTGGAGATTTGACTTTTTGTCTCCCCTGCTTTCTCAGTAGGTGAGGTAATGCCTTAGTTTTAGCTTGTTGATGGAAAACGTTAGCATGGGTCCTCTAATATAGTTTGGTCTGTAAAACTTTATGCAGGTGCTCAGTCCAAATATGTCTCCTTTTCTACAGTTTTGTTTAACAATTCATATGGTTTAATGAGTCAAAATGCCCAAACCAACCAGCAAGTGCCTGGGGCTGGAGTGGGATGAACTGCACCCAGCATGTGCCAGAATTGAAGCTAAAGAACTCTGAAAAAGGGCTCTCCTTCTATGCTTGGAGAAGCGAATAGCTTTGATAAATGCCAACTCAGTAGCAGTCTCCCTTTCACTCCCTAAAGGTCTGGAAGTAGGCATGAAAGCTATAATCCTTTAATTGCTTGTTTCGTTTTTCTGATGCCCATTTCCTTCAGAATGGAGCTCACCAAGAGTTACCCCAGTCATTTGAGTATAAGTTTAGATATTTTAGGAAGGGGCTTGCTTATGAATATCAAAAAAATGCACCCCTATCACTTATGAAATTTCTAGGGTCTTAGAAGCTATCAGGAACCAGGGGCAAAATAGGCTCAACGGTGTATACTTCTCACTGTGCTATAAATGCACATTAAGCAGATAAATACACAAATAGTATATAATTGCAAGCTGTGAAAGGTGCTACCAACTTAAGGTAGTGACTGCTATGTATTTTAAAATATAGACTTTATCTCATGTGGGTACAGTCAAGAATTGTTTGCCTCAGGAAGTGATAGTTACCTTATGGTTATGTTGTCTTACTTAGTAGAACCTAGTAAATCCCTGGTGTTGGGGCTGTTTAAACTAGATTTTTCACTAGACATTGACTTGGTGAAGGCAGGTTCTTAAGTAGAGGGAACAGCAAGTGCAAATTAAATACAAAGGGACTCTTTCCAGATATCAAAAATCTTAAGTGTAGCCATGAGCCAGGGATGAGATCAGGTCTTGGCTGCTTTCTCCACAGAATTTTTTTTATAGTAAATTGTTGAAAAACTTCTAATTATTTTATTTTTTCCTGAAATAAACTTAGAATTCGTTAAGAAACACAGAATTAAGAGAGAGAGCAAGATGCCAAAGACAGGTTAGCATACAGCTAAGACATGGGTGCAAGCTTCCTGAGAGTCCAGCTTCTAAGTTTTCAAAAATTGTTATTCTCTGTCACATAGATTTTATCAGTCAATTAATTCAGATATTCTTTATCTTTTTCTGTTTAATTTAATGTCTTATTAAACTGTGCCATATTTATCAAAGCTAAAATATAACACTGGCATATACCATGACCTTAACCTTGGACTTTGTCTTAAGTTAGGATTTCTGTTGCTATAAGAAACACAATGACCACGGCAACTCTTTTTTTTTTTTTTTTTTTTTGGTTTTTTGAGACAGGGTTTCTCTGTAGCTTTTGGAGCCTGTCCTGGAACTAGCTCTTGTAGACCAGCCTAGCCTGGAACTCAACAGAGATCCGCCTGCCTCTGCCTCCTGAGTGCTGGGATTAAAGGTGTGCGCCACCACCGCCCGGCTTGACCACGGTGACTTTTAAAAGGAAAACATTAAAAATTTTTTTTTTATTTAGAAGTTTAAAAAATATATTCTTTTCTCATTTTACATAACTATCATAAGGAAAGCATTTAATTGAGGTGGCAGCTTACAGTCTCAGAGATTCAGTCTGCTATCATCTTGGCACGGAGCATGGCAGCTGGGAGTATGGCAGCATGCAGGCCAGCATGGGGCTGGAGAAGGTGCTGAGAATTTTTACATCTTGACTCACAGGCAGCAGGAAGTGAACTGAGACACTGGGTATGGATTGAACCTGTCTGAGACCTCAAAGCCCATCCCCACAGTGACATACTTCTCCAACAAAGCCACATTAGTCCAACAAGGCCACACCTCCTAATAGCTCCACTCCCTTTGGAGGCCATTTTGTTTTAAACCACCACAGGCTTCATTTACATTTTATAAGTTTTGAAATCAAAATGGGAGGTTCAGAAGCATTTTAAGAATCATCTGTGCATTCAAGAAAATCTATGTATCTGTCATGTATCTATGAGGGAGACTGAAAAAGCAATTGTCAAGGTACACTTTCTGACAATTGAGATGGGGTCTAGTTTTTGACTGTCTTCTTTTCTTCTTCTGTAGAACTAATGGCTGAAGAATAAATCAATATGGCGACTATGATTCCACCTGTGAAACTGAAATGGCTCGAACATCTGAACAGCTCCTGGATCACAGAGGATAGTGAATCTATTGCTACAAGAGAGGGAGTTACTGTTTTGTATTCTAAACTGGTCAGCAATAAGGAAGTAGTTCCTTTGCCTCAACAGGTTTTATGTCTCAAAGGACCACAGTTGCCCGACTTTGAACGTGAGTCTCTTTCAAGTGATGAGCAGGACCATTATTTGGATGCCCTTCTTAGCAGTCAGCTAGCGCTAGCAAAGATGGTATGTTCAGATTCCCCATTTGCCGGGGCGCTACGGAAACGACTGCTCGTACTCCAGCGTGTCTTCTATGCACTTTCTAATAAGTACCATGACAAAGGCAAAGTGAAACAGCAGCAGCATTCTCCAGAGAGCAGCTCTGGTTCCGCAGATGTCCATTCTGTCAGCGAACGTCCCCGGTCAAGCACTGATGCACTTATAGAAATGGGCGTCCGAACAGGTCTAAGTTTATTATTTGCACTTCTTAGACAAAGTTGGATGATGCCTGTGTCAGGACCTGGTCTCAGTCTCTGCAACGACGTTATTCACACTGCAATTGAAGTTGTGAGCTCTTTGCCTCCATTGTCTTTAGCAAACGAAAGCAAGATTCCTCCTATGGGCTTGGACTGCTTATCACAAGTTACAGCATTTCTTAAAGGAGTAACTATTCCCAATTCTGGGGCAGACACTTTAGGTCGCAGGTTAGCTTCTGAGTTGCTGCTTGGCTTAGCAGCTCAGAGAGGCTCTTTGAGATATCTTCTTGAATGGATAGAAATGGCTTTGGGGGCTTCAGCAGTTGTACATACCATGGAGAAAAACAAACTACTATCAAGCCAGGAAGGAATGATCAGCTTTGACTGCTTTATGGCTATATTAATGCAGATGAGGCGTTCATTGGTATGTACCCCAAGTGTCAACTTTGACAAATTGCTGTCTAGTCAACCTGCTTTTAATGAGTTTGTGGCTCTTGTAAATGATTTGGGAGTTCTTTTGGTATGTTAAGTTGGTTAAACTTTCTTTGTGCTCTGTGTGAAGAAACTTGCACATATTGATCTATAGGGCTAGGACAGTACAATGAAGGCCCCTGGGTCAGAAGCTGAGTTTATAGTTTAAGTGTTAGAATCAGCACTTTCTGCTCTTACAGAGTTCACATCTTGCTAGGATGATCAAGAAAGAAATACATAAATTTAGGGGGCTGGAGAAATGACTCAGCAGTTAAGAGCTTGTTGCTCTTTCAGGTTCAGGCCCCATCACCTACATAGTGTAACTTCAGTTCCATGAGTTCTAGCACCCTCTCCTGTTCTCTGTGGGCATTGCATGCACATGGTGCACAGATATACTTGCAGGCAAAATGTATCTGTACACATAAAATAAAAATAAATAAGTCATAAAATATTCATAATTTCAGATGAGCCATTTTAAAAGGAAAACAGAAAATGATAAGTTGAGTGTTGAAAGGTTTGCTATATTAGTTAATGTGGTCAGGGAGGGACTCGAATTGTGACATCTGAACAGAGACCTGAATGAAGAGAAGTAATGAATTAAGTAAAAGTCCAAAGAGCTAGCTTTCTTGCCTGCCTGCCTTCCTTCTTCCTTCTTTTCTTTTCTTTTTACATGTATGTCTTTGTGAGGGTGTCAAGTTCCCTAGAACTGAAGCTCCAGACAGTTATGAGTCACCATGTGGGTGCTGAGAATTGAATCCAGGTCCTCTGGAAGAGCAGTCAGTGCTCTTAACTGCTAAGCCACCTCTCCAGCTCCCCCCCCCATTTTTCTTACTATACATGCAGTATGTCTGTGCAGGTGTCAGATCCCCTGGAATAGGAATTTTAGACAGTTGTAAACTGCCATGTGGTTGCTGGGACTTGAACCTGGGTCCTTTGGAAGAGCAACTAGCACTCCTACCCACTGAGCCCCTGAGTTTCTTGTCTGTAGAAGTAAATTCCTTCACCACCATAACCTAGAATATCATATTAAAGAATAAACCTATATATAATAAAATTTAAGAATATACAAGACTGAAATGAAATCCAAGAATAAAAATTTGAATTTGAAAGTGTTAAGACTCAAATACTTATAAACTGACTTAGGTCTAACTATGCTTAGGTTAAATTGATCAGGTTTTTGTTGTTTGTTTTTGCTTTGTGTGTGGGTGTGGGTGTTTTTTTTTAAATGGTCTCACTGTGTTTCTCTGGCTGTCCTGGAATTCCTGGTAGAAACCAGGCTGGCTTTGAATTCACAGTGATACACAGAGATTTTTTTTTTTTTTTTTTTTTTTTTGTAAGAGGAAAAGAGGGGGAAGGGGAAGGAAGAATGAGAGAGAGGGAGAGAGAGTTAGTTAGTTCATGTTTCTTTTATTGCCCAAAATAACCTAACAAATGTATTTAAAATTCACTAAAAATGCCTTTTGTTATATTTACATATTCTAAGCCTTTCCTTCTACCAACTGAAATGCAAAGCTTTTGATTATTAAAAATATTTCATTAAGATAATCATGTTCAAATGTTCAGGTCAGAAGCATTTAACTTTTTATCTGCTGTATGTTTTACATTTGTGAACTGAATTGTAAATATTACATCACTTTGTCATTAAATTTTTTTAATTTTTCACTTAAAAAAGTAATGTTATAGATAAGTACTTAAAGATTTAGATAGCAGGATCTATCCTGCTATCTAATTTTGACCCTCATAATGCTAAATAAGATTAAAACATGTAGTGCTTTGTTGGGGTACAGAGTATTGACATAGGTCTATAATCTTAAATTGTTGTTTAAACCTGGAAGTTTATGTTATAATCTAAATAAAAAAGTCTTCAGATAACAGCTGAGGGGAACACTTAAGCTCTTTGTGTTTTAGTCACTATTACAACCTCTTACTTGGAGATCTCTTTTTCTCATTGTATTTTTTCTTCTTTCATACTGTAAGGTTTTCTCTTTTCAAATCTGAAATGCTGTTCCTCTGCATATGTTAACATTCCTTTGAAAAGTCACTCAATTCCTCTTATAAGCTATGCATTTTGTATTACTTTTCCTACCAGAGGGGAAAAAGATATTATTAGACACCATGACTATGATTATACACTTGCCATGGTGTATTTCCTTCTATAACAAAATTAGTAAGAGGCCTCTTCACCTTTTCCTTAGAAGGAAAGGAGTACTCCAGGACTTTAGACTGTTCTTTGCAACGTCTATTTGTATAACAGAAATGCATGTCAGGTAGAACAGGTTCAGGAAAAATGCTGACACAGAATTACCCTTCAGAGTCGGAGGGAGGGAGGGAGAGAGAGAGGAGAATATGCTTTGAGATCATACATGGGTTTATAACTTCTGTAAGTTTCTAGTAGGTAAGGAGTGCTCTACACCATGTGATTTAGTCTGGCTTAGTCTCTAAGCCAAGGAGTCAGGTACTGTGATGTACCATATATTTATCTTGCGTATATAGGTGTGTATGTATGTGTAGGGGGCTTAGTCTTGCTTAAAGCTGCAAATGGGAGGCGTAGAACTGCCAGGGACCTGGAAATAGGTTCCAGGAGAGCTTGGCTTGATGTATGGCAGGGTGTGGGGAGAGTTTCATTGCTTCATCCTCCCTCTCTTGCACCCTATGCTTGGATTACTGCAGGATCTAATATGTGCTAGACATAAGTTTGCATATGTATTCACAAATTGATTTGATATTTAAATTGACTTTATAAGCTTAAGAAATCCTTCTAGTAAATATGTGTGTGTGTATTTTGTTCTTTATTTAATAATAATTTTTACTTCATGCCTTTTTAGCGTCTTTGATTCACTGCTCCTCACTACATGAAGTAAGGAGGAAGTGAACTAATTTTAGTGCCTGTTTTTTTATCAGGTGCTTTGCATATTCTTTTTCAGTTGCCATGTTAATCTGTGAGGTAAGATATTATTTACCTTGATCTTGAAGGTATAAGGCAACTATGTTAGCCTGGTTTTATACATCTATTGAGCATCATAATATAACATAAACTCTTGGGCCATTTACTGTGTTTATTTGTTCTTACACCCTTGAGTCTTTCTTTGAAACCCATATTTTTTTTTCTGACTACATTATATACTTTTTAACCTGCTTCTGTTAAATTGATTAACTTGTCCCACAAATGATTCCTTTATAACACTGTAAAATGTAAAAGATTAACTTTATTGCTGGCTTTCTAGTTTCTATTTGTCCTGTCATTTCTGGACAAATAGCAGGTGTACCTAGTCAGAAATCACCCCTCCTTCTCCCCAAAGCCACATACTCTGTCATATATCCTTAGTGAGTCAAGGATACCACTGGAAAGTTGACTGCTATCTTCAAGATTCTGCATTTGTCCTGAAGAACCTGTGTTTTATTTAGTATGGCTTTCTTACTATTTAATGAGGCAGTTAGGGATTGGTGCTTAATTGATCATTTGACTCAATAGGTTTTGTAACCCTTTTAGTTGATTTCATGGCCTGATGTTCAGATTTGATCACAGTACATTTAAACTTATAAATAGTTTTTCAAATAGATTTTTGTAGTGTATTGATTTTTTTTTAGCATATATATCTGTTTTCTTTCCATATTGTACCCTACAATGTTTAATTACAGGGTTCGTCTGCTGATCGGAGTCAGTGGAGAGAACCAACTAGAACATCTGAAGGCTTATGTTCACTCTATGAGGCAGCATTATGTCTTTTTGAAGAGGTATGTAATCTTCATAGCTTTGCATTAAAAAAGACATTGTTGTAAAATGTTACAGCGTATGATCACTAGAAAGGCTCTAAAAGGAAATGATGCCAGTGGTTGCCCTGGAGAGTGGAACTCAGTGTTAGGTCAAAAGAGATACTTTTCAGTGTATCACCTTTTATTTATTATGCTTTGGACCATGTACTGGTAACTTTTGTTGAAAAATAATTATTGAGTAAAACAGATTCAGAAATATATATAACCAGTTCTGTACCTTAATGAGTTGTTATAAAATAAATACCCTTCTAATTACTGTGCTGGTTTTAAAAAACACAAAATAGAATTTTAAACTGCTGAGACTACTCAATGGCTGAAGGCATTTACTGTCAACCTGGAACTTGAGTGTAATCGCCAGGCGCCAGCCACATGGTAGAAGTAAGAAACAGACTCCCTCCAGCTATCCTCTGGCCTCCACATGAGTGTCATAGTGCATGAGAACACACCCACCCAAAATGCAGAACTCCTTTTACATTCTGGTCGTTGTTTTCTCCTCCACAACGGAAGCACTATATTGACTTTTAAACTAAGTTCCTTGCAGTTTTTTGTAGTTGTGTTGCTACATATGTGTGCCTGGATTCTAGTTCAATTTTTTTCTACTTAAAAAATGTCTTTAAAATCTTTTAGTCTATGTGTTTATATCCCCTTTTTTGGGGAACTTGCTCTGTAGACCAGGCTAGCCTCGAACTCACAGAGACTTGCCTGTCTCTGCCTCCTGAGTTCTGGGATTAAAGGTGTGCACCACTACTGCCCAACTTGCTGTGACTTAGATTTTACGTACATTTCTGTATCATGTTTTTCTAGGCTGTCACTGTTTTCAGGCAGTCCTCCATATATACACTACTGGTGACCAAATAAAATACTATGGCACCATTTTAGAAGGCAAATTGATATAAAGTGTTCCAAAAATCATAAAATTGTCTTTTTTTACGTGTATAATCCCATTTCTGAGATTTCCTAATAAGGAAGTTAGCAAAATACAGTAATATACTCTTTTTTTGAGACAAGGTCTCCAAGGTCTAAATGTGTAACTCTGGATAATCTGGAACTTACCATATAGATCAGGCTGACCTTAAACTCATAGAGATCTGCCTGATATTGTCTCCTTTATAAAGGTACTAGGATTAAAGATATGCACTACTATGCCTGACCCCATAACAGATTCTTAAAAATGGTCTATATAATAAAGATAAAGGATTTAAATGACAGTTAAAGGAAAGTGGCTAATGTTATTTTACCATTAAATGGACTGTTGTGCAGAGCAGGCAGAAGGTTTTGCTTGAATGTCTTATATCATTTGTCACTTCTGTATGTACTGTAATGACCATGCATATGAAAAAAGTTAACACTGTGTCAAGGTGATTTATCAGGGGTGTTTTTTTCCTACTTTGTCCTTATGAACTTTGATTTTTCTGTAAAGTGTATGTGATAGCATTTTTATTTTAAAAGGCTTGATTGTGTATTTTTCTCTTTTGTGATTTATTCTGTGCTGGTATATATTCTAGCTATCTATAGTTAAAGCTGTTTATGATGTGAGTAGCTTAAAGTATTAGAAGTTAAGACAATAATTTCAGAGAACATGTATAATTAGCCTAATAATGTTTTGGTTATTTTGTGTATTTAAATTTTTAATAGGTTTGTAGAATGGCTTCTGACTACTCAAGAACATGTGCTAGCCCAGACAGCATTCAGACTGGTGATGCTCCCATTGTCTCTGAGACCTGTGAAGTATATGTTTGGGGCAGCAATAGCAGCCATCAGTTGGTAGAAGGCACACAGGAGAAAATACTACAACCCAAACTGGCTCCCAGTTTCTCTGATGCTCAGACCGTAAGTTTTCTCTCTGTATTTCTTGTGAACTGGTAGATAATGGTGTGTGTGTGTGTGTGTGTGTGTGTGTGTGTGTTTACTTCTGTACCTTAAGTAGTAATGTTGAGTCTGTTTTTCAATAAGTAAAAATTCTTGATTGAAGCGGGGCATGGTGATGCACGCCTTTAATCCCAGCACTTGGGAGGCAGAGGCAGGTGGGTCTCTGAGGCCAAACTAGTCCACAAAGTAAGTTCCAGAACAGCCAAGGCTGTCACACAGAGAAACCTTGTCTTGAAAAACCAAAAGAAAAAAAGAAAAAAAGTCTTGATTATTTATTTATATTTATATATTATATCACATTAATTCTTCATCTTAACAGAAAAATACATTTTTCATCTTTAATATCTTTATTTCTACATCCAAAATATTAAACTTGGACCTAGATTTTTAAAAAGCCTAATGAAGCAGGGTATGGTGGTAAACACCTTTAATGCTGGTAGTACTCAGGAAGCAGAGCCTGTTATACATATTGAGTTCCAGACCTGTTTCAAAATCCAAATCTTCAAAATAAATGAAATAAAACAAGAATAAATACATAACTAGATAAATAAAAGCCTAATGAATGGCATCAAGTTTTTATATTAAACACACGTAACAATAAAAACTGGACTTTCTCTTTTTCAGATTGTCATTTCGTTGTCTTATGATCACTTTTCCCCTCTATATTTGTAGTTCAGTGTAAGACTATATTTTCATTAAATTGTATTTTTATTATGCATATAAAATAAATGATCATACACATGTTATTTATTTATTTAGGTTTTTCAAGACAGGGTTTCTCTGTAGCTTTGGAACTTGTCCTGGAACTAGCTCTTGTAGACCACGCTAGCCTTGAACTCACAGAGATCCACTTGCCGCCTCTGCCTCCCAAGTGCTGGGATTAAAGACGTGTACCACAACCGCCCGGCTTGTGAGTATAATTTTTATGTGAATGATTCTTGCTTTAATAGACTGTTAAGGAATTTATGGGAATTTTTTTCCTTCTCTAATTATAAGAGGAAGGTATAATTTTTACTTTGTTGTTTTATTTTTTAGTTATTTTAAAAAAATTATTTATTTAGTTTTATGTATGTGGGTATTTTGCCTGCATATTTGTCTGTGTACCATGTGAGTACAGTGCCCGTGGAATCAGAAAAATGATGTCAGATTCCCTGGAACTGAAGTTAAAGAGTTGTGACCTGCCATGTGGGTGCTGAAAATGAAACCCAGGTTCTCTGAAAGAACAGCTAGTTCTATTAGCCACTTAGTCATCTCTCCAACCCCACTGTTTTATTTTGTCATGCTCTGGTAGATAACCTTAAAAGATTGTGAATTTATCCACAGCGTGAAATGAATATGAAAATGCGTTGTTTTCTGCTTACTGCTCTCTATGGAAGATCATGCGATATTCTGCATTGAACAATTTCGTTTTTTTTTCTTTTTGATAAGCTTGACCTGAAGTATTGTATTTTGACTCTCTCAGAACATTTTCTAACCTAAAATTCTGTTGTTCCTTTGTAGATTGAAGCTGGACAGTATTGCACATTTGTCATTTCTACGGATGGTTCTGTAAGAGCTTGTGGTAAAGGCAGCTATGGGAGACTGGGCCTTGGAGATTCCAATAATCAGTCTACTTTAAAAAAGTTAACTTTTGAGCCTCACCGGTCCATTAAAAAAGTTTCATCATCTAAAGGCTCCGATGGTCACACTTTAGCTTTTACTACAGAAGGTGAAGTCTTCAGCTGGGGTGATGGTGACTATGGGAAACTGGGACATGGGAATAGTTCAACCCAGAAATACCCCAAGCTTATCCAGGGCCCACTACAGGGAAAGGTATGTGCTTTTTTTGTGGGTTTACAAATAATTAGATGTAGTGGTATAGTAATTGGCAGTATTGGTTACATTTTGATATATTCTTTTCTGACTCACCTTTTGTTTATCACTGCTTTATCTTTTTGTGTATTTGTTTTATAGGTTATAGAATACCTTTACATGTGTCATTCAATTTTAGTTCTTTTTAATTTCTACTTTAGTTCTTTACATGTGTATGTGGGGGGCACGGGTCAACCTTGGGTGTTGTTTCTTGGACAGCATTTCACTTTTTAAGATTTTTTTTTTTGTGGGGGGGAGGTTAGAGAGATGTCTCAGCGGCTAAGCATGCCTTCTGCTCTTCAGAAGACCCATGTTCTGTTCCTAGCACCCAATCAGGTGTCTCACAACTGCTCTGTCACACCAATTCCAAAGGAGATCAGTGTCTTTGGCTTCCATAAGTACTTGCACGTACATGCACATTCCCTCCCTCCATAATTAAAAAAAAAAACCAAAAAGTCATCTTTTAAAAAAGATTTATTTTGCTAGATAGTGGTGGTAGCACACTTCTTTAATTCCAGCAATAGGGTGGCAGAGGCAGGTGGACCTCTGAGTTTGAGGCCACCCTGGTCTGCAAAGTGAATTCCAAGACAGCTAGGACTATACAGTGAAACCCTGTCTCAAAAAACAAGCAAAAAAGATTTATTTATGCATGTGGGTGTTTTGCCTGCATGTATGTTTGTGTACTATGTGTATGTGTGTGCACACCTGTTGCCTGAGGAGGCCTGAAGAAGATGCCCAGATTTCTTGGAACTGTGCACATGCTGAAAACCAAACCCATGTTCTCTGCAAGAGCAGCAAACTCTTTACAGCTCAGCCATCTCTCCAGTTCTTGTACCTTGTTTTTTGAGATAGGGTCTCACCAGTTAAGCCAAGCTGACTGGCTGAGCCCAGGGACCTCTTGTCTCCTCAGTTCCAGCCTGAGATTACAAACACATGCCACCATTTCTGGCTTTTTGCATGAGTTCTGGTGATTGAACTTGGATTCTTTTTTGTTTGTTTGTTTTTTGTTTTTCGAGACAGGGTTTCTCTGTGGCTTTGGAGCCTGTCCTGGAACTAGCTCTTGTAGACCAGGCTGGTCTTGAACTCACAAAGATCCGCCTGCCTCTGCCTCTGAGTGCTGGGATTAAAGGCGTGCGCCACCACCGCCCGGCTTGAACTTGGATTCTTATGTCTGCATGACTAACACTTTATGTACTGAGCCACCTCTCTAGCCCTTGATTGATGAGGAAAGTGATTGTCAAGAGTCTCATTTAAATAATTGGTTCCAGAACTCTTTATTTTTGTTTGACTTTTCTTTACAGAGGTAAGACTTTCATTGTTTCTGTTTTAAAATTTTATAAAAGAATACTTATAATAATTTTTCCTGTCATGAGAGATATTCTCAAATGGCTATAAATAAATACCATACAGCTATGACTTGTACTGTTTCAACTCATTCATCAACCCAAAAACAATGGGTCTTGTAAACTTTGTAAACTTGATAGGCAGCTTTATAAACAACAAATGCCTGATAAGGTACAGAGTGTGCGGGGTGTGGTGGCACACATTTGTAATTCCAGATAAAGACAGGATTGTCAGTTTGAGGGCAGTGAGCATAATGAGACCCTACCTCAGTGACTGAAAAAGTATTAAATATGATATGAAACTCTTAAGGTGCTTCTGCTAAATGTTCTAAACAGTTGTGATTTTTCTGGTTCTTTTAATATTTTCTTTCTTAATTCTATTGCTAAATATTTTTTTAAATATTCCCCTTATATAGCAGTAAAATTTAAGTGTCATGATGAAAAAAATGACAATATTTTAAGTTATTTTAAGTTTCTTTGGAATTCTCATTTTTGGAGGCTAAAAAGACAGGGAATTATTGGTGTTTTTTTAATTAGCTGATAATATTGATCAGTGTTGGAAGGTATAAGTCATCCCCAGGGTATATTATATGTCCTTATTGCCTTGATTCTACTAATCCGGTGGGTCTTAACCTGTAAGTCACAACCCAATTGGGTGTTGAATGACTGTTTCATTCATTCAACAAACACAGAATTGGAAAACACAGATATTTACATTGTGATTCATAACTTAGCAAAATTACAGTTATGAAGTAACAATGACAATAATTTTATCACCACATCATGAGGAACTGTATTAAAGGATCAGAGCATTAGGAAAGGTGAGGACCATTGTTCTAATGAAAGATAATTTCTTGATGACAAAAAGGGCAGTGAGAAGTTTAATGTAAGCTTACATTCTAATTATATTGTTAATAGCAAGTATTTTTAGAGTTGCTAATTATGTAATGAGTTTTCCTTGCTCAGTGAAGACCAGAGGTTTTATGTTAATCTTAGATTTAAAAGTTGCCATTGTTTCTTTTTGCATTCTCTCCAAGTCCTTCAGTAAAGACTTGATTGATGTAGCTTTCCTGCTATTAATCAGATTGATCTCTTTGCTAGAAATCACAATGTCTCCTTTTTGGATTGAGAAAACTTGTGCTCTTGTTTGGGTCAAAGCTGGGGTTCAGGGCTCAGCAAGCAGAACATGGACTTAAGTAATTGCTTAGTCAACAGCCTTGGTCCTCATGACAGCTCCTACGTGAGTTGTGAGTAATAATGTCTTTGATGTCCCTGTGTGTATGTGTTTTAGCATTTGTATGCTTATCAGATTTACTTATGTGCAATCCAGGTAGTTGTTTGTGTGTCAGCTGGATACAGACATAGTGCTGCTGTCACAGAGGATGGTGAATTATATACATGGGGTGAAGGAGACTTTGGAAGATTAGGTAAGAGTTTTTAAAATTTGGAATTATTCACCCATAACAGAAATGATCAATTGCTAAGAACCAGTGAACAGAGTTGATAGGCCATTTATTATATGAGTTTATATAAATTGGTTGTATTTCTATAGATAATTTTGCCTAGATTCTGGTGCTGTTATGTAAGATGTAATAAAATCTGTAAGTATTGTAACCAGGCACTGTAGTTTCAGAAATAAGAAACTTAACATCGTGATCCTAAAGTTTCTAATGTATATATCAGTGAAAGCAAGTTAATATGGATGTGTTTTAGATAGATAAGGTGAGTACAAAGGCAGAAACTTAGGATGCTCCTAATGACTCATTGATATGCCTGTCTTCCCCTGGTAGGGAGCAACCTAGGAGACCAGGTCGAGGTGATTTTCTTTTTGAATTTACTTGCATTTAGAAATAACAGATAGCATATTACTCTTGTGAAATTGGAGCAGTTAACATTATTTCTGTGTTTTATCTAAGGTCATGGAGACAGTAATAGCCGTAACATTCCAACACTAGTAAAAGATATTAGCAATGTAGGAGAGGTTTCTTGTGGAAGTTCACATACGATTGCTTTGTCCAAAGATGGAAGAACTGTGTGGTCTTTTGGAGGAGGAGACAATGGTATGTAAAAAAAAAAAATTTTTTTTTTGGTAGCTTTGGGATTTTTTTTCTTAAAAATTGAAAAAAAAATTCTTTTTCAAGTATGTATTCTTAATATAAAAAAACTAAAATATAGATGGACATAAATTGTTTGTTTTTTTTTTCTCCCTAAGACAGGGTTTCTCTGTCTAGTGAAGCCTGTGCTGGAACTCACTCTGTATACCAGGCCGGCCTCAAACTCACAGAAATTCACCTGCCTCTCTGCCTCCCAAGTGCTGGGATTAAAGTCATGTGCCACCATAGCTCGGCTAAATTGTTTCTTTCAAATAAAATGTTATTTTAACCTTTGTTAGCACATTAGTAGACAGACAGCTAAATATATGTACATTTATACATGTCTGTTTTGAAAGCCAACATTAGTCTATATGGTTCATATATTTATTGGCTCTAATGTAGCACTATTTTATGAGTATCAATAAACATGTCATTTTACTAATTTTTAAAAGGCCTAAAATATTATTACATTTATCTGTAGGACAGTTTATAAAATAAGTTTCTTACAAGATTAATAAAAACCCAGAGACAGAAATTGGGGTTCAACCTGAAGGTCAGAAAAGTAAAACAGCTCTTATCTCTACCTCTGAAATGGCGAATTTGCCTCTAGAAATTTCAGACTGAGACTGTGAGTGAGAGCTGTTTCTTCCCGCCTTATATTCCTCTCTAGGTCTGGGATTAAAGGCGTGCCCCTGTACCGCCCAAGTTTCTATGGCAAACTAGTGTGGCTACTGGGATTAAAGGTGTTTGTCACCACTGCCTGGTCTGTAAGGCTGATCAGTATGGCTGTTTTACTCTGAACTTAAGGCAAGCTTTATTTATTAAAATACAAATGGGAATACCACTACAGTTTCTCGTTGAGTTGCAAGATACCCCCAGTTTTTTTTTTTTTTCCCACTGCTTTCTTTCCCTGCTCTATCGTATGGGAAAACAAGATAGGCTGTCAGGAAGACAGACAAAACAAAAGAAACTTATGTACTGAGTGAGCAGATTTATGTTCACTTTAATTAGTTACTCTGTCAGCTGTGTGAATTCTTACTTGTACACATAGATAATTTTAGCCAGGTTGTGGTGTCTTTCTCCTGCTGCTGTTCCAAGATTTACACGGCTAAGGCAAGAGGGTTGAAAGTTAGAGGCTAGCAAGACTTTGTCTCAGAAAACAAAAACTAAACCAAACAAAAAATGATAGCTTAGAAAATAATTTAAGAGGTAAAATAATATTATTTCATTCATATTTTAATCAGTTTCTAATATGGTTACATTTATATGTTAACCATTTTCCCTCTTTTAATCGTTTTCCAAGTTTTCTATTTTTGAACTATTGAATCTTCTTTAACTTTTTAAAAACTATGTGAACTACCAGCACTTTTTCTATTTTGAAAAGAAATATCCCTTTCTGGCCTGAAATTTACTGTGTAGACCAGACTGGCCTCAGAATCTTTTTTTTAGTTTTAAGTATTTATTTTTTTGAGACACGGTCTCTCTATATACATTAGACTGCTCTCGAACTCTGCCGGGCGGTGGTGGAGCACATCTTTAGTCCCAGCACTTGGGAGGCAGAGACAGGCGGATCTTTGTGAGTTCCAGACCAGCCTGGTCTACAAGAGCTAGTTCCAGAACAGGCTCCAAAGCCACAGAGAAACCCTGTCTTGAAAAACCAAAAAAAAAAAAAAAAAAAGAACAAAATGCTGGGATTAAAGGTATGAGCCACTGCTTCTAGTTTAGCCTCAAACTCTTAATCCTCTTGCCCCCCCCCATATACTGGGATTATAGTACCTGGCTTTCTTTCTTTTTTTTAAAGACAGGGTCTAGCTGTATGACATTAGATTTGCAGCTATTCTTCCGTCTCTGCTTTTTGAGCAGTAGAATTATACCCCTGTGTTACAATGCCTGTTTAGCCTGTCAACACATTTAAAGTTAGAAATACAGGCACTGGTGAGATGTCTCAGTGGCTTAGAGCACTTGGTTCCTAGCACCCACATCAAGCAACTTGGAACTACCTGTCGCTGTCACTCCAGGAGATCCCACACTCTCTCTGGCCTCTTTGGGAACCCATATGCACATGCACATACTCAAACCTACACACATAAATAAAAATAAAATAAGGGCTGGAAAGATGGCTCAGTGGTTAAGAGCTAGCTAGAACTGCTCTTCTAAGGGGACCTGAGTTTGATTCCCAACACCCTCATCAGGTGACTTACAAACTACTTGTAACTCCAGTTCCAGGGGACCCAATACCTCTGATCTCTTTCTCTTTCTCGTGCCTCTCCCTACACCACACTCACAACACAATTAAAAATACAATTAATCTTTAATTTTTTAATTCTAAAAATGTTTATGTTCTAAAAAGACATATGACTAAAAGGTGGACAAATAAAAATTTCTTTCTCTTTAAAGTAGTTTTTATTGATTGAGAATAAAACACAGAAGACTGTTAGTTTTTTTTTTTTGTTTTTTTGTTTTGTTTTGTTTTGTTTTTCGAGACAGGGTTTCTCTGTGGCTTTGGAGCCTGTCCTGGAACTAGCTCTAGCTCTTGTAGACCAGGCTGGTCTCGAACTCACCGAACTCACAAAGATCCACCTGCTTCTGCCTCCCGAGTGCTGGGATTAAAGGCGTGCGCCACCACCGCCCGGCTTTTTTTTTTTTTTTTTTTTTTTTTTTTTTTTTTNTTTGAGGCAGGGTTTCTCTGTAGCTTTTGGAGCCTGTCCTGGAACTAGCTCTTGTAGACCAGGCTGGTCTCAAACTCACAGAGATCCGCCTGCCTCTGCCTCCCAAGTGCTGGGATTAAAGGCGTGCGCCACCACCGCTCAGCGACTGTTAGTTGTTGATGGTTAACTTTCTTGAAACAGGTATGTTCTTTTGTTAATGCTCTCCGCTATCAGAAATGGGTTTCTTCATCTGTCTGGTATTGCTATAAAAATTAAAGTACTTTATTAAAACTTCAATGCTTAAAAAACAAACGGCTTTAAAAATTTGCTTAACTTGAATATGGTTTTCTTTTTTATGTATGTAGGCAAACTTGGCCATGGTGATACCAACAGAGTATATAAACCCAAAGTTATTGAAGCTTTACAAGGAATGTTTATTCGCAAAGTTTGTGCTGGGAGCCAGTCTTCACTTGCTTTGACATCAACAGGACAGGTAGGACTAAGGAATGAACATAAAAAGAGTATTTCAATGGACTAGGTAGCTAAAAAGTGAACTTGAAGTTTGGAATTAAAAGAAAAACATTTTAAGGCAACATATTGAGATAAAAATACTGTTTTGTTTCAAGTGTAGTTGATGAAAAGGAGCCAAATTTTCTTACCTGCTTGTGTGATCTGAATACATTTCCTTTTTTCCCCCTGTTCTTTGAAGTAAATTGATTTAATAAATTCATTTAGTGCTTAGAACCCTTTAACCCTCTTCCCCAAATCATTGAGGCACCTCAACGACTCCTTCCTATTAAAGAATAGTGAGGAAACAGAAAACAGAAATTTGAGGGAACCAGTGATATGAACTAAGAAGGTAAGATGATCAAAAAAGAGGGTAAAGAGAAAACCTCCAGATGGGAAGTGTGGTGGTACCGAAGAGAACCAGACCCAATGAGGACTAGTGACAATGTTTTCTTCCTGTTGTTCATCAGCCACTTTGGCCTAAAATGTAGTAGCCATTTTATGCCAGGACAAGGTAGATGACCAACAAAAGCTGGCATTCACATTTAGTTTAGTATTCTTTTTTTTGGTTTTTCGAGACAGGGTTTCTCTGTGGCTTTGGAGCCTGTGCTGGAACTAGCTTTTGTAGACCTGGCTGGTCTCGAACTCACAAAGATCCGCCTGTCTCTGCATCCCGAGTGCTGGGATTAAAGGTGTGTGCCACCACCGCCCGGCTTTAGTTACTCTTTGAGACACTTGTGTTTCGTATGCTGAAAATCTAATACAAACTTTTATTTTACTATAGAGTCAGTTACATACTTACAAAGTGGTATAAATATATGGCTTTTCATGTGTTCCTCACAGTCGGTTTTGTAGTAAGAATTCATGGATTGAAATCAGCAAATGCTCACTTGTTTGATTTATATCCACAGGCAAATCTCAGGCCTCCCTTCAGTGACATATGTTTCTTTTCTTTTTTTTTTTTTTTATGAGAGAGGAAATCATTTCTGCTTTGTGTATCAGATGGTTGTATAAGATTTGAATTTAAAGTTCTTATGTGTAACTGTTGGTGGCAAATAATAAATAGTAAATCTATTGCATTATATTCCAAAGAAATTTGCAAATTACTTGCTGTATAGAATAGTTTTATCCTGAACATATTAGGTTATTGAAGTCTAGTGTGTATGTTTACAAAAAATAAAATGGGAGGAAATCCTTTGAGCCATTCTGTTTCTCTTACACCTGTGGAGCTTTTTATGCCATCTGTCTCTCAGTTCCCTCAGGCCTACTCAGTCTAATTTTCTGCCAAATGTAACTCTTCTGTCTTAATGCATAATGAATTTTTTATAGCATGGCATAATGCCTAAAATGCAAGACAAGTACTTTTTTTATGTTTTATAGTTTTAGGGCTCAAACCCAGGACATTTTGCATGCTAAACAAGTATTGTACCAACTGAGCTACAAGTGTTCTTAATCTAGTGCTCATCTAAAAGAATATTCAAAAGAAAGCTAAGAGGGTCTTACTGAATACTAGTACTGTATTGGACTTTGAGTCATTTAGAGTCTCAGTACTTTTCCCCTCCCTGTGTTTAGTTCCTAATCTTTGTTTGAATAGGCTTTTGATACACTGGAGTTCTTTTATGCCTGTACTTGTCTTAAGTAGGTTTTCCTGTAATTGGTATAAATATATGGTCTTGTTTTGATGAAGACATCTAACCTGTCCTTACTCATCTTTCCTAAAATAATTTTAAGATAAAACAAAAAAAATAATCATAACAGAAAAAGCCTTTATGGCATAAAGATAAAAGAGTGAATATAACTATATCAAAGGCAATTGAAAGGAAAAATTGTTCAGTTTGGTACTTGCTCAGTTTCGATTGTAAAATTGGAAGTCATTTCTCCTCATATCTTCTTTTCTTCATGTGTCTTTTCCTTGATAACATAAGTCAACCACTATTCATTTTGTTATTATTATTAATTAGTAACAAAGGAGTTCAGGGGAGCTCTCTGACTGCTGATTCACATATCCTTTGTGAGTGATAGGTAAAATCAGTTTTGTGGTTTATATTATTAATTTTATCATTTATTGGTCTAGTCTACCATGTAAGAAATATGTAAATAAAAGGTTTTTTTTTTAATGTTTGTTTTGGTTTTTGAGACAAGGTTCCTATAATAGCCCTGGCTGTCCTAGAGCTTATGCTGTAGATGAGACTGACCTCAAAATCCAAGATCCACCTGCCTCTGCCTCCTGTGTGCCTGCGCCACAGTACCACCCAGCAGTAAGTAGAAATTTTAAAGTAGTATTTCCATAACTGCTTAGATTGAACAGTATTAGCCAAGAACAAGCCAGTTAGTGGTAACTTTAGCAGAGGATCTGCTATCTTTCTTTCATGTTTATCTGTGGCCAGTTTAAAGCTGCTCATCTGTTTATATACTGGGTGTTTAAAGACAGCACAGTAAATGGCAGTGACTTTTTTCTTCCTTATATTAGATAGGGTTTTCTTTCTTACACCCCCCTCCCCGGTTTCTTTTTTTCTTTGTTCTTTTTCTTTTTTTTCTTTTTGGTTTTCCATGACAGGATCTGGAACTCACTCTGTAGAGTAGGCTGGCCTTGAACTCAGAGACCCACCTCCCTCTGCTTTCTGAGTTTCTGAGTGCTGGGATTAAAGGCCTGTGCCACCACAGCCTAGCTATCTTTTACTAATGACACAAACAAGGTGCAGATATTTGCTAAAAAGTAATTACTGTTAATTTTCTTAGGTGTTCTAATGGTTTAATATTTCTACTTTTTTTTTAATGTCTGTGTAGTTTTGAGAGGATTATTTGGATAGTGGGAATGGGGATGATCAGCTGAGGCAACTAAGGGCTGGAGTATTTGCTTCCCAGCTGTCTTGTTGATCAGTCTCCTGAGGGATACCATGACCATCTTTAAAATGATCAAAACACTTAATATTATTTTAATATTTTATATTGCTTTAATAGCAGGCAGTTACCACATTTGTTGATAATTTTAGTTAATAGTCTACTTGTTTTTTGGAATTGATGTGTTCTGTATTTCTGTCTTTTCAGGTCTATGCTTGGGGCTGTGGGGCTTGTCTAGGTTGTGGTTCTTCAGAAGCTACTGCTTTGCGACCCAAGCTCATTGAAGAATTGGCTGCCACAAGAATAGTTGATATTTCTATTGGAGATAGTCATTGTTTGTCTCTTTCTCATGGTAAAGTCCTGTTTATTCGTTTGTTTTAGTATTTTAAGTAGCATCTTTATAGCACAAACTTTAAATCCTCCTGTCTCACCTCTTAGTGCAGGGATTACAGGTGGTCTAAGGCATATGTTTTTAAAGAAGTGTTATTAATTATTCCTTTTCTTAAATTTGTTAACATTTGAGTTTAACTTTTATACCTTATGTCTTATTTTTAGATAATGAAGTTTATGCCTGGGGGAATAACTCCATGGGGCAGTGTGGCCAGGGAAATTCCACAGGTCCCATTACTAAACCAAAAAAAGTGAGTGGCTTAGATGGCATAGCTATTCAGCAGATCTCAGCTGGAACATCACATAGTTTGGCATGGACTGCTCTCCCTAGGGACAGGTAAGTGTTATGTTTAAACATTCTTGTGAGTTTTTCAAAAAATATTTTCCTATATTTATTTTAAGACTGAATGTCCATTGAGTCAACATTACACAATATACTTCAGAAGTTGAATAGTTAAATTTAATAGTAGTAATAATGATGATAGTATATTAAAATTAATTTCTAAATAGTATAGATTTTGATAGGTATATTAGATAGTAGATATATTTCACGTTTAACAGAATAACACATGCAGACCTCTACAGTAAGAATAAGGTACAGACCACTCAACTACTGTTTATTTATGATAACACACCATGTGGGGATCCGGATGGCATTGGGAAGAAACATTGGGTTTATCATAAGATGCCTTTCTTTTTTTTGTTGTTGTTGTTTTTTTGTTTTTTGTTTTTCGAGACAGGGTTTCTCTGTGGCTTTGGAGCCTGCACTGGAACTAGCTCTTGTAGACCAGGCTGGTCTCGAACTTATAAAGATCCACCTGCCTCTGCCTCCCGAGTGCTGAGATTAAAGGTGTGCACCACCGCTGCCCGGCCCATAAGATGCCTTTCTTTTGTGAAATTTTACATGTGAAAAGTAAACAGACCATTTGTAGCTCTTCACTGGCAAAGTTTTGTATAAACTCATGTTAATTTAAAGTTATTGTATCATCAGATAGTAACCATCAACATATTGCATTATCAAACAAGTATTATTATTTATGTAGGTAATTGTGTTAAATACCTTTGCCTGTAATAATAAATTACATAAATACCTTAAAAGACTGAAGGATTTGCTTTGGTTTACATGCACTAGTCCATGTTCTTTTGGATTCATTGCATTGGCCTGAAGTAAGTCAGAACATTATGGTATAGCAGAATAGCCACCTTCTTTCAATATTGGATTCACCAGCATGGACCAAGCCTTCAACACATGAATCTTTGGGCAGAATACTTCATATGTAACTCTACAAGAGTATAACAGTAATATTAATAAATTTAGAAATAAGTTTAATGTGATTTTTAAGATTAACTACTATACACACGCACACTAAAAGTATATATAATTTCTAGCATTGACTCTTATCATAAAAATGCCATTTAGATCCCTTTTCATGTGCATATTGAGGTTACATATATTTCAAAAGCAAGAAGATATATTTAAGATAATTTAATTTTCTTCTCATTTTGAATTCTCTGTCTTTAGAGAGTGTTTTAAAAGTTAAGTGTCAAACTGAGGAAATGCCTGAGTCAGTAAAATGTTTGCCTTGCAAATATGAGGAATTGAGTTCAGATCCTCAGCCTCCATGAAAAAACCAGGTGCTACATACAGGCCATATCTTTAATTTTGGTCCTTAGGTTGTGGTGGTATGCATAGATGGATCTCTGGAGTTCACCATCTTGCTTGTTCAGCTAAATTAGTGAGCTCCAGGTTCTGTGAAAGACCTTGTTTCCAAAGATAAGGTGGAGAGTGACTGAGGATGATACTGGACATCAACTTCTGTCTGCCCTCCACACACATATATGAATACGTGTATATCACACACCCAGTTCAGTTTCCCATATCTAGAGGAGATTAAGATCAGAACTAGGCTTTATTGGTTTAAAACATTTGTTTAACTCCATTGCTCTTTGGTTGGTTTTATTTGTTTTTATTTATTTATTTGGTTTTTCGAGACAGGGTTTCTCTGTAGCTTTGGAGCTTGTCCTGGAACTAGCACTTGTAGACCAGGTTGGTCTCGAACTCACAGAGATCCGCCTGCCTCTGCCTCCCGAGTGCTGGAATTAAAGGCTTGTGCCACCACCGCCCTGCTTGGTTGGTTTTATTTGTAAAACAAAATAAATTACTTCAAATAACAAAAGCAAAAAGGAAAATAAAACCAAAAGAAAACCAAAAAAACCCAGTGGCTATACTTTTAAATCAAGGAAGCTGTTCTCCTCCCCATCCCACATGTCTTGTTTTTTGTTTTTGATCATGTATAGAAGTTTGATTGTAAGGCTGTTGGATCCTTTTCTGATGCTTTCTTCTAGACAAGTTGTTGCCTGGCACCGGCCTTATTGTGTAGATCTTGAAGAGAGTACCTTCTCACATCTTCGATCCTTTCTTGAGAGATACTGTGATAAAATAAACAGTGAGATTCCTCCACTGCCTTTTCCTTCATCAAGGTATGTTATAAATATGTGTATTAATTACTCTTTAAATTTTTACTTAATTCTTTCTTGTTTTTCTTGAGATTTTATCAGTCTTCTTTATAGGCTAGAGAAGAGCTAAGCTTTTATTAATGACTTCTTTTTTTTTAATATTTATTTATTTATTATGTATACAATATTCTGTCTGTGTGTATGCCTGAAGGCCAGAAGGGGGCACCAGACCCCATTACAGATGGTTGTGAACCACCATGTGGTTGCTGGGAATTGAACTCAGGACCTGTGGAAGAGCAGGCAATGCTCTTAACCTCTGAGCCATCTCTCCAGCCCCCTATTAATGACTTCTTAGTTTCATCACTGATGTTTTAAAAATTATCATTGGTCATCACTTCACAAAAAAATATTACTCAAATTGGATATTGCATTTACTTTTGTGCTTCAGAAATTCACAACAGCTTGTTTTGTTTCAGGGAACACCATAGTTTTCTTAAGCTGTGCTTGAAGTTGCTTTCAAATCACCTAGCCCTGGCCCTTGCAGGAGGGGTAGCTACCAGTATTCTTGGGAGACAAGCAGGTCCACTTCGAAATTTACTCTTCAGGCTGATGGACTCAACTGTCCCAGATGAAATCCAAGAGGTAAGAGAAGAAAGTCATGACCTGAAGCCTTAGCTAAATGTAATATTCAACTGTACTAGCTATCTTCAATTGTGTGTTTCCCTGTGTAGCCCTGGCTGTCCTGGAACTCACTTTGTAGACTAGGCTAGCCTTGAACTCACAGAGAATTGTCTCCCTCGGCCTCCTTCTGGGATTAAAGGCCTGTGCTGCCATGCCTAGAAGATGTTCTTAAACCCTCTCAACTAAAGAAAGACATTTTCCTTTTTCACATGACACTTTTAGACTTGTAGAATCCCAATTTTGCTATTATAAAAGAGAAGATCTGGGCTAATCAATGCACTTTCCTTCCTTGTTTTGTTTTTGATTATTAGGTGGTAATTGAAACATTGTCAGTGGGAGCAACCATGCTGTTACCTCCATTACGAGAACGGATGGAATTACTTCATTCTCTTTTACCCCAAGGACCTGATAGATGGGAAAGCTTATCCAAGGGACAGGTAAGCCTTTGCATGTAGATAAACTAGTCACATCAGAAGAAATTGTGTTGAAAGGAAAAATAAATCAACTGCTCTATGTGTCAAAGTGTAGTGCTTGATAGTTGTGGTGCATTCTGATTGTTTGATGTTGTAATTGGAAGAATTGTAGATGTCTAGTGACCTGAAATTATGCATATGATGATTTACTAATTACTTGGAGTCAGTTCTTAGAGTTACAGTTAATTTTTCTAGTGGTGATTATGGTGTCAAACCAGATACTCTTGGTTTATTATAAGTGCTAAGTTGACATTAATCCTTTGCTTAGAGTTGCTTATCTGAAAAGGAAAAGGTTATCACTAGCAAAAAGCATTTGAAGCACGAGTATGCTTATTTTTAATTTTTATTATTTTAAGTACATGTAAATACTTTGCTGAGCTAAGTAGAAGTTGATTGTAGAGCTATAGATTTGAGGGGAATCATGGCACATATTGGTCTATAATGTCCACAGATGTTTTCCAGTAAATATTTTGCATTAGTTTAGATTATAAGTGATTTTTTTTTTTTTTTTTTTGGTTTTTCGAGACAGGGTTTCTCTGTGGCTTTGGAGCCTGTCCTGGAACTAGCTCTTGTAGACCAGGCTGGTCTCGAACTCACAGAGATCCACCTGCCTCTGCCTNTCTGTGGCTTTGGAGCCTGTCCTGGAACTAGCTCTTGTAGACCAGGCTGGTCTCGAACTCACAGAGATCCACCTGCCTCTGCCTCCCAAGTGCTGGGATTAAAGGCGTGCGCCACCACCGCCCGGCTATAAGTGATTTTTTTTTTAAACATTAGAATAAGCAGTTGTCATCAGTAATTTTGTTGAATAACATGAGTATAATTTATCTCTTGGTATTTTTTATTTCTGTCTACTTATAGTGCTTAAATTATTATACACATTATTCTATTTTAGTTTGGAATTTTAGGTATTTATCATAAAACATGAGATTAGAAACCTGTTAGTTACATTTTCTAAAATGATATTAGTTGAATAGTTTTTCCTATAATTATGTACTTCTTGAAGATTGTTTATCAAGCTAGTAAATGGATTAGTTAGCATTGTTAGTATAGTTTTTTCCTTATATCCTTTTTTACTCTCTTTTAATACATGTTATGCTAATTACATGTTTCTTTTTCATTGTTGTTTAGAGAATGCAACTGGATATAATCCTGACAAGTTTGCAAGATCATACCCACGTTGCCTCCCTTCTTGGCTATAGCTCACCTTCTGATGCTGCTGACCTTTCGACTGTTTGCATGGGTTATGGAAACCTGTCAGATCAGCCATATGGGCCTCAGACCTGCCATCCAGACACTCATCTGGCTGAAATTTTAATGAAGACCCTCTTAAGAAATTTAGGGTTTTATACGGTACCTTGCTTTTTCACTGTATTAAGAAAAGAATAAAGGGGTAATGATCTTTTTAAGTAAAAGTTTTAACATTTAAACAATGTAAATAAAATTTTAGATTCACTTTTCCAAAGAGAGAAACCTGTTATATCTGAAATATTGTGATGGTCATGTAACATGTAACTTAAAATTACAAGAAGATTTATGTTAGAATTTTATCAAGTGTTTCTCATTGTAATAAAAAATAAACAAATAAAAATAGTTTTCTAAAGTATATTTGAAATATGATCTACATTATATGTCATTTTAGGATCAAGCATTTGGAGAACTGGAAAAGAACAGTGATAAATATCTTCTCGGAACATCACCGTCAGAAAACAGTCAGCCCGCTCATCTCCATGAACTGCTGTGTTCACTACAGAAACAACTGCTGGCTTTTTGCCACATTAATAACATTACTGAGGTGTGTAGTTCTTTTCTTTTCATGGTATTCTACTAAGAACCTACAGCTCAGATAGTTAGGGATGTCGTAAATGTTTTTATACATTGGATCTTTTAGAGTGGTAATTTAGGATTTTTTCTTCTTAGAACTCAAGCAGTGTGGCATTGCTTCATAAACACCTTCAGCTTTTGCTGCCTCATGCTACAGATATTTATTCACGTTCTGCAGATTTACTTAAAGAGAGTCCTTGGAATGGCAGTGTTGGAGAGAAATTAAGAGGTGAGTTTGGTGTTGAATTTCACATTTAACCAGTGGGTATGAAGCAAAAGTCATTGAACTTTTCCAAAACCTCAAGAGTGCTTGACACCTCTGAGTGGGAGAGAAATGATCCTGTTTCCTTTGGTTTGGCTTTGTTTCCTTTCATCTTGGTGTAGGGGTGCTGTAACACTGATTTTAAAGGATTCTGTCTCAGCAGATCTAGTTTAAAGACATTAGATGGTATACAGTCAGTTAATTTATGATGTAAAGTATGCTTTTTATCTCCTACATGTTTTGTCAGTATTCCTCATCCCCTCCCTTCCTTTCTTCTTTTTGAGACAGTGTCTAATGCTTTAAAATATGTTCTTAAATTCAAAGTGATCCTTCTGTATCAGCCTTCCAAAGGCTGGACTCACTACCATACCCTATCCAATTTCCTTTTTTTTCATTTTGATTTTTTGAGACAGGGCTTCTCTGTGTTCTCCTGGTTGTTCTGGAACTTACTCTGTAGATCAGGCTGGCCTCGAACTCACAGAGATCTGCTTGTCTCTGTCTCCATGCACCACCAACGCCCAACTTCAAATTCCTTCTTGAAATGCTTTCTTCCATGGGCTCTCCTCTGTGTAACATAGTCCTACTATTTCTCCTCTGTCTCTGACCAGTTTTTTTCTGGGACTTCATAAAGGATTTGCCCCCTCTTCTTTGGCTATGCCCTTCCATGTTGGGATCCTTTAAATTTTGCTTTTAATCCTCTTCTCTTTCTGATTAGCCTCATCTGGAACAAGTGTCTTTAATCCCTTTGCAGGTGCTCCTGTGCCTGCACCTACTGAGGACTTTCCCAAGCACCAGAGCCTTTCTCTAGTTGGCTACTGAATATTTTCTTGGTTGTTGATCTCTGAAGTATCCTAAGAAAAGAAAGAAATTAGCTGAGAACTGAAGATTGTTATTTATTAGTCATGGTGGTTTGGCTGTTTTGTATGCAGTGTAAATTTATTGTTCATGCAGATCGGATTTACTTGTGACTGTTCCTCCTGGCCCTGAGTACAGGGAAATATTAGAGTAAATTTGATTGAAAAGTAATGCCCATAGTGAAAAGACAGATATTTTATGATGATCTTAATTTTAAAAATTATTTTACATTAGAAAAATATAAAAAACTTTGCTTGCTAGAATGTCGGCATCACAGGAAAGTGGGAGCTTTTGCCTGCTTTGGTTATAACTGTGTCTCTACCTTGCATAGTACCTAGTCTGTTGTAGGTACTCTGAATGTTTGAATAAATTTAAAGGTGAGGATAAATTAATGGTGGTGGAATTATAATGTATCTTAAGAAATCAGTTTCTGTGTTTCGAGTTTGTTAGCATGCATGGTAAGTTTGCATTTCTACATAGAGTCTGTTGGTGGTATTTTCTGATAAAATACTACTGTGACCTATCAATACCTATTAGGTAGGTATTGAACAACGAGTTACTGAATTAGTCCACTCTACTTCCAAACTAAAGAAATATTTAGGTTTTTATTGTTTTTGAATTGAGGTCATTGATTTACACTGCATTTCTTGCCCTTCATAGATGTGATCTATGTGTCAGCTGCAGGCAGTATGCTCTGCCAGATTGTTAACTCCCTACTGTTACTCCCGGTGTCAGTGGCTCGTCCTTTACTGAGTCACCTCCTAGATCTCTTGCCACCTCTTGATTGCCTTAATAGACTTCTGCCAGCAGCTGCTCTTTTAGAAGACCAAGAATTACAGTGGCCTCTCCATGGTAAGTACAGGCAGTAAAAAGTTAATAACTGCTCTTGAGAAAGATTATTTTTCTTGCATATCTCAAATAAAATCATGCCTAACTATGTGGGCATTTTATGTGAGCAAAAAGATGTGATTGTTTTCTAAGACTGGACGGTTGAAAAGTGCACAACTGACAGTGCAGTAGCTAGGAAAGTTGCTTATGGGCATCATAAAAAGTATCTTTATGGTTGGCGATTCTAAAACTTTTTTGTTCTACAAAGTTTGATGTGATTAAAATTAAGATGTGTCTTACAATAGACAGCAAAATGTGTCATAATTTATCTAGCATTACGTTTTTCCTTTGAGGTATTTGAAATGGTAAATTCATAATCAATGGATCACTATATTTGATTTAAGCATTTTATATCATAAATATAAAAGATTTTATTGTTTCATATCTATTTGTTAGTAGCATATTTCTTATTTTAGTTGGTTATTTAGGCAACTGGTTGAGTTTTAAAATGGAAATTGAGAAAATATCTTTTTAGTACATTTGATTTTAGACATGGTATTTTTGTTTATTCTTGAATTATACTGGTAATTCTAGACAGTTGGCAGTAGTTTGTGTTTGCAAGAGTGTCGGTGTTACCTATTTTAATCTATCATAAGGCTGTCAAAGAAACCTTACTACTACAACCTACAGACATTTCAAGTTAGTGAATTGTTATCCCCTTACCCCTTAAATTGGAAAGAGTCATGGACTGAGGCATATTAAGCTCTGGATTTTAGTCTCTACTAGTAACTTCTTGTGAAACCTTGAGAAAAACCACTTGTCAGTACCTAGAGTCTTAGTTTTGCTTTTTTGTTTTTTATATTTTTGTTTTTTCTGGAAAGCTTTGGTCTTTGACAGGATAACATTGAAACCCTTCTTGCTATAGCAGTGGTCAATTCTTTTGACCACTGAATTGAAATGATCAGACCAAATTCATGACCATATTAGAGTAGTGATTCAGCTTAATGTGGGCAGTTTCAGGGTTATTCTTGCTTTCCTAAAGTTTCTTAGAACTTTCTGTGTCAGGTGAGTTGAGTGTCCTTCTGTTTGGATAACATAACTTATTATTTTTTAAAAGTTTCCCTTTTTCATGCTGTTCTTGCCTCATTTGCAAAACTTATAGTATGAATTTTGATTTTTCACTTTTCCCCCTGTTTTCTGAAGTAATTTTTTTTGTTTTGTTTTGATTTTTTGAGACAGGGTTTCTCTGTGTTACTGTCCTAGCTGCCCTGGCACTCACTCTGTAGACCAGGTTGGCCTTGAACTCACAGAAATCCACCTGCTTTTGCCTCCTGAGTGCTGGGATTAAAGGCATTTGCCACTACTGCCCGGCCCTGAAGTAATTTTTTTTTCCCCTTTGGTTTTTCGAGACAGAATTTCTCTGTGGCTTTGGAGCCTGTCATGGAACTAGCTCTTGTAGACCAGGCTGGTCTCGAACTCACAAAGATCCACCTGCCTCTGCCTCCCGAGTGCTGGGATTAAAGGCGTGCGCCACTACCGCCCGGCCTGAAGTAATTTTTAAAGAGTAAAAATTTTCTTTTTTTAAAGTGCTAGAGGAATTTATCTATAAAATTATGTAGCCTTTGTGGTTTATAGTTTTTTTTTAATTGTATATATGCATGGATTGTGGAAATTTTTGGGTTTTTTTCCTAATCGATTTTAAAATTTTTTTCCCCAGAAAATGTTATTTTGTTGACTTTCTTTTTTTTTTTTTTTGGTGTAAAATTGATTGTGTTCATTTGTGGGTTGAAAATTTTTTTATATCTACATTGCTACACATCCTTTTTTTCTATTTTTAAAATTTATGGAGTCCGTCTTTCCTTATTAATTTTATCAGAGGATTGTCGATTAATCTTTTCAGATACCTGCCTTTTGGCATTTTTTTTCCCACTCCTGATTTCTGTTGTCTTTGTGGTTTTCGTGTGTGTGTGTGTGTGTGTGTGTGTTTGTGAGCACATATGAAGAACTTTTAGAAACAAGCATACACTAAGAAAGCCTGGGTCTGAATCTTCTTATAAGACAATTCTGAATTCAAGCCAGATGAACTATTAAGCAATAGCGTCACTTTAATTGATGAATTCTTATTTCGTTTTGGAGAAAAAGACCCAAAGACTGCCTAAGATGGTAAAATTTGATCTAGATGGTGTAATAGAATCCATTGAGATAAGTTTGCATGTGCTGATTTAGTATTTATCTTAAAATTAATAACTTTATAAATGAAAAATTATTTAATGGATTAACATCTGTGAGTAAAATTTAAATTAGTCTAATATACCAGGTAATTTGTATTTAGAAAAGGCCACATGTTTTTCTTAAAAATTTATTTTTTCAATATCTTATTATAGTATAATAGGTTAAAGTCCAAAAGAAAACTTTTAAAATTTAAAGTAACAGATTAAGACACAATTGTACTGATTTTCTCTTCAGGAGGACCAGAAGTAATTGACCCTGCTGGTGTGCCATTACCTCAGCCAGCTCAGTCGTGGGTGTGGCTTGTGGATCTGGAAAGAACAATTGCTCTCCTCATTGGGCGATGTCTTGGTGGCATGCTCCAGGGCTCCCCTTTATCTCCAGAGGAACATGATACTGCGTATTGGATGAAAACACCTCTTTTTAGTGACGGTGTGGAAATGGACACCCCTCAGTTGGGTAATACTCTTCTCTGAAACGTACTTCTTTGTGCCTCCTTTGAGATCTCTTACCTGAAGTTTGAATATAGAACTCAGGCATTTTCCACATTAGTAATAAAGAGGAACTAAACTTGTAATGGACAGTTCTCAGAAAAAGTTAAATTCTGCAGCATGGTATATGGCAAGTGGTTAACCATATTTCCCATTTCTCTAGTTTGTTTGCTCTTAGACAAAACACAAGGATTTATTCAGTGTTTCAATATATGGTCTAATAGCTTTATCTAAGATTGGTATTTTACTCTCTCTGGGTTCCTAATTTTAATTCTATGAAATATTGAATAGAATTAGCTAGCCCATATTAAACCTATTTTTTTTTTTTTACATTTCCAGTAAGAAAAATAGACTCAGATAGATATAAGGTAAAGTTGTAACCAGAGGTTTCTCTCATGCCCACCAGTTCCTGAATAACCATAATGAGGCTTAATTATTAGTTACAAACTGTAATTAATAGCTCAGACTTATTATTAACTAGCTGCTACAACTGAGATTAACCCATTTTTGTTATTCTGTATTTTACCATGAGGCGCATGGTTTATTACCTCACATTTTGTTTCCTTAGTGGCTGCTGGCGTGTCTTTGTTTCTGCCTTCTTCCTATATTCAGTTTGACTTTTCTGCCTACCTATATTCTGCCTGCCATAAGTCAAAGTAGCTTCTTTATTAACCAATGGTAGTAAAACATATTTACATCATAAAGAGGGCATCCCACCTCATCTCCCTTTTTCTGTTTAATTAAAAAGGAAGGCTTTAACTTTAACATAGTAAAATTACATATAACAAAACAGTTATCAAGCAAGGATTACAGTTAACAATATTTTGTCTATTTGTATTTGACAAAATTAATGAAAATACTCTGTCATCTGTTTTATCTTTGTGAGTCTAAAGTTTTATATCTAATTTATTTTTTATCATAACTAAGGAAAACTATAATTATAACTATCTAGTCTTTACCTCCATCATAGACCTCAGAAGGATATAATATTACCTATGTAAACAGGAAGTACATTGCAAGCAACTTTCAGAACTCTAGAAATGACAGAGACATCTGACTGCCTGGACAGTCACCCAAAGTTTTTCTTTTTTCTTTTTCTTTTTTCTTTTGGTTTTTCGAGACAGGGTTTCTCTGTAGCTTTGGAGCCTGTCCTGGAACTAGCTCTTGTAGACCAGGCTGGTCTTGAACTCACAGAAATCCGCCTGCCTCTGCCTCCCGAGTGCTGGGATTAAAGGTGTGCACCACCACCGCCCGGCCACCCAAAGTTTTTCTGTAATGTTTGGACATCCATCTTTAGACTACAAACCTAGAGTATCTGGCAGATATTTTTTTAAATGAGGCAGGAAATTTGAAAGACTGTCCTACGTATTTTTGTGAAATTCATCAATCGTTTTCTTCTGTGTCCTGCAGAATGTCTGACAGACTCTTAGATGAAGCAGGAACCCTGAAGGACTGTCTCACCTTGTTTTGGCAAGTTCAGCAGTCATTTTTCTATGGGTCCTGCATGTCCAGTTTATACAGCAAGCAGTCCAGACAGAGTATCTTCTTACCCAATTGCCTGGCCATGGCCTTATTGGAAGCAAACTCATAAAGAGCTTCTTCAATGCTCATCAACCTCTTAAAGTAATTGGTGTTGCCAGGAGTAGGTTTCACTAACTGTCCAGAAACATTCAAGGTTTTCCTATTTTGTTTTTTGTGGTTTTTTGTTTTGTTTGTTTGTGGTTTTTTTTTTTAGTTAGGGCTTCTCTCCATAACCATTCTGGCTGTCCTGGAACTCACTCTGTAGACCAGACTGACCTTGAACTCAAGTCTAAGTTTTTAAAACATTTTAAATGCCATATTCTGCAGGTCTTTGAAGTATTTGAAGATTACCTATCTGAACTATATCTCTGTATTGCCTTGAAAATCAACTAACATGACTATAAGTTTGACAATTAGAAATGACTATTAATTTGTATTTCTTAACTATATATTACATTTTACAATGAGCTGTTTAAACATAACACCTTAAACAAGAATAGAAATTACATGGCTGGGCAGTGGTGGCGCACACCTTTAATCCCAGCACTCGGGAGGCAGAGGCAGAGGCAGGAGGATCTTTGTGAGTTCGAGACCAGCCTGGTCTACAAGAAATAGTTCCAGCGCAGGCTCCAAAGCCACAGAGAAACCCTGTCTCAAAAAATAAAAAAAAAAAAAGAAATTACATATAGTGTAGCAAAATTGACCTTAAATTTGTATCAGTAAACCAAAATCCATATCAATGTAAAATATTTTGATATTAATAGTCATATTTTGGATTAAAGTATATTTCTATGTCATATCCCCCTTTTTATTTAGAAAAGGATTGACTATGACCATTAACCATTTATAGCCAACCCCCTATAAATGAAAACAAACATTTATAAATAGTATTTTGGGAATTTGGGTGTAGTTTCTTTTAATACTACTACTTGCTGATTGGGGATCCTGAGAAAATTTAGAGTTTTAGTTAAATCTTGGCTATAGAGTCTGTGAGGCTGTTTTGGTTCAACTAGTTGTTTTGAAGCTGTTTTTGGATGCTGGATCACCTGGGCCATTACTCTCATCAGAGACCTCTCAGGAGGTTTTACTTGATCAAACCATATTATCTTGGAAGGAATCCATAGCTTCTTATCTTCTGTGGAAACAAAAGCAAAACCTCTTTTCCAAAAAGAAATAAAACCTTAGACCCAAATTTTGAAGTCATAATCTAGACTTTCTAAACTTTTTTTTTAAGATTTATTTATTTATTATATATCAGGTGTTCTGTCTGTATGTATGCTTGCTGGCCAGAAGAGGGCACCAGATCTCATTACAGATGCTGTGAGCCACCATGTGGTTGCTGGGAATTGAACTCAGGACCTCTGAAAGAGCAGTCAGTGCTCTTAACCTCTGAGCCATCTCTCCAGCCTAATCTAGACTTTCTATATACTATTATGATGTATACTATTATGTTTTCTTTGAGTTTTTTGACTGTTAATGAGCTAACGGCAGAGAGATAGTTGATTGTAGGAGCTGCTTAGCTAAACCAACATAAAGGTATCTTGACTTCAAAATGGGTCTAGAATCCCTCTTTTTTTTTTTTCTTAAAGCTTTTTTAGGATTTATATGGATGCATATGCACCACACTGACTCCATTTGTAACTGGAGACTTTCTCTCCTGCCCATTCCTGAATAACCAGTCTGAGGCTTAATAATAATTACAAATTGTTTGGCTTATTAGCTCAGGCTTATTATTAACTACCTCCTATAATCTAACCCTTTTCTATTATTTTATCTTTTACTATGAGGCCCATGGTTTGTTACCTCACATTTTGTTTCCCCAGTAGCTGCTAGCATCTCTCTGTTTGTGCCTTCTCTCTCCCTTTTTCTCTGGATTTCCTTCCTAGCTGTAGTCTGCCCTGCCATAGGCCAAAGCTGCTTCTTTATTAACCAATGGTAATAAAACATTGGCAACATACAGAGTGGCAACCCACATCATAAAGTCATAGAGAGAGGAAGAGAGGCAATAGGATGGAGCCCACAAGGTAGAGAAGGGGATGGGCTAGACAAGGAGAAAGGGAGAGTGTAAAGAAAAGAAACCAAGGCTGGAAAAAAAAAATTTGCTTTGGGCATGGAAGTGTGGTGAGTAAGAGTAAAGAAAGTCGTTTCTTTTTCAAATACATGTACCCATCATTTTACTTCTGAACTAGAAAGTGATTTTGACTATAGCTCCTGAAAGCTAGACTGATAAAAATGAAGTAATGGAAGTTAAATTGCAGGGTTCTTAGGGAATATTTAGCAGCATAAGGTTCCAGTGCTCTTACCACTAATGCCTGATGCATTAGTCTTCTGTCATCTCCTGAGTAAAGAAAGTGTCTTTTGATCCATACATCCTTTTTAATGGGACTTAAGTATGAATAAACTTAAGTTTTAATATTATTTTTTAGATTTTAAGTATTAAAATTATGGAATTTATATCAAGAAAAGGTATTTGCTTATGTAAAATTGTAAATATGTAATATGTTATGGATTAAATTGACTTTTGGTTCTTGTTAAAACCCTGTCTGTAATATTTAACATTGGTTAAAAAAACAAAGTAAAGTGAGCCAGCTATAAGTGTTTACATTCTTGAAATTACTGTCCTTGTGAGACAAAGGTAAAAGGATCTTGATTCCAGGGCCAGCCCAGACAGTATAGCAACACCTTTGCTTCCAAAATAATAACAGTGATTCTTAGTGCTAAAGCTCCTACTGAAGAATTGGGAATTACCTATGTGAATGTGATTATTGATTGGAAAATTGTTCATGGTATCTCTGATCCTTTTGAATCACTCTTAGCTGATTGCTTTCCTTTAAGTCTCTAAAAATGAAAATGTTCTATCCTCTTTCCCTGTGGTCACACTTTTCTCAAAGAGGATGGATGCTGTGTATTTTTGGATACTATGGTCTTCAAGGTTGCGCTTCATGTGTAGGATATTTTGCATTCCTGGCCTCTCTTTGCCAAATGTCTCCTTTTTTCTAAAGGGAGTTAGAGAGGTGATACTGCCTCCGACTGAGATAATTAGAGGGCTGCACTTTAGTAGTACCTACTTTGAATTAGCTCCAAGTGCACAATTTCATGTGGGTTAAGTAAATAAATAAGATTTTATTTGCAGTTACAAAGTTTATGAAGTTTACATTTGAGAACTTAGCCAGATGGTAGTGGCAGCAACTTGCACCAACTACCACCTGGGAGGCAGAGGCAGGCTAATCAGGCAGAGGCAGGTTTGAGGCCAGCCTGGTCTACAGAGTGAGTTCCAAGACAGCCACCTCCTACACTAAGAATCCCTGTCTCAAAACTTCCCCCCTCCCAGATAAAAAGGAACTTGAGAACTGATGGCTCAGGGTGTAGAGTGTTTGCTGCCAGGACTGACAACCTGAGTTTAAGCATCAGGACCTACATGGTGGAAGGAGAGAAGTGACTCTTGCAAGTTGTCCTCCTACCTTTACATATACTGTGGCATAGAGAGAGAGAGAGGGAGGGAAGGAGGGAGGGAGGGAGAGAGGGAGGAAGAGAAGTGAATATATAGAATTATTAAAAGTAAACTTTTTTTAATAGATAAATGTATGAGCTGCCTATTAGAAGTAGCCCTTTCAGGAAATGAAGAACAGAAGCCTTTTGATTACAAGTTGCGGCCTGAAATTGCTGTCTATGTAGACTTGGCATTGGGTTGTTCTAAAGAGCCTGCCAGAAGCCTTTGGATCAGCATGCAGGATTATGCTGTTAGTAAAGGTAAGATATAGAGAAGGAAGTGAGTAAATGTATAGCTAATTCTCAGTGCTAACTAGTTCATGGGTAAGTAAACTTTAAAGGGTTGGTTTTTCTCTTTGTGGAAAATAAATCAGATTCTTTGTTGTAGCCACATATATCCCATTTAAAGAAACTTGATGGTACTGAAGTTAGACTCTGTCATAAATCACTTTGTAAAAGTATTCCATGAAACATTAAATCAGAGAATATCTATTTAGATGCCTAGGCCATAGGCTTACTGAATATAACAATTTTTGCCTATTCAGAGTACTAATAGTACCCATTTGATATATAATATAGTATTAAGTGTAATAGTGAAGTAGTATGCAAATACATGGTGACATTTCCATTCCTAATATGCTTTTAATTAATCTAATCAGTAGAGTTAATTTTATGTGTAAATTTCAAAAATATCCTTCACTTATTCTTAGCTCCCATGTTTAATAATGACCCATATTAAAGCCAGGCGTGGTGGTGCATGCCTGTAATTCCTGCATTCTGAACGTGAAACAGGAGGATTAGTTTAAGGTCAGCCTCCACTGTGTAGTGAGTGTGAGGCTAATCTCGGTTATATGAAACCCTATTTCAAGATAAGAATCCCAGTAGAACACAATTACCCATGTTGTTGAGTCGCATGTGTAGTCTCTGTTTTTTCCATGCTGTTTTTTCTTATCCTATCTTTAATTTTCTTCTGTATCTTGTGATTCTGAGGTTTAAAAAATGGTAAAAGAAGCCAGGCGGTGGTGGTGTACGCCTTTAATCCCAGCACTCGGGAGGCAGAGGCAGGCGGATCTTTGTGAGTTCGAGGCCAGCCTGGTCTACAAGAGCTAGTTCCAGGACAGGCTCCAAAGCCACAGAGAAACCCTGTCTCGAAAAACAAAACAAAACAAAAAATGGTAAAAGAAAACAGATACTAACATTTTGTTGACTTTTATCTTTTATAAATAAAATAAAATGAGGTAAATATTATGTACATTTCTCTCTTTTTAAAAGACAGAGTCTTAAACTCAAGACTGGCATTAAACTCTCAGTCCTCTTGCCTCAGCCTCCTGAGCACTGAAATTACAGGTATGTACTACCATTCCTAACTCAGTTATTTAGATCTTCAATCACCAGTAGAAAGATAGCTTGATGACTGGTGATCTGGCTAATGGGTGTGACTTACTGGGTTTCTCTGTTGAACTCAGGTCATTAAGTTGTGCAGCAAGTAATTAAGTAATTTTCCTACTGAACCACCTTGCTATCCCATAATTAAATTTTTATATCATATTATCATTTGGAATGAGAACTTTTTTTTGTTTTTGTTTTTTGATTTTCAAGACAGGGTTTCTCTGTGGCTTTGGAGTCTGTGCTGGAACTAGCTCTTGTAGACCAGGCTGGTCTTGAACTCACAAAGATCCACCTGCCTCTGCCTCCCGAGTGCTGGGATTAAAGGCACCACTGCCTGGTGGAATGAGAACTTTTAATACCTAGATATACACTTAAGGTAAATACAAACCTAGCCATTTGCTGTATGCTTGATACTTTAGTCTGGACTTCATGCTTAATAGTAGAAGCATTCTGTGGTGCTTGATGTAAAATGAATATAGCTTTAATGATGGTTCTTCATGAATTCATTACTTCTAAAAGGTAAAAGCAGGATAATACATCCTATATTTGAAACAGAGTGTTATTGTATTTTACTCTGTAAATTGAGAGTTACCATCCTTAAACTAGAGTCCTTTTTAATTATAAGTCATAATAGTCCTTGGATAATAAGCCTGTCTTTGGAACAGGTAGCTCCCCAAGAACCTGTTCTTGATAAGTTCTGTATGCACATATGCTGTTTAGATTGCTATTATAAGAATCTGTAGATTTTAAGGTCTTATGTAAACTTACACATAGTTGCATTGTTGGTTCTTTTAGCTATAAAGTAGTTAAGTCTGTATTTATATTTTTAACCTAGGCTTTGAAATAAAGTGGAAAACTAAGTTTTAGCATTTTACCTTTTGGGGAAGGAGCTTTAAGAATAGTTAAGAACAAATAAATCTAAATTGGGTCTTAACATTTTCAAAGGATACTTTTTTGTTTGATTTTACAGTGGAGCAGTAAGTCATTATTTTGTAATCTGTCAGATGGACAGTAAAGTAGTCACTCTGAGAGTAAAAAGGACAGTAACCTCCTCTTCAACTTGATCTGCTGAACATCTTTATTTTAAGAGTTTATGTTCTATCTAGTATAATATACTCTATGCTCTGCCAACATAGAATTCAAGAGTGGGAGAAAAAACCTCCTGGCAAAGTTTTCTTTACTTAATGCTGTGATTTGAATTTTCAATCATATATATTCATTTCTGTCCAGATGTTTTAAATTACCCAGATGTACTCTCACAGGATCTACTTTTATGGTTTAAAATATGATATACATAGTTTTATATGTGTTATATGCATGAGTGAATAGTTTATTCAGTTTTGGGGCTGCTTATTGGAAAGTGTTCAAGTCCAGACCTTTGATTCCAGCTAGTTTCCTACAAAACTTCTGTGGTCTTTCATTCTCCAACTAATAAATTAAAATTCAACTTGGCTTCAAAGCTTGGCAACACTTTCAGAATTTGTGTGGACCCTGACACCTTCTCACTACTTGCATTGCTTCTATTGTCTGTATAGTCAGTTCTCCACCCAAGAGGTAGAGCTTTTAAAATATAGGTCAGATTATGTCATTTCTCTGTCCAAAGTCATCTAATGCTTTCAATTTTCCTGTAATTCAGATCCAGGGGATTTGTACTGGTTTGCAAGACCAATGTCAAATAATTCCCCTTCAGCTCTCTAGTGGCTTTTCCTACCACTCATGTACGTTTGCTCTTAAACCGTCAAGCTATGTTCTTAGCATATGGTTACCCTAATGTTATACTGTGTCCATGAGGTTTCTTCCCCTGCTTCACTTAAGCTCAAATCAGAAAGCTGTTGAGAGAACCCTGTGTGAATAGTAATCACACAGCACAGCACCCTGGTTCTTGCCTTGCTTTGTTTCTCTCTTTAGCCCTCCCTGTCATATTCACTTACTGTATCATCCGTCTCCACACCCTACACCAAGATTCAAATTCATGAGATCAGAGTTGTGGTTTTATTCAAAACTGTGTCCACAGCACCTGAAATAGTATGTTCATTTGTCAAGTAGTTGGTCAGAAAGTACGTAAAATTCAAGTATTGGAGAACTAATGCTGTTAATATTATGTTGGAATTGTTTTCTGGGTCCTCTTAAATGTTTGTATTATTTTTATTTTCAGATTGGGACAGTGCAACTTTAAGTAATGAGTCACTCTTGGACACTGTGTCTAGATTTGTTCTTGCAGCACTTCTCAAACACACAAACTTACTTAGTCAAGCATGTGGAGAAAGCCGGCAAGTAACTTAAAAACTATCCTCAGACAAATATTTGCTCTCATGATGTTAGAAATTAGGTAACTTTTCTATTTTGGTTCTTTATTTAGATACCAACCTGGTAAAAGCTTATCAGAAGTGTACCGTTGTGTATACAAAGTTCGAAGTCGTTTACTTGCTTGCAAGAACCTTGAACTTATTCAAACCAGGTCATCATCACGAGACAGATGGGTAAAGTTGGATATAAATTAATTTCTATGTTTTTCTGCAAGCTTGTCAGAGATAGCCCCACATTGGTTTTTATGAAAAAAAAAAACAAACAAGCAAACAGTTGATTAGTACAGATGTTCAAAACTTGCTAGCTTGTTTTCTATTAGAAAATGATGAAAGAATGAAAGAATTGGGGTTTGTTTACCTCATTTTTATTAAATGTGATGAGGCTGCTAAGTAATAGCCTTGTCTACATAGATATTAATGACAAACTAGCTTTTCCATATCATAGGCAGTTTTCCTTTTTATTGATTAAGCTACACTGGAATTACCTTATTTAAATTAGAATGCTTGAAATTACCAGGGACATTAGCAGATGCCTCAGATTGATTAAAAATAAATCCAGGAATCATATAAGAACTCGAAAGTGCTTGGCGGTTGTGGCACACACCTTTAATCCCAGCACTTGGGAGGCAGAAGCAGGGGGTTCCCTGTGAGTTCAAGGCTATCCTGATTGATAGAAAAAGTTCCAGGATAGCCAGGGCTACACAGAGAAACCCTGTCTTGAAAAAACAAAAACAAAACAAGGAAAGAACTGGAAAATTTTAAAAATACTCAGTGTAGAAAAAGGCAAAAAAAGGGTCAAAGTAGATAAAAAAAAATCAGTCTTTCTGTAATTAGAATTGTGCACTCAGAAAGTGAAGATTGAGGCCATTGACTGAGGATGATCCAGAAATAATTCTGACAACGAATAGATGATTTTGAAAGGGTTTGATGATTCTGGTAATGCAACCCTGTAATTATAAGAACAAGCCTGAGATCATCCTCTTCACAGTGCTCACTTTAAAGCTGGGACATATCAGATCCTTTGTTCTTTGTGATTTAGTTCTTAAGTGTAAACAACAGACAGACATCAACATGCACTGGCATAGTATTTATGGATATAAATATTAGAGAGGGACTTTAAAAGTCTATAAGAAGTATTGTCATTTTTTGAGGCTCCAACTTGAAACTCATGTATTATGAAAGTAAATATGGGATATATGGGCCTCACTGCTAAGTATTCCTATATTGTGAAATTTCTAAGTTATTAACTGGTTATGAATCACAAATAACCTTTATTATGATTCTAGTTGAAAGTTTTCATGTGTATTTTGTATTGAAACTTATGAGATGACTTATTTAGTTATGATATTTGTGACTCTCCAAGTATCTGTTGTCAGGACTCTTTCTTCTGTCTAGATAACTGTTGGGTAGCATGATGACTGTGGCAAACTAAGTTAACATCATTCTTACTAGATATTGAACTTTGGGGGCTTTTGGAAGCGTGAGCGAAGTTAAAATTTTAAGAAAAATGCTATCTTAAATTTAGAATTATTGGTAAGCCAGGGTTATAGTTAAATGGTAGAGTGATTATCAAGCATGTGTAATGCTTTGGGTTTGATCCTTAGCACTGCCCTTTCAGACATGATTTTTACAGAGTAATAGCATAGAGAACTTGAAGGGAACAGTAGAATCAAATAATCACATTTTGCTAATAATGGCACATGCCTTTAATCCCAGCACTTGGGAGGCAGAGGCAAGTGGTTCTCTGAGTAGAAGACCAGCCTGGCATTTATAGTGAGTTCCAGGACAGCCAGGGTTAAATAGAGTGACCTGTCTCAAACAAACAAACAAACCAAAAATCCCAGCCAATCAATAATAAAATCCCCAAAACCAACTAGCAAAAATCACCTTTTGTGCTTTTGTCATGTTGTAACTTATATTGCTGCTCTGTAGTTTGTATTCAAACAGCAGAATAAATGTAAATCAATTTAAAGCATGACATTTCATTGAAAATACCAGGCAAGAAAGAACATATACCTATCTGTGTATATAGTTATGTGCATATAGTCTTTATAATCTTTGAAGTTTATCAATGTATCATTTATAAAGATTATGTGTTATTATTGATATCAGCAGTATTTTCTAAGATATAAGTTAAGATTTTCTGGGCAGTGGTGGTGGTACATGCTTTTTAATCCCAGCACTTGGGAGGCAGAGACAGGTGGGTCTCTTTTAGTTCGAGACCAGCCTTGTCTACAGAGAGAGTTCCAGGACAGCCAAGGCTACACAGAGAAACCCTGTATTGGGTAGGGGAGGGGGGAAAAAGGAGGGTTGAGCTTTTATGAAAACTTTTTAAAGCTTTGAAAAAATATATTCAGTGTAGTTTCCTATTATTTCTTCAAGATCTCAGACAACCAAGACTCTGCAGATATTGATCCTCAAGAGCATTCCTTTACCCGAACCATTGATGAAGAAGCTGAAATGGAAGAGCAGGCTGAGAGAGACAGGGAGGATGGGCATCCAGAGCCAGAAGATGAGGAGGAAGAACGGGAACATGAAGTGATGACAGCTGGCAGTAAGTGCGCCTTCCTTAGCCAGCATTACAGGGTCGTGCCACTCTAGTGCTTTGTCTGGGTTGATGGTGCCTCAAAGGAGGCAAGCATCTCAGTTTCTGTTCGACTCAATTCCATGCATGAAATGACATCTAAGAGGCTTTAAATGTAGTTATTCAAAATTGTCCTCTTGGAGGTACCATGCTGTTCATCCAGCTGGCAGACCTCTATGTGGTGAGGAAATGAGCCCCTTACTATTCCAATTAGGAGGTACAAGTTGTATTCTATGTGTAAAGCTTTTAAAATTACAAATTTCAATTATACTTTATTTCAGTAGGTACAAGGCATAAGAGCAATGGTGGAACTATGACATGGGAATAACTTTGGGTGGGTGAATGAAAGTTTTTATACTTTATATTCCAAACTGCCAGATAAGTTTTAAAAGATATTTATATGTTATATAGTCATTTATATCAAAGAAAATTATTACTATCTTAAGCAACTTGGCTATTTTACATTAACATGGATATTTGTAGCCTACAACCTCTTGGCCAGCTATATACTTGCTTTTGACATTATTTGTATATATATTCAGCTTACAAGGAGGTGGCACTAGAAATTGACTCTAGGCTTTTACATGTTAGGCAAACACTGTACCATTGATCTGTATCCCCTAGTTTCATTATTGGTTTATTTATATTCTGTGTACTTCTAAAAATTATTTTTCTGTCTCTCAAAAGAAAACTAAAACTAATTTAAACAAAAAAAGAAAAGATAAGTGGAAGAAGGGAACTCACAGATAGTAGAATTTTACTAGCTAAACTGAGAGAACTTCCATAGTTAAATTTAAAAATTAATTCAGAAATTCCTGGAAAAGAGGTTACAGAGGACAACATACTAATAAAGTCAAGATTTCTATTACAGTAAAAGAAAGCATAATAGTCATTTGGGAGTGGTAATGTATAAACTAGCTATAACATATGAACACCTACGATGCACTAGGCACTGGGCCAGGGATTTGAAATAGAGTAATTCATAAATTCTAATAAAGAGAAATTATACAATCTTAGGAAGGTAGGAAAAGGCTTTTTATTATACATAAGCTGAAATTTACCTATTTTCCTCATAACCTGCCCTTTTATTTTATACAAAAGTAATGAACATTTTAGAAATAAGCAAATTTCTTTTTTTTTTTTTTTAAATTTAACCTAGAATAGCCATTCTCAACCTGTGTGTCACAATCTCTTTAGGGGTGGGTGGGTAAAATAACCCTTTCACAGGGCCTACATATCAGATATTTATATTATAATTCATGACTGTAACAAAATTGCAGTTATGAAGTAGCAACAAAAATAATTTTATGGTTGGGGGTCACCACAACATGAGGAACCATTTGAAGGGTTGCAGCATTAGGAAGGTGAAGAACCACTGGTGTAGAGCTTTATATTGGGTCTTTAGAACCAGTTGGAGTACTTGTTACATTGCTGGACTATATTCCTAGAACTTTTGACTTGAAAATTTGCATGGGCCTAATACTTGCATTTTTAACAGTTGCACAAATACTATAGCTGCTACTCTGGGCCCACACTTTGAAAATTGTACCAACTCACTAGTAAGATTTGAAATCTTGGAGACAGGGACTCACTTTGCCATTCTTTGTTTGTTTGGTTTTTTGTTGTTGTTGTTGTTTTGTTTGTTTGGTTTTTTGGTTTTTTGAGACAGGGTTTCTCTGTGGCTGTGGAGCCTGTCCTGGAACTAGCTCTTGTAGACCAGGCTGGCCTCGAACTCACAGAGATCTGCCTGCCTCTGCCTCCCGAGTGCTGGGATTAAAGGCGTGCACCACCACCGCCTGGCTATTCTTTGGTTCTTAATGTAACCTTTTTGACTGGATCTAAGAATCACATTAATATAAGAGCTGATTAACAAATGCATCTAATTTTCATTAGTTTCGTGTACATGGAAATCCTCATAAGAAAGTGAATTCCAAAAAGAATGATTAAAGCTCAATGCTTTTATGTTTTGTTGATAAATAACAATTACTTTAAGAAAGTGAATACCTAGAGTAGGGGAAACTTTCCAAGGATGTTATAAAGAAATATGGGAGGCAGGGGGAGATGTGAAAGAATTTGCTTAGTCTGATTTGACAGCCTGATTGCCAGTCTTTGGTGATTGACGCTATTTTCTGATCTTGATCTATGAAGTTATCTCCTCCCAAAAGACTCTGCTAGACTTGCTTCATGGAGGAAAAGACAGGCCAAGTAGCCCTTTCCAAAGTCCCAGGTCTCATGTGATTATACCTAAACAGTCAGTATACCAGTTTGACATGTTTTAAGATGTCACAACCCTAACTCTTTCAAGTGGAACAAGCCAAATCCAAATTCTAAAGCATAGGCATATTTCCTATTGCAATTTTTATAAGTATGACATTTTGATATAACATTTGTTACTATGCGGTATTTATTGTCTAAAAACTAATTTTTCCCTGTTTCAGTAAGTTTTCATTCAAAATTTCTGACTATTTTCATTGTTATTTTATTTATTTTTGCTCTTCTCTCCCCATATGTTTTAAGACCTTGTTTTTGTGTTGCATGTTACAGAAATCTTTCAGTGTTTTCTCTCAGCCCGAGAAGTAGCTCGTAGCCGAGACCGAGACCGAGATAGAATGAGCAGTGGGGCAGGGTCTGGGGCCCGAGCTGATGACCCACCTCCACAGTCTCAGCAAGAGCGAAGGGTCAGCACAGACCTTCCTGAGGGGCAGGATGTGTACACTGCTGCCTGCAACTCCGTGATTCATCGCTGTGCACTTCTGATATTGGGAGTAAGTCCTGTGATTGATGAGCTTCAGAAGCGAAGGGAAGAAGGGCAGTTGCAGCAGCCTTCTGTGAGTGCCTCTGAAGGCAGTGGACTTATGACCAGGTGGGCCTACTGGAAACTGAAAATGCTGTTCTTTTCCCTTAGGTATTTCTTGCAATGAGTTTCTGTTCTGAAATATCAAAGACAGAGGAAGAAATACAAGTTGACTATAGTGAATTTAAAATAATATAAACAGTAGTGCTAGTTCAGCCTGCAATCTGAATTTCTGGTTCCATAAGGAGTAAGTTTTCTGAACATATAAACCACCACAGTTAACAAATATCCAAAAATTACTTGCATTTCTCTGTAATTTAATTAAGTGATATAAAAATACTTGATGTAATTCTAAAAGGTTTTATGTTTTACATAAGCTAGTCTTTCTGTGGGCAGATGTAATGACACCTCACTGTACATTATCTCTGTACTGCTAATTCTATTCAGTTTTATTTTCACTAACAGTCCTCAATCAAAAACTTTTTCTTTGTGCATGCGAGATAGGAGTGAAAGTCTCACTGCTGAGAGCCGACTAGTTCACGCAAGTCCAAGTTACAGACTGATCAAATCCAGGAGTGAATCTGATTTGTCTCAGCCTGAATCAGATGAAGAGGGTTATGCACTGGTAGGTATATCTAAAGAAGGAGGTTTGCTTTCAAGTTATAGATATATAAGGCTTTGGTTAGAGTAATTTATATCTGTTTTAAACATATACATACTTGAAAGATTTGTAATAGAAATAATATGGCTATATTACATATTTACCACCTGTTTGCTTATTATTTTGATCTTTAGCTGTCTTCTTCCTAAGGTGCTGATTCATAGACTTGGCTCTTGTAGTTCACTCGATGAGTTAGTCTGCCCCAGTCTTAGCCTATGCAACAGTGGATCCATCTTTCTCCTAAACTTCTTCTCTTGTACTCTGTCTTAGTAGGTGGTAGTCCATTATTCTTATATTTGATGTCCAGCAGTGCCTCTGGATTGTTGGTGAATGAAATATAATTTTTTTTCAAATAAACAAAGGTATAATAAATGATAAACAAATGATAAATATTTGTTTGAGCCTTCTTTTGTACAATAAATTTTATAGTGAATTACCTACTCTGTCTTACAGAACAGAATATACCAAACCCTATTTGATTGACATTCATTGAATCATTTGAATCCAGACTATAATTCTCATCAACATTTTGTATTATACTCTTTTTTGTGTGGGGGGGGAGGGAATGGTTTTTGAGGCAAGGTTTCTCTGTAGCTTTAGAGCCTGTCCTGGAACTCACTCTGTAGATCAGGCTTGCCTTGAACTCTCAGAGATCTACCTGTCTCTGCCTCCTGAGTGCTGGGATTAAAGGTGTGTGCTACCATGACCCGGCTGTATTATATTATTATAAACAATTACCTAGCTACTTCAGAGCTAAAAGGATTTAGCATATAAGAAGCAAATACTTGCTGGTATTGGTGGCAGCACAAATCTCTGAGTTCAAGACCAGCCTGGTCTACAGAGTGAGTTCCAGGATGGCCAGGGCAACACAGAGAAACCCTGTCTTTAAGAGAGAAAAAAAAAAAAGACTAGGCAGTAACACAAAACCCTGAGTAAGATTTATACACCATAAGTGGTGTATAAATTCTGAGTGGTGGGGAGCCAACAAACAGGAAGAAGTCTTGTACAATTCAAAGTGTCTAAACGATTAAGACAACTCAGAGACATAGCTATTTCTAGGTTTGAGTCATGATTAATTTCTTCTTTGAGCAAAGGTACATGCATGGAAACATTTCATAGCATAGCAATGACTTTATGAGCCTGGTTGGATGAGTTTGGTTTATCCAGTATGGAATGGCCTAAGACTGAATCACTTTCTGTTAATGTATATGTATAGACATATAAGACAAAATGTTTACCTACATATGGGTGCGTTTGTATGTGTTTGTATGTTCAATAGATGAAGACTTTCTACAGTATTTACCGAATGATTCATTTATTAGTTTCTTCTAGTCTTATTTGACACTCATTCTTTTGTTTATGTGAAACACTATCAAAGTACAGTTGAAATAGTCATAATGTTAAATCGATGAATTTAAGTGATGTACGGTTCATGTATGATTGGTTGTGCATATGGATACTTGAATATACAGTTTATTCCCTCCACCACCTGATATACACAAAGTAGACTTCTGTTTTTCTTGAAAGCATTAGTGTTCCATTAAGCTGTCTACAGTTCCATAAGTTTGAAATTTCTCTATTTTAACAGATTAAAATAAAAAACTTACAAATATTTTAGAATGCCAGTAGATGCTTAGAGGTGGGTAACTTTTTGTTAGTATACTTGTCAGATGATCTCTAAATTCCCACTCAAAGCTAGTGCAGAGTTTGAAAAGAAAGGGAAATAAAGACAGAGGAAAAAGTAGTAATTTTCAGAAACAGGACAGTATTGCAGTAGTTTTAGACATTTAACATATTATGGTCATGCTGTAACTAGAAGATGAAAGTGAGGATGAGAAAAAAGTAGCAGCAAAGAAAACTGCTCTTTTCTTGCAATTAATACACATACTTTTTGCTTGAGTTAATGTCTGTGAAGTTATGTGCATGTGCACTTCTTTAATTATTTTCAGTGTGTGTGTGTGTGTGTGTGTGTTGCTGCTTTGACTTGACGTGAATAAAAAGGGCATTGCTGCAACTATATATTTTTTTATCTTACTGCTTTATGTAATGTTAGAAACTTTTCTCAGCTAAACTTTTTCTTTCTTTCTTTCTTTCTTTCTTTCTTTCTTTCTTTCTTTCTTTCTTTCTTTCTTTTTTGGTAATAGAGTGGCCGACGAAATGTTGATTTGGATTTGGCATCATCTCATCGGAAGAGAGGTAAATCTTAAGAGAATACTCTACCAGCTTAAATTAAGTAGCTGTTTTTCTGTCTGATGCATTTAGATCTTATTGATACTGGGATATCATTGTCAAAAGCAATTCAGAAGAATTTTTTAGAACATTAAAAGGAAAATAATTTTCTTCAGAATGCACAAACATTTAAAATCTGGGAATGTATACGAATTAATAATTAGTTCTGTTTGATTTTACATGTGTTTTGTTTAAAAGAAACATTTAAAAAATTTATAGAATTCTAGAAACATTGCCTGTCTTTTTGGGAGGTTTTTTATGCTCTGACTCACTAATGGACTTGCCCGATACACACATGCATACACATCTTCAAGTAGAAAGTATCTAGGTTGCTTTCCCCTTTTGTTCTTTTATTATATGGCATGTAATAAACATTATATGGCACACAATAATCATTATGTAGCATGTAATAAACATTTTATTATGTGGTGTGTAATGAGGAACAACTTTATACTATTTCCAGGAGTCTTTTCTAAGTAGCTCTATCTTAAGGAGTGTCTGTTAACACATATGAAAGTGGGCGTCAGTTAACACATACGCAAATGGAGGAAAAGAGCAATGGCTAAATCCAAGGGCAACTGAAAACAATCTTAATATTAGTATTCTATTATTAACTTTACGTTCATTTAAAACCTTGTATATGATAGTTTTATAAAAATATAAAATGTTAAGATTTTTTGGTAGTGACTGTTTTCTGAAAGTTTGTGAAAAAATTTGTTTTTGTGGTATTCAGTGTTCTGTTCTTCAAAATGAAACCCTTTCTTGGTGCTTTAGACTTCTCCCCATATGTAAAAAAAAACAAAAAAAACCAAAACCAAACAAAACCCCCACAAAGAAAAGAAGATAAGGAATGTGGGAAAGAAATACCATAGGTTATATGATTTTAAAAATATTATGTATGTATGTATGTATGTGTATATATATATATATTCAGCAGAAGAAAGATCATTACTCCTATAGACTAAAATTTGAAACAATATTAGGACTATTAAGGCCCAGAGCCAACATTTTCTGTATTGAAAAATCTTGAAATTATAATGTATCAAAGGTTCTAGGTTTCTTTCTAAAAATCACCAGTTTTGATATAAGAGAAACATATTAACTTATTGTGTAATATACATTCTCTTTTAAAACACTTTGGAAACTGATGGTTTGCTTGCTTTAACACTCAAGTTTTGGGCATATAACTTCTCTAGCTTGTTTAGCTCAGGTGAATGTTGTTCGATGTTACATGTTAAATCTGAGCATGGTAACACTTGCCTTTAATAGTCCCAGCACTCTGTAGTGGTGGCAAGAGTGCTAAAGCACTAAGTGCTTACTGCTGCAGGAGCAGATAGCTGCAGACTTGCTGAGGCACAGAGGGAGCTAACCTATAGTGTGAGAGCTTGCTAACAATTCTAACACAGCTGTACTTGTAAGCAGTAGTCCGGTGACTATATTTTCTTACATTTTTTTTAAATGCTCTTGGAGATTCACATCTTATATTTAATCTCTCCTAATCATACCAGGGTGAAATCAAGCAGTATCTTTTTTTTTTTTTTTTTTTGGTTTTTCAAGACAGGGTTTCTCTACAGCTTTGGAGCCTGCGCTGGAACTAGCTCTTGTAGACCAGGCTGGTCTCGAACTCACAAAGATCCGCCTGCCTCTGCCTCCCAAGTGCTGAGATTAAAGGCACCGCCCAGCAAAAGCAATATCTTTTAAACAAAGCAAAGTACCATGTTTACCATTGAATTCGGTGTAGCCCATATTTTAATTGTGAATCAACATCTTTAAATAATAACCTAGAATTGTTGCCTTTTTATATTTTTTCAAAATTATTCTAAAACTAAATGTAAATTTCCTATAGCTTTAGCTCTGAATGGATATAAATTAAGACGTTAATCATAATTTCATTTATGGACAAACTGTCTTCCTTAACAATCTCAAGGTAGTACCAGCACCTCCCTATTAACTTGTTGGAATTTAACTTTATTTTTTTTTTTTATAAGAAAAACACATAGAGGCACTCATGGAAATTTTTTATAACTACTCATTTGGGAACTTATAATAGGGAGGCAAAGTGGTTATTTGAAATTTTATTACATCACTTAATGTAGTACCAATTTATTGTGTTAATTTTTCTGTTTTAATGTTCTCAGGAAATAAATTTGCTTTTGATTTTATTCCTAGGAAAAAGTGACTTGGAATAGGAATTACTATCTTAGGAATGTAGCCCAAAAAGAATTGCTTTTCAATCTTAGAATCCTAGTTTTAATATACAATGAAAATGCATACTTTGTAGATTTTTATTTTATTTACTATAATAGATACCTTTCTTCAAAAAAAACTGAAAATATATTTAAAAGGGTCTAGAGAAATCGTTTAATGGCTTAGAGCACATAGTGCTGTTGCAGGGAACCCATATCAAGGTGCTCACACAAGTGTGACTCCAGTTCCAGGAAATCACATGCCCTCCTGCTTTCGAGATCACTAATGTTGGGAGTGCAGCTGTGTAGACAGACAATCTCTCAAAAAAATCAGAAAGAAAAAACAAAACACTGTTATTCATGTACACAGCCTTCCCCCTACATAGACATATAGTTTGAAATGAAATGAAATAAATTTTTAATTAAAAATACACTTGATACATGTTTCTAAATTTTTATAAATCTTATATATTTAGTGATTACCCTTAGACCACACTGGAGGAAGTATATATTTTGTTTTACTTTTAAATGGTGGTATAGTAAACCACTGTGTTTCTTATTCACTTGTCAACATGAACCATGTCATAAACTTTAATATGCATATCTTCTCCTGGTCAGTTAACTTGTCAAGTATGAGAACTGTTTGGACTATAAACTGTTGTGAAACTCCTGTCTTAAGGTGAACAAACCATAGGACCTATGTCTAGCCAAAGAGGAGGGTTCTTTTATTTGCAATTCATTTTAAGTATTTGAGGAGGAAAAACAAAAATTTTATCTTGAATAACTTTCCCATTTATTAGTCTTAGTGGTGCTGACTTATTGACAGTCAGGTAAGAGGAAAAGGAAAGAAATACTAGTTTTAATTATATCTTGCTTATTAAAATTAAATGTGTGTATAGATAATAGTGGTCAATGTACGCTCAATGTCTCAAAAAAATAGCTCCTTGAAAGGGTTTATCACCTGTTTTTCACTTAATATTTGGCATTACATTAGGGATATTAAGATTCATGGTCATGAAAGAAATACGATTGTTCTTTTTTTTGTTTGTTTGGTTTTTTTGAGGCAAGGTTTCTCTGTAGCTTTGGACACTGTCCTGGAACTAGCTCTGTAGACCAGGCTGGTCTTGAATCAGAGAGATCCGCCTGTATCTGCCTCCCAAGTGCTGGGATTAAAGGTGTACACCTCCACTGCCCGGCTGATTATTCTTTTTTAAACCCTTAATTCTGGCTAAAGTTTCGCTGTGATCTGAAAGCAAATGTGGAAGGTGCAAAGTGATGGGGGGCATATAACCTTTAGCCAGACCACATTGTTCATCTTTTCATGTTAAATTCTAGACCAGGAGAGTTGCAGACAGCCTGGACATCGTAGGAAGACTCAGCTGGGGAACAACAACCAAAAAAAGCTAAATTTTAAACTTAGGAATAATCTTATAGATTTTGTTAGAAAGAGGGCTTGAGAGATTGCTCAGAGGTTGAGAATGTTAACTGCTCTTCCAGAGGTCCTGAGTTTAATTCCCAGCAACCCTGGTGGCTCACAACCATCAACAATGAGAACTGATGGCCTCTTTTGGTGTGCTGACAAATGTGCAGACAGAACACAGTATACATAATAAATAAATAAATCTAGATTTTTTTTCATTAAAAAGAAACAGATGAAGCAAGTTATTTCCTTGGGGACAAAGTAAAATTTATATTCAGAAACTTATAAACTTCTCATTATCACCAGACCTTATTTTAAGTATTTCGCAAGTATGAACTCATTTGTTCATAAGTTTATCAAATTCTCTACAAAACTTACCTATTGTTGACAATTTTGGTATTTTGACAAATACTTAAAAGATTTGCCGTAATTGTGCAGTTTGAGCCAAGTATTCACAGAAAGATAATACTTTTTGCTGATTCTTGATACTGATTTCCTATATAAGCTGAAGCTGTTATGGTGAAAATGGTAAGATCTCAAAACAATTTTAGAAGCAGTATCAGAAGCCTTATTAGGTAAACCATGTTGGTTAAAGTATAGTTTAATTCCTGTCTCTCAGGCCTTTTAACATGTTGTTAGCACTTTCCTGCTAAAGTAATGCTGGAAACATTTATTAATGTATGTTTCATGGTGTAGCATATGTGGGCAAAATGCTATTCTATCTGTGCATTCCAAGTTACGTAAAGAATGTAAATGTTATCTCCTATATCAAATTTTTCCTTTTGTTTTCTGGTTCTCATGTGGTAGCGTATTTACTCCTTTTTGGCCAGTTGAGCCCCAGAAAAAAGAAGAGCTTCAAGCAAGTACATGATGGCATGTTTAAATTTTTTCCCCCTTTAGCTTGCCTACATATTTTATGGTTTATAAAGTATGTATTGCAGCTCTACCATGTTCATTTTGAAAATTCCATTTAAGAGCCAGAGTTGTAAGGACAAGTAAACAGCCTCAATGTCTCGCTGAACTGTTTAGTTGTCACCTGAGTTAGTAGTAAGCATTGGGCTTCATCTCAATTCGGTGTAGAAGCCTTTGATATGTTCTTCAGATTAAGTATTTTCTATTTGAGATCAAACAATACACAACAACCCAAATTTAATTTTTTTAAGTAAAATTCTGTCTCTTGTTTCTATATGTTTAAATTTTGGGGCTCTGAACTATTTTTTAATGTCAGACTATTTCAGTGGTAATTATTTTATTTATCCTAATATTGTTTTGTTGTTGTTGTTGTGTTGTTTGTTCTTTGAGACAGAGTCTCACTATGTTGCTGTCCTGGAACACATTATGTATAGCAGTCTGGCCTTGAACTTACAGAGCTCTTCCTGTCTCTTCTTCCTGAGTACCATGCCCCAGCAGTGCTTCAGTGTGGGATCATTCCTGTTCTTATGTTTATTTGGATCAAGTACTCAATAATTTTGTCCTTTGAGATTTTTCAAACACCTAATTGGCCAAGTCTGGCCTTTCACCATTTTTGTAAATTGAAACACAGCCATACTTATTTGTTTATGGACTGTTTTCTGATTATAGTAGCAGAACTGAACAATTGTGGCAGAGATCTTATGGATTTCTGGACTGTTTAGAATGTGATACATAACTAAAAATGAGTCATACATTTACTGACTCCTTTCTGAAAGGATTTAGTTTAAGGATGGCCAGTAATTCCATGGAATGTCTCTCTGTATATAAAGGTACTTCACTATTAGCAGATTAGTGATTGAGCCTTTATATAATTAATCAGATAGTTGAAATTTCCATGGATCTGTGAATTTTAAGTCATTAAATAATAGGAATTTGTAAAGCTTCTTCACATAGAATGAAGGAATCACTGTTGATAATTTGACAGATTCATTCATCTTAGCCTCTGATTCCTCAGTTGAGGAAACTGAACTAGATAGTCCTTCAGGTCTTTTTCATTCTGTGGTTCTGACACCAGACTGTGGACATTAGGAACTTGTTCTGAAAAGTGCCTTATATATGCTAAAAGACAAAGACTCCTTATTTTGAAATTTTGCTATTAAGTAAAACAAACCCAGTACAAGGAACTAAAACCTGACATTTGTTGGTTAAGGCTATATACAGGCCCTCAATTTAGACTGCCTAAGAAAATGAGAAGTGGGTGTCTTTGTTTAAGTTTCTGCTTTATTTTTAAAAATATTTTTAACTTAATACATTATATACCCGTGAATTTTACTTTTTTCTATATCATATGTAAGCATACTTACAATTTGGTCATTTTTTCATATTATTATTTTCATCTCCATAAAACTAAAAATTAAAGATTTTCTCCTCTGTATTAGAGATGGAACCCAAGATTTTTACTTTCGTGCTAGGTGTGAAAGTTCCACTTTCTACTGTAGAACTTCATCCCCAGTCCCTGGAGCTTTTATTATAAAGAATTCTTAGGTTTTGGAAATGGCTCAGTGAATAGAGTGCTTGTGAAGGCCTGAGATCAGATCCCTGGAACCCATATAAAGCTGAAGTTCTTATAATCCCAGCACTTTATGGCAAGAAGGAAGAGAAGATGGGACTGACTACCTTGAAGCTTGTGGGCCATCTAATCTTGCATACATAGCAGCAAACAAGATATCCTATCTCAAAACAAAGTTGAAGGCAAGGACAGATATCTAAAGTTGTCCCCCAACATCTGAGGTTGTCCTCTGACCTCCATTTATGGGCCATGATATGTGCTAGCCTTCATGCACTCACATACCCCACCCCCCCACACACACATAGGAGCTATGAAAAAGAATATTTGATGAAAACATAAAAGGTACTTAAACCATATGATCTTTGCTATATGAATTAGTTTTTCTAGGATATTTAATAGTTCATAATACTAGTTCCCTAATTTGAATTTCTGTGTCTGATTTTAAAGCCCTAACTAAGATTTAACTGGAACCAATGTAATAGCAAAACTAAATGTCCAGTTTCTCTGTGGCCATTAGTGTAGCATGATTAATAAAAACCCAGAGCATGATTAATAAAAACCCAGAGACAGATATTGGGATTTAACCTGAAGGTCAGAAAAACAAAACAGCAGCCAGTGGCTGTTTGAAATTGCCAGTCTGAAATGGCAGTCCTGCCTCCAGGAATCTCAAAATGAGATGTCTGAGAGCTGTCTCCTCTCATTTAATATTCCTCTTTAGGGCTAGGTTTAAAGGTGTGCACCACTACTGCCCGGTATCCATGGCAAACTAGTGTCGTTACTGGGATTAAAGGTGTGTGTCACCGCTGCCTGGTCTGTAAAGCTGACCAGTGGGGCTGTTTTACTCTTTGATCGTCAGGCAAGCTTTATTTATTAAAATACGAATGAAATATCACTACACATTTGTGTATAAGTAGTAATCTTTTCAAATTTATCTAACAAGTACAGTTTTTTTTTCTATGTATTTTGTTGTGTACCTTAAAATGAATTCCTAATACACAAAGTTGGTATGCTTATGTCTGTTACAGCCAAACAACTGAATTGTGGCTACATAGTAACTTGAATTAATGTTGGCAGTATTCTATTACATAAAAAGACTATATCTAAAATGTTTGTATAAACAATATTTCTTTTAGAAAGTGAAAAATGGCTAACATTGGGGCCACCTGGATAAATCAGAAGAGTGCTTACTGTGTACATATAAGGGCTGGAGTTTGAGTTCCCAGAACCCACCTAAGGGCCAGCTAGGTTTGACAGCCCATCAGTTACCTCAGTGCAAGGGAGGCAGAGAGAGAGGAATCTTAGAGGAAGCTGAATAGTTAACGAGCCAAGACAGTGAGTGAATGAGTGATAGGTTCAGTGTGAGATGCTGCCACAACATGTGAAATCGAGAATAATCCAGGAAAACACCCTAAGTCAACTTTGGGTTTTTATATTCTTGAGCATAGTATACAAATGCAAAATAATAACTGCAGTTAAATACTATCCATTTTTTAGAGTACATGTAAGACAAAATTCAGTAGCAGCAAAAAGAAGAGAATGATAAGCCTAGGTTTCAGACTAATAAAAATTTAGGTAGAAGGAGATAGGAAAAGATGGATTGGAAAAACAAATCAATACCAGTTTTTGTCAGTTTTATGTTTATATTAAAATATTATAAATATATAAACACAAAAGCAGGCCATGTATAGAACAATGAGAAGAATGTTTATTGTAAACCAAAAATTGTAATTAGTTCTGAGAATGTTTAAAGACAAAGTATATGAGTTGGACATCAATATATTTTATTTAAAGCTAAACTTGGCATGATTTAGAAAGTTGTTCTTGTACTCTTACATGTTAGAGTTTGATATTTAAAGGTTTAAATTAAAAATGCTCATCAGCAAGTTAATAATACTTAGTTATGTATTACCATGGATAATTTCATATAGTTACTATTTTACAGCAGATACTGTGTGTTCTTGTTTGTGAAACTTTGTTTGCTTTATATAGGAGCTTTATAACCTGAGGTAACTATGCACATGACAGAGAGTTCCTTCTGTTAGTAAAACCCAAAAGCGATGTTTATGTCTCTTTTTTATGTTTACTTGCCCTTGAACATTCGCTTTTGCTGATGTGTCATTGCAGGTATGGAGGGTAATGTTAAGTTGGAAGAAATCCTTTTTTCAGTGGGTTTTACCAATAGAGTCTTATTGGCTCCTTCGTTGTTGCTCATGATATAATACTACAGAGCTTTTTTAGTTAAGCATTTTGAGAGCAGCTTCTGCCTTTATTTTCTTCTAGTAGCGTGTTACTAAAGCACTTACATAGACACTGACTGATACATCAAGGCTTTCTCTTTATTTTCTTACATTGCTGTAATTTTTATTTTTATTTTATTTTTTCCAAAGCATTTTGCCCAGTTTCATTTAATGCATGCATGTGTTCACACATGAGTACCCATTTCTCACCACTTGGTATGATAGTAGCTAGCATTCAGCCCTCATCTCGTTTGGAAATGTGTTCTCTTCTCTACTTGATTGCTGTTGATGTATGATTTTTTTTTCTCCATTTTCATGTAGGTCCTATGCATAGTCAGTTGGAATCTCTGAGTGACTCTTGGACTCGCCTAAAACATACCAGAGATTGGTTCTACAACTCCTCTTACTCCTTTGAGTCTGATTTTGACCTTACCAAGTCTTTGGGAGTTCACACATTGATTGAAAATGTTGTGAGTTTTGTGAGTGGAGATGTGGGGAATGCCCCAGGTTTTAAGGAGCCTGAAGAAAGTATGTCTACAAGTCCCCAGGCCTCCATCATTGCAATGGAGCAGCAACAACTAAGGGCAGAAGTAAGTTGTTGATATTTACTCCTCATAAGAGACTCTGGAAGCCAAACCTGACCACTGAATGTACTCTCTCTCTGTGCTGTGACGTATGTAAATGTGTGGAGTCTAGAGGGCAAATTGGATGTTCTTCTTTATATTACATGTGCTACAGGGCCCTAGAACAACTTGCTGGAGTCCGTTCTCTACTTTTACCACGTGGGTTCTGGGGATTGAACAGTGGCTCTCAGTCTTGGCAACAAGCACCTTTATCTGCTGAGCCATCTTGCTGGTCCAACTTTGTTATTATTTTTTGAGACAAGGTCCCTTCTGAATCTGGAGTTTACTGTTTTGGCTAGAGTCCTCCCCTCTACCCCCTGACACTGGGTTACAGATATACACCATCAGGCCTAGCTTTTCTGTGAGTGCTGGGGTCCAGACTCAGGTCTCTGTGCTCATGTATTGAGCACTTATTCACAAAACTGTCTCCTTAGCCCCACACGAGCTTTTGATAGTCTTTTCTGTTTTTGTTTTTGTTTTTTTTTTTTAGCTTTCTTTTTTTTTTTCAAGACAGGGTTTCTCTTTATTCTTAAATTCTTTTATTAATGAGACTAAGAACCCCAAGTGGAGACCCAGTTTCTCCTGTATCATTCAGCAACTACGAAGAGATACCAAAATTTCAGTAACAATACTCATTGTTATAAAAGCTACTAAGAATAAATTTCTAGGGGGCTGGAGAGATGGCTCAGTGGTTAAGAGCATTGCCTGCTCTTCCAAAGGTCCTGAGTTCAGTTCCCGGCAGCCACATGGTGGCTCACAGCCATCAGTAATGAGGTCTGGTGCCCTCAGACATACACAGACAGAATATTGTAGACATAATAAATAAAGAACAAAATGCAAAACCTATTTTAAAAAAAAAGAATAAATTTCTAGACAGTGTTGGTGTACAACTTTAATCCCAGCACTCAGGAGGCAGAAGCAGGTGTATCTCTGAGTTCAAGGCCAGCCTGGTCTACCTAGTGAGTTCCAAGGCAGCCAGTGGTACACAGAAATCCTGTCTCAAAACACCAAAATAAATAAACCAATCAATAAATGAAAATTGAGTGCTCAACCCTACAGAAGACATTTATACCATTCTCTCCAAGGCTCAGGGATTATTTCATTTGAAGGGTTAGAAAGAATTTAAGAACTGGAAGGCAGTTCTTAAATTAATATTTATATAATAAACCCAGAGACAGATATTGGGGCTAAACCTGAAGGTCAAAAAAGTGAAACAGCCAGCCACTGGGTGTTTGAAATTGCCAGTCTGAAATGGTAGTCCTGCCTCCAGGAATCTTAAAATGAGACTATGTCTGAGAGCTGTCTCCTCCCATTTTACATCTTCTCTGTGGCTGGGATTAAAGGTGTGTTCCACAACTGCCCAGTTTCTATAGCAAACTAGTGTGACTACTGGGATTAAAGGTGTGTGTCACTGCTGCCTGGTCTGTAAAACTGACCAGTGGGGCTGTTTTACTCTCTGATCTTCAGGCAAGCTTTATTTATTAAAATGTAAATGATAAATCACTATAGTAGAAGGGTTGCAAAATGCTATTTCTGGGTAATGAATAGCCATTGTCATTATGAATCTCAACAACTACAATGATTATACTGGTTCTACACAAGAATTGGCCCATTAACAAGCATGCATGGATGGAGCAGGGCCTTGGGACCCTAACCCTCGCTACTGAACTATTTCCCCTGGTTGATTCATGGGAAGGAGGAGTCATTGCTTCAGTTGTGTATTCACTGGTCTTTACACCAGACTCAAATAATTAGTCCCAATATCATGTCCACATGCATGCCCCTGGTTAAACTAAATAGATCACAAAAGTAAAAGTAATGACTATGGAAAGGGACAGGTGCAGAGGAGATTGAGTTAATATGAGTGGGAGGGAGGTAGATAGAGTAGGGTGCATAGAAAGAGTAACCACAATGCACTATGTATACTTATGACACTTGACAGCCTTTTTAATGAAAGCAGCATGACATTATTTAAATCAGATAAAAAGTACATTTTAAAGTTTTTATCTCCGAACAAAATAATTGTAACTCCTCCCTTTCCTAGAAGTGAGGTTGAAATTGGTTGCCTCTCACAGCCTCTATTCTGTACCATTTATCCCTCTACTAGGGCGGGTGCATAATGATTGCTGTGAGTTTGAGGCTAGTCTAGGCTATATAATCAGTACCAGATCAGCTAGAGCTGCATAGGAGAAACCCTATCACAAAAGTAAAGGAAAAGAAGAGAAAGAACAAAAAAAAACTCGTGATTAAATCTCCACAATAATGATTGTTTCAATAAAGACCCTGTCTTAGTTGGGGTTTCTATTGCTGTGAAGAGTCACCATGAACACAGCAACTCTTACAAAGGAAAAACATTTAATTGGAATGGCTTACATTTTTAGAGGTTCAGTCCATTATCATCATGGTGTGACATGGTGTCATGTAGGTAGACATGGTGCTGAAGAAGGGGCTGAGTGTCCTAAATCTTGACTTGCAGGCAACAGAACATGGTCTGTCTCACTGGGCATGGCTTGTGCATATATGAGACCTGAAAGCCCGTCTCCACAGTGATGACACACTTCCTCCAACAAGACCACACCTACTCCAACAAGGCCACACCTCCTAATAGTACCATCACTATGAGAGTATGGGGGCCAGTTACATTCAAACTACCACAGACCCACTGATGAATAGACATTCATACGTGAGAGTACCCAGGATGTTTGCATAGTCATAGAGTAACCCTCAAATATTTATTAATGATTATTTTAATATGTCCACAGATCTTTTGATATTCCTCCCTCTAACAGAAATTAAATCCTTTCCCTTTGTTAGTGAGCTGGACTTAGTGACTTGCTTCTAATGGGGTATGGGAAGGGGAAAAAGAATAACATAAGAAATCTGGCAGATAGAATTTTAAGCAAACATGATTAATATTATGAGTATTAATTCATGTGTACATCATGTATTCTTAATATAATATGAGATTACTGAACTCTTCTACAGATCCCTAGCTATAGTCTAACAATAAGTATTGGTGGGGGCACAGGGAAGGCATATCCAAATTTAGGAACATTCCCTAAAGTATATAAAGTGTCACTTCTCTTTCTACTGAATTTAGCATTGAATAAAATAGTGAGTAAGCTTAGAGAAAATACCTTGTCTTTTATTGGACAGGAGACTACTTCTCTTTCATTATGTTAACAACGTGAATAGAATAGTGAGAATGCTTTGAATAATTGTATTTTCTGTATTTAGAATAGAGGCCACTTTGGTTTCAACAGTATTGAACGTTGTGACTGTATTAGTGAGTAGACTTAGAACAAATGCATTTTCTTTTCTGTTCTTAGGAATGAGCCCACATCCCCTTCTACTGTATTTACTAGTGTGAATAGAATAGTGATGAGGGATAGAAGAAGCACATTGCCTCTTATAGGGAAAGAGGCTACTCTGTTTCAGCTGTTTTTACAATGTGAAAAGGCTAATGAGTATGCTTAGAATAAACACTTCACCTTTTCTTTTTCAAATGTATGTTTCTAGAATATTGAGTTTGTTCAGAAGAAAGACATTGTCATTTCTAGGAAAAAAGGCCAGTTCTCTTTCAGCTGTATTTTACAGTGTGAATAAAATAATGAGTAGGCTTAGATAAAAAAAAATGACTGCTCCCCAAGTATCATGAATATGAAAAATAAAGACTGTATATTATTACAGATTAATGCCATCTTAGCTCAGGACTTCTTGAACAATTGCCATTCATGATCCTTTTTTTGTTTTGCCTGAGAAACTTTTATACAATTCTGAGTATATGCATATAAAATAGATATGCAAATCAAACATACTGAGAAATACTAAGGAAATTTTTTTTGTTGTTGTTTTGTTTTTCTTTTTTCTTTTCTTTTCTTTTTTTTTTTTTTTTTTTTTTGGTTTTTCAAGACAGGGTTTCTCTATAGCTTTGGAGCCTGTCCTGGAACTAGCTCTTGTAGACCAGGCTGTCTCGAACTCATAGAGATCCGCCTGCCTCTGCCTCCCGAGTGCTGGGATTAAAGGCACTTACCACCACCCAGCCAGAAATTTCTTTTAAAACAATTTTTGGTAGCAGTTATCAAAGAGAAAAAAAAATTGTGCACTAATGAGATGGATTTGTGTTACTGTATGATCTTAGGCATTCATATGTGGAGATGAGAGTAAGAAGTCAGGGTTCATCATCTATTACTGTCTTAGTTAGGGCTTTATTGCTGTGAAGAGACACCATGGCCATGGCAACTCTTATTAAAACTTTTAATTGGGGCTGGCTTACAGTTCAAAGGTTCAGTCCATTATCATCATGGCAGAAAGCATGGCAGCATGCATCCTGACATGGTGCTGGAGAAGCTCCCTAATAGAAGGGCAACAGGAAGGAAGACTGTAGCACACTTCTTCCTACAAGGCCACATCTCCTAATAGTGCCACTCCATATGGGTTTATAGGGGCCATTTTTATTCAAACCACCACAATTACTCTCTGCTTTATTTCCTTGACACAGGGTCACTCACTGAATGTCTGGGTGGCTAGGCTAGCTGGCCAGTGAGCTCTAGGATTCACCTGTTTCTGACCCCAGTGTTGGGGTTATAGACCCACATAGCTGCGCCTGCTTTTTGTATGAATGATAGGGGATTAAAACTCAGCTCCGGTTTACAGAGTGAACAGTCTTCCCACTGGACCATTTTCCTGGTCCCGGGGTTGATTTTTTTTTTAAATACAAATTTTGCTCCTCTTTACTGTAGTAATCATTACTGTGGGAATCTAATCTAAGATTGAGATCTAACCGTTTGTTATTATTTTCTCTCCTTCTTCGCTCCTGTTCTGTTTATTCTAGAGATAGAGTCGCTTCATATTCCTCTGGCTGACTTGTCTAATTGGGAGCTAGAGAGATGGCTTAGTGATTAAGATTACATGCTGCAGAGACCCGTGTTTTGTTTACCCAGTACTTACCTCAGGTGGTTCTAAAACTGCCTGTAACTGGCTCAAGGGAATCTGATGCCCTTTTATGGACTCTATCGGTACCCGCACGTGCAAGGTGCAAATACACTCAGGCATACACATACACATAAAGTAAAAAAGTCTTAAAACTCAATTAAACGAAGAGTTAGTCTTGACTGACTAAGTTATATTGCTGGATGCAAAGCATCTTCAGCCTTTTTCAGGGTTGATCATCAATACTTTGATTTTTATGATCATGATCATTACTATTAAGATCACTGCTTCACATAAAAAACTATATAACTTCTGTAAATCTAAAACTATTTTAAAGTAGAAATTTAATTTTTTAGTTTTCAAAGAAGAGTCAGCTGAGCGATGAGTAGTCCAATATTATATAAAGAAAATAGTCAGAAACTCAAGTGAGCCTTGGACAAACCATGGAAAGTTACTTCTGATTATGGAGCCAAAGAGTATTTATTCTACATAATCTTACTACTTATAAAACTATATAGTTTGAGCTCTTAGAGCTTCTTCACTTCATAGTAGCTCTTTGAGTAGAATAGGTACTGTTAGTCTCATTTTGCATTTGAAGAAACTGGGACTCATGAAGTTCAGTGACTTTCCTAAGAAGACACACCATGCAGAAAAGTCTGGCCTTAATACCTTGTCACCAAATTTTTTATTTGCTATTTTAGGAACTGGGATATATTATTTCGCATTGGAGCACTTTAAATCCTGAGTTCAGTCGTCAGTACTAACCTATCCAAATCTACTCTTCCCATTGTATCTGTGGCTTCTGTTTTATTAAAATATTCTTAAAGAGACTTTAGATATGTCTTTATTTAATAACAGTAATAACAAAATATTTATCTTAACAGATTCCTAGAATGTCAGACTTTCTTTGTCCTAGATAGCATATTACCTACGGTATACAGAATTCCTTATGTTTGAGTTTAGTAACAGACTCTCAAATGTTTTTCTTTCAAGCTTCGTTTGGAGGCACTTCACCAGATCCTCACTCTATTATCTGGCATGGAGGAAAAGGGTAGCATCTTGCTGACAGGGAGCAGGTCAAGTTCAGGCTTTCAGTCATCCACCCTGCTCACGTCTGTGCGACTGCAGTTTCTAGCAGGGTGTTTTGGTTTAGGCACTGTTGGACACACAGGAGCCAAAGGAGAGAGTGGCCGATTGCATCACTATCAAGTAAGAACATGAGTGACTCCTCGTTCTGTATTCAGTTCTTTATTTTTTTACAGAGCCAGCTGGATAATGTAAAACTTGGTGATGTGTATGACCACAGTTAAAATTCTAAAAGCTTTTAAGTTACTTAAGATCTGTTATTGTTAGCCGGGCAGTGGTGGCGCACACCTTTAGTCTCAGGAGGCAGAGGCAGGTGGATCTTTGTGAGTTTGAGGCCAGCCTGGTCTACAATAACTAGTTCCAGGATAGGCACCAAAGCTACAGAGAAACCCTGTCTCAAAATACCAAAAAGAAAAAAAAAAGATCTGTCATTGTCAGCCGGGCAGGGGTGGCACACGCCTTTAATCCCAGCACTCGGGAGGCAGAGGCAGGTTGATCTTTGTGAGTTCGAAGCCAGCTTGGTCTGCAGAGCTATTTCCAGGATAGGCTCCAAAGATACAGAGAAACCCTAACTTGAAAAACCAAAAAATAAATAAATACATAAATCTGTCATTGTCTGGCTAAGTTTGTAAATTGTACAGTTGAGATTAGGTTATCAATCATAGAATTGTGCTTTTGGAGAATTGGTTGGCTCAGCTTTACTAATCCATAATCAGATAGGGTAGAGCTAGATAGAAGTTGGAATTTGGGTAGATGGTTTTTAATACTTACATCTTAGACTTGGTTATTCTTCATGGTTTTTCTGTTTCCAGTTTTAAATTTGTAAACTTTGTGCTTTGTTTGTTTTGTTGTATTTTTGCAACAGGATCCTCTATGTAGCCCTGGCTGTCCTGGAACTCACTGTAGATCAAGCTGGCTTCAATCTCATATAGATCTGCATGTATGTGTCTCTCAAGTGCTGGGATTAAAGGCATGCGCCACCTCACCCAGCACTTAAAAACTGTTATTTATATGTCTTTATTTAGATAGGCAAAGCTGCTTTGGAAGAAAGGAGTACACACAGCACCAAGAACTACCCATCATTTTTAAACTGGTTTTGTTATAAACTTTTCATATACTTTAATGAATAATTAATACCATAGGGCCCTAGCATAGACTAAGGCTAAAATGTTACTTTTTTTTTTTTTGTAAAAAGGTATTATTGTTGATTTTAAAAGTAACTCTGTGTAATTTAGGATGGGATCAGAGCAGCTAAAAGAAATATTCAGATTGAAATTCAGGTGGCTGTCCATAAGATTTATCAACAGTTGTCTGCTACTCTAGAGAGAGCCCTTCAAGCAAATAAGCATCACATTGGTGAGTAACTTCCTGTAAATAAAGATTAAGGATGTACACTTTGGCTTTAGGTAGAGAATCGGCTCTATTTTATGTTTAACACTAGCAGATCAACTGACAAATAAGAGCAAAATACTTAAAAATTGATTAGTATTTTATATTATTATTTATAGTTTGGAGAAGCTTATTTTAGTTTCAAAAAAGTTTATTTAATCTCAGAGATTTTCAATTGTCTTTGTATTTTTGTTTCTTTTTTCTTTTTTTCTTTCTTTTTTTTTTTTTAGAAGCCCAGCAACGTCTTCTTCTGGTTACAGTTTTTGCCCTCAGTGTTCATTATCAGCCAGTGGATGTTTCTTTGGCAATCTCCACTGGTCTGCTGAATGTATTGTCACAGTTATGTGGCACAGACACCATGTTAGGACAACCCCTGCAATTGTTGCCAAAGACTGGTGTTTCCCAGCTTAGCACAGCTTTAAAAGTGGCCAGTACAAGGTTGCTCCAGATTCTAGCTATCACTACGGGGTAAGTATTACAAAGGTCTTTGAAGAACTAGATGGGGCTTGTTTTTTTGTATAGTATTTATCCCTTTTTGTATTCTTGTTCCTTAATTTTTCCTTTTATTTCACATAGAACCTATGCTGATAAATTGAGCCCAAAAGTAGTTCAATCCTTGTTGGATCTACTCTGTAGTCAGTTGAAGAATCTGTTATCCCAAACTGGTGTACTATTTATGGCCTCCTTTGGAGGAGAAGAAGGTGAAGAAGAAGAAAAAAAAGTTGACTCCAGTGGAGAAAATGAAAAGAAAGATTTCAGAGGTAATATAAGCTGTTTTTCCTTTCTTGTTATGTAAGATACTTGTTGAGGCTCCGTAGTGTGCATATGATAAGAACATCTTTCTGTTACAGTATAAAGGATTTTTACTGTTTGCACAGAGGAGGCTTTCTGACTGAGCCTCTGATGCTCTGTTCAGTCTGCTGCTGCTTAACGGTACTACTCAGCTCAGGTCTAGGGACTTCGATTTTAGGTGATTCCAGGCTATCTAGGGAGAGGCTAAGATATTTTCTGGGTTATTTAATTCTAACAAATCTCCTCTAACTACAGTCCTGAAGTAAATGGTTCCCTGAAAGGAGATGGGCTTTGATAAGTGGCAACTGGGTTATAATCAGAACCAAACTAACCAAATTCTTTATTACACTTGGCCAGTATAATTTTTGGTTGCTGATACAATATTAGCTTTATTGTAAACATGATTCTTTAGTTTCTTTTCCAGTTGTGGTAAAATATCTCGGCAAAAGCAACTTAGCAGAGAAAGTTTTGTTTTTTTTGTTTTTTTGGTTTTTTTTTTTTTGGCTAAAAGTTCTAGATTAAGCCCATGATATCGTACAAGTTATAGCAACAGGAACCGTAGGATCAGAGCAGTGGCTTTCACTTTTTTCATAGAATATGAAACTAAAGCAATGACTTCCAGTAGAGTTTATGCCTGGGGCAGTAGAATACTGCCCATGTTTTTAATGTAATTTCATGAATAAAGGTCTAAAATAAAATTGGTCATTATTCCAAAAAGATTGTGAGCTACCATGTCTCATTCTCACAAAAAACTCCAGGAGCCCATTAAAAGTTCCCTTGGGTTAGGTGGACAGGTAGAAGAGAGCAGTCAACTTCACCATTCTTTGCTTCAGTTCTGTCATCTCTAAAATAAGGGTAGTTAGAAGCCAGCTTGTGGAAATTGATTTGAGGATTAAGTAACTTGATATGTGTAAGCACAGAGTATTATATGGCACATAATGAAAGTTTAGTGGTGGTTAATTTTAATATTTTAATGGATAATATTTGAAATTAAATAATATTTAGATCATATTAATATTGTTGACTTAAGTGAGAGGAATAGAGAGAAAATACTGAACAGATAAATGTAAAGTGATAAAGCATTGTCTTTGTTGTCATTGATAAAGAGTCGTGATAGAATCAAACCTGTAAGCGGATACAGTGCAGTGCAAGAAGCTCAGAAGAAATATTTAAATCTCTTATGTGAGAATGTAGGAGGATATATGGTTTCAATTAAGGACTAGCCTTTTAGTTTCCCTGCTCAAGCCAGTGCCAGGCTTTCTTTTCTTGGTCATGTACAAAGTTATCTTTACACAGAGAGCTTAGGCAGACTCACCAGTGGAGCCGAGCAGTGGTGGTGTACTCCTTTAAACCCAACCCTCGGAGGCAGATGCAGGTGGATCTCTGTGAGTTCAAGGCCAGCCTGTTCTACAGAGCAAGTTCCAGGTCAGCAAGAGATACACAGAGAAACCCTGTCTCAAACAAACAAAAACAAAAAGCGCCCTTGCCTCTTTCTGCTTTTCGAGATTCACTGGAGGATAAAGAACTGTTAAGGTACCAGGTTCTCAGCAGTCTGTACTGAGTACTGCACAGGCAGACAACAGTGAAGAACTGCAGAGGTCCTTCCTAGCCTATACAGCCTCAAGATAATTGAACCCTTAGCTTGATGTGCTGTTACATGCATAGAATTCTAGCACCAGCGAGGTTAGGGCAGAGAAGAACATGAATTCCAGCCCAGTTTGGACTACATAGCAGTGCCCCATCTAAGAAAACAACAAAATTTGGTATTCTTAAATATCCTGTAAAGAAAAATACAGTTTTTCCATGGCTGAGTCTTGCTGTGTATAACAACTTGAAGCCATGTCAGTTCCTCTCTAGTTGTTAGAGAGGGTCCAGTTTTGAAAATGACTGGGAAGGAGACGAACTCTAGTCACCAATGGCCAGCCATTCAGAATCAGGCTACTTAGGTATGAAGAACATCCAATATTTGTAAAATATATAATTAGAAGGAAGATGTATTCTTCATTTCAAATATAGGAGTGTACCATCAGGGTATATCAACCAACTTTGTATTTGAGGTATCTGGGCCCAAACTGGCCTTGAATTTATGATCCTCCTGCCTCACCCTTTTTCTCCTGAATGCTGGGATTACAGGTATGCACCACTACATTTGACTCTAATTTAATGTTGTATTCTAGAAATACTTGCTGGAGGTAGAAGATAGAATACACATGTTATACTAGGGATAAAAGAAGACTTCCTAGAAGAGGTAACCTTTGAATGACTTGAAGAGATATACAGGAGAAACCTTGTAGTGAGAGATCTGAGTACACAGGACAGGCTGATACTTCTGTGTTCTTTGAATTAATATTATAAAAAATGTTTTGTATTTAAGAGACAAGGTACTGTTTGGAGGAGATGTGAAGAAGTAATTCTTAGTTGATCTGTTGATCCCAGCAATTTAGTTCTGTCATAATCTTGTTCACCCTTCTCAGCAAAACAGAAGACTTCTGTGATGGTTGTTTGCTGACTGTTGTCAGTGTAGTATGTCCCTTTGCAGAGGTCACCTTTCTTTCACAAAAGACTTCTCTTTGTATTCTTTAATGGAACATTCCAGAATCTCCACTGTAGACAATTATCTCCAGATTGTTACATATTCATGTTGTGTTCTTCTTGAGAACTGCCATGCTATGCTTTTGCCTTACTGGCACAATGTTAGTTCTGCTCTACATGGGACAGTGCCAGGATAAGCAAATGTGAAAAGTAATTGAAACAAAGGATGTGTGTGTGCTGTAGGGATAGTTGAGAGTTCTGTGTGGCTTCAAAGTCAGGAAGCAGAGGGATGAATTCTGGTGCTCTGCTTGCATTGTTTTCCCCTTTTTTCATTCTTGGGCCTCAAAATGGATAGGGTAGAGGAAAACAGCGGGAGTGATGATGCTGATGCTGGTCTGGAATCTGAGACTAATGGTCAGGGCACATACATAGAGTTGGCTCCCAGTAAACCAGACTCATTTCTAGAATATGAATATGTTTTGTTTTGTTTTGGGATCTGAGAACATATGGGGTTTTTTTTGAAATTTATTTTACTGGCAGGTAAGAGTAGAGCTTGCATGAGTAAGGAGGTCAGAATAACTTGGGAGAGTCAGTCTGCCATGAGGGTTCCTGGGAACAAACTAAAGTCCTCCTTGTTGCATGATTTCTAATTGGTCTTAATAATAAAAACCTGGAGTCAGATATTAGGCAGTAAACGCTGAAAGATCAGAGAAACAGAGCAGCTAACCACTAGTTCTTACCTCAGAGATCCTCAGATTGGGGTATCTTGTCTATACAAGTCCTCAGACTGGATGCCTTGGGCTTCTGTCTCCTCCTGCCTTATCCTTTCTCCACCCAGCCATATCTCTTCCTGTCTCCATCTTCCTAGTGTTGGAATTAAAGGTATGTGACTCCCAAGTACTGAGATTAAAGGTGTGAGCCACCACTGCCGACTGTTTCTCTTTGAGACAGGATCAATCTAGTGTAGCCCAGGGTGGCCTTGAACTCACAGAGATCTATCTACCTCTGCCTCCTGAGTGCTAAGATTAAAGGTGTATGCCACCACTGCCTGGCCTCTATTGCTAACTAGGGTCTTCCTCCACACTCTGATCCCAGTCAAGCTTCATTTGTTATAGCACAAACAAATATTACCACATCGTCCTATCATAAAGGTCCCTGGGAACAAACAAACAAATGCTCCTACCCACTGAGCTATCACACCTGAAGATCTCTTTTAGAAATATGGTACTTAGAGATTTGGCAGGAAAGCAAGAATCAAGTCTTTCTGTTTTTGAAAGTGAATAAAAGTTATGAACCTTCTTCCTAGTCAAATACATGTAAATATACACTTCGTGATACACTTACAGACCATCTTCCCCAAAATTCTATATAGTGAAATTCCAGACTTGACTACTATATATTGCTTTTTGCAATAGCAATTCTTTAAGAAAAAATGGATAAAATAAGTGCATGTATATTATACTAGGTATTAATGTTCAAGTACCTGATAAGAAGCAATTTTTCAGGTAGGAAAGATTTGTTTTGAGTTCTGGCTTGAGGTTATAGTACATCATAGTGTGAAGGCATGGCAGCAGGACTGTGAGAAAACAGGAATGTAAAAGACACATTAAGTATACAGTTCAATGCATTAAGCCTATTTACTGTATTGTATCATTTTCACCCATTTCCAGAACTTTTTTTTATTATCTACAGAAACAGTGGGGCAGAGGCTCAGCTTCTGGGATGCTTACTGCCCACATTCAGGGTGGGTCGACCCTTCTCAGTTAAACTTCTGGAAAAACCTGAAGGAGCATCTCCTAGGTGATTCCAAAACCAGTCAAGTTGATAACGAAGGTTAACTGTCACATACACATTCTAACACGCTTACTCTTTTGCTATACACGTATAAAAGAGGTTTCATCAGGGTTCATTTCAATTTTTACCTTTCCCTATCCTCTAGTTTTCAAAAATTGGCAACTTACTGAAAACCTAGACTGTGAATTAAATTTGTGCTTAATGCAATTGAAGTATAAGCTGGATAAGGTAAATTTTACCTTATTTTTATTCTGGGATTGCTGCCTTTCAGTTAAAATGTAAACTTATCTCTCCACTTTTCAGCTGCCCTTAGGAAACAACATGCAGCTGAACTCCATCTAGGGGATTTTTTAGTGTTTCTTCGAAGAGTTGTGTCTTCCAAAGCAATTCAATCAAAAATGGCTTCCCCCAAATGGACAGAGGTACTGCTAAACATAGCGTCTCAGAAGTGCTCTTCAGGTATGTCTGTTGCCTCTGTTGAGAATGCTTTTATGTGTTGCATATATTCTATTAAGGTGATGCTAGAATTTTGACAATTTGGGCACCTGGTCTTGATTTCAAGGCTTTTCTTCTTTGACTTTTGATTATTTATTTGATTGATAGAAAATGCCAATTTCAGAGATAATAATTGGTAAAGAATTAATAATGCCAAGTGGTGCTGGAGAAATTATGATTTAGTCTAGAGAACTTGGTCCTATTTGTTAATATTAAAAATGTACTAAAAAGTAGAGCTGTATATAGTATATAATTTGCTACAACTTTGACCTAACATTTTAGATTGTCAGATCAGATCTGAATTTATCTGTCCCCTCTATGATGATATAATTTCAGCTGCCTTGATTGTGACTTTTGTTTTTGTGGTATCTTGATAGTTCTGTGTAAGTTTAACTCCTAGTTCAAGCCTAGAAGTCTAGTAATCTTATACAGGTTACTTATAGCCTTTTGCTACTCTAGTCTTTCCCCATATTTTTGATAAAATATATAAAACAAAAATTAAAATTTGACCATTTAAGTATACAGTTCAATGCATTAAGTCTTTTTACTGTATTGTATCATTTTCACCCATTTCCAGAACTTTTTTTTATTATCCCTCCCTAATGTGTTTGACACATGTAGAATCATAATATAGTATTCCATGTTATGGATTATTATATGTGTTTACAGTTTTTAATATACTTAAGTAATGTTTATCAACTAATATAATATAATTTAGAGCTTCCTTTAATGAAGTGAAGTTTATGCTTTTAAAGCATAAAGTAAAAGATACTCAATTATTTAGCCTGATCCTATTAGGCTTGTGTATACGAAGAGTACCTATTTATACACAAAATTTTGTCTGTGCCTTTTCTAATGTTAGAAAAGCACAAACTACTTACTGTGCATTGAAGGGTAACTGTAGTCAACATGTAATATGTACAAGTATGAAAGCTTAAACAAAAAACTCAAAAGCATTCCGAGCTCTGGCACAGGAAATGGACTAGAGTAAGGGGATGAGAGCATATGCTTAGGCTTTAGATGCCCACAGACCTTTAACAGTTCTGTTCCTACTGAATATGGATTAAACTCACTGAACCTCTGTTTCCTCAGACTCTGAATTTAGGATTAATATATATTATTACTGCCTGGTGGAGGGCAGCCTCTAGATAGCACAGGACTTGAAAGGAATTCACAGCATTGGCATATACTAAGACTTTTCTATCTGTGGCGGTTAGGGAAAAAAAACATGTACTTTCTTGATGGTTTCCTTCTTTATTCTATATCCTTCTCTTCTTCTTTCCATGTTCCTTCTACTGTATACTTTTTTTTCTATAGCTTATATACCCAACAAAGGTTTTCAGGCAATATGAAAATTAAATGTGTTTACATTCTGTTTTTCAAGTGAATGATTGCAATGAATATAAAACAAATGTAAAAACAGCATGTTTTCCATCTCCCTTACTTGATTAAACATTTTATATATTATAGGTGAAAGACAAATTATCCTAAGAACCCACATACATTCATTCATACCCAAGCAACTTGTTATAAATTAACCATGTGGACAAGTAATGTATTCTTGTCAAGTCTTTAACTGGCAGGCTGCATTTTGCAGTAACAAAGAAATGGTCAATTATTTTATTACTTACCTTGAAAGGTAATTTTACAAGGATTCTTAAAGGAATCACAAACCTAAACTTTTATATATGAAAAAGAATCAGTCAACTCTACTTTAAATCTTTGGAGTACATACCCATTTATTAATAGTTTTTTATTTCAGGAGACTGAGGGAAGAAATGGGTATAAGGAATTAATCATCACCTTTGATCATCAAGTAACCCTAGCAAGGAAAGTATGTCAGCTAGTAACAATTGGGCTGCTTTGTATTTTTAACTTCAGCTATGTGTCCTTGTGAACTTTAGATTGTTTTCTAGAATTTTTCATCTCAAAGCTATTATCAAAACATCTGATCTAACTTGAAGTTATTTTAAAGCTTTGTTTCAGCTAATGATACACAGCGAAACCAGTGTCTGCATCTTTCAGCATTAAGATTAAAGGAATTTGAGCCAGTCTGGCTTAATCATTAACTTGAGCTATGATCTATGCAACTCCTTAGGTCAAACTCACAGGCTCTGGCTATGTAACATTTCCTTGTATTTATTTTTATTTATCAAAACTCTGTATAAGCTGACATTATTATTATCAGTTAGTACAGCTTAGTGAAGAATCACCTTCAATGACAATTCACGGGTGAAAATGCCCTGTTGTAGAACGGGATGTTTCCATGAGATAAACACACTACACTATAGGCTGTGGGGGTCTCCCCATATCCATTCACACCATACCAGATATTAGGGAAAGATTATAGCAGCAAGCATATAAAGGCACAGCAGAAGCAAAAAACATTCTGGGATCTGGGATCTCTGGCCTTTCCTATCTGAGATTGACCTATTGGGGATTTGTCCTGGTGGGCTTTCACCTTGAACTTCAATAGCCACCTGATGCTCATCTGGCATGGCCACTGGCAGTATACAAAGTACATATTCTACTTCTGACACATGAGGTTGCAGTGCTTGTCCAATGAAGGCATAAACTAGAATGTGTACATGATGTATGTATATATACTAACAGGCATAGATTGGGTCCAGAATTAATGTGACAATAGGTTAAAATGTAGGTCTGTTTCATTTATGAACTGCTTTGTAGCCTTAGGTAAAAAATTTTACATGAATTTTATTTTAACTATGTCTGTCAGTCATATTGATAACAAGAAGACTGGTTTGCACACCCCACCCTCCTCACCCCCCAGGCATTCCTCTGGTTGGTAACTTAAGAACAAGGCTTCTTGCACTTCATGTCCTTGAGGCCGTGCTACCAGCTTGTGAATCTGGCGTAGAAGATGACCAAATGGCCCAGGTTTGTATTTTTTTTTAAATTGGTAGAAAATGGTTTTCACATCTGCATGTCTTTAGCTGTAAATGTGTCTTATCTTCAGTAGTATAGTCTCTACTTCTAAGATTGCTTTTTTTTTAAGCCTTTGTTCTTAAGGAAGGGGAAGAAAATAAATTGTGGGATGTAAGAAATAGAGGAGTAGAAAATACATATAACATCAAAAGGAAAGGACAGTGTAGACTTTCTTAGTAGATTGGGCCTCTAGAGAGAGAAATGTGTGAGACAGTAAAACCAAAACAGATATCCGCATATAGAAAGGAGAAACAAGTAAAAGCAAGCCATTTTATAGTGAGCTGATGCTCTTTTAAAACTAGAAATATTCTAGATAGAATCATCAGAAGTAGCTGTTGGATGTTAGTATAATCAATCTTCATGTGCCATTGAATATTACAGTATATAATAGCTCATAAAAATATGTAACATTTCTCTTATAAATTTTATCTTCCTTTCCCTTCAATATTTCAGGTTGTTGAACGCTTATTTTCCCTTCTGTCAGATTGTATGTGGGAGACTCCCATTGCTCAGGCCAAACATGCTGTTCAAATAAAGGAAAAAGAACAAGAAATCAAACTACAGGTAATCGATTCTTCCCCCTGAAAAGGGTGTTTTTAAGCCTCATAAATAGGTACCCTAGTGCCCATCTGTGTCTCTGGGTATAAAGTCCTACTTTGAGGGCTCTTGTAGAATTTGCTCCACATCCTCTTTGTGTGTTTTGTTTCTTCTCCACTGACTACTTCTCATCTCATTCTTCCAGTCATACCTTTTCTTATCCTTCTCAAGTCATATTTTTCCATGAAGGTTTCTTGATCATCTTTCCTGTCTTCACTGCTAAGATTCTCAAAGGAGTAAACCACTTATGTCAGCTACTTCTTTTCACTTTCTCTTCAGAGTGCTTATTACCCACCAAGATGCCAAACTCTATGAAGTGTTAACATTATACTTATAGTTGTTTTCCACTATCTATAGGGAACTGGTTCTAAGACCATCCAAGCTTGTCCATATCATTTAATGCTTAAGTTTCATATATAAAGTGGTATGGCATTTATATATGACTTAACACAATTCTCCCATAAGCTTCGAATCATTTCTAGGTTCTCTGATACATAATACAGTATAAGCTTGTAAAGAGCTGTGATCTCATATATCCTATATGATGAGAAGAGTCTAAACGTGTTCAGTACAGATGCAGTTGGTTTTTTAAAAATGTATTTCCAATCTGTGGTTGGTTGAATCTGTGATGTAGAATCTGGGATATAGAGGGCCCACTGTTTCCTATTTTACCACATCTTAATTGGTTCTTCTGTGTACCCATCCTTGTAGCATGAGGTTCCACTGATTTACCTTCTAAATAGGATTCTACTTCATACACATAATCCTTAGCTTAGTTTTCCCAATTCCACACTTTTCCCAATTTTCCTTCTACCTTAGAAAATGGCCTTTCATTCTTCTAGGTTTTTCTTTATCTATTTAAGTGTTGGGTTTTGTGTAACCTAATCTTAAGTCTACCCCCATCCATCACATCTCTTCTTGTTTCCAAGTTCATAGACGCATAATTTGACTCTATATGCCATTGATGCCTAAATTCTGTCTTCTATTAATTCACCAGTGATAACCAAATAGACATCTTGTACTTAGTATATTAAAAATAGCTCTATCACATTCTTTTTCTTTCTCAGCTTCTAGTTATTACTGAAGAGAAAAACCTTGGAATTCAAGAAGTAGGGACAAATCCTGGTGCCACTGCCAGTGGTCCCTCAGTCTGCCCCACTCATGCAACTGTCAACCACATTTAGAGGGACTAGTTTGGTTTTATGCTTGTTCCTTCCCAGTTCGTCTGGTGTTACAACTGGGATATAGAGGGCCCACTGTTTGCTATTTTACCACAAAAACTCCCATTATCTCAGGTTACTGTTTCAGTGGGTGTACCCATCATGGTCTTAACCTCTTTTCTCATATTCTCATTTCTCCCACTCTTCAACTGGACTTTGGGAGCTCAGTCCAGTGCTCCTCTTTGGATGGATACCTTGATCAGTCTAGATATAGTAGGGAAGACCTTGATCCTACCCTAAAGCAATGTGCCTTACCCTCTCTGAAGAGTGGATGGGGGTGGAGTGGGGGCTATGTGGAAGGAATGGGAGGAGGGAAGGGAGTGGGAACTTGGATTAGTATGTATAATGAAACAAGATAGTTCGTTTTCTTAAAAAAAAATAAATTTTTAAAAAATTAAAAAGAAAAAAACCTTGGAGTTATTCTCAGTTCCAGTCTTACTGTGTAACTGACTTGATTAGTCTCCATGTACCATATTTATAGGCACTGTATTCTAACTGCCTTGCATGGTATCTGAAAACTGATAGATATATGATATCTGTAGAATAAAACCAAGGAATGTACAAGAGATCTGTGTGCTCCCAAATACTGACCCAGTTCCTTTCTGGTAGAAGCAAGGAGAGTTGGAGGAAGAGGATGAAAATCTCCCCATACAAGAAGTCTCTTTTGATCCAGAGAAAGCTCAGTGTTGCATTGTGGAAAATGGACAGATTTTAACTCATGGCAGCGGAGGAAAAGGATACGGATTGGCGTCAACTGGGGTAACTTCTGGGTGCTATCAGTGGAAGGTGAGGAGAATTCTGAGTAGTTGTTTTATTGTTGTTGTTTTGTATTTTTAGTTTTAAAAAAAGCATGTAAGTGGGGGAAAGCTCTGGAGGCCTCAACCCTAGACAAAGAACTACAGGCACCCAAGTAATACTGAGATCAAGAGAAGTAGTCTTCCTCAGGGAAGAGCACACCAATTGGTTATCCAACACCAAATGGTCAGCCTGAAACTTAAATGGAAGTTACATTATACAGACTGACTAGGTTGTATTTATGTATTTAGGAACACACACACACACATGTGTAACAACAATGAAAGAAAAAGAGGCCATGAATTTGAAAGAGAACAAGAAGGGGTATCAGATGGTTTGGAAGGAGAAAAGGAAAGGGGGAAATGATGCAATTATATTACAATCTCAAAAAATATTTAAAGGATAATACTCAGTCTTATTACTTAGAAAAACACGGTAGGTACATCAGGCCAGCCTTATCAGTTAAGGAAGGTTGTTTTTGTTGTTTGTTTGTTTGTTTCTCAATCAATGGAAGTAGTAGTTTATTGGCCCAGTTCCCGTGCCAGCCACAGGCCAGCTTATAAGCAGGACTCTCTGCTGCATTAACTCCCTTTGTGATTCTTGGCGGTCATGCATTATAGTAAAACTGTTAAGACCCCATGCAACTGGTGAGACCAAACTATGATATTGATTTGTGCCTTTTAGGTATCTTGGACTTAGTTAAATTTCATGTGGCTTCATTCTTAAGCTTTTTGTTCATTTTTTTATTTTGTTTTGAGGCAGGGTCTCTCTCACTGTGTAGCCCTAGCTGTCCTGGAACTAACTATGTAGATCATGCTGGCCTGAACTCAGAGATCCACCTACTTCTGCCTCTCAAGTGCTGGGATTAAATGTATGCTGCCACACCTGGCACCATTAATATGGGTTTTTTTGTATTAATATTTTGCTATTCGTGTTTAGTTCTTAAGACGGTGTCTTGCTTTGTAGTCCAAACTGGTTTTTAGTTCAGGATTCCTGTCTTAGTCTTTCAAAAACACTTCCACAATTCTAACCAGTCTAGGGTTGACCTGCCGTTATTATGGAGTGCACAGAACAAAATGCAGCCCCATAGAGCATATGTTAGTATTACTGGAAACCAACCTTCTATAATTGTTAAGTCACCTCTGTGCAGGACAGTCATCATCAGGTAGTGAGGCTCTACGATCCCTGCCATTATGGAGCCTTCTACTCTCCTGTCTGTTTTCTATTTCATTTGAATTGTTTAACTGAGTCCCTTGTTTCAGAGGGACTGTCCCATGCAGTCAGCTTGAAGAATTTTGTTATCTTTGACTTTGTCTATGTTGACATTTGGAAGTGTTTTGTGAGAAAGTTAGAAGCAGACGCTTACCCCTGCTATCTTCTAGTCAGGGTTACGGAAGATTCCAAAATCAGTTTGAGTTTCAGGTGATCACAGCAGCTTTCAGGGCAGTGCCAGTTCTCCCCTGCCAGAAGGAGAACAATTGGGAACAGTTTTAATGCTTGATGCCCGTGCCACACCTCCAGACCTTGGGCTTTGTCTTCTCAGTGTTATAAAATACTTGGTGTGCCCATTCAGTAATTATAACTTGAATTATTTGCAATTTTGATCATTCTTTTAGTTTTTATGTAGACCTTTTGTACGGATGAGTTGAGTGCAAGAGGGACAAAAGAATTTTCACACAAAAATCTTTTTGTAAAGAATTAGAAAGGTTATCGGTTGATCAGGACAAAAATTCTAACTTTTTTTTTCAAATTAAGATTTAAAAACCTAAAAGTTGAGGATGAAGAGATGGCTCAGTGGTTAAGAGCACTGGCTGCTTCCTCCCGCCCCTCAGAGGACTCAAGTTCAATTCCCATCACCATCATGGAAGCTCATGACCATCTGTAACTACACTTCTATGGGCTCTGATTCCTCTTCTGACCTTTGCAGGCTCTTTCATGCACATGATATACAGATACATACACAGGCAATACACTTATATTCTATAAAATATACCTCTTTTATCCTGATTGTATATGCAATAATTAGCCTTGAAAAAACCAATCTCTTTCTTGGGCCAGCTTAAACAAATAAACTACTTTATAGAGATGTCTTGTGTATCAGAAGAAAGACAAGGATTATAGAACCAAAATACCCATACCTAAACTAGAAAGCTGAATGAGCACAGTAAGTCAGAAGTGAGCATCACTAGCAGGGGATTGAGTCCGTCCCTTAAAGAGAGGAGGGAGAATGCTAGTCCCTGTAGTTTTCCATCCTTTCTGAATAAAATGTACGTAGAGAGTAGTCGCAGATCTGTGTGTAAGAAGTTGAAGCTTTTTACAAACATTTTTTTTTAAAATACTCCCTCAGCATCATAATAAAATTAGAAGCTAAAATCATTTACTTTAAATACTATAGGTACCAAAGGTTATTCTTTATATTTACATGGTGAAGAATAAGTTTGCCTTTTTATAGACTGATAAAATTATTTCATTTTATGTTATTTCTTCTTACTTTGAAAAGAAAGTTATTATGTTCCCATAAATGTGTAAATATTACTTACATACATATTTCCAATTCTCAATTAATGTAATAGCACACAGTTTTTTTCAGTACTAATGAACATTATGGTCAGTTTTTTTTCCTTTTCTTTCTTTAGTTTTATATTGTGAAGGAAAATAGAGGTAACGAGGGCACGTGTGTTGGAGTTTCTCGCTGGCCAGTACATGATTTTAATCACCGCACTACCTCAGACATGTGGCTCTATAGGGCTTACAGTGGTAACCTCTATCACAATGGAGAACAGACTCTGACACTGTCCAGCTTTACTCAAGGAGATTTCATTACCTGTGTGTTAGACATGGAAGCCAGGACCATTTCTTTTGGGAAAAATGGAGAGGTACTGAAATCTGTTTACAAATACAACTCTTAAGTTCTTTTCTCCCTCCCTCCCTCCTTTCTTCCTTTGTTCCTTTTTTTTTTCCCAAATTTAAATCCCACTCTTGTTATAGATGCTGGCTATTTAGTGTATAGGTTTTCACTTTCTTCTTTTTTTGTTTGTTTGTTTTGTTTTGTTTTTGATGCTTTCTGATTTTTTTAAATTCTTTATCAGTGTCAAACTAACAACAAGGTGATAAAGATCAAGTAAGATTTTTAAACAAGCAAACAGTTTAGCATCACATTCTGTGTGGCTTTGCCTTGGGTGGTAGGGGCAGTTGATATATGGCTCTAGTAACTTGTTCTAGCTCATAACCTTTGAATTTTAATGTGACTACATAGTATCAATTTTAAAAGCAACTTTAGTTTTCTTTGCTTCTCTGTCACACTCTAGGAACCCAAATTAGCTTTTGAAGATGTGGATGCAGCAGAGTTGTACCCATGTGTAATGTTCTATAGCAGCAACCCTGGTGAAAAGGTAACAGAATCCCAACGTGTATTGCGCATAAGGGATACTGGTTATTTTAAACTAGTGTTATGTTAGTATGATACAGTGGTCATAAATAGAAAGGTATTTCTACCATTACAAGTACCTGGCCCATAAAAGTCTTTCTTCTAGAAGGGTAGATAATTTTAGGAATTACCTTTACTCTGTATTAAGGCACTCTAGTTGTAGAGCAAACCAACTTGAAAACAGTGGCACTGTGAGAGTTATGGGAACTGTATTAGGACTAATATGGTCCATTGGTAGTTATGGATATGAGGAGAAATACTCAAATGTTATAAGATAACATTAGCTGAATAATGCAAGTCAAGTTATGGTGGGGAAACTACCTTTTATTCATGTGAGAGAGTTCTCAGACTTTGTAGATGCTACAGCTTTGAATGTGGTGAGAACAGTATTCAGAGCAGTTGGTCTCACTGAAACAGTTTTTGTTTTCTTTTTGTAAAACAAAAGCAGAAACTAGCTTCTCTTTGTGGGTAATGGTGATGTTTTTCCATTTCCCACCCATTAACTTGAGAGTGTGTTGTAACTTATTTCTCTTTTCAAGAATTTCTAGTAGAATTGTATACTAGAAAAATTTTAAGTTAAATTTATTATAATGAAAATGTTAGACTAAGTACATATTAATCATGAAAATTGCCATATGTGTGTGTATATATATGTGCATGTGTATGTATGTGTATATAATCTTTTAAGGAATTTAAGATTAGCCATTCACTAGACAGATAACTTCTTCTTGAACAAGTAGCCAATTAACTGCAGGTAAAGTTGAGACTGCTGTGTGCCTGATATCCTTTGCTCTGGTTGTGTTCTTGTAATATTCTTTGAGGAAAGAAAATAGTTAACATTAAGTTAACTATTCACAGTGAACCTAGTAAGTGCTTTGACAATATCACTTTATTTTTAAAATAAATATAGGGTCGCTGGGCAGTGGTGGCGCACGCCTTTAATCCCAGCACTTGGGAGGCAGAGGCAGGCGGATCTCTGTGAATTTGAGGCCAGCCTAGCCTACAAGAGCAAGTTCCAGGACAGACTCCAAAGCCACGGAGAAACCCTGTCTCGAAAAACCAATAATAATAATAATAATAATAATAATAATAATAATAATAAATGTAGGGTATGGATACTATTATTAGTGTCCTTTTTTTCAGGTGAAGAAGCTAAGACTTAGATTACTTGCCAGGATTGTAGGCAATTATGATTTAAATTCAAGTCTCACTCCTCTTTTAACATCTTTAGGAAGTCTTAAGGGAGAGGAGACAGGGTCTTTTATATAGCCTAGACTTGTTGTGAACTCACAGAGATTCTGAAGTTTATCAGGAAAGTCCTCCAGACAGAATACATATATTTATGGTTAGAATCCTAAAGCTGGATGAATTCTCCAAGGTGTACAGATGTTGGAAAGCACCAAGCCTACAAGAATATTAGTAGGGTTTGAGTATACAACCAGGACAAAGAAGGACTTTGGACTCAAAGTCTTCCGGGTGCTGAAACTACAGACATGTGCCACTACACCAGCTTTCTCTCTTCAATTCTGTGTCCTACTTGCAGTGTTCATACTGGACTATCCTAGTTATGTAGTTTTTTAATTTTACATTTGTGCCCTGGAAACAATGTAAGATACTATATTATCCTGGAGTTTTAAGGATGATAGTTACTATTTCTTTCAGACATTTTTTTGAACTAAATTGAGTCAGTCACATGTACCTTCCTCATGTCCATCCTTTGAGTGGTTGTAACTGCTTTGAAACTTGTGGACTACATGAGGTTCAAATGCAGGGAATTCTAAAAGAATGATATTGCTAATTAATTCAGCGGATCTCTAATTTTTCCTACCCATTTTTGGAAGGGGGGGGTCACTTGGTATATTACAACATGCTAATATTAGTTCAACATACAATTCCATTTGCTAGAACCTGTGTTGACAAACAGTTAAAAAAAACCTATTAACATCACACACATTCCTCCTTCTCTTCTTTCATGTAGGTGAAAATTTGTGATATGCAAATGCGTGGCACACCACGGGATTTACTTCCAGGAGACCCTATTTGTAGTCCAGTAGCAGCAGTGCTAGCTGAGGCCACTATTCAGCTTATCCGTATCCTTCACCGAACAGACCGTTGGACTTACTGCATTAACAAAAAGATGATGGAAAGGCTACATAAAATTAAGATTTGTATTAAAGAGTCAGGTCAGAAGCTAAAGAAAAGTCGCTCGGTTCAGAGCCGAGAGGAAAATGAAATGAGAGAGGAGAAAGAGAACAAAGAAGAAGAAAAAGGTAAACATAACAGGCATGGCCTTGCTGACCTCTCAGAACCGCAGCTGAGGACTCTTTGCTTAGAGGTGTGGCCTGTGCTAGCAGTGATAGGAGGAGTTGATGCTGGCCTTAGAGTTGGAGGTCGATGTGTTCACAAGCAAACTGGGCGCCATGCCACGCTGCTGGGAGTGGTCAAAGAAGGCAGCACATCTGCCAAAGTTCAGTGGGATGAAGCCGAGATCACCATCAGGTATGATGTGTTGACTTTTGATTATAGCAGATAGTCATTTGATGGTGAAATGTAGTAATGGTGTGTTGGAGATCCTCTGCTAGTTAACTTTTAAAAATGATTTTCTTTGTTGCTAGATTTATTATTTTGATTTACTAGAATACGAATGATCTGTAAAATAAATTTTTAAATTTTGTTGGTGAAAAACTAGTCTTAACTTGTTTTTTAATTGGGTTCCTGCTTCTTGTTGCTGGGAGGTATCTTTGCCAGAGATCACACTTGGTCTTGTGCATGCTAGACAAGTGATCTTTCACTGAGTTCTGCCCTTCCTGGTTTCTGCCTTTTGATCATTTCGATTATACACTTGGACAGTAAAATTCCAGCTGGATAACTTATTGACCAGATTTTATGTTCAAGAGGCTCTGTGGTAGGGCCATCTATGTGAGAACTGCCTTTTTTTAAAAAAAAAAAATTAAAACTTTATTTTTTTATGCATGTGGGTATTTTGCCTGCATGTATGTCTGTGTACCACCTGTGTGTCTAATGCCTGCAGAGGCCAGAAAAAGACATTGCATCCCTGGAACTGGAGTTACAAATAGTTGTGAGCCATTATGTGCATACTGGGAACTGAAACTGGTTCCCTGTAAAAGGAGCTCATGCTCTTAACCATCTTTCCAGTCCTATAATGAACTCTCCTGTCATTTTTTGTGACTGAGTGTTGTAACTTAAACTGGCCTATACCTCACTATGTAACCCAAATAGACAAACTCATGATCCCCTTATGTTAGCCTCCCGAGTGCTGGGGGTACAGATGTATGCCATTACCCCCCCGCCCTACCTTTTTAAAATACGGATTTTTATTCTCTCAATGTACATCATTTTTATAGTTACAAGAGTTACATTTATCTGACACAATCAAGATGCTTGAAAGCATTTGAGTGTATTTGTATGTATATAGTTTAAAATATAAACTTCCTTTATTTGATGTTAAACATTTCTATTCATAAAGGATTTTACCTATCTGAGAATATAATTTTATCATTTGGAAATAAGGATTTTTTAATAATATTATATAACTATTGATTATATTAGCTAGTATGATTCTTTTGTATACTAATATGACAGAACATTATCTTAAAGAGTGATTTATAGTATTTAATGAAAGTAGTACTATTTTGGAACTAAGAAAACATGATAGACTCCGTTGAAAAAACACATATATGTAAAGTTCATATGTAATATCTGACTATAATGGACTTTGTTGTATATCCTTCATCTCACAGAAACCTAAGAAATGCAGTGACAGCTTTACAAAATCACATAAATGTTTTCCTTTTCCTTTATTCTTTGCTTTGTTTCAGAGAAGAGTCAATATCTTATTAGTATATGTGTAGCATAGTAAAATATGTAAGTTAGTACATGAGAAAAGAAAAATGTGTAAAGGGAAAATGAGATTAGAAAGACAAGTCAAGAAGTAGGTGATTACAGCAAAACTTCAGATACTTGCTAAGCTCTTTATTATATTTTCTATAATTAATGTGACTCTTAAACTTCAGGAATTTAATGCCATATATCCTGGATATATAATTGTATTCTCGCTTAAACTACAATTACGTGTATCAGTTCAAGATTACAAAGTAAAATTTTTAATGAGAAAGTCTCCTGTGGAAGAGATTACAAAGACCTACTACATACTCAACACAAACTGGATTTATTATGTAAATTTCCCAACTAGCTTACATCAAACTACATCTGCCTTATCTCCTATTCTGCAAGTAAAGTTACATAGCCATATTCTTTTGCTTTGTGTATCAGTGGTTGCTTTGGTACTATTATGGCAAAGTTGAGTGGTAACAACAGAGTCCATGTGCTCCCAGAGCTCTTAAGGTAGTTAGACCTGGGAAGTTTGCTATTCTGCTTTATATTATATATTGATAAATATTCTCATTTGAAAGCACATGTGCATTTCATTGTTGTTGCATTTAGCATTACATCTCTATTTCCTCATGATATCATTTTTTTCATTCTGTAATGATGTCAGTTTGTGTAAACTATTCTCTATATTGTGTACATGACGCGTCTTGTTTTGTCTACGTTATTTTCTGTACCTTCCTCCTGTCTTTCCCTCACTTGCTTTTTCCTGTGTCATTCTGATCTTTATTAAAGCTTCCCAACTTTTTGGTCGCCTAGTGATACTCCATTGTATAACCTGGAACCCTGTGAACCACTGCTGTTTGATGTGGCGCGATTCCGAGGCCTGACAGCATCTGTGCTGCTGGACCTAACATACCTGACAGGCATTCATGAAGATGTGGGGAAACAGAGCATCAAGCGACATGAAAAGAAACACCGTCATGAGTCTGAAGAAAAGGGGGACACTGAACAGAAACCTGAGAGTGAATCCATTTTAGATGTGCGAACAGGGTTAATATCTGATGATGTCAAAAGTCAGGGTACCACAAGCTCCAAATCAGAAAATGAAATAGCTTCATTTTCTTTAGAACCAACACTGCCAGGTGTGGAATCACAACATCAAGTAACAGAAGGAAAAAGAAAAAATCATGAACATATATCCAAAACCCACGACATAGCTCAGTCAGAAATCAGAGCAGTCCAGCTTTCCTATCTCTACCTCGGTGCTATGAAGTCACTTAGTGCTCTTCTTGGCTGTAGTAAATATGCTGAGCTCTTGCTGATTCCAAAAGTTCTAGCTGAAAATGGTCACAACTCAGACTGTGCAAGCTCTCCAGTTGTTCACGAGGATGTGGAGATGCGTGCTGCTCTGCAGTTCCTGATGCGGCACATGGTGAAGCGAGCAGTCATGCGGTCACCCATAAAGCGAGCATTGGGGTTAGCTGATCTGGAACGGGCTCAAGCTATTATTTACAAACTAGTGGTCCATGGGCTTGTGGAAGACCAATTTGGGGGCAAAATTAAGCAAGGTATGTTACCTGATGAAAATATACTCATAACTTAATTTGTGAATGTGTGTGTGTGTGTGTGTGTGTGTGTGTGTGTGTATGTGTGTATTGGCCAAAGGAATTTGACATTGTTTTTTCTTTGTAAGATAAATGGTAATTTTTTGTTACTTTTATATTAGTAATTATTGTGTACCTGTAATTTTCTGTTTTAATCTACATAAACACTAAAATTTGATAATTGTTATTAAATTTTGGAAAGCTGAAATTACCAGGTCTGGTGGTGCCCCTTTAATCCCAGCACTCAGAACACAGAGACAGAGAGATCTCTGTGGGTTCAGTGTCAGGTTGCTTGCTTTACATAGTGAATTCCAGGACTGCCAAGGCTATATAGTGAGGCCCTGTCTCCAAAAAAAAATAAAAAGAAGCAGACAAAAACAGCTGACATTTAATTCATTCTTCAAAAGGTATTCAATTATTTATTGATCTGATTTGAAATATATTCTTAAAACTTCTCAGAGACTTTTTAAGATGTGATATTTCATAAACAGTGTATTGTATGAAAAGACCCTGGCTTTGATTATCTTTATCTTCACTATGAGAAATAGTACAAAGTTTTAAATAAAAATGAGAATCATTGAGAAAATACTTGTTGAATGATTAATGCTACGTAAAACAGTATCCCTTTCCTTCAAGAAGCTTGTACTACTATACCGAGAGAGGTGACACCGTTCTGGAACCCCAGTATTTGGAAAGCAGAGGCAAAACCAGAAGTTCAAGGACGTTCTTGGCCACAAATCAGTTTTGAGGCCTGACTGAGCTACATGAGACCTTACCTAAAGGGACAGGTAGAAGAGAAAGAAAAAAAAAAGGGACAAGAAAAAAGAATGTTGGGTCTTTATTCTTTCTGCTTCTACTCCCTTTCCTTTGCCCTCATTCTTGTTCCATCTTAGTTTAGATAGTACATAGGAGAGAGAGGCACATGGTACATATAAGTAGGCATGTTTTAAGTTGTTTATGAAGGGATGTGGCCAGGTAGTAAACCTAAGAATTAGCTATGTTTTTAAAATAAAATTTTACAGCAAGACAGTGGTGGCACACTCCTTTAATCCCAGCACTCGGGAGGCATAGGCAGGTGGATCTTTGTGAGTTTGAGGCCAGCCTGGTCTACAGAGCTAATTCCAGGACAGGCTCCAAAGCTACACAGAGAAACCCTGTCTTTAGGGGGAAAAAAAAATTTTAACTTTTTTTTTTTTAAGTGTATAGGTGTTTTGCCTACATGTGTGTCTGTGCATCACTTGTGTGCCTAGTACCTGCTAAGACCAAAAGACTGGATCCTCTGAAACTAGAGTTACAGATGGTTGTGAGCTGCCATGCGAGTACTGGGAATTGAACTTAGGTTGTCTGGAAGAGTAGCCAGTGCCTGTAACCACTGAGTCATCTCTCTATCCCAAGAATTAGTTGTTTTTGTAGTAACTGCTCCTTTATTATTTGTTCCCTTACTGGAGAAGGAAAACTATAAACACACATTTTTGACACATACACCCTTCAAGTCAGCATGAAATTTCCATCACGGTTTTTATTCTTGTATGTATATGCCTTTGCCAACACTGGAGGTAAGTGTCAAAATCAAAATGCTAGACAAATACATTTAGTGTTTGGATATATTGAAATATCCTCAAATTTTAGACATCTCCCTACCCCTTTTGACACAGGGTCTGGTTAAGTAGGGTAGGCTAGCTTTAACTTACAATCCTCTTGCCTCAGCCCCCGAGTGCCTGGATTAAAGGAGTGTGTCAATATATCCCCCAATTTTAATGTGTTTGTAAGAGAATTCTTTAAAAATCCAAACTAATTGCAAGGGTCTGTAGAATCTAAAATAATGAATACAATAGTGAATGAAGAATGTGTATGTGTGTGCATCATGTGTATGTGTGTGTTTAAGAACTTTTTTTGAAATTCCTTCGGAAAATATATATAGGAAATTTGACGTTTCGAAGCCACGTTTCACTTTGTAGTCTTGGCTGCTTGATATATAGCCCAAAGTGCCCTTATATTCAAGATAATCTTCTTGCTCCAGCCTCCCAAGTGCTAGGATTATAGATGTCCATAACCAAACCTACATCTAGAAACATTTAAGTTAAAGTTTTCCATTTTTTTACTTAATTGCTTTTGAGAAAGACAAATCCTTACTGTTTTCTTAACCTTTGGTTTACAGAGATTGATCAGCAAGCCGAAGAAAGTGACCAAACCCAGCAAGCACAAACCCCAGTTACCACCAGCCCATCAGCGTCCAGCACAACTTCCTTTATGAGCAGCTCCCTTGAGGACACCACAACCGCCACCACTCCTGTCACTGACACAGAAACAGTGCCTGCGTCTGAGTCTCCAGGGGTGATGCCACTTAGTCTTCTCAGGTAGAGAAGTTGGCCTTTATGTCTGTCACACTTATGCTTCTCAAAGCACATTGTTCCTCTTAACATAGAGTGCCAAGTTAAATCTGGGTATTCCAGAGCTGGAAAGAACCTGGGATCATATAGTGAAAACATCCTCGTGAAAGTTGGAAACACATCTCTGAAGTTAGGACTTGTCCTGAACTCTCAAAACCAGTTAGTGGTAGGTCAGGGTCTACTCCTGTGTCTGTATAGGGGTGTAAGTGTGCACTACTATACTTGGCTTGGCTAAGCTTTTAAAGACTTGTTTTCTTCAAAACAAAGTAATTGTTTCTTCCCATTTTTGGGGGGCAGGGGGTATGTTGGGGACAGGAGGGTTGGTGTTGTTACTGAGAATCAAACTCAGGACCCTTACATGTTACTCAAATGTTCCATTACTGAGCTATATCTCCAGCCAATACTTGAATTTTGAGTTGTAAAGTACAAAGAAAAAGAAATCATCTATGTGAAATAATTCTTTCTCCTTGGGCCTTTCCCTTTTGAACATAATTCTTTTTTCTTTTCCTTTTTTTTTAAAAAACATTTATTTTACCATTTATGCGGCATGAGAGCCCACATACCACAGTACACATGTGGAGGTCAGAAGACAGCTTGGCAAGTTGGTTCTCTCCACCTTTGTATAGATTGCAGGGATTGAACTTAGCTCATCATGCCATTGTGGTAAGCTCATTCACCCTCTGAGTCATCTCAGTAGCTCTATACTTCATTTTTACTCTTTTCAAATGAAAAAGACATGTTTTAAGGTGCTTCTTCAGCCATCTCTATGTAATAAGGGTGAATTCTATACAGTGCTTACTTATTTAAGTTCCTTTTTGCTTAGTTTGCCAGTTCCTATACATACCGGTGAGGCTTTAGAGAACTTCATGGAGAGATTGGCATTAAGTGAAGTAAGGAAAGCAAACTAGCCTTTCCCTCTGCTATTCCTCTCAGATAGATTGTCTTTATTCTCACTGAAATAGACAGTAGAAGGGAATACTCATCTCTGCCATTAGTGATTCTCAAGTTTTGGTGTGTACAGTTTTCCCACCTAGGAGCTATTTGAAAGTTCTGGGATTACATACCCTAGGAAACTGGATTTAGTAGGTGTGTAGAGCCCATAGTTTGCATTCGTTACATGTTTCGTGTGTGTGTGTGTGTGTGTGTGTGTGTGTGTGTGTGTACACACACTGGTCTTCAGCTCACATTTTGAACATTGTCACTGTATATTTGTGCAGAGGAGCACTGATACACACCTGTTTATTAGCTCTCTCATTTGAGTCACAGTTCTAGGAGATGCTGATAGAGCATTCTTGTGGTTTTTAATACTTCTGGCAATTTCAGAATTTAAAAGTGTTCACAGTGAATCCGTGGCCTCTTGTCTCCTTTGAGGCTCTGACTAGAATAGGCATAGGATCAAAAGGTAGAATCATGCCCGTTGTTGCCATAGGTGCCCACCAATGACTTCCTCTATTAGTTTAGCAGTAGAAATTGAACTCAAAGGATCCTTCCTAGAATTTTCCTTTCTTCTTAGTCTTTGTTTCTCTATTACTGGCTTGGACTTGATTGGAACTAGTTACCTCCACAAGTCTCAGTGAGGTACTGCTCCCTCTGTATACCATGGCTGATTGGATAAACAGGGCTCTTCTGAAGCTAGATAGTACTTTGATTGCTGAGACTAAAGCTTGGTAGTAGAGCACTTGCCTAGCGTTTGCAAGTGGTTCTGCATTCAATCTACAGCACCACAGGAAAGAAAATGCTCCTAGTTTAGGGGACAGATCTGGACTTGACTCTGATTAGTGTCCACCTTCTCAGTGTGAGAGGGAGTGCCTATCCTTTCTGTGCCTGTCATTCATATACTGTTTACACCACCTTAGTGTTAGACATGTTAGCCTTTGGCATATCATGCATACCCACTATTTTTCAAATGGACTGGGTAACTGGACACTTATTTTTTTCTGTAAGTTAATACCTGAGATCAGTATGTTCATTTTATAGCTAGTGGATTTATGTTTGAAGTAATATCAATTCTCCTGTTTTTGTTTTTGTTATGGAGTCTTATGTATCCTAGAGGCTACCCTTGAACTTTGTAAAAGGCCAAGGATGACCTTGAACTCCTATCTCTACCTCCCAATTGCTGGGATTATAATATGTGCCACCACACCAAGTTCTATAAGGGCTGAAGATTGAACCCAGGGTTTTGTACATGCTAGGCAAATACTCTACCATCTGAGCCACATCTCTAGTCTAAGTTCCCTGTCCTAAAAATTCTTCTTTAGTTTCTTGACTACTATATTCATACCAAAATACCCTTGTCACCTTGATATTATAGTAGAAGAAAAACTTCATAAAAGCAAGGATTGTTCATTTCTTTTGTAATTGCTTTATCACTCCCCAGTATGTTGCTGCTCTTTTTCTAGGAATATAATATTACTTTCATAGTTAAGAGTACCCTATGACATAATTACTTTTAATAGTGAAGAATCTTTCATCACCCTGTATTAAACTATAGCTAACTTGTGCTGTCTTCCAGGTTCTAATTTCTTCTGTAAGAAGATTCATGACATGCCTGTTCCTTCCCAGTCCCAGTTGTTGGTGTTTTTGTTTTTGTTTTGTTTTTTTTTTTTTGCTAATCATTGTTCTTTTCTTAAAGGCAAATGTTCTCTAGTTATCCAACCACCACTGTACTTCCTACACGTCGTGCACAGACTCCTCCAATATCATCACTACCAACCTCTCCTTCTGATGAAGTAGGAAGGAGGCAAAGTTTAACTTCTCCCGATTCCCAGTCTACAAGGCCAGCTAACCGCACAGGTAAATCTGCTGTCATGTATTGAGTACCCAAACCTCTTTGCGACTTTGTGGGGTTTTTTTCCTAATTGATTATAAAAAGTGATTTAGTGAAAGAGAACTATACTTTCAAACTGAGTGCCTTCTATGTTTTGAATTGTAGATTAAATTATGGCCACTTGGAGAGAAGTAATATCCATATCAACCACATATGCCCTTCCTTCTTTCCTTATAAGCCAATGTTCAGTGCTATAAATGTCTTTCTAATCTTAACTTTATTCATAACCCACGCAATTATAATGTATCACAAGGAAGCATCAGAGAAGTCCAAATTGAGGGGCTTTATACAAAATAACTAGGCCATTATTAGGTCGAAGGATCTCAAGTTCAAAGTCAGCCTGAAAAATTAATGAGGCTTTGTCTCAAAATAAAAAGTAAAAATAGAGTGGGAGAGTGTTTGCCTGGAATGTTTATGGCCCTGAGTTTGATCTCCAATACTAGCAGAGGAAAGCTAGAGACCAAAGGAGGGCTGGAGAGATGGCTCAGAGGTTAAGAGCACTGACTGCTCTTCCAAAGGTCCTGAGTTCAATTCCCAGCAACTACATGGTGGCTCACAACAATCTGTAATGGGGTCTGGTGCCCTCTTCTGGCCTGCAGGCATACACACAGAATATTGTGTATATAATAAATAAATAAATATTTTAAAAAAAAAGAGACCAAAGGATCTTGACAACCAGATAAAATGCACAGATGATCCTAGATCCATTGGTATAAAGAACATTATCATTATATTAGAGAGTGGGAGCTGGATCAGATGATGATACTCTTCATATCCAAACTCTGCCCATAGTTGTAGGAGTTACCTATTAACATTCAGAAAACATAGAACCTCTGGTTTGCTGTTAATTCTGCATTAGTTCAGGAGGAAAAGATTTCTTTATGCTCTGCTTGCAAATTTTGTATATTTTAATTTTTATTACTAGCAGATTTACTTATCTGTACAACAGCCCTATATTGCTATGAAAAATTTAGCTGTATTTGCGTTTTTAAACAGAAAGTAAACAATCAATTAAAAACAAAAACTCTCTATTGGACTTGCCTCAAAATCATGATCCTTCTGCTTCAGTCCCTTGAATGCTAGGATTGCTGGCATGTAATTCGGTGCCCATTTTTATTTATCTTATTTTAATAGTAAATTTGTGTTGAGTTTGAGTAATTCTAGGAAATTGAAGTCCCATGGTTACTATGTATACACTTGGTTTACGGTGTATAGTAGTCAAGCCCATTTTTCTCTTTCTTTTGCTTCAGCCTTATCAGACCCAAGCAGCAGACTTTCAACCTCTCCTCCTCCCCCAGCAATTGCAGTTCCCTTGCTGGAAATGGGCTTCTCTCTTCGACAGATTGCCAAAGCCATGGAAGCTACAGGTAAGATATGTTTTATAGTTCAGTATCTGTTGATATGACTAGTCTTAAATGTTATTGAAGGAAGCATTTTTTAAAAAGATCATCTTAAGATTTTTTTTTTTTTTTTTTTTTTTTTTTGGTTTTTCGAGACAGGGTTTCTCTGTGGCTTTGGAGCCTGTGCTGGAACTAGCTCTTGTAGACCAGGCTGGTCTTGAACTCAC
>JAQHUG010000010.1:5786794-5800743 GCA_028555095.1 Dicrostonyx torquatus
CACACACACACACACACACACACCCCACATCACCATTTCGGTGGCACACACCTTTAATCCCAACACACCACACACACACACACACACACACACACACACACACCCCACATCACCATCATTTAGATAGGTAGAGATGAGTGGATCCACAGGACTCACTAGCCAGTCAGCCATCTACTATCTAGCCTCCTTAGATAGTTCCAGGGCAGTTAGAGACCTAAAGAAACAGCACCACGGGCTGGAGAGATGGCTCAGAGGTTAAGAGCACTGACTGCTCTTCCAGAGGTCCTGAGTTCAATACCCAGCAACCACATGGTGGCTCACAACCATCTGTAATGAGACCTGGTGCCCTTAGAACACTGTATATGTAATAAATAAATAAATCTTTAAAAAAAAAAAGAAAAAGAAACAGCACCACACACATTCTCACAGACATTGACTTGCACCCACACATACATGTGCACCTACACACACACAAACTATTTTGTTCTCAGTAATATTTGGGGGAAAAGGTAATACCACAAGGAAGCTTATATTTTTGCTTTCTTTTCATGAGAGCGTTAAAAAAAGTTGCATTCTCTTCAAACTTGCTTGTATAGCCCTGATAATCTGGATCATACAGAGAACGCAGCTTCTGGAAGTGGACCACCAGCTAGAAGCCGCTCAACAGTAACAAGAAGGCACAAGTTTGACTTAGCAGCTCGTACATTGCTTGCAAGAGCAGGTAATTATTTTTTACATCGCTCTCTTGGTGAAAGATCTCATTTAAAAATCATTATGGAAGCAGCAGTAAAGAAGATACAAGCTAAGGGCTAAGTGAACTCATTATTGCTACTACTCAGTGAAGCAGCTGTTTGCATATAATTTTGTACACTATATTATTTTACTAACAGTCATAGATTGTATTCATAGGGTTTTTTTTTTTAAGTTGCCTCAAATATAAAAGGCTATGGTGGCCCCTTGTAGGTTTTGAAAGATTTTGTAGCTCTTCTCTCTGCCTTTAGTCAGTTACAATTTGAGAAGTGATAGTGCATATTTAATGTTTAGTGTCAGTAGTCAGAATCTTTTGTACCAGACAAAAGATTTTAGAGCCTCACCACTAGGCCCTAGATAAGCAAACATAAATTCTCTCAATACACTTGTAAATTCTAGGAGGGGGGGAAAGTGAGAATTATTTTCTTTTTATTTTCTGATTTTTATGATACTGGTGATTGAACCTCACACATTCTAGGTAAACACTTCGTCACTGAGCTATATCTCTTCCATTATTTTATCATTATCATCATCACAGTGCTAGGGATCACGCCCAGGGCCTTATACATGCTGTGTAAGTACTTTACCACTAAACTATATCCCTAGCCACAGGGAATGTATTTTCCAAACTAGAAACTACATTATTCATTGTTAAAAAATTTTATTATCAAAATATTAAAACATAAGTGATGATTTGATAATTTATGGGAACCATGAAAAAGGAATTTGAGACCTGTCTAGAAAATATAAGCTATACATTTACCATAAAATGAAGAGAAACTGAATTTTAAAAAAATGAATCTGGAAGAGTAATAATGGTTGACATTTTTGACATAAATATTTATAACACAAATAACAATATAATAGTTTAAACATTTTTTTGTATGTAGTACCTTATTTAACCTTAACAGTAAGTAGCCTGAGAGATGGTGTATTTTCTAAATGAGGAAGCTTGTGAAAGTTATAATTTGAGGTATATGCTCTAGAATCCAAAGAAGTAGCTGAGGTAGGTTCTCTCCTACATGGGTAGCAATTAAGAACTGGCAAAATAGTCAATATTATTTTATTCATGCAAATAAAATGCCTCTTTTGTTTTGTTCTGAGCGGGGTTATACCGCTCTGTGCAGGCTCACAGGAATCAAAGTCGGAGAGAAGGAATATCTTTGCAACAAGACCCAGGGGCGTTGTATGACTTTAATTTAGATGAGGAATTGGAAATTGATCTTGATGATGAAGCAATGGAAGCTATGTTTGGACAAGACCTGACCAGTGACAATGATATTCTGGGAATGTGGATCCCAGAGGTACTGGATTGGCCTACCTGGGTGTGTGTGACTGCAGCGGGGGCTGCTCTGACTTATTTTCCTGCCCTCCTGTTCATACAGCTTACTAACAGCGGCCTTGTCTAGAGTTGAAAAAGCCTTACATCTCATCCTGAGGTTTAGGGATTTAATGCTTGAGCATTGCTTTGATACCTACCGACTAATAAGAAAGTCTCTCATTGCTTTCTCTGTGTGATTTTATTGCTTCTCTCCCCAGACTAGATGACTAGAGCCGTATTGTGGTAATGTTTCATTGTGATGTTGAAGAGTAGTTTCAAAACTTAACATTAGGCCCTACTGCTGAGTTATCTAACATACTCACATTCCTATCAGAGTGCATGCTCTTCTTCATAGATTCTATTTAATCAGTGTAAGACATTATTTAGCAATACGTTTTTATAGTAGGGAGACTAAAAAAACTCATTGATGTGATCTTTTATCTGCTTGATTAGATTAATAACATAAGTGAATCACAGTAGACTATCTTACTAATTCAGAAAGTAGGTCTTATTTTATGGCCAGGTAAAAGTGTTTTCACTAGAGAGGTTTTTTTTAATGGCTTGAGGCAGATTTAAATTACTGAATTCTTATTTTTAGTAGAGTAATCTTAATGTTATATTTTAAGCAAATAAAAAAGAGAAAAGAATACCTTCAGATTATGTGGTCTGAATTCTTACTTGAAAGAAAATTATGTAGCATTAATGAATATCCTTGTACTATTACAGGATATTAAAAAGTAGCTAGTTTAATATCACAAATAATCTACCTCTAATTCTAAATTGACCATAATTTGGTATAAAATCATTTTGTGCAGCATGTTTGTGAGTCTGAAGACAGGGAAGAAGTGGTGGTGTGTGAACTGTGTGAGTGCAACGTCGTCAGCTTCAATCAGCACATGAAGAGAAACCACCCTGGCTGCGGGCGCAGTGCAAACCGCCAGGGCTATCGCAGCAATGGCTCCTATGTGGATGGCTGGTTTGGTGGTGAATGTGGGAGTGGAAATCCATACTACCTGCTGTGTGGCAGCTGCAGGGAGAAGTACTTAGCTCTGAAGACCAAAACCAAGACTACAAATTCTGAAAGGTACCTTGAAATTGTGTTTTAGATCCCACCCTTCTTGAATGAGAGCATCTCATTCTGTTAAGACACAGGAACTGGCCGGGCGGTTGGTGGCGCATGCCTTTAATCCCAGCACTCGGGAGGCAGAGGCAGGCGGATCTTTGTGAGTTCGAGACCAGCCTGGTCTACAAGAGCTAGTTCTAGTGCAGGCTCCAAAGCCACAGAGAAACCCTGTCTCGAAAAAAAACAAACAAAAAAAAGACACAGGAACTGTTTTTGTTTTTTTTTTCTCTTCATTGTAAAAAAATTAGTTTTGACTGAATTGGAGGCAGAACTTATTGAGGCCAAGGGATTCCATTCCCAGCAGATGTGGGAGCTGTTTTTAGTCTCCTGGTACTGTAGGTATGGTGGCATAGCAGCCGGTATGGTAGTTTGACTGTGTCAACCATTAGCATCTTGGCAGTTGTGATCAGGATCTTCATCATAACCCTCTGAAGTGCAGGGTCAAGACTTCAAATTGACATTCTTCAACATATTTCTAGCATCTTAACTAAGATATTTTTCTTGATATAAAAATGTACTGCTCTGTTTAAATAAGCTTCTATGAAAAAAAAGGACTCGTGTACTTTATATACTTAACCTCTAGTTCTGTAACTTTTAAATTTTTGACACTTCCTAGGACAGAGTTTGATTTAAAAGAGTTATTGGAGGTGACCAGAAATGTTTCCAGTTTTGGAAGGATTTTTTGTTGTTGTTGTTTTGTTTGTTTGTTTGTTTTGTGTGTGTGTGTGAAGCAACAATTGATCTGTAAGCATGTATGTATGTACAGCAGTTTTTACTGCATTTGTCCCATAACACAAGACACTTTTTACTTCTTGCTGCTTTATTAATGAACTCCTATAATATTCTAATGACTTAATTTGCAGTTGGGTACTAACTTTTATATAAAAACACAATGTTCTTCATGTTTGGTGCAGGTACAAGGGACAAGCTCCAGATCTAATTGGCAAGCAGGACAGTGTGTATGAAGGTAGTTGTTTTGAGAGCTTCCTTATTTTACATGTATTTTCATGGATACTCCTTTTTTTAACATCTACTACTAAACCTTACCCTCATGTGTGTTTGTGTTTATGTGCATATTAACTAGAGCTTTCCCTAAGTGCATCAGAGGTCGCTTGATAACAGCATTCTATCCTTGAAAGTCAGAGAAAGAACCCAGGATTAAATGTTAGCTTTACTATACAGTGCTTTTCTTTGCGGTTTGATTTTTTTTTTCCAGAATAAGAAAAAATGTAACATTTTAAAGTTTTTCCATCCTAATTGTGGAAAAACATTGAGATGAATGTTATTTGTTTTTTTGGTTTCTTTCTTTTTGGTGCACTCATTTGTTTGAGTGTTTATTAGCTGAAGTCTCTATGATCAGTCGCAACATCTGCTGCTGCTTTCTATGGATTTGATTCCACTTCCCTTTCCTGTAGTTTCACATGCTTCAGGAATGCAGTTTACTCAGGTCTCCAGAAGATAGTGCTGTAGTTCATTTTGTGGGCCTTGACTTTTGACTTGAACATTTTAGGTGATTTTAGATGTATCTTAAAATCACCATTCTTAGCAGAACTATGCCATGTTTATGTTTACATGCCATATGTTTATTTAAATTCCAGAAGATTGGGACATGTTAGATATTGATGAAGATGAAAAATTAACAGGTGAAGAAGAATTTGAATTGCTTGCTGGACCACTTGGTTTAAATGACCGGCGCATTGTGCCAGAACCAGTTCAGTTCCCTGACAGTGATCCACTAGGAGCATCAGTAGCAATGGTCACAGCTACCAACAGTATGGAAGAGACTCTGATGCAAATTGGTGAGCTGAAAGGCTGATTGTCATTGATCTTGTTGTCTGTTTTAATACTTTTCTTAGGTAGATAATAAAACTAATGATTTAACCCCTCTCACACCAAGTCTTAGCCATTTGATGGGGGAGGGACATGGAATACAAGCCAGAGATTTGATAAGAGGTTTTTCCTCTGTTGTTTTCCACCAATAGGATCTTCCATTGCACCTGATTGGAGTATTGATTTTTGACTAGACTGACCAAATTCCACATGTGCATGCACTTCCCCCCCAAAACACACCCCAGAATTTAAAAATTAGCTCTATTAATGACATAGCTCTTTATGTGTATTCAAAGTGTATTTTATTTATATCCTTTCTTAGGCTGGAGAGATGGACCAATGGTTAGGAGCATTTGGTGCTCACAAATGTCTATAAACTCCAATCTCAGGATTTGTTGCCTTCTTCTGGCTTCCTTGAGCACTGTACACACATGGTGCACATACATACATGAAGACAAAATACTTGTACACATAAAATAAAAAGTCTTTTTTAAAAAAAAAATACCTTTCTCATATCTGTTAATATCAGAAGTAACACATAAAAAGAATATTAAAAAAAAGTGTATTTAGTAGAAATTTTCTCCTACCTCAGAAATCTTTAATATCTTAAAGAACTTTTGCTAGTTCTATCTAAGTGAGCAAACACATTTCTTGTTACATTTCTTTGCAGACTCTACATAAAATGTGGTAAAAGAATTCAATAGTCCAGGTACTTTATCTTACTTTGTAAAGAACTGAACAAAATCCTGTTTTCAGGTTGCCATGGCTCTGTGGAAAAGAGTTCCTCGGGAAGAGTAACATTAGGAGAGCAGGCGGCAGCCCTGGCAAACCCTCATGACCGAGTGGTGGCTCTAAGGAGAGTGACTGCTGCAGCTCAGGTCCTTCTGGCCAGAACCATGGTCATGCGAGCGCTGTCTCTTCTCTCAGTCAGGTAAGTGCTGTGTCGAATGATGCAGTTACCTCTGAGGGATTTCACACAGGAGTCTAGGAGGGGAGATGAGAGAGCTGTCAAAACTTGAAATATGTTATTGAATGAATGTAGGTTAGACTTAATCATTATTGGTATTTACTCAGTTCCTGCTTGGCTCTTTTTAAGTTTGAAAAAAAATACTAATTTAGTAATAGAATCAATTGTATATCTTTTTTGTTGTTCCAGAAATTGAAAATTAAGTTGATACTAGGTAAAAATTAAAGAGTGAGTGAGTATTTCTGCAGAACTCATATCATAAAAAGATTAAAAATGAGCAAGACTAATGTATAGTTTTAGACCTTAGACAGCGGTTACTTCTGAAGGCACGGTGGCTTCGAGGAGTGCCCAGCAAGCTTCTGAGGTGCTGCTAAAGTTTTGTTTCTTGACCTACAGGGTGGTTACCTGGGATTTCCAGACTGAAAGTTCTCACTCTGTTGATATTTTTAATGTCATATTCTAGTTTATTGATAACTCTCAGTGCATACAGTATTCAATATAAAAAAAAAGCTTAGATGACCATTTCAGTTTTACATCATGTTTTGATATAAGGACATGTGGGACTAATGATGAAATAACTAAATAACTTTTGTTTGATTTTCGTCTTTGATGATGAGGATGCTATGTATGTGGGGTACAAAACTGCCCCTTAAGAAACCTTTCTTCAGGGCTGGAGAGATGGCTCAGAGGTTAAGAGCATTGCCTGCTCTTCCAAAGGTCCTGAGTTCAATTCCCAGCAACCACATGGTGGCTCACAACCATCTCTAATGGGGTCTGGTGCCCTCTTCTGGTGTGCAGGCATACACACAGACAGAATATTGTATACATAATAAATAACTCAATATTTAAAAAAAAAAAAAAAAGAAAGAAACCTTTCTTCAGCCGGGTGGTGGTGGAGCACACCTTTAATCCTAGCACTCGGGAGGCAGAGGCAGGTGGATCTCTGTGAGTTCGAGGCCAGCCTGGTCTACAAGAGCTAGCTAGCTCCAGGACAGTCTCCAAAGCCACAGAGAAGCACTCTCGAAAAACTAAAAAAAAAAAAAAAAAGTGAAAAAAGAAACCTTTTTTTCTGTTTGTGTGTGTGTGTCTGATATGCTTTCTTTTCCTGGCAGTGGTTCCAGTTGTAGCCTGGCTGCTGGTCTTGAGTCTCTGGGGTTAACAGATATCCGTACACTGGTTCGGTTAATGTGCTTAGCTGCAGCAGGGAGAGCTGGCCTTTCCACCAGCCCTTCTGCTATGGCAAGCACCTCAGAGCGTTCACGAGGTGGGCACAGCAAGGCCAGCAAGCCCATTTCTTGCCTGGCCTACCTGAGCACAGCAGTGGGATGCCTGGCATCAAACACGCCAAGTGCTGCAAAGCTGCTAGTGCAGCTGTGTACACAGGTAAGGCAACTTTTGGCATTCTTGCCCTGTTTTCCCAGGGAGTCTTAAAGAACACTTTGAAATTAAATCTTTTTGTTCCAAAAACACGTAAAAATTAAACTGTTTGTCCCAATTGCCTCCTCAGAACTTGATTTCTGCTGCAACAGGTGTCAATCTCACCACAGTCGATGATCCAATTCAGCGGAAGTTTCTACCCAGCTTTCTCCGTGGAATTGCTGAAGAAAATAAGCTTGTAACCTCCCCAAACTTTGTTGTAACTCAAGCCCTTGTGGCATTATTGGCAGACAAAGGAGCCAAACTGAGACCAAACTATGATAAGTCAGAAGTAGAAAAGAAAGGTAGGTTTCATACTGTTTGAGTACAGTCTTCTAATTGTCTTGATTCATGTTTTAAGAGGTATGGTTTTCCATTGTTGTATGTGATAAAGGATATTTAAGTTTAGAACAAACATAAAAGAATTACAGAGATAACTTTGATATTTGAGACAAGGTCTAACAATGTAGTCCCAGGTTGGCCTCACACCTGCAGTCCTCTTACCAGTGCCTCCTGAGTGCTGGGATTTACAAGCTTACACAGACATAGAAATGAGTATTTAGAAAAGTGGACCAATTAGTAGGGTTATAGGTAATGGCTTGAATTGACATAAATGATAAGATTCTTTAATACAGTTTAAGTAAAGATAGTATTTAAGATAATATTTTTAAAGGACTTTTTAAATTACTGTTCAACCTTTGTTTCAGTCAAGAACATTTAGCTGAGATTGGTGGACTTTGGGATCCATTGATTTAGTTCCTTGACTAGCTGTTAAGATCCATTTTAAAAGTGATTCATGTTTTTGGTACTGAGTATTAGAACCCAGGGCCTTGTGTGTCCTGGTCATGTGTGTTGTCACTGAGCTGTAACCATGGTTGTGTCCTTGCTAATGTGCTCTGTAAGCAACAGACACTAGGTTATTATTCTTGAGGGCCCTTTGCTTTTGCATAAGCTAGAAAATGATTTCTGCTGTATTCCCAGTCTAAATCTTTAGAGCAGGGACTTTTGGTGTATAATAAAATATTCATTTAAGGTGAATAAGATTTATTATAGAATTTGGTGTCAGATAAATACTTTATATCTTATATGCATACCTTAGTATACTAATTGCTTTAAAAGAACTAATTTATAAAAGAAATGGGTTAACCCATTTTTGTTTGTTCATCACCACCAACTCTCACCTGGGCATCATCTCATTGTTTTGTTTAAGCAGGTTTTATTGCCCAATTGTATGCCCATCCTTCCTATGATCCTTCTGCTGTAGGCCCTCTGGAGCTGGCTAATGCCCTGGCAGCCTGCTGCCTCTCCTCTAGGCTGTCCTCACAGCATAGGCAATGGGCTGCTCAACAGCTTGTGCGCACTCTTGCTGCACATGATCGTGACAACCAAACTGCTCCACAAACACTCGCCGATATGGGAGGAGATCTCAGAAAATGCTCTTTTATCAAGTTGGAGGCTCATCAAAACAGAGTATGTATTTTTAATATAAGGTGTATTAATTACCTGTCTGACTGCTCGGAGTGTAGGAGGTCTCCATGTCTCTTTTTTGTGTCTCTTTTTCTCACACATATATACATGATTATTAAGATTTACCTAAGTAGTTGCCAATTCTAGTTTCTTTGTGTGTAGGCTGACAGAAAGAAATCACTTCCTAAAAAATGAAGGCTTATCTATGGAACAAAGGACATTCCTAATCTATTGTAGCTGACTAATATAGTGGGACTCTGAATTTTTGTTTTGTTTTATTTTGTTTTTCCTGGAACTAGCTCTTATAAGACCAGGCTGGCCTCGAACTTACAGAGATCCACCTGCCTCTGCCTCCTGAGTGCTAGGATTAAAGGCATGCAACACTACTGCCCATCAGGCCTCTAAATTTTTAAGAAGCAAGTACTGAAATGTATTGATTGATTTAAAATTATTACATATTCTGTATTACTTTTAGAATGTATATTTAAATTTTTTAAAGATTTTTTTTTTATTGTGGTATGCAGAAGAGTAGAGAGGATATGTGCATGTGAGTACAGGTGCCCATGGAGGCCAGAGTCCCCCTGGAGCTGGAGTTATAGGTGGTTGTGAACTGGCCAGTGTGAGTGCAAAAGCAGTACAGGCCTGTAGCCACTATTTTCAGTCTCCTGGGAAGTACACACCAGCATCAGTGCCATTTGGAAGGGATACAAGAAACGTGTGTGGCAGCTTGCTTTGCCTCTTGGAGTCATTCCTTCTCAGCATGTGAAAATGTTTGAATTAACAGGATTTTAATAGGGAGCCTTTAAGGTGACTGATTAGGTAAAAGTATTTAACACCCAAACCTGATGACCCAAGGAAAACTCATACTATTGGAGAGAACTGACTCCCCAAAATGTGACTGCCTCATGTTCACTGGGCATATGTGTTCTTCCCCATTCACACATATAGATCTAATACTAAATAAAAGTTTCCTAAAAGATTTTAATAAGTCTCAAATAATTTGAAGGAAATTGGACATAGTACTTTAAAGCTATATTTCAAGTAGGTATTTTACACCGGACAGAGGTGTTGCACAACTTTAATCCCAGCACTCGGGAGGCAAAGGCAGGTGGAACTCTGTGAGTTCGAGGCCAGCCTGGTCTACAAGAGTTAGTTTCAGGGCAGGCACCAAAGCTAAAGAGAAACCCTGTCTCGGAAAACTAAAACAAACAAACAAAAAAAAGTAGGTATTTTACAAGCCATTTAAAAAATGATATTTTTACAATTTTATGGTAGATGACTTTTATATAGAATTTCAAATGATGAAGTCCTTTAAATCAAAGCTTGACTTGCTTATCTATGTTAACTTTTCTAGGTAATGACATGTGTTTGGTGTAATAAAAAAGGCCTACTGGCTACAAGTGGCAACGATGGCACTATTCGGGTGTGGAATGTTACCAAGAAGCAATACTCACTGCAACAGACCTGTGTGTTCAATAGACTGTAAGTGCTTCTTCCTCTGGCATAAAGCTGAGGCCGCCTTTAGCATGCCTCCGCTTGGTGATGTTAACGTAGTGTCCATTCTCATTAAAACTGTAAAGGTTTTTCTTTAAGAATAGTAGTTCTAAATCTTCAGAGTATGTGTTTAATTTTCCATGATAGTAAATCAGAAAGTAAAACATTAAACTCTATTTAGGCTTATTAGAAATTAGCATAGGGCCTACTAGTAAATACATGTTTAGTTACAGATATTAACAGTATACTAATTTTCTGGGAAGTACACTTGAATGCATTGGCACAGGAGAACACTTCCTAAATATAACCCCAGCAGCACAGACACTGAGAGAAACACTTGATAAATGGGACCTCCTGAAACTGAAAANGAGAGAGAGAGAGAGAGAGAGAGAGAGAGAGAGAGAGAGAGAGAGAGAGAGAGAGAGAAGGTGCCTACCAAGGCCAGAAAAGAGCAGTGGATCCCCTGGACCTGGAGTTATAGTCAGTAGAGATGCCTGACATGGGTATTGGGAATGGAATTAGCATCCTCTGGAAGAGCAGAAAGCACTCTTACATGCTGAATCATTTTTTTTAGCCTCTCTTCTTATCTTTCTAAGATTCTAAATAGCAGATCTTTTATAAACTCTTAGAACAAGCACTTATAAACTAATAACATAAGTCATTGTTTACTTTATCCATGTTCAGTGTCCCACTCTGCTTCTCCCTGTACAGGTGCTCGAGGAGAGGCTGATGCCCAGAATATCACTGTTCTTGCTATGTGGATGATTGAGCACCCTGGGCATGAGGATGAAGAGGATCCCCAGCCAAGCAGCACAGCAGACCCCAGACATGGAACAACAGTTCTGGGAAGTGGTGGAAAGTCCAATGATCCCTGTTATTTGCAGTCACCAGGAGACATCCCATCAGCTGATGCTGCTGAAATGGAGGAAGGCTTTAGTGAAAGGTAAAATCCTGGTTTACTTAAGTCTTCTGTGTCATAAATAGTTCCTGTAAAGCCTCATTTCCTTCCCTTCATAATTGCTTCTACTGCTATATAAATTTAGTAAGAATATGAAAAGATTGGCATTTTAGTTAAAATCTAATGAATTTTTAAAATATTAGACATTGATTTAATTGCCTAAAAAGTACTTCAGTGCTAGAGTGCTTTCATAGAATGCACAGGGTCCTGAGTCTAGTTCTTAACACTGCCAAAAACCCAAAATACCAGCTGAATTAATTAATGAATTTTATATAAATAGATTTTAATTAAATTCATATTTCCATTTATTCTAAAGTTTTCTTCAGTGCTGGGGACCAAATCCAAAGTTATATACATGGTGGGCAATTATTCTAACACTGACATATATAGATATACTCCCAAATCCTGTAGTTTTACTATCTAGTACTGTATGTTCCTTTTTTTAGCTGTGAAAGAAAAACTACAAATCCTGAGGCTTTTACTATCTAGTATTAGTGTTCGTAATTTTTAGCTGTGAAAGAAAGTCTATGTGCCCTATGAGATATAATAAATAACCTAAATTTTCTCCTATAATTACTTTCATTTTATATTTCTTATGAGTATATTTTCTTTTTTATTTTAAAACTTTTATTTTATGTTTATAAATATTTTACCTGCATATGTGTTTGTGTACCACATTCATACCTGTTGCCTACAGAAGCTAGAATTGAGTAGCAGATCCCCTAGAACTGGAATTACAGACAGTTATGAACTGTGAATGTCGGTGCTGATAATCAAACCTGTGTCCTTTGGAAGAGCAACCACTGCTTTTAATCATTGAGCCCTCTCTCCAGCACCGCCTTTTTAATTTTTTATTTTTAAATTTTTTATCATTTAACCATCAAGTTCTGTGGTTACCAATACTTTTATCTTATATAACTTGCAAATTTTTCTAATAAGCTCTATGAATATCTTCTTAATTTAATTTGAAGTATGTTTCCCCTAGGCACAGTTTCTCATTCATTTTAGATGTTAAGTATTTAATCATTTGTCATTTAGTTTGAAGTTATTTTCTCTTTTGCTGTGGGTTTGGGATGATACTTCAGGCTTCACACTACAGGCAAAGCCACATATCCATTTCCGATCCTGATTTAGACATGAATTAAGCATCATTTTACTATTGGCAGAATCCAAATTCAGGTAAAATTAATGCCCAAGAAGCAGTGTATCACACACCTAAAACTAAAGAGTTTCATAAGGAATGAAAGATGTTTCAAAGTTTTGTCATAGGCTGAGGGGATAGCTAAGTGGTAGACACTTAGTATGTAGGAGACACTGGGTTTAATGCTCATCAACTCTTCTTCACAGAAAATGCTATATGCTAATCATGTCCATTTCTTCATTTGATACTGTCAGTATTAAAAACTAGTAAGATGTTCTTATAACCAAAGACATTGAGAATGACAAAGCAAGCAAAAATATTATGTTGGTATTTTTATTTTATGATATCCTATTATGGTGGTATGTCTTCATTTTAATTAAAAAGTTTAATTCATAAAAACCTGTTTAAGGGATGTTAACTCAGTTGGTAAAGTACGTGAAACCTGAGTTTGTTTCCCAGAACCCTTTAAAAAAGGTCCCAGACACAGCCAGGTGTTGTAGTATATACCTTTAATCCCTACAGAAGGATGTGGATTTTTGAGTTCAAGGCCAGCCTGGTCTGCGTATTAATTTCCAGACTAAGCAGAGTATATAGCAAGTCTCTGTCTCAAACACACACACATACACCCTCCCCACACAACACACATACACATGTTACACCTGTAACATGAAGGCCTGCTTGTTGAGGTTTCTGTCCTGCCCATTCCCCCAGCCGTTTAGTCCTAGAAAAAAAATTACATAGAGAGTCTACATTAGGCTATAAAACTGATTGGCCCATTAGCTCAGGCTTTGTATTAGCTCTTATAACTTATATAGCCCATTATTCTTATCTATGTTAGCCACATGGCGTGGTACCTTTTTCAGTGGGACAGGTCACATCTTGCTTCTTAGGTGGTTGAGACAGGACTGCAGCAGAGTGGGCTTACTCCTTTCCCTGACTACTCCTGTTCTCCTTGCCCTGCCTCTACTTCCTGTCTGGTTGTCCTGCCTATACTTCCTGCCTGGCTACTCACCAATCAGCATTTATTTAAAACATAATTGACAGAATACAGAATTGTCCAACACCACTTAGCCCTCTTTTTTTTTTAAATAAAGGAAAATACTCATAGTTTATATTTTGGGAATATGGGCATAGTATTCCAGGCTACTTCCTGTTGGTTGGGGGCGCTGATAATCTTATGGAGACCTAAAGAAAATTTAGAATTATGGTCAAGTCCTGACAGGAGTATCCTGTGAGTCTTGAATCTATCTGTTCTGGATGTAGAACTCAGACATCTGGGCCATCTATTCCTACCAGAGATTTCTCAGGTGATCTTCCTTGATCAAACCTGATTTTACTTAACTCACAATGAATCCACAGCCTCTCATTTCGGTGGCACACACCTTTAATCCCAACACACCACACACACACACACACACACACACACACACACACACACACACACACACCCCACATCACCATTTCGGTGGCACACACCTTTAA
>JAQHUG010000010.1:5803535-5827133 GCA_028555095.1 Dicrostonyx torquatus
GGTCAACAAGACAAAACAACAGCCTACAGAATGGGAAAAGATCTTCACTAACCCCACATCAGACAGAGGGCTGATCTCCAAAATATACAAAGAACTCAAGAACTTGGACACCAAAAGATCGCATAATCCAATTAAAAAAAAAATGGAGTACAGACCTAAACAGAGAACTCTCAACAGAGGAATCTAAAGTGGCTGAAAGACACTTAAGAAAATGTTCAACATCCTTAGTCATCAGAAAAATGCAAATCAAAATAACTCTGGGATTCCATCTTATACCTGTAAGAATGGCCAAGATCAAAAACCCTGATGACAACTTATGCTGGAGAGGTTGTGGGGAAAACAGAACACTTCTGCATTGCTGGTGGGAGTGCAAGCTGGTACAACCCCTTTGGATGTCAGTGTGGCGATTTCTCAGAAAATTAGGAAACAACCTTTCTCAAGACTCAGTAATACCACTTTTGGGTATCTATCCAAAGGATGCTCAATCGTGCCACAAGGACATGTGCTCAACTGTATTCATAGCAGCTTTGTTTGTCATAGCCAGCATCTGGAAACAACCTAAATGCCCCTCAATCAAAGAATGAATAAGGAAAATGTGATACATTTACACAATGGAGTACGACACAGCAGGAAAAAATAACAATATCTTGAATTTTGCAGGAAATTGGATGGAGCTAGAAAATATTATTTTGAGTGAGGTAACCCAGACACAGAAAGACAATTATCTATCACATGTACTCACTCATAGGTGGTTTTAAACATAAAGCAAAGAAAGCTAGCCTACAAAGCACAGTCCCAGAGAACTTAGACAACAATGCAGACACTAAGAGAGACTTACATAGATAAAATCTACATGGGAAGTAGAAAGTAGAAAAAGACAAGCTCTCCTGAGTAAATTGGGAGCATAGGGACCTTGGGGGAGGGGAGAGGCCGGGAGGGGAGCACAGAAAAATGTAGAGCTCAATAAATATCAAAAAAAAAAAAAGGAAAAAGAGCTGTCATGCAAGGTCTTCTCAGCTCATCTTGAAAAAGAAAGAAGAATTTACATTCCAAGCTGTGTCTTATCATATAGACTGGATATTGTGAAATGTTGTTTTTCAACTCATAGAGGTAAGTAATACGAGACTAAAATATACATAAAGTACCAGCCTGTTTCTGTGACCCTTTCAATGCCTTATGTGCTGTACCACTGCTTGTACTAAGTAGACATGTTCTGCATTCCCACTTCAACTTTTTCTGGGTTCCTACAGCTCCACGATGGAGCTCAAACTGTATTGAAAATTATTACATAGCCTTTTGTTATTTAGTCCTTGCCTTCCTACTAATCTTGGGGCTTCCCTATATGTTCTAACTGAAGTCTTTCATAAACAGAAGTGTGACAACCCTTTCAGCTTTTGTTCTTTTAACCAATCCAATTTCCTGTAAAGGCAGAAGAGTTCAGATTATGTTATTAGTTGTCTTTTCCAGCATCCTGCTCTCAAAATCTGAGACATCATGGGCAATGAACAGATACTTACATGCTACTGTGTTATAAACATCTGTAGCCTTATTTTCCACAATTTGTACAAATTTTCTAATTCAAAAAAAGTGGCATCCATGCCTTCAATCAAGTGGTGAACGGTGTGTTTTTCAAAACATGCTTCTTTACTCCCGTGTTCTTAATATTATTTCTTTTCAATCCACTCCATTGTTTCTTTTAAGCTTTAGCTATGAGGACAAATGAACACACATCTTTTTAATTGGAGCTCTATCTGGCCTCTCCAAAGTATTAACTACTTTAATTATATTGGCATTTTTGTCCCATTCATAATGTATTAGTCATTCTACAGAGACTTTTAGTGTTTTGCTTTCAGCTGCTTCCAAATAAATAAGAGGCTTTCTTTGACTTTGTCCTGTCTCAAATGTTCATTTAGTTTCTGATCATTTTAGAACAGCTGGAAAACTCTCCAGGCCTGTTTTAGTAGACTTTTTTTGGGTAACATCTATAGTGTGTGTGTGTATGTGTGTGTGTGTGCGCGCGCTGTATATACATGTACACAGTATCTACACTGTACTGTGAGACATAATCTCACATTTTATTGAGTCTCTAAATCATTTTGAGACATTTGTGTTCATTTGTGTATATTTTCTATTTGTTTATATCCTTTTATTCCTTCCTTATTAAAAAGAGATTTCATTTAAAAAAAAAAGGTATACTAATTTTCATCAGTCTTCAGTGATTATTTGGGAATTAGAATAATTGTTTTGTATTGACATGTTGCATTCTTATAGTACTGTAACTAACTGTCGCTATTTCTTTTATTTTTTAATTGACTTAGTAAACTTTACTATGAAAAGCTTTCAAATAAAAAAAAAATCACATATTGATGCCAGATGGCGGCGCATGCCTTTAGTCCCAGCACTTGGGAGGCAGAGGCAGGTGGACCTCTGTGAGTTTGAGCCCAACCTGGTATACAAGAGCTAGTTCTAGGACAGGCTCCAAAATTACAGAGAAACCCTATCTTGAAAAACAAAAAAGAAAGCAAACAAAAAAAAAAAAAAACCACACACACATTAAAATTAACCAAGCCCAACATCTATGTATCTCATTGAACTTCTGTATAGTCAGAACAGCTGGCACTATTAAATATATTTTTATGTGCATATCTACTACAAAAAATGAAAACTCTACAACAGAGTTAGAACTAAAACATAATTGGCTTTATATACTTCTTTAAAACTTATGTCCATTACCTACATTTAGCCTTTCCTTGTCTCCTAATATTTAGTCTTTTTGTTCTCTTTTCTGTAGATTATACTATACCCACATGTACATTTGTTTGCATATATTGGCTAGATTCCACATATAAAGGAAATCGGGGGGTTTTCTTTTTTTTCTGAGATTGCATGATCTCACTTGATATTATACATTCACTTTCCTACAAATTTTGTGATAAGGTTTTATTTAGAACTGAATATTATTCCATTTTTATAGACATTAAATTTTCATTATCTATTCATCTGTTGATAGACAACTAGGTTGATACCAATTATGTTACAGTAAAAACAAACAAACAAAAGCCACAGCAATAAATATGTGAGTATAAATATCCCGATGGTAGAATATGGAGTTCTCAGTGTATGAATCCAGGGGTAAAGTAGTTGGGACATATGGTGTTCTGTTTTCATTTTTTGAGAGCTCTCCAAATTAATTTTTACAATGCCTGTATGAATTATCATTAAAAATGGTAAATTTAGTGAAGTTTCTTTCTCTCCGTGGGTATTTCTTTCCTGAGAACTTATGTATACATTAGGCGTACAGAAATCACTGTATTCTGAATTGTACCTGTCTGCACCCATAACAATTCTGAATATCTTTGCTAACAAATTTTGTCTTACTTGTGAGTAGTTGAAGCATCATTCTTTCATAATTGATATCTTCTCTGTGATGACAAATACTGCTGATGAAGAATATTCTATGATAACTGGCCTGGGTGCACCCCTTGCTTTAAGGTTTAAAATCCAGCTCACTAAATTTAGAAATGTGGATGGAAATTATGTAAGCGGAGACTACACTTTTGTTTCCTGACTGCCCAGACCCAAATAATCACATAGAAACTATATTAATTACAACACTTTTTGGCTTATTAGTTCAGGCTTATTATTAACTGGCTTTTACAACTTAAATTAACCCATAATTCTTGTCTAATGTTTAGCCACATGGCTTGGTACCTTTTCTCAGTGCAGCATTCTTATCTTTCTTCCTCTGTATCTGGGTAGTGACTGACCCTCTCTCTCCCTCTTCCCAGAATTCTCCTTGTCTGGTCACCCCAATTATGCTTCCTGCCTGACTACTGGCCAATCAACATTTTACTAAACCAATATGAGTGACAAATCTTTATGGTGTACAAAACATCCCACAGCAAATTACATACTCATTTCTTGCATTTTAGGGAGGGAGATGCTGAGGAAAGCCTTGGATCACCCAGCGACCCAAGCTTCTCACCTGTTTCCTGGAGTATCAGTGGCAAATACCTGGCTGGGGCTTTGGAGAAGATGGTGAACATCTGGCAAGTTAACGGTAAGAGTGCTTTCTGAGGATGCTGCCCTGGGTACCACTCAGCCTTCCTCTCACTTAGTCGTGTAGGCCAAGCAGTGGCTTGGCTTGGCTTTCCCTGAAGTCCATAAACTGTTCAACAGCTATGAAAATCCTGAACTTGTTCTCTCTTTTTTTTTTTTTTTAAGAGTTAAATGAGCATGAGTTAACATTTCTCCCTCTGTAGGAGGAAAAGGATTAGTAGATATTCAACCTCACTGGGTATCTGCTCTGGCTTGGCCAGAAGAAGGTCCAGCTACAGCCTGGTCAGGAGAGTCTCCAGAGTTACTGCTGGTTGGTCGGATGGACGGGTCTCTAGGACTGATTGAAGTTGTTGATGTGTCGACTATGCACCGCCGAGAACTGGAGCACTGCTATCGAAAGGATGGTATGATGTTACACTAGTCAAGAAAGTAGACAAATAGACAAAAAGGTTTTTGGTTGAGTTTAAATGCTGAGTGAATCTGTTTCTCTCCCCCTCCTTACTGTGTCTCTCTGATAAAGGGAAACTTCATTTGTTCTAACATGTTAGTCATTTTTTGTGTGAATGCCTTAACATTTTTAACAGACTCCAAATGTAACTTAAAAGTTAGAGATATTGAAGAGGGGAGAAAAATCATTGGTTAAAACAAGTTATTAACAACTGAGTAAAATTAAGGAAATAGGGGAAGGTGGAGGAGGAAAGTTCCTTGACTCAGCAGATGAAACACATTCTGCCTCTGTTTTTCCTTACTGAGTACCTTTGAGTAAGTACATGTCTTATTAGCAGTTTTTATTAGTTATTTGGCTGGAATCCAGTATTTCAGATGTCACAGTGCCAATTTGATGGTATTCTATTTGACAGGAGAAATAAGCATTCTATTATTACGTTTAGGGTTTTTTTTTTTTTTAAAAATCCACTTTTAAGATTTTGATAACAACTTCATAGGGTTCAAAAGCCAGAAAGTTTTGAAAGGCTTAGTAGGAAAATCTTCCTATCTGCTTAGCCCCTCCCCATCCTGCCCTTTAGATACTATTTTCTACTTTCCAGCTCAACAGTGTGCAGAAAAGCAATGTGATTAGAGGCTCTGATAGACAGTCTTAAGAGCTGGGTAACACCAATTAGGAGCGAGCAGATGATTTTCTATGGCTTATGCTACGTTAGTCCTGTTTTATTTTCTTTCTTTCTTTCTTTCTTTTTTTTTTGAGTGGGGGTTTGAGACAGGGTTTCTCTGTAGCTTTGGAGCCTGTCCTGGAACTAGCTCTTGTAGACTACCAGACTGGCTTTGAACTTACAAAGATCTGCCTGCCTCTGCCTCCCAAGTGCTGGAATTAAAAGTTTTGTGCAACTACCGCCCGGCCTTAGTTCTGTTTTATAGTAGATTGTTTCCCAAAAGAAGAAACTGGTACAGTGCCTTAATAGAAACCAAATTGTTACTGTCTTTTTTTTTTTTTAACAAAACCTCCTCAAAAAAAATGAAACGTTTATAGTGAGGTCAATCATAAATGATGTTCTTTAGAGTGTGTTGTATGGGCTCTAGGCTGCAGGTTCTAATTTATGAGCTATGTGGAAGTTTTCTTGATGTTATGGTAGTAGCACAGATCTCTTTCAAAGTGTGTAATTATTTGTCTAGATAATGACAAATCCATCTTTTTCTTGTATTTTTATCATGGTAGTATCTGTCACTTGCCTTGCTTGGTTCAGTGAAGACAGACCATTTGCAGTAGGATATTTTGATGGAAAGTTGTTGATGGGAACAAAAGAACCAGTTGAGAAAGGAGGCATTGTTCTCATTGATGCACATAAGGTAAAGGCCTTCTTCTCAATGGTTGCTTTTCTTGGTTTTTTATTGTAGTTTTGTTTGGTAGTAGTATCTTCAACAGTATTTCGCATTGGTCACTTATGATTTAGTATTCTGTTGTTAAACAAAGTCTTTGTGTCATGTGTTCACATGGAAGAATCTGTAGATTTTTTTAATCAGTCTACAAAAGAAATGAAACCAAAAGATTGAAATAGGAATACCAGAAATATCCTCTGCCAGAGTATCTCCATTAATACCAGAACTTCCACTAAAACAAAGGTGGTTCCTCAGAGGTTTCTAGTCCTGGTGTTTACAGGGCCACCCAGGCAAGTGACATAAAAACAAGAAACCAGAAGTTGGAAAGTGTAGAAGGAGGGTTACTTAAAAAAAAAAAAAAAAAAATCACAGAGGACTAGAGAAATGGTTTAGAGTTTAAGAGGACTGGCTACGCTTCCTGAGGACCCAGGTTCAATTACCAGCGAATTACCAACATGTGGCAGCTCCCAGCCAGCTATAATTTCAGTTCGAGGGTTCCTATGTCCTCTTTGGCCTCTACAGGCACCAGACATGCATATGGTGCACAGACATGCATGCAGCCAAAATACTCATATGCATAAATGAAAATCACAAGGAAAAATTGGAAGAAAAACAGAAAAGCACAGTGATCAAAGTCTATAAACACAAAACATGCCCTAGACTCTTATAAGTATTTTCACTAATTTGGAGTAAGCAATTTTTTTCTGGTTTTTTTCTTTTCCATCTTTTCCACATTGTAGTGATTAGCAGTTGATAAAGTGATTCAGTATGTGCAAATGCAAAGGAAAAATACTGTAAATCTTCAGAACCAGATTTTTATAATTTATTTAACTTGACATTTATTCAGCTTTCACTGTAATATAATGTAAACTGTATTAAAAGGCAAGTTGATTAAGATTAGGAATTACATGGAAATATCAGATTCCTATATTAAAAAAAAAAACCGGGGCTGGAGAGATGGCTCAGGGGTTAAGAGCATTGCCTGCTCTTCCAAAGGTCCTGAGTTCAATCCCCAGCAACCACATGGTGGCTCACAACCATCTGTAATGGGGTCTGATGCCCTCTTCTGGCCTGCAGGCATACATTCAGACAGAATATTGTATACATAATGAATAAATAAATATTAAAAAATAAATAAATAAATAAATAAAAAACCTTGATTTTAAAGCAATTGAGTTGAGTATAGAAGTACCATTCACAAATAAATGAATATAAAATACTTACGAAGTGAGTATTCTAATTTTTCCCCCTACCATTTTAAGGAGACTCTTGTTAGTATGAAATGGGACCCAACTGGCCATATTCTTATGACATGTGCCAAAGAAGAAAATGTGAAACTCTGGGGACCTATTTCAGGATGCTGGCGCTGTCTGCATTCTCTCTGCCATCCATCCACTGTAAATGGCATTGCCTGGTGCGGCCTTCCAGGGAAAGGATCCAAGTTGCAGTTACTGATGGCCACGTATGTTATAAATTTGTGTTTGTGTTGATTTTTGTGATAGTGTAGACTATTGCTTGCAATAGTATGACTTTCCAGTAATGTTGATTTAGTGTGTGCTATTTTTATAATGTGTAACACCATAAAATTATCTAAGAGAGGGGGCTGGAGAGATGGCTCAGTAGTTAAGAGCTCCAACTGCTCTTTGAAAGGACCCAGGTTCAATCCCCAACACCCACATGGCAGTTTATAACTGTCCATAACTCCAGTTCCGGGGGATCTGACACCCTCACCCAGGCATACGTGCAGGTAAAACAACAATGCACATGAAATGGTTTTTTAAAAATTACCTAAAAGAAATAAAGAGCAGATTTTCAGATTTTCATTTGATATGTTCTCCTTTTATGTTTTTTTTTTTTAAGTGGCTGTCAGAATGGCTTAGTGTGTGTTTGGCGTATTCCACAAGATACCACACAGACCAGTATGACTAGCTCAGAAGGATGGTGGGACCAAGAATCAAATTGCCAGGTAATGTGTGACTTTATCTGAAACTATAGTGCAATAACTCCTCCTCAGTAAGGCATTACCTGTTATACCTGAAGGGCATGATCCATCAGGGAAATGTAAGTAATTGTTGTAATTTGTATGCTCTCTTAAGTTTATGTCATTCTTATAAGTGAAGGACACTGTCATTACTGATTACTGTGAGGTGTGTAATACTTATTGAATGGTGATCATGTTGGTGATGAATAAAATGGATGTTGTAGATATACTAGTCATGAGTTAAGTCAGGTACAGTGGACTTACACTATGGGAGTTCCCATGCAGAGTGTCTCCTACCAGTGTTTGAACTATGCCTGAACAGAACCAGTATTTTGAAAGAAGAGTTATAAGCTTAGATACTTACAAAGGCATCTAGACAAGTCACATAAACTCATGACTCTGGAGTTGGGAAGTATGGAGAAAAAAAAGACAACACAGACAAAACCCAGGAAGGAAGGACACATGCTTCATTTCAAGCTAGACTTTCTAAACATTTTCTACTCTCAACCTCTTATCACCTAAGAAACTCGTTTACACAACCCTGGTGTGGGCATATAAGCAGATGAGCAGAGCAAACATTCACTGATAGTAAATCATAATGAGAGTTTTTAGATCAATTCTTTGCTATATATCCGATTTTACCATATATTAAAGAACAAAGCAAATTTATATAGTTATGGGATACATGTGCTTGTTTATTTTTACATTAAAGAATTAAGTCTTTGCTGAATGTTTAATAGTGAATAACGTAGACCATCTTCACTGTCCTTCAGAGTTGACCAATTTTTGATTTTATAATTGTCAGTATTAAGAACACTGTTTTGCATCAATACATAGTACAAAATGGCTGGTGTGTATTTAGAATCATTTCAAAATTGTTAGAATTTATGTCCTAATTCAAAGTCAAAAAAATTTTAATGAAACTCGTCAGTGTCTTAAACAGCAAATTTTAAAATAAAATACTCAAATGCAATACAGCCTAAAGATATACTAGTTTGATACTTGCAGAGGAATGGTAATCGGAAAATACAAAACAACAACAACAAAAAAAAAAACCTTTATTTTCTGTAATTCAACCATTACATTTCTCTAAGAACAGAAAACTTTGTATGTAAAAATCATGACAATTCATAGCATTGCAATCTCAAATTTTAACCAAGATGTTTCAGGAAACCTTCATTGGTGTTTGTTGCACAGTGTGACAACATGCACAGTGCAGGGACACATGTGCTCAGAACCAAGTCTGCAGCAGGGTCATACAATACAAAGGCAGTTGCTACCAGAAACACCTGGGATCTGTATGTGCTTTACTTCACATTAATTTTTTGATGATGACATATTCAGAAACCTTTTACTATTGCCACATGTTCAGAGCCTTGCATTCAGTTACTAGGTGGGCTCTGACCTATTAAGTGTTGATGTAAAGTGCTCAGCTGCTGTGCAGCTGATTGTCACTTCCTTAAAATTAAGTTCCTATTGTTAACAAAGTATCTACTTTTTAAAATAGAAGCCAAACCACCTACTATTTTAAGTAAAAATGCCAAATAAGAAGATACCAATATTGCCATTTTACAATTCTTTAAAATACTAAGTGCCACTGGGCGGTGGTGGCGCACGCCTTTAATCCCAGCACTTGGGAGGCAAAGGCAGGCGGATCTTTGTGAGTTCGAAACCAGCCTGGTCTACAAGAGCTAGTTCCAGTGCAGGCTCCAAAGCCACAGAGAAACCCTGTCTCGAAAAACCAAACCAAACAAAACAAAAAAACAAAACTAAGTGCCTGATTAAACTGAACCTCTGAATTTGCAGCTCCCTTCTGTTTGTGATACAAAACCCTTTGAAGAAGTTCCTTTGGGGTAAATGGGTGCATCTAGTGCTAGTCTCTGTCTTAACTAGAATAAAGAGGAAGCACAGTGCAGGAAGAAGGGAAGGAGTAACCAGCTAAATGATAGGACAGAAGTGCCACAGTGTTACAGACAGATCCATCAGGAACACGCAGCGTTACAGACAGATCCATCAGCTGACAGTAGGGAACCCTATTTATCGAATGATCATATGCAATTCACCAGTGTTAGGTGAGAAAATAAAAATTACATGAAATCAAACTATTGGTCACAAGCAAAAGTCAGAATTTTTCTGTCTCACAGATCCTAGAACTTTGAACTGTAGTAATTTCTGCTTGTTTAAACAACAGAAAATTAGCCAGGAGGTGGTAGCTCATACCTTTAATCCCAGCAGAGCAAATGGATCTCTGAGTTTAAGGCCAGCCTGGTCAACAGAGTGTGTTCCAAGACAGCCAGGGCTACACAGAGAAATACTATCTCAAAAACAAAATAAAACAACAACAACAAAAGAACAGAAAATTAGTTTTAAAAAGTATAGAAACAGAACCTGGTTGCTGCTTTATTGTTGTTCATCAAGTTAAATAACTTTATGGTAGAAAGTGTCTCTACCTCAACCCCATTTCACACAGCCGAAATGTAAAATTTCTAGGAGTGAGCTATGAATCTTGAACCTGTAAATTATTTTTAAACTAATATATCAAAATAATAATTTATAGGATGGCTGTAAGAAATGGGCAGGAGCCAAGTGTGTTTATCAGCTGCGGGGACACATCACTCCTGTTCGGACTGTGGCCTTCAGTTCTGATGGGTTGGCCTTGGTGTCTGGTGGACTTGGAGGGCTTATGAACATTTGGTCTTTAAGGGTAAGAACACAGTTTTGTTTTGTTTTTTAACATTAAGAAACTTTTTACATTAGTTTGTATCATAATTATAAAAATTAACTAATATTAAGAATATTTTATGTAACAGTGTCTTGGGTAATGGAAAAGCTCCTATGGAGATGATTCTGTCTATAAAATAATTATCTATAGAAACAGTCTCTTATTCTTTGGTTTTTCTTACTTATAAGTATCTTTAAAGTGAAAAGTAGGTATAAAGTAAAATGTAGTTTATAAAATCAATGTTGTTGAATTCAGCTCAGTTATAATAATTTTTAATGTATATTTTGTGAATGCAAAGTAACAGATGTGTCAACAGTGCCTAAAGTCGGGAAATGAGTACTGATAAATGTATCTCATTTTAGGATGGTTCTGTCTTGCAAACTGTTGTGATAGGCTCTGGAGCTATTCAGACCACAGTATGGATTCCAGAAGTTGGGGTAGCTGCTTGCTCAAATAGATCAAAGGTAACATTACAGTCACAACAAACCACTGAGTATGAATCTAGAGACATTTTAGAAATTACAGTCCAAGCCCCTCACATTATAGAGGAACAACTGCTATCTGAAGCATTATTACTTGCCCGAGATAATGTGCCTATTTAATGGTAGAAGGGAGTTAGAACCTGGAGATGCTCATTTCTCATCCTAGCCTTTTTCTTCTGTATCTAGGCTTTGCTGAAAGTGCTTGATTTGATTTTCTTTTTAATTTATCCCATTGGATGACACAAGTCGATTCTGATTTTTCTCACATGAATTCTCATAGCACTAAGCTAACTCAAAAGAATATTCCATGGGAAAAAAAGATCTCAGAAACATTTAAGTATCCAAAATATATCATAGCTTTAAAATTTAAGATTCTAGTAAAAGTGCTAACCAACCTTCTGTGAGACATCTGATTACTCTGTAGCTGTCTTGATATGCTCAAAGATCAAAGTCAATGTGCTGCTTGATTTCTATATATGATTAAATGGTGTTAAAAGAAGCCAGAACTGTTATACAGAGAAACTCTATTTTGAAAAAGCAAAACAAAACAAAAAAAGCTATAATCCTATGTGAATAGTTCTACTAAAAATAAAAATAAAAACTAACCAATGCTAGGATATTTTTAAGATAAGCACTATAGCATGTAGCACCCTAAGCAGTACAAACAGCCATTGAGCTTACTGCATGGAATAGGGGGTTCCTGAGGAAACAACTATTTATTTCTACTATTGTCCCTATAGTCGTGTCAGACTTGTGAAATGTACTGAATACCTAGTCTTACAAGGCCTGTGAACTAGCAGATAATTGATACTGTTTTTAAAGAAAGTTTGTTAAGGTGGCTTACATCTTTTTCTTTTATTTACTTGTTTTACTTAAAAAAATTATGATGTGGGGCTGGAGAGATGGCTCAGTGGTTAAGAGCATTGCCTGCTCTTCCAAAGGTCTTGAGTTCAATTCCTGGCAACCACATGGTGGCTCACAACTATCTGTAATGAGGTCTGGTGCCCTCTTCTGGCCTTCAGGCATACACACAGACAGAATATTGTATACATAATAAATAAATATTGGAAAATTTTTTTTAAAAAATTAGGATATTTTTAAAAAGTACATTTTTTTGTATATGAAAAGGAAAAGTATTTAATCCATTTACTGGAGAGAATTTCTCAGGTTGAATGGTGATGGCATGGTTTTTTAATCTTTAAACAAATTAATCATATGGCATTATTTATTTTTCCACCAGGATGTTTTGGTTGTGAATTGTACAGCAGAATGGGCTTCTGCCAATCACGTTTTAGCAACCTGTAGGACAGCCCTGAAACAACAGGGTGTTCTGGGATTGAATATGGCTCCCTGCATGAGAGCATTTCTGGAGCGGCTGCCCATGATGCTTCAAGAGCAATATGCCTATGAAAAGGTAACTCATGGCCATAACTCCCATAATACTTGGTATTTTGGAATCTGTATTCCACCCCACTCTCCTATCCCACAGGGACATGATATTTGGGGGAAGGTAATGCAGCTGTTGGGACAGAAGTGAAGTCACTTGTACCTAAGCAGTTGTTTAGTCGTCTTAAGCCCATTCTTTTTTTATTGTCACCTGAGTAAAATGAAACCATAACCCCCACATCTGTAGTGTTGACACATTCTTTTTCAGATGATTTATTCACTCCATACCCAGTTAATTTCACTGAAGAATTTACCTGAATTTAATTTTTATGGTCTCTGTGATAGATTTGCTCTGCTGTGATTAAAGACTTCCATAAAAGAGAATTTGTCTTTGATGATTACCAAGGTTTTCTTGGTAAAGGAAGAAATGTGAGAGGAGTCAGGTCTTCATGATTTCTACTTTGTTTATTATAATTGGAAAAAAATTATACAGTCACACACACACACACACACAAAGAGCAGTCCGGTGTGAGCCCATATTGGATTCTGAAACAAAAAGAGATATGAGTGGCAAAACCAAATAAAGCTCTGATTTGGCTAATATTGTACCAATATGAGTTTCTTAGTTTTGACGAATGTAGTATGGTTATATAAGTTATTTTTTATACGTTAGAGAAAAATGGAGTGAAGAATATATAGAATCCTCTTTACTAGCCCTAAAAGCTTTTTTTTTTTTTTTTTTTTTGGTTTTTCAAGACAGGGTTTCTCTGTAGTTTTGGAGCCTGTCCTGGAACTAGCTCTTGTAGACCAGGTTGGTCTTGAACTCACAAAGATCCGCCTGCCTCTGCCTCCCAAGTGCTGGAATTAAAGGCGTGCGCCACCACCACCCAGCTGCCCTAAAAGCTTTTATGACATATGTTTATCCAGAATATCTGACACAGGTTCCTTAACATGACATTCTTTTGTCTTTTGTTTTTCTTAGCCTCATGTGGTTTGTGGTGACCAGCTTGTTCACAGCCCCTACATGCAATGTCTGGCTTCCCTTGCTGTGGGGCTTCATCTGGATCAGCTGTTGTGTAGCCCTCCAGTGCCACCACACCATCAGAACTGCCTCCCTGACCCTGTAGCCTGGAATCCGAATGAGTGGGCCTGGTTAGAATGCTTCTCGACTACCATCAAGGCTGCAGAAGCCCTGACCAATGGAGCACAGTTTCCAGAGTCATTTACTGTCCCAGATCTAGAGCCTGTTCCTGAGGATGAACTAGCACTCCTCATGGTAAGTGAGTCCTGAGCTGCTCTTATTTGAAGTGGCAATTGCGCCATGACTGCTTAGTATGCCGTGGTTTCTTTGCTGACCTGACTAGCTAGTGACATGCCCTTATGTGAATCGGAGCATACTTTTCTGGTGACAGTCCTTCTGAGTCTGCTAACACCATGCATAGTTCTATACTTTTTATCTTCATGTGCAGGTGCTTGTCAAGTGTCTTAATCGTGCATATTTTTGTTTCCTTCTGGTCACTTTGTGAGATTTATGCCACATGGAGATTCTGGTTTATGCTGCACTTTAAACATACTAGTAATCAGTAGGCTAAACTAAACTAGGCAAAGAATCTAGAGAGGTAGTAGGCTTTGTACATGGCTTTGCACCTATAGGTGCTCAGTAAACATGAATGATGAGTTTTTTTATAAAATTAGGTCTTTTTTATTTATTTTATTTTATGTGTATTGGTGTTTTGCCATGGGTTTCAGGTTCCCTAGAACTGATGTTATAGACAGTCGTGAGTGGCCTTGTGGGTGCTGAGAATTGAACCTGAGTCCTCTGAAAGAGCAGCCAATGTTCTTAAACCACTGAGCCATCGCTGCAGCCCTGAATGGTTAGACTTAAACCAAGGCTACAGTGAGAGTAAAAGCGTGTATAATAAAAGTAAATACTAGAATGCAAAAAGCAAGTTTGAAATTACTATGACATTGGACTTGCTGGATGGGGTGACGTATATCTGTAGTTCCAACTTATTAGGAGGAAGAAGCAAGAGAATTTTGACATCAAGAGTTTGAAGCCAGCTGACCTGAGCAGCACAGCAAGACACTATCTTTTTTTTTTTTAAAGATTTATTTATTTATTATGTATACAACATTCCTTCCATGTATGCTTGCATATCAGAAGAGGGCACCAGATCTCATTATGGATGGTTGTGAGCCACCATGTGGTTGCTGGGAATTGAACTCAGGACCTCTGGAAGAGCAGTCAGTGCTCTTAACCTCTGAGCCATCTCTCCAGCCCCCAAGACACTATCTTTTTAAAAGTGAAATAAGAGCAACTATTCTTGACTTGTCCTAATATCACTATGATTTTTAGAAAGAGAGCTTTCTCACTAGTCAGGAGCAGATTAAGTCCTGGGAAGGCGTCAATGGTTGTGATGTGTGCTCTGACTTGCAGGATAACAGCAAGTGGATCAATGGCATGGATGAACAAATTATGTCTTGGGCAACTTCCAGGCCTGAGGTCAGTAAAGATAAGATTACTGTGTGGTGGGTTTCAGTCAGTCTGTTGATTGTAAATGCATGTGTTTCTGTGTCCTTCTGTATCCTTAGTGGTTGTCACATGCTTGTGTTCAGTGTGTATTTGTTTGAGCAACTGAATGGTCCTAACTTTAGGTGCCTGTGGGTTTTCTAGGACTGGCACCTGGGAGGTAAATGTGATGTCTACTTATGGGGTGCTGGCAGGCATGGACAGCTGGCTGAAGCTGGAAGAAATGTAATGGTACCAGCCACAGCTCCTTCATTCTCACAGGCCCAGCAGGTAACTAGCAGAGTGAAGAATCGAGAAGAAATGTCGGAATTCCAATTGCTGTTAGTAACTTATTTTGGGTTTAAGCTTGTCAGTTTCAGTCTATTGTGATGAATCATTAAAGAACCTCATTTATATGTGATCTCCAAATGGAAGCTTACTAAAGTTTTATTGTACTCAAGATGTTTTCTTAAGAAGTTTCTAAATTTTTCTTGCTTCCAAATATAGTGAATTAATACCACAATATATTAGGCCAGTACAGTGCATATTTATGGAAGCCAAGCTAATCTTAATCACTGTTCTCTTTGGGAACCATGAACTACCTAGGACCTTTAGCCAGCCTTTATTGATGCTCCTCTCTCTATCTAATAGTCATGGTACTGTATTCCCAAACTGTCCTTCAGTTCTCTTCTACATAAGCTGTCCCAGAGTTCACTGCTCTTCCCTGTTTTAGTCCCCTCCAGTTTCTGCCTCTTTCTACACCAGGCTTTAATAGTTCCCTTTCCTTTCTTCTCTTGTCTGTGTTGTTTAGCTGTGCACAGTTGACTGAAATTTCATGAATTAATACCAGTCTCAGTCAGATGAGTCTCATATGTCATCAAAACTAATAGTAATCAAAGGTTATAGGGAAGCCACAGGGAGGTATATTTCCTGCTTTGGTGCATAGGAGAAAAGAACTGGTAGAGATATCTTTAAGATCATCTGAAATGTCTGAAGTTAGAGATTAACAATAAGGGTAATGGGGAGGGAATGTTTTATTTATTCTTAGATAATTTCATGCATGTACACTTTGTATCTTGATCATGTCTGACCTAAATAAGGATAATGTTTTTTATTCTGTGTTTTATACTAGGTTATATGTGGTCAGAACTGTACTTTTGTCATCCAGGCCAATGGCACAGTGTTGGCTTGTGGGGAAGGAAGTTATGGCAGATTAGGGCAAGGAAATTCAGATGATCTTCATGTACTGACTGTTATTTCAGCCCTGCAAGGTAAAGCTACCCTGAATTTAAAATGGTTAGAAAATGTGACCTGACTGTGTGCATCTACTGGAACTCTTCTCAGCTTGGTGAACCCATGAGGGTTTGCTTATAAACAGCCTTAATTTCCACATTTTTAAAGCTGTTTCACAAGTAGGAGTGCTAGAATCCAGCAGCATATACGTATTTGAGACCCAAGGGAAAACAAATGTTTTATATTGTAAACAAGTTCTTTAAAATTGTTAAACTTTGATAAGGTAGTCATGTGTATGTTTCATTAACATAAAAAACAGCCCACATGAAAATCTCCAGCTGTTCTAGAGAGTTTAAAGGGCATTTCTGGCAGAGTTCTGTGTGACTTGATAAAGTATGTCTCAAGAGAAACAGCTACAGTGTCTCATAGATCCCAAAGCTTGCAATAAGGGATATCCGACCTTTGAACATGTGACATGATGTCATCTGCAAATGTGTTAGGCTGCATCCATAGCTATCTTTTTGTTTTGTTTTGTTTTGAAGACAGGGTTTCTTTGTGTAACATCTCTGGCTGTCCTGAAACTTGCTCTGTAGACCAGGCTGACCTCAAACTCACAGAGATCCACCTGCTTCTGCCTCCCAGGTGCTGGGATTGAAGGCGTGCCCCACCACCACCTGGCCATCCATAGATATTTTAGAATGTACTTGGCCCACAGGCTGTAAGGTGATCACATCTTTTCCATGGAGAACACAGGGGACTCTAAGTAAATGCTTCTACTTAAGATGTACCAGTGAGTTCACAGGAAATTTCTGCAGATCTGGTGGTAGAGTGCTGTAGTGTAAATGGGGACACAGGCTGGGTTCCTACTTGTTCTTTCTGGTCCCTGGCTCAGGAACTTTGCATAACCACTACACCACTTTGCAACTGCAGAAAATGGGGATGTTGGTGTCTGCCCCCCAGATCTGCGTGAAAGGAGAAATGAGACAACCCTTACAAAGCATCTGTAGGCGTGGCTAGAATATCATCACCCTTAGTAGCTGTAACAGCTGCTCTTATCCTTCCTCGTTGTCATCATTTTGTGTGACTGATCCCACATTTGCCAGGTTATGTCTATAAATTTGATTTAAAGGTTTAAAAAGTTTGTTATTCCACATAACATTTAGGGGCTTTTCAAATCTAAGGGCATTCTATAGCAGCTGCAGGAGACATGTTTTACCATTTGACACCTTTTGTGTTTCTGCTATCCTGTAGGCTTTGTGGTGACCCAGCTGGTGACTTCCTGTGGCTCTGATGGACACTCAATGGCCCTGACGGAAAGTGGTGAAGTCTTTAGCTGGGGAGATGGGGACTATGGCAAACTTGGCCATGGGAACAGTGACAGGCAACGGCGGCCAAGGCAGATCGAGGCATTACAAGGAGAAGAAGTGGTGCAGGTCAGACATGGCATGGATACATTTGCCTTTGAATAGAAATACGGAGTTAGTAAACAGCATTCTGAAGTTTAGCTAGCAGAAATAGTATAAAAAGAGATTCTATGAGCAGTATAAGAGATCCACAATTTTTGGTTATGTAGGCTCCTTATTGAGCTTTTCAGGAATTAAATAGATTTTAATATTAGAATGGACTTAACTTTTCCAAGCCAGCTAACTTGGTTCAGGATATGAACCAAGGCTCTTAGAAAAAAACACCACACCACAGGATTAGGTCCTACCTCACAGTTCTTTGTAGTAGAGGGGAAACTTTTATTTAACCCATCTTTTTTGTTGCAAAGGAATGTGCATGGCTGTTAGATCAGCTAGTGATCTAAGATAATATTGTAAAATTACATAGCACCCTGGGGTCTACTATAGATTTTACCATTCATTATCTCTTTTAGTGTAGGTCAGCGTACATAGCCAAGAGTATTGACAGTTATTCCAGGGACTACTTGGTTTTCGTGAACCTGCTGAGGCAGATGAGGAGGGCTCTGTGGGCAGGTAGACTACCTGATCTTCACTTGTAGGCCAATTATATTGCTACATTCTTAACTGAAAGTGACTGGCTTCTTTCCTAGTCTGTCTTCTTATAAACCTTTTTCTCCTTGATTTTGTCCTAGATGTCTTGTGGCTTTAAGCATTCAGCAGTGGTAACATCAGATGGCAAACTCTTCACTTTTGGGAATGGTGACTATGGTCGTCTGGGACTTGGAAATACCTCTAACAAAAAACTTCCAGAGAGAGTGACTGCCCTGGAGGGATATCAGATTGGACAGGCATGGCATAAGTCAATACAATGCTGTAGTTGATAGTAATTTTCTTACCTCTTTTGTTTGCACTTAGATATTTTCTTCTATCAGAAAGACCAGAATTATTAGTTGTGTTTAACCTCTGTACATTATGTGTAATATGTTTTACAATGTCTCATTATTTTTTTCCCAATGTGAAAAATTCACAATATTTGACTTCTAATTTTTGGATGGGACACTGTCCAAACAGTACTGCCACAACTTGCTAAAAAGCTGGGTGTGGTGGCACACACCTGTAATCCTAGCATTTGAAAGACTGAAACAGAAGAATCAAGAGTTCAAGCATAGTGTAGGTCATATATTATGACCTCATCTCAAACAACCAACCAAATAGCAGCAGCAACAGCAACAACAAAAAGCTGCCTCTCCACAGTACAACTTTCTTGTTGCTCCTGTGTGGCAGCATTGAGTTGGATGGCTGAATTTTTCCCTCTGTGCATAAACACATTGAAAATGTCTTTCAATAATGGGTAAGATGTCTTGACTTTTCCTATGTCATGCTGAGACAGCCTGTGGAGTGAATGAATATTTCTGAGTCACATATACCTTTTTTATTGTTTTTTTGTTTTGTTTTGTTTTTCAAGACAGAGTTTCTGTGTGTAGCCCTGACTGTTCTAGAACTCACTCTGTAGACCATGCTGGCGTCAGACTCACAGAGATCCATCTGCCTCTGCCTCCCAAGTGCTGGGATTAAAGGCGTGCACCGCCACTGCCTGGTTACATGTATTTTCCCTCCTGCCTTTTGTACTTTTATGTTCTTAGTTAGCTACAGATGCTTGAAGGATTTTACTCTGAAGAAAAGCATTTTTTAAGTATCTTAGAAATTCTAGTTAATCTCTTGTATTAACATTTGGAGCAACTACCAAAACCAGTAAGAATCTTGGAAACAAAACATGAGATTATTCAGTCAAGAAGAGAAAAATGTTCTGGAAACAGAGTTCGTATTCAGTTCAGTTCACTGAGTACTCTGTTGTTTCTCCAGGTGGCCTGTGGGCTGAACCACACCTTGGCAGTGTCAACAGATGGCTCCATGGTGTGGGCATTTGGAGATGGAGACTATGGAAAACTGGGCTTAGGAAATTCCACTGCAAAGTCTTCCCCTCAGGTCAGTTACTGCCTTGAACCTCAGTTTAAATACAATAGAAATTACTTGTATCAGTCCCTCTTTTAAATTGGAAGTTCTTTAGCTGAAATATTTTTGTATTTGTAATGAGTGTTTAAGGCCTTCTGTGCTTATTCTCAAATGTCCAACATTCTAGATCTTGACTTTTAAATAAGCCATTGTAGTGATGTTTTGTTTATAATCTAACAAATAAAGTTTGCCTGAAGAACAGAGTGCAGAGCTAAGCCACTAGAGTCCAGGGAGTGGTGGCTCACACCTTTAATCCCAGGACAGAGACAGAGTGATCTCTGTTAGTTCAAGGCCACCCTGGGCTACACCAGATTGAATCTGTCTAAAAGAGAAACAGAGCTCACACAAAGGTGATCCCAGCTCTTGGGATCCCATGCATTTAATCCCAGTACAAGGGAGGTGGAGACAGGAGGAATATAACTGGGCAGAGAGAGGAATATAAGGTGGGAGGAGACAGGAGCTCAGTTGTAGTCTGAGGTTTGGTGGAGACAGAAGCAATCTGAGGACAGGCTCACCTTTTGTTCTGAGGATTTGGTAGAGGTAAAAGATCTCTCTAGTGGCTGACTGCATTGCTTCTCTGATCTATCAGCTTTCACCTCCTAATATCTGACTCCAGTTTTTTATTATTAACAGTTAGTAAATTGTACTACAATCTATTACTACGATAGGATGGATGTAAACATTCTGCAAGGATAAACCTTTGTCTCTGCAGACAGGCTGAGTGTTGTGTGACTATGTCCTATGTAAAGAAGAAGCCAGTCTGCCAGAGTCCTTAGGGAGAGATCAATGGGCAGCTTTCTACAACTCTGCCTATAGCTACTGTTTCAGCTTATTACCATTGAATTGTGCATCTGTCAAAAAATATATATATATATACACATATTTATATATGTATATATATGCACACACATGTATTTATATGTATGTATATACATATAATAAGTACATATAAAACAAACTAAGAACAGTTATTCTTATTTTATTTTCTTGGTTTTACAGACCTTCTCTGCAGCTTTGTTATATGAACTTTCCTTACATATTTAATAAAATTTAATTTAATAAAATATGACATGATTTACAACTTTGTTTTCAAGTTCATTTTGCTATCTTATATTGTCTGGGACATGTTAATAGTTGCTTTGAGAAATATTCAAATAGGGGTGCAGAGAAGCAGAAAACTTCCTTTCTGGGGAACACAGACAGCAGTGTTTATTACCTGGAAAAACTAAAAGAAAAGCAAACTGACAGGAAGCTGCTTCTGGTCTGACAGGATCTTACAGTGTTCGTTAAAAGTGGTTTTCTTTGGAATGCTTCCACTTCACATGAGAATTTAGCCATACTTCAGCCTCTTCACACTTTCTCCACACACTTAGTTACCCCCTGGAGCAATAATAGAAAATCATCTTTAAGAATATGACTTTGGTAAAACAATAATGACAATTGGCCTTTTTATTGGAGACATTACTTGATGTTATAAATGCCAATAGGAAAATCCATGATTTGTTTATTTGTTTCTTTGCTTTGCTTTATTTTGTTCTTCTGAACATATGCCTTATACTTTTATTTCACAGAAAGTTGATGTCCTTTGTGGAATTGGAATTAAAAAGGTTGCTTGTGGAACTCAGTTTTCTGTGGCTTTGACCAAGGATGGTCATGTATATACTTTTGGTCAAGGTAAGATACCTTCTAGCCTATAATATACATGCCTTCTATACATGTAAATTATAGAAACACTTGCCTTCTAGGTCTATAGAGTCCTGGGTGGTGTTTACCATGTGGCCCTTGTTCTCTTCCTGCTTTCTACTCCTACTTGATGAATTTTGTTTCAAGAATAAACTCCCATCCATTAAAGCTCATGTGAGAGCCTTCCCTCTGGTAGCAGAATCCCTGCCAACAGCTCTTCCTCTCCCTTCTGCTGCTGTCAGGCTAGAGAGACTGAAGTTTGTGCGAATGGTGTGGGAGAGGGAGAAGTAAGCAGGGACTGGTTTCTAGTCTTGGAGTGCACTGAGTCTTCTGAGTAAGGAGGAGCTAGCTGAGGGAAGGAGCTTAGCTTTTGTCCTTGTGTTAGCTTGCTTTTTCATCAGTATGACACAGTACCTGATATAATGAAAGAAAGATTGTTTTGTTTCATGGTTTCAGAAGTTTCAATCTGTAGTTTTGTGGTTCCATTGCTCCTGGGTTCATGAAGAAACAGATTCTCTTGGGAGAATAGACTGGTGGAGCAAAGCTATTCACCTCAAGGTAGATATGAGGCAGAGAGAGAGGAGGGGGAAACCACTGGGCACAAGATGCATCCTTCAAACACATTCCTCCAGGCTGGCAAGATAGCTGCATGTGTAATGGCACTTGCTGCCAAGTCTGAAACCTGAGTTCTATCTCAGAACTCATATGCTGAAAAAAAGAGATAATTGTCCTCTGACCTTTATATACATAGTGTGGCATGTATGTGTATATACACAAGAGGAGGAAGAAGAGGAGAAGAAGCAGCAGCAAATAAATAAGGGACTGAAAAGATGTCTCGATGGTTAATAGCACTTGCTGCTTTTATAAAAAGCCTGGTTTTGGTTCCAAGCATGCACATCATGTGGTTCATAACCATCTCTAACTCTAATTCCAGGGGATTCAAGACCCTGTGGTCTCTATGGTCACTAGGCATGCATGCAGGCACTCATACATATATATATAAAATGAAAATATTTTTAATTGAATAAGTAACTGTTAAAAAAGAAGAAAGATATGCCTCCAATTATCATTTCTTCCCACCTCTTAGTAATCATTCAGCTGTGGAAGAATCATTGATGAAGTTAACATCCTCTCAATAACACTATAGTGTGAGGTCACAGCTTCAACACAACAAGAACCTTTGGGACCATTTTATGTCCAAATCATAACCATCATATGGGAACTTGTTTTCTAGATATGTGTGTGGATATGCCCAAAAGGCTATTGGGAATTTGTATCTGGGACTCCAGGGAGATTGGATATACAGATCTAGGTTAGGACATTGATTACATAGTGGTAGTATGTAGAGTGTAGACTAGAGTAGAATTCTGGGGAGTGTTGGGGCAGTTGGTTTTGAATAGCGTATTGGTGACTGTAATGAACAGTCTCTGGGGAACTAGGGAACTTGGGCCCTATTATCAGATAGTTATGTGTCATTCCAATGAGCCAGGACCTGAGAGGCCACTGTAGAAAGTAAGCAGGAGCCAACTCAGGGTTTGGAGGAACAGTTTTAGGGCAGCTGTGTAAGTGAAATTTAGATGGCAGATACCATGCCTAATGGGCCTATGGGATGGTGAGCAGCAGGGGTTAAAAGAGAGGTGGGGTAGAAATTTGAGGCTAAAACAGGTTTATTCCCCCCCTCCCCAGATTTCTCTGTGTAACAGCCCTGGCTGTCCTGGGCTGACTTTGAACTCACAGAGATCCACCTGTCTCTACCTTCTGAGTGCTGGAATTAAAGGCATGTGTCGCCACTGCCTGGCTCAATTTTCTTTATAAATAAAAGACTAACATTTCATATAAGAATACCTCAAACTTTTAATTAAAGTGGTGTATTTTGTTGAAATAGCATGTTTTGCCCCACTGAGATATATACATCATTGACATTCTTTTTTTTCTCTGTTAATTTTTTATAACTTTATAAATAATAGGAATCAAAATTTCCACTTCCTCCCCTCCTCCCACTTCCCTCCTGCTCCCCTTCCCCTCCAGTGCTAAGAGAGGGCAGGGTACCCTGCCCTGTGGGAAGTCATTTGGATGCATACCTTCATCACTGACATTCTTTTTATTATTATTATTATTGTTAAAAGAGAGATTTACAATTACTCCCCTTGTCCCCAGCTCTCCTGCTCCCCCACTACCCCACCTCCCCCCCCCTGCTTCCTAAAGAGGGGGCAGGGTATCCTGCCCTGTGGGAAGCCCAAGGCCCTCCCCCCTCCATCCCGGCCTAGGAAGGTGTGCATCCATATAGACTAGGT